>JAVGWX010000002.1:27188264-27930764 GCA_036924085.1 Ariolimax columbianus
AGCTAAGCAGGAGCAAGCTAAACTGGAGCAAGCTAAACAAGAGCAAGCTAAACAGGAGCAAGCTAAACAGGAGCAAGCTAACTAGGAGCAAGCTAAACAGGGGCAGGCTAAACAGGAGCAAGCTAAACAGGAGCAAGCTAACTAGGAGCAAGCTAAACAGGAGCAAGCTGAACAAGAGCAAGCTAAACAGGAGAAAGCTAAACAGGAGCAAGCTAAACAGGAGCACGCTAAACAGGAGCAAGCTAAATAGAAGCAAGCTAAACAGGAGCAAGCTAAACAGGATCAAGCTAAACATGAGCAAGCTAAACAAGAGCAAGCTAAACAGGAGCAAGCTAAGCAGGAGCAAGCTAAACAGGAGCAAGCTAAACAGGAGCAAACTAAGCAGGAGCAAGCTAAACAAGAATGATATACTGAGATATAAACGTAACTGAACTTGCTTTCATTTATCATCAATCAGGTTTTGTCTTTCTGGCGATCTCAGTATCAATACTAAAATATTTACATCTCATTTGCCTGTCTTACTAACATTGCAGCCCCAAGTAAGAGCTAATTATTCGCAACCACCCATTCCCTGAATCCAGCTTACAGCGATAACCCCTGATAACAGCACGTTTCTTGCTCCGCAGAATTTCCCATGCGCGCGCCAGTTGTCTGGCTTAGATGGCCGACCTCAAACAATGGCTGTTTCCTCTCTTGAAATTAAAAACCAGACACGACCTTCCATAGGCTTTACACACGCATACTAGCAACAATTTGTGCTGTTGGCCCATGTGTTATCGTCCAAGAAGAACAACTGGGTGTGTATCACGATTGCAAGTCATGGATGAAGAGTTTAATGTCCAATTTCTCTGTATATAAGTAATTATATTTGGCATATACAGCTCATTGATAGAGAAACAGAAATAGTCAGAGAAAGGTTAGTGAAAATTAAACATAGGTCTTATTCTCGGTCGAATAAGCGTATAACGAGCATCAGGATAAATTAAATGTTATACTAACTGGTTATTAGCGCACCAAATAAATGAAAGCTCAGAAACAAAGACGCTTCAGAGTGACAATTGTATTGTGTATCAGAGACATCTATATCGATTGGTTGATTGATTGATTTGATTGATTGACTCATTCATTATGTGACGCTTTTGCTTCAATTGGAGTAGGATAATAAACCTGTAACCGAGTATTTCGAGGCAGGCTCCATAGCAATGGTTTAAAGTTGGAGTGGCTTCCCATGTGCAGTCCTCTTTAATCACCCTTTAAAACGTGCTCAGAAGGTCACAGTGGCCATATTCTCTTCAATACAGGCTTCACTGTTTCTCTCTCTGGTACACACACACACACACACACACACATATATATATATATATATATATATATACACACACATGTTGTATATACACATACACACGCACGAACATATCCATACGCATATATTCATCGTCATCATTTAACCTTAACTCCAGGGGCTCAAGTACAGTTTTAACACTAAAGGTCTTATTTTGTCAATGCAAATCCCGAATCTGTGTCTACAGTATTGTTTTAGAAGCAAAGGTATTTAAAAGATAAGATGGATAACCCCGTGCACAACCATCACCATGCTCCTGTCCCAACCTGCTTGAAAGAACAACATATATTCATGCACACACACATAGACACACATACATATCATACACATGTTATTCTGCAACAGCCCCCCAGGCGCCTGAATTTATTTTTATACAGAAGTTAAGAAACGCTGTTAAACTACCAACTGTCGGGAGGAAAAACTACGAATGTATTCCTGAATGTATACCTGAATGTATATCTGAATGAATACCTGAATTCCAATTACATTCAGAAATAAGTAGTAAGACGTGCTTAGAATTCCGTGAAAAGAAGATACCAGATTGGGCAGCACAATACACATTATTAACAATATCATTGATAAAACTAGACAAAATAAAGAAAATTTGAGAAAACTCCACTAGATTACAAAACAGATTCAGCCAACAAGATAGACAGCTGATCAGGGAAGGTAGGAATCAAACTCGAGAAAACAAAAGAAAATTATTGGATGACCTTGTAAGACAGATAAAAGAAGCGGCACTAAGGAATCAGCAAATGGCGGTTAAAAGAAATAATCAAACAAAATGTGGAATGTGACGTGCAAACAAAACCAGAGGTAGATAAGCGCCGCTAGCACACTATATTCACAGCGCAGGGGAAAGAAGTCAGGGGGGCAAAACATTTCGGAGAAAGCTCAATTAAAAGCCTAGTCGACAGTCAGCTGGATTGCTAAGACTGGGATTACACTGCGCCATGGTTCGAAATTCTGCATGGACAGAAAAAAAATTAGGGCGTGGTTCGTTCCTGGTGCAACCGCTCCTCCAGTCGACGCAGCTGTAAATGGGTACCGGATGTAGAAGTTGGGGGACACAGCAAGAAAGGGAACTGGCACCCCTAATATAGACTGCGGCTTAATCCATAAAGAGTTAACCTCGACGGCAATTGTTGCCATGAGACCCACTTTTACCGTAACATTTATTGAGGCTGAAATATAGCAAAATATAAACACGAACCGCATTCCAGGAAGGAAAGAAATGATCACGCTTATCGAAGTGCTGACCAAAGTCAAATCCTCACGTCACGACAATTTTAAAGTAGGACTGTTTCAAGCGACCCAGAATTAGCAGAAGAAGTATTGAAATTCACACATGTCTGGTGCATATAACGACATTAGTTTGGAGCAATGAGCGATTGTGATATTTTCTCTGAAGCAGAAGGTGAAGGTTTCCTAAGGAGAATTGTTGCTGAAGATAAAACCTTGGTTCACTACGACCAGCCGAAACCTAAAAGAGCTTGCAAGAAACTGCATCATCCCTCCTCTTCAAAACTGAAGACGATCCACACGCCGCCATCTGCACGAAACGTTACCCTGACACTCTTTTTGGGGATGAACGAGGCCTTATTTTAGAGCGCAGCATTTGTGACAAACAAAAAACACATCGATTTTCAAAACTGTGTACCTCCTGGTCGATAGACACTCTTCAGTTCATTCTCTTGTGCCTCTTGAACCTTGAATTTCTTTCTAAAACCAAACATAAGTTTTACACACATCAAATGTAAGTTACATAAAATTAATAAGGCACAATTTTGATTAACTTTTGGTGATACGCTGTAAATCTGGGATTTCGTAGATTACGCAGAGATATTATTACATGGAACTGTTTTAACCCAGGTTGCTTCTCCTTTGGTCAGATAAGCATGATTTTGTTATAAGTTCCTAACTTCTATCTATCGAATTATCTGCAGTCTGCTCTCAATATACGTGTCCCTGGAATGGTTTTAATATATGTTCCTGATATCTGATCTATGCTCGGGTTTTCAATATCTCTTCTCAATATCTGTTCTCGACATTTGTTTTTGATACTCTCAAATCAGAATTCGGACTGTTACTGCATTGGCCCAGTGACAATTGGCTAAATCTTGGTTCCCTGACTTACTATTTCCTCCCTTCTATTTCTCCTGTGTTTTCTATTCAATTTTGGAGTTATCTGCTTTTATCTATCATGCATAAAGCGCTATGGGCAACCATGATGATGTATAAAGTCAACGGAAATATTATAAAGGTCATTGAACACCTGTGTGACAAGGCGTCCAGGGTAGTTCTTGTGAATGGGAGGCGAGGGGACTGGTTTCGCACATCAGTTGGTGTGAGACAGGGGTGTACACTCTCTCCAATTCGTTTCAATATATTCCTAGAGGGAATTATGAGTGAGGCACTTGGATATCACGTTGGTACTGTCAAGATAGGGGGTCGAACGATTACCAACCTTCGTTTTGCCGATGATATTGACGGGTGGGCGGGTTCAAAAGCAGAACTCCAGGAAATGGTCAGAAAGCTCGATGAAACAGCTCTTTACTATGGGATGGAGATAAACGCTGGAAAGACCAAATCAAGGACCAACAACGCCGAGGGCTTCAACAGCAGGATAAAAGCTAATGGTCAGGAACTCGAAGTGGTTGATCGTTTTAAATATCTTGGGTCGATTGTCAGTGATAAAGGGTCAAAATGTGAGGTGTTGGCCAGAATAGCACAGACAATAGCGGCGTCTGCACGGCTTAACAAAATCTGGCAAGATAAACGGTTAGCACTATGTACGAAAATCAGATAAATGCGTACACTGGTGGTGTCTATATTCCTCTATGCTTGTGAGACATGGACAGTTACAGCTGACATTCAGCGAATGATACAGGCCTTGGAGATGAGATGTTTCCGGAGTCTTTTAAACGTTACGTACAAAGATCGAGTTACAAATGAGGTAATACGAGATAAAATTACAACAGCAATAGGGCCTTTCGAAGACCTCTTGGCAACTGTCAAAAGAAGGAAATTCGCTTGGTACGGTCACATATCGAGATCAACTGGTCTTGCAAATACGATCCTCCACGGAAAGGTGCCAGGCAGACGACGAAGAGACCGTCCCAAAAAGAGGTGGGAGGACAACATAAAAGAATGGACCAATCTCCGACGAGAAGAAGCACAGGCAGCGGCCGCTGACAGAGAAGGGTGGCGTGGTTTTGTGAGGATGTCTTCATGTGTGCGCCAACGACCTCGTCGGTTACGGGATGACCTGACCTGACCTGATCTATCATGCATCGGTGGTGAGTATTAATCAAAAGTACGCACCTTTCAACCACCGAGTAGCTCTGTTATCTGTGGTTATTCTTGGTCTTTCTCGATTTGTCCCACTTAAATCCTTCCATTGAGGCCTCTCTCTGTTCGTTTTTTCTTGCCTTCTCTCTCTGTTCATTTTTTCTTGCCTTCTCTTGATGGTTGGTTTTTTGTTTGCTCTTCTGTCTTAATTTTGTTACCAAAATATCAAATATAAAACAGTGTTTCTTACTAGCTGAGAGAACATTCCTTTCTGCTACTATTTTTACTCCGACCATCTGTTACTCTGTGCTTCTAGTTATATGGTATCCTCGCAGGAAGAAGTCTTTGGAGGGGAACAAAGAATAATGTAACCCTGTTTCACATGCCCTTGCAGTCACCAGTGTCACGTCTACAGATCTTCCGAGGAATCATCTTTCTTCTTCTTCTCTCTTCTTTTGTCGTCTCACTTTCTACCGGGATGTAGCCCAGTGTCGTCTCACTTTCTACCGGGTGGTAGCCCAGTGTCGTCTCACTTTCCGCCGGGTGTAGCCCAGTGTCGTCTCACTATCATCTCACAAGAAAGGGATAGACAGATATCTAGAGAGGATAGAATCAGTAATTCCTCAAGTGAAAAAGCAAAAAATAGGAAGCTTCACTAGTGAGTGGGCAGTAGAAAATAAGGACGGAATCAGAAGCAACATAAGTCAGAAAGAAGATATATTGAGGATAGACATATAAACTCTAAATGATGGAGAGGACGAGATAGGGGATATATTCGGAAATTCCATGATTTAGAGAAAAAGCTAGAATAAGCTGAATGGAAGAATAGGGAGGGAAACTTCAGAAGTGGGACCTCAGAAGTGGGACCTCAGAAGTGGGATCTGAGAAGTGGGAGCTGAGAAGTGGGACCTCAGAAGTGAGAAGTGGGACCTCAGAAGTGGGACCTCAGAAGGGGGACCTCAGAAGTATGACCTGAGAAGTGGGAGCTCAGAAGTGAAACCTAAGAAGTGGGAGCTCAGATGTGAAACCTCAGAAGTGAGAGCTCAGATGTGAGAGCTCAGATGTGAGAGCTCAGATGTTGGAGTTCAAAAGTGGGACCTCAGAAGTGAGAGTTCAGATGTGGGAGTTCAGAAGTGGGACCTCAGAAGTGAGAGTTCAGATGTGGGAGTTCTGAAGTGGGACCTCAGAAGTGAGACCTCAGAAGTGGGAGCTCAGAAGTGGGAGCTCAGAACTGGGAGCTTAGAAGTGAGACCTTAGAAGTGAGAGCCCAGAAGTGGGACCTCAGAAGTGAGAGCTCAGAAGTGGGAGTTCAGAAGTGGTACCTCAGAAGTGAGAGCTCAGAAGTGAAACCTCAGAAGTGGGATCTCAGAAATGAGACCTCAGAAATGAGACCTCATAAGTGAAACCTCAGAAGTGAAACTTCAGAAATGAAACCTCTGAAGAGGGAACAAGATGCTGAGCAGCGCATGAGCTGCAGTGGTCAGTGACCCATAGCTGACTACTAGCGTCAGGGCCAGCGAACCAAAGCTGCTACACCTCCACGCGGTGATCTTGGATAACAGGCTGCAGCAGGGCAGACTGGCTAAGGAGAAGTGATCGAAGAGGAAATGCTAACTCGGACCTAAAAAAATGCTTGTGGGGTCGGATGTGTTGGACCGAAAGGTGCAAATATCGCAGTCAAGCTGTAGACTACGACACAACGCATTCCGTTCTCTGGACTACATTCTGCTACGTAAGCCCTTTCAGGGCTTGGTAGCGGGAGATTCAGAACGAACTAAGCCAAGCCAAGCCAAACCTCAGAAGTGAGACCTCAGAAGTGAGACCTCAGAAGTGGGAGCTCAGAAGTGTGAGCTAAGAAGGGGGACCTCAGAAATAAGAGCTTAGAAGTGGGAGCTCAAAAGTGGGACCTCAGAAATGAGAGCTCAGAAATGGAAGCTCAAAATTGGGACCTCAGAACTGAGAGCTCAAAAGTAGGACCTCAGAAGTGAGAGCTCAGAAGTGGGAGCTCAAAAGTGAGGCAGTTGAAGAGAGAAGAAAGAATCCTATTTCTGAAGTCCATACTAATATTTCTCGTACCAGCCACACCTTTGTTATCTATCGCATCAATCCAATTGTCAATACCAGCACAGCGACTTTGTTTAAGCTGCACATTTACAAAGCAAACTGAGTCAAATGTATGAAGTTTGATTGAGCATTCGTGGAGAACAGAGCACTAGGCGCACATCTGCTGGTTAAACAAATTGGACTGGAAATAGATGCAACATGTCAATATTAACATTTACGATGGAGACTTATTTGTTGCAAACATCTCAAGGTGAAAATACACACATTTAACTGTTATGTGAGTGTGCTAGAGAGATATATAGTGAATGGAGATAGAAAGCATCAATGTTACGGTATGTCAGACAACAATATGAGCTCGTAACATAAATTGAAATCTGTTGACAGAATATCAGGTTTTGGACTTAATTTGCGAGCGTATTCGTTTTAAAAATAATTCCGCGATTACTTCCCTTGGACCATTTGTTCTAGAAGGTCTCACAGGCACTTCAAATGTATTATTTTGCAGCTGTCTTCCCCTTTTGTTACTGAATTGGTGCGATTAGAATGTGAAAAGCCGTTATTGTTGAAAATTATTTTGTAGCGATGACCACCACAGCACATTTATATAGATCAACTATTTATTTCAAGTTTGTGTGTATAAAAAAACTTTCTTGGAAGTAACACAAATTGTAGTAAACAGAAGTTAATATTATCTCTCAGTAAGTAAAATACATTTATTTGGATATTTTTTAATGTATCCAATTTGGTTTTTGACACTTCTAACTGACTTCGATGCTGCACATTAAAAGTTCATTTCTTCATCATTTGTGTTTTAATCTTTGTAAATTATGCGCGTGGCACCGCGTGCGTTTTCCCCAGATCTGTCTCCTGTATTTCGACACTGTCTGCTATGAAAGTAAAGGCCGATCTGTGAGTGACAGTCCCTGCCACAGATAGTACAACCATACGGAGGAGGCTGGCTTGCCCGGGTGTTCCCGATTTCTACAGTCTTTTTCTTTTTTCTGCAACCAGAAGGCCTCTGCTCGTGTCGACAGTCACTATGTCCTTTCCAACGGACTGTCTCCAATAAACACGAACCTGAGCAATTGTTTCCCAGTCTTCGGGTGGGATATCGCATGACTTCATGTCCCTCTTGCCTACGTCCTTGAATCGCAGTGTGATAAAAGAACATTTAAAGACATAATAAAATACCATTCCTCGCCATAAGCATATGTGCACTCATTGGGATTGTGAATTAAATTTCAACAAATTTATGAAATATTGTCATCTTGTTTATACACATAAATTGACATTATAGATTACTACACAGCCATTGTGCTAGACAAGGCCTTTATCACTGTGTCTCAACAACGGCAGCAAATGGTGTGTTGACGTTTGTATGAAAGAAATGTCATATTATTTAAACGCAGGATTTATAAATGACGTAGTATGAAATAAAGTATTGCAAAAATCTATCTCGTAATGTCAGATTGTGAGTCTTTTTCGATATGTTTTAGTTTTTGTAGTTAATCTTTCGTTTCAAGTAGTTCCTAATTGGATTCAGATCAGTAGCCCAGGCGTGGATTAGACTACCTCGTCTTATATTATGTGTGTATTTATTTCACATATTCTGAGCTGTCACTTTTAGATATTATACAGCAGACATACATTATAGCAGTTTGTGGTGAGTTTAAATTATTGTAAAAATAGAGTCAAATAATATTATGTGCACATTTTTCTCGTTTTGTTTTTATCCCAAGCAATGTACCTGAAATGGAGGTACCAAATCTATCTTAGCATCCACTGCACTGTGTCGCCTCTTCAAGCGTGAATTTTCGATATTTTATATGAAATGACAAAACAGCTATTTACATTTCTATACAATGGTACTGATAGATCTAGTGAACTAGTCCTATCGAGAGCAAGTACAGAGTACACATTATACATATAACATATTCTCTTTATAGGCTCACATTCACAACACGCATTCATCTACCGCGTGCGTGGAAAGTGATAGATGTGTTGCAGATTTTAGTAGGAGACTAGATTTATTTGACCATGATGTTACTGCTGATGAGCTCGGTGTGGAAATTTCATAAACTTTCCATTTCCCGTCAACTAATTCATCTTTTCTAGCCCTCAAACATGTTACCCTCACATTATTTTCCATCACATGCCTATAACTTGGCCAATCTCTTCCGCTTCTTAACCTACTCATCCCCATCCATCTTCCACCCCCCCCCCTCCCCACCCCCCACTCTCAAATTTTCAACTTCGTCTATCTCTTTCAACCACCTAAAACAGGAGCAAGTCCTCTGTAGCAAGTCCTCTGTAGCAAGTCCTCTGTAGCAAGAATGCAAATAACGTCAAGTAAACAAAGCCGCATAGAATCTTGCTCACAGAAGCACTGTGAAGCAGACCTCAAGCCAAACAATTTGGGTAATGGTGTCACGGTTCATATTTATCTATGCTTTCTCTTTAACATTACATTTCTTTTTCCAATGCAATTTTCTTTTTCTAATCCGGAATAGCGGTGACTGTTTCCAAATGGAAAACATCCAATAAAGTTTTAAATTCCTTCAAAGATAAATATGCAAAATTTGGTTCAGATTGATCACACACTTTCAGGTTAACATAAGCGAGGGCCGATCATGAAGTAGGGCACTCAATTTTGTTTCTCAAGAGTTGTTTTAAAATTTGAACTCCTTGAACAGTGTACTCAAAAGAAATTGATATTTCCGCTAAACGTGTCTATTTGTCCACATAATCCCCATTAACGTGAATGGCTTAATAATAATGTTCGAGTAGGCGTCAAAGGGGGTTGCGGTCGATCGACTGCTGCCATTGTCCAACTGATGAGGCTGTGTCCATTCGTAGGTAGAGCCGAGTACTCTGCTGTCTTGCGATGGGGGCCTCGAGGAGTGTGTTAGACCAATGTTTGTGTCAGGCTTTCCGTGTCTGTCAAACTCCCTGTTTTTCCGTGTCCCACCACCGAGGCTTCTGATTGTGTCCACCTTTTGGTCAGCGTGACCCTTGCTGTGCTGAGATTGCAAGGTTGAGAGATGTATCGTGTAACCTCCGGTGATGGGATGAGCGGGCAGGAGGAAGTCGGCTACATTCCGAGCAGAAAGGTTCTTGAACGACTTACGCCACCGCAAAATATATATGTGCATGCCTTGCCTGTGCCAGGTTTTTGTCCTGCTCAGGTAGTCATTTCTAAACTGCATCAATCACACCTCCATCATCTTCAAACCTCGTCCCACGGAATGCATCTTTAAGTAGGCCAAAAGGATAAAAATCAGCGGGAGCAAAATCGGGGATATACAGTGAATTGGAACGTGCAGTCCAACTCAATTTGCCGATTGATTCCCTTGATTTAAGACTTGTATGAGTGGGTGCATTATCGTGTGGGAAAAACAGTTCTGCTGGATTCTTGTGAGGTTTAACTCTGCGGAACCCCTGATTGAGTTTTGTTAGTATCTTGATGTAAGCTTGTGAATTGATTGCTTCCCTTCTAGACATCACATCCACACGAATAACACCAATGTCCTAAAAGACAGTGGCCTTGACCTTTCCGACTGATCGTCTTGAATTTCTTTTTTCGTGGTGTTTGCGGATTATGCCACTCCCTTGACTTCCATTTTGTTTCCAGCTCAAAATGATGCACCTAGGTTTCGCCACTTGTAACGATCTTGGACAAAACATTCTCTTCCTCATCCTCAAAACGATCCAACAATTCAGAACAAATTGTTTTCCTTTTAAAACTTTAGTCATCTGTTAGACTTTAAGAAACTCATCTTGCGCAAACCTAAGAAAATCTGAGTTTTTATAATTTCAATCGCATTTGTCCCTTGCTGACCGAAAGTTGCAAGACCAATTGTTGAGTTGTAATTCACCTATCCTTACGAATAATGTCATCAGCGTGGTTCAACATGTTTGGTTGGTGGCTGTAACAGGGTGTCAAGAACGCACAAAATCATTCACCTCCGTTTGGCCCCTTTCTGCAGCTTTAAATCTCTTAGCCCAGCGACCAACAGTGCACAACTTCCACACACAACACACAAACGTTTGTGAATGTTCATCCCAGTTTCTTTCTTCGCAACCAGAAATTATATCACAGTTTGCTGTTTGTAACGCGAGTTTTTCACACCATTTAAGCTGATTAGTGCAGCTGGTGTATTTGTCGGAATGCATTTCAATTTCCCAAGTGATCTGCCAGGCTCGTTGTATATGACAAGAATATGACTGCTTTACAGAAAGCATGTCATAAGAGGCGATTAAATGTGTGACATGGCATAACAACTGCCATGATAAGGTGGTTTGTTTAAACCATTATAGATGGCGCCTAACAGGCTGTGGGTCTACTTTGCTATACTGTTTGCGTCTATTAAGATGAACTTGCACATCGGTTAACCACCCTCCGTAAGCACTTGTCCCAACGCAGCGGATTATTAAGCTGCTTGAGCCTAGCCCACTAAGCAGCAAACCCGACTCCTGGCTACATCCGGCTCATACCAGAGCTGGGACCTGCACAGGGGCATCTGTCCTTGTAGAAATGCAGGTCGACTAAGAAGAACTAAGAACTCCAGGCATACTCCAGGTGTTCAGTCTTTCCGAGTTAATGTCGAAGGTTGTCGATACGTATGGTTTAAACAGCTCGCTAAATGGACACACTCCTGCTCCGTCCTCTTTGCGCCCTCATCAGCTCTACACTCGTTTGATTTCATCAGTTATATAATCTGTGTATTGTTGATTGATCTATTACCGTGTCGTCATCAAACATTCGGTCATTTATATACTTCAAAATGCTACACGTATCCATATCCACAGTTCTAGTAATAGGTGCTTGTGCAGCCAAGAATCCAGATCTTTCATTTCCTGAGAACCCTGGCATGACCAGAACATTAGATCCACACCCGCCCCTAGAATTATGAGCCTTCTACGTCGTCTATCCATTAATGTTTTAGTCGGCTCTTCTGTATCCTTCGAAGTAAAGACGTAGAGTCTGGCACAATAACTGCCACTGCTAATGATGTATCAGTGAGAAGTCGTAGACTTAATATCCATCCCCATACAAAAAGTTGTCGTTATATATGGCCTGCTCTTCTCAGCAGCGACCCGAACTCTCGGTCTAGCTGAGAAACCCCAGTCTCATGTCCCATTGCATATAATTTACCTATCGGTATTTATGAGGGCAGCACGTTTCTGAGTGTTACTACTCATCGCCTGGTTAATCTAGAGCTCTGCTTTTCTGTTGCACCACTCTCTGCATCTCATGCCTAGGGCTATGATGACTCAGGTAATTTCTTCTACCCTAGCCCATCCCTTCGGCTGTCTAATCGTTCTCTGTATGTGCCATCAAAGGCACTCCTGTCTCGGTTCTTGTTCCCTAGTTGTTGCACTTCAGGTTCTCTTTTCTGCGGTAACTCAGGTTCTCTTGACTGGATGTCACTCAGGTTCTCTTGTCAGTGGTAACTCAGGTTCTCTTGTCTGTGGTAACTCTTCTTCTTCTTCTTCTTCTTCTTCGTTCGCTGTCAGACGTCAACTTGTATTTGTTCGAAGAAAGCAGCTGTCATCCTGAGGCTGTCGACACTGCCATAGAGCTTGTCTAGTATTGGCACTGGTGATGGCCACATGTGCTTTCGCTGGTCCTCGTATGTCGGGCAATTTTGCAGCAGATGTTCAGCAGTTATTTTCCCTGTACCACAGGTGCATTCGTCAGTGCCACCTATCTTCAGTTTATCTGTGGTAACTCATGTTCTCTTGTCTGTGGTAACTCATGTTCTCTTGTCTGTGGTAACTCGTGTTCTCTTGTCTGTGGTAACTCAGGTTCTCTTGTCTGCGGTAACTCAGGTTCTCTTTTCTGCGGTAATTCGCATTTTGGCTTTGACCTGTGCTAATTTACGCCTGGATGTCACAGACTGAAGTTCTAGGATGTACCTTATAATTGTAATCAGGGTATCTCTACCGTAACCTAGAACCTGTCACATTGCTTCATTCTGCATGTATTCCAACCTTACACGCTGTGATCTTGATAGTGTGGGAATGTCCAGTCTGTAATCAACAACTGATATAACTAACCGACGACAAAAAAAGCTTTTAACAAAGTAAATAGCATGTTGTGCTTTTGCTGATGGTCGCTCCTACAACTGCCAGCCTATATGGTAGTTACAAATTTCAAAATCAGTCTCTGTTCCAAGTTTGCAGCTTTTATTCTATCGAGTGCAACAGCCTTCTTTATATGTTTTGATCGACGTAGTACCTAAATGTCAGGCTAGGGTCAAATGTTTCTTAGAGGTTATTCAACATTTGCACCTGCCAACGACACCTCCATCAAAGATAATGCCCGGTGGGTCAGCCTTCAGTATAGAGTCGTTCAAGTTGGGGCCCAGATTGGCAGTGAGGCAGAACACAATAAATAAACATTAGTTGTCCATTGAGAGAACAGTTGCAGTTGGCGGGAAAACAAGCTCGATAGTTTATAAAATAGTCAAGTATCTTCAGTAAAAAGCCTAAGACAATATAACAACAAAAGAAAGAATCAGTTTCTAAACAAATGGGATTGGAAAAAAGAAATGTCTAAGCACGCCCCAGCGTCGAGAGTAGGTGAACATGTGCGCACGTGTAGCATGCCACGTTTTAATTGGCTCAACATGCGCTCGATTTTCGTATGTTAGGGACGTCCTTGACATTTGAACCAAATATGCAAAGAGAGGATGATACGCTTAGCGCAATGAAGTGGAAGTTATGCAACGAACTCTACACCACGAGTGAGTACAATGACCGACATTCACTTCTGCTGTTCCTCCTCTTTGACTTTATTATCAAGAAGCCATATCAACACCTGCTGCACCCGTGGGAGTGTATGCACAAACTGTCGAGGCAGATGAGACAGCCATGATAAAGGCTCGGATACTCCTTGAAAAGGAAGTTTCTCTAATTAATAAGACATTTTGTACAATTATGGGCAATAGTTATAGCATGTTTTAAACAGTGTTTGCTAAACCGTTGTTAGCATCGCATGTAATGTATACCCAACAGCGCGCAAATTCGTGCATACACACACACACACACACACACATACACACACACACGAGCATACACACACGCGCATACACACACACACGTGGCACGCGCGCGCATACACACACACGCATACATACACGCGCGCATACACATACACACATTCGAACGCGCACACAAATATATATATATGTATATGGTTATATACACACACAAACACGAGTTAGCTGTCTACGCCGGTATCACCTTCCGACTCATGCGTTCAAACTAACACATTTCTAGTTGGATGACTTTATTTGGGTTTGTTCAGACATGTCCTGCTCACTAATGGTGAAGAGAAAGTGGGCAGCAAGAAACGGTAGTGGTGAAGAGAGAGTGGGTAGCGAGAAACGGTAATGGTGAAGAGAGAGTGGGGAGTGAGAAACGGTAATGGTGAAGAGAGAGTGGGCAGCGAGAAACGGTAATGGTGAAGAGAGAGTGGGCAGCGAGAAACGGTAATGGTGAAGAGAGAGTGGGCAGCGAGAAACGGTAATGGTGAAGAGAGAGAGGGCAGTGAGAAGAGATAATGATGGAGGGAGAGTGGGCAGTGTGAAGAAGTAATGATGGAGGGAGAGTGGGCAGTGAGAAGAGGTAATGATGGAGGGAGAGTGGGCAGCGAGAAACGGTAATGGTGAAAAGAGAGTGGGCAGCGAAAAACGGTAATGGTGAAGAGAGAGTGGGCAGTGAGAAGAGATAATGATGGAGGGAGAGTGGGCAGTGAGAAAAAGTAATGATGGAGAGAGAGTGGGCAGTGAGAAGAGGTAATGATGGAGGGAGAGGGGGCAGTGTGAAGAAGTAATTATGGAGGGAGAGTGGGCAGTGAGAAGAGGTAATGATGGAGGGAGAGTGGGCAGCGAGAAACGGTAATGGTGAAGAGAGAGTGGGCAGCGAGAAACGGTAATGGGGAAGAAAGAGTGGGCAGTGAGAAGAGATAATGATGGAGGGAGAGTGGGCAGTGAGAAAAAGTAATGATGGAGAGAGAGTGGGCAGTGAGAAGAGGTAATGATGGAGGGAGAGTGGGCAGCGAGAAACGGTAATGGTGAAGAGAGAGTTGGCAGTGAGAAGAGATAATGATGGAGGGAGAGTGGGCAGTCAGAATAAGTAATGATGGATGGAGAGTTGGCAGTGAGAAGAAGTAATGATGGAGTGAGCGTTTAATGATGTAGGGAATGTGGTAAGTGCGAAGAGGTAATGATGGAGGGAGAGTGGGCAGTGAGAAAAGGTAATGATGGAGGTAGAATGGGCAGTGAGGAGAGGTAACGGTTGAGGGAGAGTGGAAAGGGGCCGTGAGATGAAAAAAGAGTGGAGGAAGTTTGTGTAGTGAGAAGAGGTAATGGCGGAGTGAATGGACACTGGGAAGATGTAATAGTGGAGGGTGTGGAAACTGGGAAGATGTATTGGTGAAGGGAGTGGACACTGGGAAGATGTAATGGTGGAGGGTGTGGAAACTGGGAAGATGTATTGGTGAAGGGAGTGGACACTGGGAAGATGTAATGGTGGAGGGTGTGGAAACTGGGAAGATGTATTGGTGAAGGGAGTGGACACTGGGAAGATGTAATGGTGGAGGGTGTGGAAACTGGGAAGATGTATTGGTGAAGGGAGTGGACACTGGGAAGATGTAATGGTGGAGGGTGTGGAAACTGGGAAGATGTATTGGTGAAGGGAGTGGACACTGGGAAGATGTAATGGTGGAGGGTGTGGAAACTGGGAAGATGTATTGGTGAAGGGAGTGGACACTGGGAAGATGTAATGGTGGAGGGTGTGGAAACTGGGAAGATGTATTGGTGAAGGGAGTGGACACTGGGAAGATGTAATGGTGGAGGGTGTGGAAACTGGGAAGATGTATTGGTGGAGGGTGTGGAAACTGGGAAGATGTAATGGTGGAGGGTGTGGAAACTGGGAAGATGTATTGGTGAAGGGAGTGGACACTGGGAAGATGTAATGGTGGAGGGTGTGGAAACTGGGAAGATGTATTGGTGGAGGGTGTGGAAACTGGGAAGATGTAATGGTGGAGGGTGTGGAAACTGGGAAGATGTATTGGTGAAGGGAGTGGACACTGGGAAGATGTAATGGTGGAGGGTGTGGAAACTGGGAAGATGTATTGGTGAAGGGAGTGGACACTGGGAAGATGTAATGGTGGAGGGTGTGGAAACTGGGAAGATGTATTGGTGGAGGGTGTGGAAACTGGGAAGATGTAATGGTGGAGGGTGTGGAAACTGGGAAGATGTATTGGTGAAGGGAGTGGACACTGGACGAGGTAATGTTGAAGGAAGTGGTCACTAGAAGATGTAATGGAGGAGGATGTGGACACTGGAATATGAACAGGGCAGTGTGGTTTGTGCAGTTTAATATATTCTGTTAATATCTATCTGTTAACGTCGACTCATAGTTACAATGTTCGTGACCTGCTTTCCATAAATCCTTCCCCCTCGTCATACTTCATTACAAAATGATGGACCCCTTCCCACTCCATCTTGTCACACTACAACAAAAAACGCTGGACCCCCACTCCTCTTTAACCGTGCCTAACATCATGATCCCAAAAATACATAACAATTCGATTTGTGTATGTAGTAGAGATCAAAGTGAAGCAGTCTGATGAATGCCAAAGTAGCCTTATGTCTCCTGAAACTAGGCAAACAAGTGCGGCTGTCACTCTGTGCCACTACCCACCCTAAGTAATTGTTAGCAATTAACAGTGCTTTAACGGAGTGCAGGGTAAGAGTAGCTAGCACAGTTGGCCCGCTCACCCAGAAACTTTATTCAGCTTATGCAGTACATGTTTCAGTTACTTGTCAACTGGCCTGGGACTTTCATTTAAAGTGCTTAATACGATACAGTAACTCTTGGTGTATGTCTGTCTGTCTGCACATTTCTCTGTGGACAGATCTGAGGCCATGTGTGTAGAAATAGACCCGCATTAACGTGGCATGTGACTCACGAAAATTATTAGAACTAGCTAAAATTGGTTCGACATATCTGAATGATGACATTGAAAGTAACACATATGGCAGAATCATACGTGTACTAGGTTCACGTAAGTGTCACATTACAGATGTATTTTCTATTTCATTAGTGTTTGGCTAACATAGTTTTGACGGTAGCGAGACATTTCACAATCTATGTAGTATTCACATTGCCTGAGCTGCTTTGTGAGAACAATGTGAACACTCAAGTTTTGTAGATCAGGACAGTAACACAAATCCACTGCACTATTTGCAGCCATAGTTTACAATTATCTTTTGAAGTAATAATTGGATAAAAATCAATCTGACATTTTTTAAAACGTTTCGGTGCTAAACTGCATCTAAATTACACATTTTTTAAAGTATCTTTACTGAAAAGTAAATGTAGTAATTTATGCACGATTCCTCTATGTTAGACATCGTTACTTTTTAACAGTTCAAATAGTATTTACTTTTTCTGGAAGAAAAAAAAAACCAATGAACAGAAGTAAATCATGACCTTTGTGAAATAGAGCGATTTGATCTCAGGAAAAAACAATTTGTTGTACACTTATAGGTTAAAAAATAAATGAAGTATGTGGAATTTGTATTTACAAAACGGAAACAAACATAAATTAATGAAGAAGTGGTGTAACTATGAAAATCAATTTATTATGGTGCCCGGATCTAAGATTTGGATAAAGAGCAATAGCATTACTAAGTAATTAACCTGAGCTTAGCAGACAATGTTTAAGAAGAAAATGTCCATAGAGTAAACATCAAAGCAGAAATAAAAGTGCACAACTATTTATAATGTGACTAACGAAACAAGTTAAGAAATAAAGATAGATTGTGCACGTATTAACAATAGGTTATTAAGTTCAAGTTTAGGTGCCATTTCCACTTCCGTGTATGTTGCAATTGATCTCCATCGTCCTCTGTATCTTGCCTTGATTGCACAATCTGCGAGTGGCCATCTTTTGAAGTTATCCTTCCACTTAAACCGCTGTGCACCTCTGATACGTTTCACTCGACCTTTCTATCTAGTATTGGTTTCGACAAAGTGTTATATCATTTTGATGTAACCAAAACATCTTAACTTTCTAATTTGCCTCTTTTACCCCGCACTTATGCATTTATAACAAAATCCAAATTGCTAATCCTGAACTTCGCTGTCTGCTCAGCAACTACGAGTGGAGAGATCTTCAAGACTCTCAAATAGTTTTGTGTGGATGCTCAATCTTCATGGGTCAGCGATGAGTATGCAGTTGCTTAAGCATATAATATTTTTGTAAGATATATTTGGCTGTTTGTGCTTCTTGTCCGCACGTACGTACATATGGGCGAAATGGGTCAGCCTTTAGCCTGTGTAAGTGACTATTCAATAAGTTCTGTCATGGTCTCGTGTGCAATAGGCTCACCTGGTTTTCTCGAACAAGATCGTCATAGTTATTTCTTGGCTAGTCGACTTTCCTTATGGCTTTGATATGGGTCTTCTTTTCCTGTAAGGTGATTGTTTGTTCTTTTGTTCTCGTGTTTCTCCATCTTCCTTTAACTCTCTTGTTTTCTGATATATCACAGGCTGATGATATCAGATGTAACACACTTCTTCTTTTGGCTTTTACTTAGCCTAAGGCTTTGTTAAGTTCTGAAAGTTTATTGTTTTTGAGGACTTAAAGAACTGATAATGCATCTGAAAGGAATACAATCAGCTGATATTGGGGTGTTGTGTTGTTTATTATTTCTGTAGAAATACTTAGCGCCTCTAGTTCAGAAGAGTACTTTGAACAGAAACATTACAGCAGATGAACTAGTGGTTTCGTTTTCTTGATTGAGTAGACAACATAGATGCCTGATCCACAATTCGTCACTGCTCTAGTTATTGATCTATCAGTACATTTAGGAATCCATTATTCATTATGGAATTTTTTTAAATCACTGACGAATGCACCTGTGGTACAGGGAAAATGAGCGCTGAACAACTGCTGCAAAATTGCCCGACATACGAGTACCAGAGAAAGCACATGTGGCCATCACCAGTGCCAACACTAGACAAGCTCTATAGAAGTGTCCACAGCCTCAGGATGATGACAGCTGCTTTCTTCGAACAAATACAAGTTGACGTCTGACAGCGTACGAAGAAGAAGAAGAAAATAACTCTTGCCCAAGTATACCTCACCTACACGTTAGTAGACTAGTGTACCGAGTCTAGTTACACAAGGTTGGACAAGTTGGCAGACTCAGTTATACCAGGTCAACTTACACAAGGTTAGACATGTTGGCGAACTCCGTTATACCCAGTCTACTTACACATGATTGGACAAGTTGGCAGACTCAGTTATACCAGTTCAACTTACACAAGGTTCGACATGTTGGCGAACTCCGTTATACCCAGTCTACTTACACATGATTGGACAAGTTGGCATACTCAGTTATACCAGTTCAACTTACACAAGGTTAGACATGTTGGCGAACTCCGTTATACCCAGTATACTTACACATGATTGGAGTTTAATTATAGCGGAAGATAAAATAAAACAACAAGCGAGATGCAGTTAAAGCACCAAGTCAGAGGAGGTATGCGGGACACACTCCGCTATAGATCATCCGCTGAAGACAAAGGCCATCAGCAATGTTAAAACGCAAACATCCGAGTGTTTATCCATGCAAGCAATCAAGACGAGTCTTTCCTCCATCTCTGACACTATGGTCGCCGCCGTCTGTCTGTGTTTGGTCACATGATTCAACTGGGCCAGGAAGTTCCGGCTCAGCAGATCGTGTCCAAGCCAGCTATGTGTAACAACGGTCACCCACTGGAATGGCTGCAGGCATGGGAGAGGCCACCCCCGTGCTACGTGGCTCCGCCAGATAGCATTCTCATATTCAGCATTGAACGAGGTTTGGCTACAAGCCTCAGCAGTTTGATATGGTAGTGGTTGATCGTCGCAACGACCTAAGATGCCTAGGCTAACATTATTATTAAGCAGCCAGGCTTTCATCTATACAAACAGCCAAGCTTTAATCCATGTTAACAGCCAAGCTTTCATCCATGTTAACAGCTAACCTTTCATCCATGTTAACAGTCAAGCTTTCATCCATGTTAACAGCAAAGCTTTCATCCATGTTAACAGCCAAGCTTTCATCCATGTTAACAGCCAACCTTTCATCCATGTTAACAGCCAACCTTTCATCCATGTTAACAGCCAACCTTTCATCCATGTTAACAGCCAAGCTTTCATCCATGTTAACAGCCAAGCTTTCATCCATGTTAACAGCCAAGCTTTCATCCTTGTTAACAGTCAAGCTTTCATCCACCAGCCAAGCTTTCATCCATGTTAACAGCCAAGCTTTCATCCATGTTAGCAGCCAAGCTTTCCTCCATGTTAACAGCCAAGCTTTCATCCATGTTAACAGCCAAGCTTTCATCCATGTTAACAGCCAAGCTTTCATACATGTTAACAGCCAAGCTTTCATCTATTTTAACAGCCAAGCTTTCATCCATGTTAACAGCCAAGCTTTCATCAATGTTAACAGCCAAGCTTTCATCTATGTTAACATCCAAGCTTTCATCCATGTTAACAGCCAAGCTTTCATCCATGTTAACAGCCAAGCTTTCATCCATGTTAACAGCCTACCTTTCATCCATGTTAACAGCCAAGCTTTCATCCATGTTAACAGCCAAGCTTTCATCCATGTTAACAGCCAAGCTTTCATCCATGTTAACAGCCAAGCTTTCATCCATGTTAACAGCCAAGCTTTCATCCATGTTAACAGCCAAGCTTTCATCCATGTTAACAGCCAAGCTTTCATCCATGTTAACAGCCAAGCTTTCATCCATGTTAACAGCCAAGCTTTCATCCATGTTAACAGCCAAGCTTTCATCCATGTTAACAGCCAACCTTTCATCCATGTTAACAGCCAAGCTTTCATCCATGTTAACAGCCAAGCTTTCATCCATGTTAACAGCCAAGCTTTCATCCATGTTAACATCCAAGCTTTCATCCATGTTAACAGCCAAGCTTTCATCCATGTTAACAGCCAAGCTTTCATCCATGTTAACAGCCAAGCTTTCCTCCATGTTAACAGCCAAGCTTTCATCCATGTTAGCAGCCAAGCTTTCCTCCATGTTAACAGCCAAGCTTTCCTCCATGTTAACAGCCAAGCTTTCCTCCATGTTAACAGCCAAGCTTTCATCCATGTTAACAGCCAAGCTTTCATCCATATTCACAGCCAATATTAGTTTTTTTATTTTGTAGAGTACAAGCCTACTTTGCTAATTATCGTTGTTTGTGTTGTCTAAGTGTAAATGTCAAATCCATTCGCATAACTGTTTTTCATTTGTTCAGATTGCTTCCAGTAATGATAATTGAGTTCGGTAGTGTTTTCCATCTGTATTTTTTATTTTACATGTTTGCCTCACTAGTTTCTACTGGCGGAGGCGCGCCTATTCCACCCCAGACAGTAGTCAATTGGGCGAAATTAGGACGCATAAACCATCGCTTGGATGCATGTGTGCGTCTGTATGTACCTATGCTAGATTTGTGCGCTCTCGGAAGCCAGCCCATCCAAAGTGTAACGAAAGGGCCTCACCCCGAAGACACTTGTGCAATTTGTGCAAGAGTGTGATTGTTGGACAGAGTAAAATGAAACAAGAGTGTGATTGTTGGACAGAGTAAAATTAAACAAGAGTGTGATTGTTGGACAGAGTAAAATTAAACAAGAGTGTGATTGTTGGACAGAGTAAAATTAAACAAGAGTGTGATTGTTGGACAGAGTAAAATTAAACAAGAGTGTGTGGATTGTCAATATGTTTCGCTCCATTGCTATATATGCGACTCTGATATTCTCCGTCCCTGCTTTTCTTAGGTTCCACACCTCACAGTCACTGATCATGGCTCCAATAATCTACTTCTTCGTTCGTCTTCGTCCTTAATCCTGGAAAGGATGCTTGTGGCGTAGTTTATAGCGAATTTGCGACATCTGCGCCTTTTAGCCTAACACATTCTTCTTCTTCTTCTTCTTCTTCTTCTTCTTCTTCTTCTTCTTCTTCTTCTTCTTCTTCTGTGTTCGTTCTCAATCTCCCGCTACCAAACCCTGAAAGGACTTAAGTAGCAGAATGTAGCGCAGAGAACGGAATGCGTTGTGTCGTAGTTTACAGATTGACTGCGATATTTGCACCTTTCGGTCCAACACATCCGACTTCAGCAAGCATTTTTTTAGTACCGGGTTAGCATTCCCTTCTCCTTTGTCAGTCTGCCCTGCTGCAGCCTGTTATCCAGGATCACCACGGGGAGGTGTAGAATGGTCTTGGCAGCTATGATTCGCTGGCCCTGACGCTAGCAGTCAGCTATGGGTCGCTGACCACTGGAGCTCATGCACTGGCTCAGCGTCTTGATCCCAGCCTAACACATTCGACTGGAAGGTATTTTTGGGCTCGGGTTTGCCTTCCCTTTTCGATCCATAATCTCTTAGCCAGGTTGCTTGATTGTAGTCTGTTTCCATGGATCGCCACTTGGAGACAAAATAGGGTCTTGGTCAGTTATGGGTCACTAACAGTGATGCAAGCAGCCAGTTATGAGTCGATGGCTACTGTCAGCTCATTCACTGCTGCATTTTCGGCCCACGCTGTTGAAGGGGTGGACGCTTGCGGTCTCGTCTCTCATCTGTTGAAGTATGCCTTTCATTCGAGTGAAGCTGAACCACCATACTGCTATCCTTCGTGATATATTACTACTTCGTTTTGGAGAGTTTGTAATTTCTTGGCCTCAGCAAATGTACGAATTTACATTTTCAGTGTCATCATTTCCTAGCTAGAGTTTCCCCCGATAATTGTTCAGTATGTGTTAGGTTTTATTTCTACTGATTGTAAGGTCTACTGGTTGTAAGGTCTACTGGTTGTAAGGTCTACTTATTGTAAGGTCTACTGATTGTAAGGTCTACTGATTATAAGGTCTACTGGTTGTAATGTCTACTGATTGTAAGGTCTACTTATTGTAAGGTCTACTCATTGTAAGGTCTACTTATTGTAAGGTCTACTGCTTGGCTTACTTAATTTAACTCATTTAGGCATTGCTCAGCCTCTCTGTCACTCTGACTGAGGATGACTTTGCCATCAGAAACTCTTAGGTGGTTGATCATTTCTACACCTATGTTGATACAAGTCTTTTCGCAATTTTGTTTTCTAGTCTGTTGGGAAGTTGTGGGGAGATTGTATCGCCCCGACGAATGCCGTGTTGGACTGGTAGGTTGATTGGCTGGTAGAATAGGGCAATCTCGGATGAGCAGACCTCAGTTATCTCTTCTATTGAGCAGCCCTCATTTATCTCTTCTATCGAGCAGCCTTCATTTATCTCTTCACTCGAGCAGCCCTAATTTACCTCTTCTATCAAGCAGCCCTCAATTATCTCTTCTGTCAAGCAGCCTTCATTTATCTCTTCTCTCGAGCAGCCCTAATTTATCTCTTCTATCAAGCAGCCCTCATTTATCTCTTCTATCGAGCAGCCCTCATTTATCTCTTCTCTCGAGCAGCCCTCATTTATCTCTTCTATCTAGCAGCCTTCATTTATCGCTTCTATCGAAAAGCCTTAATTTATCTTTTCTATCGAGCAAATCTAAGTTATCTCTTCTCTCGAGCAGCCCTCATTTATCTCTTCTCTCGAGCAGCCCTAATTTACCTCTTCTCTCGAGCAGCCCTCGTTTATCTCTTCTCTCGAGCAGCCCTGAACCATTTTAATACAGTAGCCATTTGCTTCAACTGACAATAAAATACCAGGATACAAACAGAATCGCACCAGATTCTACATCTAAAGTATGTTTTATTCCATGGGAGATTCGTAAATTGACAAGAGACTTGAATATTGCTGTATGATGGATAATAGATCATGTTGATATTATCCAGACATTATTTGCATATGTCATTGCCTTCCTATAAATTGTATTGTATGCTATATAGAATCATACATTTGTCACCAAATTACATGCCAGTGTCTCTGAATAAATTGTATGGTATGCTATATAGGACCACACATCTGTTGTAAAATGACTTAGCATTGTCTCTGTATAGATTGTATGGTATGCTATTATAGCGTCACTAAATAAGCAGAGTGGTAGGATCCCGTTTACTGATACCAATACGCTCCAGTCAACTCAGTCAATTGTAGCTGGTTTACTGTTAGTAAAGAGAAGACAGCAAGGAAGGAAACTGACCAACATACCTCATAATAAATTAAGACCTAATACAATGAAGTCTCTATAACACTCCATCCCCAACAGCAGCGTTGGCTGTGAGTCAAGTTTTGCCTTTACACGGGGCCGCACATGTGTCGTGTAATGGCGGCACACACCCCTGGCACAGCAGCACGAGAGCACATAACATCCCCAGTGGTATTCACAAACGGCTTTACAACATTTAATAAATGGTTGGGGATTAAGGAAAACAAAGCCAGTTGATGACTCACAAACGTGGTGCAATGTAAGTATCGGTTTATTTAAAACAATAGAGCAGTAGGTGGATGAGTTGTTAGGATATATTTGACCAAAGGGATTCCGGTTCAGGTCTTCAGGAAGGGGTAGGATAGTTCAGGTCGGGTGTAAAATTAAAACATAGCCTGTACATTTTTGTGATGACTAAAGAGGTAAACGGTAACTTCAGAAGGCCCTAAGTTGTCCAGTCTCTCTCTCTGTCTCTCTCTCTCTATCTCTCTCTCTCCCTCTCTCAGCAAGTTGCGAAGGGCATGGATACCAGTTCTTTATATAGCTCGTAGCTGGTGCTATACAATTCTTTCAGCCATGGCCCACGTCTGATCTCAAGTCTGGATATCCCATACCTGATGTCAAGTCTGGATGTCCCACACCTGATGTCAAGTCTGGATGTTCCACGCCTGATCTCAAGTCTGGATGTCCCACGCCTGATGTCAAGTCTGGATGTCCCACACCTGATCTCAAGTATGGATGTCCCACGTCTGATCTCAAGTCTGGATGTCCCACACCTGATCTCAAGTCTGGATGTCCTACGCCTGATGTCAAGTCTGGATGTCCCACGTATGATCTCAAGTCTGGATGCCCCACGCCTGATCTCAAGTCTGGATGTCCCACGTATGATCTCAAGTCTGGATGTCCCACGCCTGATGTCAAGTCTGGAAGTCCCACGCCTGATGTCAAGTCTGGATGTCCCACGTATGATCACAAGTCTGGATGTCCCACACCTGATGTCAAGTCTGGATGTCCCACGCCTGATCTCAAGTCTGGATGTCCCACGTATAATCTCAAGTCTGGATGTCCCACGCCTGATGTCAAGTCTAGATGTCCCATACCTGATCACAAGTCTGGATGTCCCACGCCTGATGTCAAGTCTGGATGTCCCACGTATGATCTCAAGTCTGGATGTCCCACGCCTGATGTCAAGTCTGGATGTCCCATACCTGTTCACAAGTCTGGATGTCCCTCGCATAATGTCAAATCTGCAAGCTGGCGAGCATCGCTTCATCAAACAACAGTGGGTCATTGATTGATTTCATAACAACCCCGTATACTCCCCTCCCCCCTCCTTAAACAACTCCGCTATCACATATCGTTTAAGGGGGCCTGTGTCAGCTGTTTCCAACTTTCGATGCGTCGATTTCCTGAACTAGTCTGTAGGGGTTGGGTTGACTGTAAGAAACTTTGTCTTGACTTTAGTCTTGGGCGCTGCACCTGATGTCCAAACATAGAGTGTCTTGGGACATTTACCTATTTCTTTCTTTCTATCTCTGACGCGACAGTTCTTCGTGGCGCTATGCCGATTATGGGGTGTATTTTTTCTGTTTGTGTAGGTACCTATTAGTTCAAAACCTAGGTTTTAGTAGAGCATGCGTCCAAGAGGTTGCTAGCTTGGTTATTGTAACCCAACATACTGGTTCAAATCACGTCGGTTTGGCGAACCAGTCATTAAGTAGCTTTTCTATATGGTGCGACCTCGTCTTCTTAGCTGGAAATAAGTACCTGACTAAGTCTGAGGAAAATTCAGAGCCGCCACAGTAGTAGCGCAAATCGTGCTCTGTCGTCAACAGTTTCAGCATTTCTGTGGGTTTTTTTGTTCAGAATGAAATTATTTGACAATTGCCTGATTATATCAAAGGCCGTTTTTGTTTTGAATAAATCACACGTGAAGGTTTTTTTCTGCTCTACTATATATTTTTCTGTTGATGACCTCAAAAGGATAATTTGCCACTTGTGTTCCGCTTTTCTGGCTAAATCCAAATGATTGGTCCTGAACTTTGTTGTCTGCACTTAGCTCTTTGATGCATGATCTTAAGCACTATCTTAGTGGTGTATCTCATCGGGTTGATTGCTCTCAAATTTGAACATTCGCTTGCACGAGGTTTCTTGTGTAATGTTATAAAGACAGATATGATTTGGTCGTTCGGTATAGATCACGTATTGTAAATGTCAATACACAAATTTATGATTTTATTTACACAAATTTCTCTAGAGATTCTATAATTTCAATTGTGTTGCATCCATACCTGTTGTTTTCCCTTTATATATATCTTGTATTGCTTTCTCTATTTCTGATCTGAGGATGCTGGGTCGTTATTATTAAATGTCAAGGGATTGTCTTCTCTGTTGTTGCTGAATAATTCTTACATTTTTCTACTGTCTGTTTGAAATATATTTGTCATCAAGTAAGATGCCCTTAATTCTTGTTCTTAATTCATCATACCTATGAACCAGCCTTGAGTGTTTGAAACAAGCTTCATTTCTGCATGCAGATCTATCAGG
This sequence comes from Ariolimax columbianus, assembly GCA_036924085.1. NCBI lineage: Eukaryota > Metazoa > Mollusca > Gastropoda > Stylommatophora > Arionidae > Ariolimax > Ariolimax columbianus. Next base: position 27,214,707 of record JAVGWX010000002.1, read on the forward strand.
ATGTTCCTCTTTCCCATGTTTTCTATTACCTTGCAGTTTGATTCTATCCATTGTTATTTTCCAATTCGGTGTATAGTCAGATCGATACAAATTGAGGTGACTGATGTCAAGAACAGCCCAAAGACCATACGAAGGACTGTTGTGTGTGCTGTCATTAGTCTTCAGGTTCAAGAACCACCAGAAATCTAACAAATAACAACAAAAAAAAGAAACATCGAATTCAAGAGCAACGTGAATTCAGGAGCAGCGTGAATTCAGGAGCAGCGTGAATTCAACGTCCTGGTCAGATATCTGGAGCTAACCTAAGGTAAGCTTGTATTTATACAGATCAGGATTGTAAACACATGCTATCTAAACGGCAGGGCCAAATAATGTCTTACCAAGACCACCAGTACGTGTTGACTCACATTATCCAAGAACCATCTTACATCGTTCACCTACAGTTAAGTGGAGGCTCCACGAAATCAGATGGCTAACGAATAAAATGAGATTTTGGAAAGCATCTTGTTCAATGAATGATTAGAATGTAAAAACCTTTTTCGGTAATCATTTTTCACTCTCATCTGATTTACCTCCCCTTCACACAGGTCACTGTGGCCGATTCGGTGAAAACCACAGGGATCATCTTCACTATTATGGAGAAGAAATAGCAGAGCAAAGTGAATCTCATATTCGTTGGCGGGCTACTGCTTGACATTAACCAGAGATTGCCCCACGTGTGTCTACATGTGTAGTAAAGCAACCATGTCTCGCCTGACGAAAGCAAATCATGTGTTTACCAAAATATAAACTATGATATTAACAGGGACCAATGATTCATATCTGTAATTACTTTCATATATATATATATAAATGCAAACTGCCGTACGTCTTTATTCCAATTACTGGGGCAATCGATGGGTTTTTAGATGAAGGACTACAACCGCTTTGCCACTGTTGTCGCCACGTCGTGTGCTGGGCTGTGTTTGTTTATTTCACAACAGCAAAAAAAACTACAAATTCATTACCTGGAATTCGATCTGCTGCCCTCTTTGGCAGGCGAACATCGAAATCATTCGACCACGCGCTCCACGTGTATACATATGTATATGTGTGTGTATGTGTGTGTGTATGTGTGTGTATGTGTGTTTGTGTATACACACACACACACACACAAACACACATACATCCATATAAATGAAGCAACAATTTGATCTGCAATTGTTCCACTGTTGACGAAATGTGTTTATTTTGACGTCCCAACTAGCCCAATTTTTAACAATAATTACTCCCGTTTCCACATATTTTTAATGTCAACATGAACACAATAACAATAATAGTGTCCATGCATTCGTTATTTCCATTTTTTTTAAATAAGCATCATCATCACCAGCTGGTTGATCAGTCATGTGGTTGTAAGGTTGTCTTAAGGTTGTCTGAGCACGTCTTTCCATTGTACCATATCCTCCGCAGCTCTCTTTATTTCAGCAGAGGTTTGCACTTTAATTTTTCTGCATGCCTGAGATGTCAAGGTGAGTCTTGGTCGCCGTCTTCCTCTTTTCCCCTGGATCTTGCCCTCTAGTATCTTCTGTAGAATACTTTCATGTTGAATATTGTCTCCAATGTTGTATCATTTATAATAGGTGTCTTTGTGTGCCTACTTCAGCGTGGACATTGTCGTTGTATCTTATTTCTGTCCAACTCACATTTCTCATTTTATGATAGCACCACATTTCGAATACTCCCAAGTTTTTTTCATCCATCTTTGATAGAGGTCGTATTTCAGCCCGGTGCAATTGGCCATACATGTGTAATGGTTGTTATTTTCCTCAGTTCTATTCCGATTTTCTTTGAAGTTACCATTTTCTTATTTTTGTCGACATAGTCCCTCTGTCTAGCAACACACTTGGTCCACCTGTCCCCTAGCTTGTGAATGCTTTCTTAGGAAAGTCTTTTGATCTGACCTTTAACCAATTTTTAACAGCCACCATTACCTTATTGTCAGCTTTCCGTTAACCGAGGTCATCGTGTACAATTTTGTGCGCAGAACCATGACTCATCTTGAAATATATGGTTATTTCAACTATAGTGACTCGCTTGTCGTCACGGAAGAGCTGATCATCTGTTGTTTCATTGTGTCAGTTGTCAAGCATGATGGTCTCCCACTCCGGGGTTCATCAATGACGTTTTATCTGACGTTTTCAAGTCTGTTTTCTACCGATTCTTACACTCTTATTTGACTCAAACAACTGTCTCCATATTGAACCTTCATTCGTTTGTAAATTTTGGAAGATTTCACACCATCTGATCACCAAAAAAACCCAATAACATCTCGTTATTGTGCAAGTCGACAAGAGGGCAGGCATGTTGTACGCTACATTGCTTGTACGCATACTGTTCGATCATCACGACTCATACATGTGGAATTGTTAAAGAGCCAGTTTGTGTCCTGAATATGATTTCCGTATTACATACTCTTCAATGCCCTTTTAGTACAATTCGTATGACTCAATGGCTGTTCCTCGTATTTCTTTATTGATCATTAAATTCATTTGCCTATGTTACCAAAGTCTTTGTTTTCTGTGTGTTCATTTACATGAAAAACTCTTTGAATGTGCTGTTATTTTTTAAAGCAGCCTTTGCAACGTTGCTACTGATCCTCCCACTATGGCTTGATCATTGGTAAATTTGATGACATTAACTTTCATAACATTTGAAACTTATAATAATAATATGTGTTTATTCTCTATTCATGCTTTAATGTCATTATACAAAAATTACAAACCGTATTCTGAATTTGTATAGCCATATCTGCTCTTCAGCAAATCATGACGAAACAGTACAGCACGAATACCGGTGTCATTTCACTCTTCACTGTAGCCGATTACGTTATGTTCGTATTGACGCTATTAATCTCCTGTGGAATCGGTATTTACTTCGCTGTCGTGGATCGAAAGAAAAACACAACCAAAGAGTATTTGTTAGGAGGGCAGAACATGAATCCCATACCCGTGGCCTTCTCACTCATGGTCACCTTTATGTCTGCTATGACAATTCTGGGTAACCCTGCTGAGGTGTACAACTTTGATACCATGTGGTGGTGGCTTGTTGTTGGCATGACCCTTGCCATGTGGTCGACTACTATGACTTTTATACCATTCTTCTACAATCTGAAAGTGGAAAGCACCTTCCAGGTAAGTGAAAGCTATTCCTTTCCTTATTTTCTTGTTTGTGAAATACCATTTTAGGAATAATTGTTGATCTTGCTTGAAGTTAATACCAACGGATTGTGTAGAGGATTATAATAATTAGTTTTCTCACCTGGTCATTTTTCTTTTATCCTTGTAGAACTGTAGAGATATATGCATACTTGCAATCGAGTGCGCAGAGAAAAAGCTGATTGGTTTGTTTTATGTGTGCATTTGCATGATGAAAATCTGTCCTCACGTGGTCACATCTCTGTCTTTATTGTGAAATTCCACCCTTTCCACATTTTCAAATGCCGAACACCGACATACAAATAATGTTTTATATATCCAGTACATTCATTTGTCTGTCACACATACAAAAGTGTAATGTAAAGTAAAGGGAAATTCAGCAGAATTAACCGCTGGCTGGAAATGGAGTTTTTGAAGCCTCCATTGTACTAAGCCACAGTTTGTGAGAGGTGGGATGGCCAGTGGCCTTCCTTGCTGTTTTTACTTTCCCTAACTCATGTGCCAGGTACCCATTTACAGCTGGGTTGACTGGAGAAACTGTCCGCGATTAAAATCACGATCCGGATATTTTTAATCTCCGGACGCGATTCGAACCAATGGACGCTGTTACCACAGAGAATAGTGAATTGCTCGGTATGAGCTGACCTAACGCGCTCTCTCACACATATAAAAACGGTCTTAATACATTAATTTATCTGTCACACATACACATACGGTCTTATATATCCAGTAGATTCATATATTTGTCCCATTCTTACAAATAAGGTCTTCTATTTTCAGCACAATCATTTGTCTGTCACACTATTACAAATAAGGTCTTATATTGTCAGTACACTTATATGTCTGTCATAATGAGCGAAGAGAGTCAGAAGAAACCTACTGATCAAGACCCCACCTCACGTCTTGTTTGTGCTCCTGAAAGCGTATTATCACCACAGCAGTCTGCCGAATGTGGGAGTGGACATGTAATCCCCTTTTTGGTGAGCCCACTGAGTAGTCTCACATTGCACTACAGCCATGAAACCGTGGTGTACATTTTCAAGTACACATCAGGATGTAAAAAGAGTCACTCTAACTCACTATGAAAGAAACATCAAGAGAGAACTCAATCAGCACGAGTATCTTGGAACAATCTTACAAACAATCTTTGACATTTTTTAGCTCATTAAACGTCTGTCAGAATAATGTTTCATATTTTTATTTAATCCATACGTCTGTCACAATAACAAATAATATTTCATATTTTTATTTCATCCATACGTCTGTCACAATAACAAATAATGTTTCATATTTTTATTTCATCCATACGTCTGTCACAATAACAAATAATGTTTCATATTTTTATTTCATCCATACGTCTGTCACAATGACAAATAATGCTTCATATTTTTATTTCATTCATACGTCTGTCAGAATAACAAATAATGTTTTATATTTTTAGCTCATATATTCGCCTGTCTGAAATAATGTTTCAAATTGTTTCTTCATCCAAATGTCTGTTACAATTTTATATTTAATGTCTTTTTCTGTTTGTAAGAAGTAATATGTATGTATGTGGGTGTGTGTGTGTGCGTGCGTGCGTGGGTGGATAGGTGGGTACGTTTTGGGTGGGTATGTGTGCATGTTTATATGTGTGCATGTATGTATGTATCTCCAATACTTTCACTTGCCTAATTGAAAATGGTTTTTTTTGTTATTTTTGTATTTGAAGTACCTTCACGTGCGATTTAGCAAAGGAGTGCGAATATTAGCATGTGCTTTACTGATCACTCAAACGGTAGGTGCTTTAAGTTACGTAGACTACACGAAGAATGCACTCTTGTCATTCACTACTTTTCTTTGTTTTCGTTCGTTAAATAATATCTTACCACTGAAGATCGCACATGTCCGCTGTTCATCAGTATATTGTAGATTCTTTATTGCGCCATGATTTGAAACTTTCTTGCACGCTCTAAATGTATTTGCTTATAAGAATAATTTATTTACTTGAATACTGTGGAGAAGCACTGTGGAAATATCAATAATTCGCTGGTGTTTTTTCTTTCTTGATGATTAAGAATGATTGTTTTATACAATACAGCTCAACAGGGATAGAAACACATACATTGGTATCACAAATTAGTGTTCGAATTGTAATGAATCGTAAATGACACTTTGTTATATTTTGTCAGCTGATATACATGGCCTTCCTCCTGTACGCCCCATCGCTGGCTCTAAATGCAGGTAGGTAACGTTCGTCTCCTCTACATTATTTTAGTAGCATAATGTTTGGTTAGCATTTCTAGAAATGATAGGTATTTCTGAACCGACAAGCATTGTCTCAAATTCTTAGAACCGGAAACACTCTTGCAGTATGTAGTTGGCAGAAGTAAAACGCACTGCACGAATTAGTTGCACCAATTTTTTCAAGGCCATTTGCAAATTTTCTCTAAAATCTTTATAAATAATTACTACCATCAAATAAGCTGGCAACTGTTGCTGGTCATCCATTTCCAGTTGGGTCGCGTTTTTCCTATTCCGTCCATAAAGATATGTTCTTTCTATTTCACATACTTAATTATCATCATCATTATGTAGTATGTCTTTGGCAGAACGTCGCTCTCATCACATTCATTCCATAGGAATTTTGATCAGTAGTCATTCTTCTTGCCTGCTCCATGTTCATGTTTAAGGTATTCTTGATGTCTTGATCAGTAGTCAGTCTACTTGCCTGCTCCATGTTCATGTTTAAGGTATTCTTAATGTCTCGATCAGTAGTCAGTCTACCTGCCTGCTCCATGTTCATGTTTAAGGTATTCTTGATGTCTTGTGTCCATCTGCGTCGTCTAATTGGAACAATGCCCTTCAGAACTACTTTTTCCAATCCGTCATGGCGCTTGATGTGGCCGACAAATTTCAGTTTTTGACACAACGTTGTTTTTAAGCCAGCTCTCTTCGACACTCACATTTTGCAGGATAGATTTATTTGTTATTTTCTTTACCCAAGGTATTTTGAGGATTCTTCTGTAGCATTTTGTCTCGAAAGCCACGATCCTCTTTCTTAATATTTGTGTGATAATCCATGTCTTGCATACGTACATTCCCGCCAGGAATAGGCATGTTCTCAGGATTTTCAATTGTAATTCTGTGTCAGTATTGTGCCTCACACTTTGCATACTATTCAGTTTCTGCATTGTTATTGACAATCGTTTCCTTATTTTCCCTGCACAGTCTCTCAATCGTTTGTTATCACAGAGGCAAGGTATTCACATAATACACCTGTTCCATTTCTTCACTACCAAAAGTGATCTTGGGTTGGAGTCTGTGTTTGCCAATGGACATTTTCTTTGTTTTGTTGTTTTTTTTTTGGGTTTTTTTTAAATTTATTATTCATGAAAAGATTCCGATCTTTACTATTTCTGCTGAATGAAACATCCTTAATAAAGACCTTAATTGGTCGAACACTTGGTAAAAGTCTGACACAGTTCTAATACTAACCAATTAGTTTTATCGCCCATTAATGTGCTCTGCTTTGATCTTCCTGTTTCAAATTCTGGTTGCTGGTATTAGAGGTTTCTCCAATAAAGTGGGATTTATACAATTTAGCATTTATGTGGTCAGAATTGCTTCAAACACAACTGGAAGTTTTAAGCTTCGCATATAGCCAAGTTACTTTCTTTAACAGTTTACGCTATGTCCATCCATTCGGTTCAGGTCCCCAGATTGTTCTGAAGATATGGAGTTACGCCTCTCTGATTGATATAAAACGTATGTTAATTAATGCTTCAAAGTGGACTCCATCTGGCCATTCTGCCTTCACATTCCTAAACAAAATTAATATCTGCATAAGGAATGTTTTAATGTGCATTTTTAGGCTTTAGATTCCACTCGTCCATGCCTGGTTCTGAATTAGGTTCACTAACTGGTACAGTTTCAGGTTTGGAGTGTCGTTAAAATATTTAACCCACATTTTTCTCTTCATGCCAGATCATTTTTTTGTTTTCGTTTTCTTTTTCTCTTTCTTTTTCTGCTTTCATGTCGTCTCTATATAATGCCATTTCTCATGTTGTACTCATATTGTACTGTTCTCTTTAATTGTTTTAGATTTGCAAAATTCCCAGCCTCTGTCAAATTTGTATTTGTTTTATAAATGGGTTTTCTGCCGTCCCGCCGGATTGTTGTTTTTTTCTTTGTTTTGTTTAGCTCTCAATACAACGCTCAGTTATTTACTTTCTCTGGAACTCTTCTTCAGTATGTAATGTATTTGTTTTCTGTCAAAATATGTGTTGCATACTCTTTCAGTTTTTCCTCTAAGAAAAGTATTTTCAAATAGCTAAACATATCCCCCAGTTGGCATTAATATTCGCCTATTGTTAATTGTTATGGTGCTATCTTCAGTAGGTGTCTAAATAGCAAAGGCAAATTGAATCAAATTCATAGAACCCACAGCAGCAGCACATTATAAACATGCACACATTCGTTGTATGGACTTAAATATTTGCTATATTTTGCATTTTATTTCACTGGAAGCCATTATTGTCGTTTATATTTTGCTCTTGCTGTTTTTTGGTTTGTTTTTTATTGTATCTTTTGTTTCTTGTGTTTACTGGTTTGAGAGTTACACAGTACAGTTTTTTAAAATATGTTTTAACATCAGTTTTACTAATATAATGTTACATTTAATCACTGTTGACATTTTACTATGACCTTTTTTTAGTTCAGTAAATGTTCACATTAAGTCATGTTTGTAACGACCTGTATTCTGGTTTGCCCGTTAAAATAGCGTATCTTCGTTTGAAACGACTTGTATTCTTGTTTGTTCATTACAATCTCGTATCTCCATTTGTGAGGCCAATCCTGGGGCGGACAATGGAAATAAAAAAATGGTTATTTTGAGTATATTATGTTATTTATCTGAAACATTGAATATGGATGTTATAACCAAAACGAATTGGGAAAAAAATATATTGGACGTTATGGTATCTATAAATAAGGCCGCACAAGAAGATGTACACACCTCAAGGATGTTCTAAATAAGAGATAGATGGAGACGCTAGAACTGACTAAAGATCGAGTCTAACAAATCGGCTAAGATGAGAATGACGTTCTGCAAAAATCATGCTACATGATGATGATGAATCTGTTGAGACATTTATGCCACCTGTGAAATATCTTTTATAACAAATAGAATAGACGCCAGCACCAGATGATAAAGAAATAAAACGAGAAATAAAATAGCTGACACTTAAATAACAATATATATTGTTACCATCTCCGGGTTCATCCATCTGTATATCTTCCAAAGACTGTAGTAGTATGGTATCAATGACTTATCTATGTTCTGTATACACCATTTATTTGTAGCATATATTGTAGCGTTTAGAGACCTCGACAGATTAAATTACTTCCAGTATAGGTATGATTGACTTAATGTGTTTAACTTTATATTGTAGCATTTAAAGACCTCGACAGATTAAATTACTTCCAGTATAGGTATGATTGACGTAATGTGTTTAACTTTATATTGTAGCATTTAAAGACCTCGACAGATTAAATTACTTCCAGTATAGGTATGATTGACGTAATGTGTTTAACTTTATATTGTAGCATTTAAAGACCTCGACAGATTAAATTACTTCCAGTATAGGTATGATTGACGTAATGTGTTTAACTTTATTTTGTAGCATTTAAAGACCTCGACAGATTAAATTACTTCCAGTATAGGTATGATTGACGTAATGTGTTTAACTTTATATTGTAGCATTTAAAGACCTCGACAGATTAAATTACTTCCAGTATAGGTATGATTGACGTAATGTGTTTAACTTTATATTGTAGCATTTAAAGACCTCGACAGATTAAATTACTTCCAGTATAGGTATGATTGACGTAATGTGTTTAACTTTATATTGTAGCATTTAAAGACCTCGACAGATTAAATTACTTCCAGTATAGGTATGATTGACGTAATGTGTTTAACTTTATATTGTAGCGTTTAAAGACCTCGACAAATTAAATTACTTCCAGTATAGGTATGATTGACGTAATGTGTTTAACTTTTTATTGTAGCATTTAAAGACCTCGACAGATTAAATTACTTCCAGTTTAGACATGATTGACGTAATGTGTTTAACTTTATATTGTAGCGTTAAAAGACCTCGACAGATTAAATTACTTCCAGTATAGGTATGATTGACGTAATGTGTTTAATTTGATATTGTAGCATTTAAAGACCTCGACAGATTAAATTACTTCCAGTATAGGTATGATTGACGTAATGTGTTTAACTTTATATTGTAGCGTTTAAAGACCTCGACAGATTAAATTACTTCCAGTATAGGTATGATTGACTTAATGTGTTAACCTTTATATTGTAGCATTGATACACATCGTTAGATTATTGGCTTAAAAATAGCTTTGATTGTTTTATGTGTTAAATTATCTATTGTAGCTTTTATATACCTGGATAGATTAATTGATCTCCAGAATAGATATGATTGTCTGAATGTGTTTAACTATTGTAGTATGGATTAACATTCTTTAAAAATGACTATGGCGTTCTATACGTGTTTAATTTTCTATTTCATACATGTTCATTTTGTTTTTCTTCTATTCCACTTTGATTAGTTACCGGCGTTCATCTATGGGGATCAGTGGTAGGGATGGGATGTGTTGTCACATTTTATACCACCATGGTAAGCCTGCCCTGTTTCAGGTCAACTTTCTCCCGTTAGTGACGACGATATATTAATATGAATATATAATTTTTGTCTAAAGTTTGTTATATCGTCCTAATCTGTCAACGTGGTATATTCATGTTAGTGTGGTAGTTTGTTATAAAAAGGGTCAATCTATTATTTCAATTTTAATAGTACGAAAATAGGTTTAACAAACAGTTTTAATAGCCACAAGCAAATCACAGCTTGCGTTAACACTAATCGCTCTTCTTCAAGACATAAAATATCGGCACAGCTGGACTTGGCTTTCAGCAATGACACAAAGAGTTAACTTAATTCAGTAAAAGTAGCTCCCAACACCACAGAGAGTTAGCTCAGATCAGTAGAAATAGCTTCTGACAACACCACAGAGAGTTAGCTCAGATCAGTACACATAACTTCTGACAACACCACAGAGAGTTAGCTCAGATCAGTACAAATAACTTCTGACAACACCACAGAGAGTTAGCTCAGATCAGTAGAAATAGCTTCTACACAAAGAATTAGCTCATATCAGTACACATAACTTCTGACAACACCACAGAAAGCTAGTTCAGATCAGTAGAAATAGCTTCTACACAAAGAATTAGCTCAGATCAGTACACATAACTTCTGACAACACCACAGAGAGTTAGCTCAGATCAGTACAAATAACTTTTGACAACACCACAGAAAGCTAGCTCAGATCAGTAGAAATAGCTTCTAAACAAAGAATTAGCTCAGATCAGTACACATAACTTCTGACAACACCACAGAGAGTTAGCTCAGATCAGTACAAATAACTTCTGACAACACCACAGAGAGTTAGCTCAGATCAGTACAAATAACTTCTGACAACACCACAGAGAGTTAGCTCAGATCAGTACAAATAACTTCTGACAACACCACAGACAGCTAGCTCAGATCAGTAGAAATAACTTCTACACAGAGAGTTAGCCCAGATAAATATAAATAGCTTCTAACAACTCAACTACAGAGGGATAGGATGGTTCAAATAAAACCATCATGGAATTTTAGAAAGGCTAACTGGGACTGTTATGGTCGGGAAACTGATGCTGAGTTTAGCCAAATAAGTAAGAATGATGACATCAATACAACTTTCAAACATTTGTGCCACCATCTCAACAGCTGCAAGGAAATGCATCTCATAAGGGACGTACAGAAATATAGACTTACTTGAACCTACAGCTGGAGGCAGCCGTCGAAGAGAGAAGAGAGAGACCAGGAAGAAGGTCGAAAAATCACAAAATACCCTAAATAAAACAGAGTATAATAGATGGACAGCAAAAGTAAGATATATTACTAAACAAAGCAAGCGGAAGACTTGAGAAAAAAACTGTAGCAAGCTGGATCTAAGAAGAGAGGTGAACAAGGCGTGGAGATTACTGAGCGGCCTTGAAGGGAACAAGAGAACGTCAAACTCAATACCCCTGGCCAGAGAATCTGCGGACAAAATAGTATCAAACACCAAGAAAGCTGAGATCTTAAACAAATTTTACGCTAGAGTAAATACAGCGCAACCAAAAACAATGCTAGATAAAGCCCTTTTAAAGGACTCCTTTAACATCGACTCCACCAATATGTGCCTTTAAAATCACTTCACTTCCCAATAGCATGACGATGAGGGGACTGACAAAAAATAAACCATCAGGACCAGATAAAGTTAAAAATGAGATGATAAGTAAATTATGACCAAAGGTGAAAGAGGTACTTTTATGGTTTATCAAAAGAACATGGGACGAAGGACAGCTGCCATCAATTTGGCTATCAGCAACTATCAAACCTGTACTGAAGAAAGGGAAAGAACCAGGAACACCTGGAAGCTATAGACCTGTGTCGCTCACCTCATGTTTAGGTAAAGTGGTTGAAAGAATGGCAAACAACAGACGGTATTGGTAGATGGAAAGTAAAAACCTCCTTGATAGAATCCAGGCAGGGTTCAGTCATTGACACAGGACGGATGTTCTCCTCTTTAAGTTTACACTCTTTGTGATGGTGGATTCCAAGATGGAAAATGCGCACTAGCAGTGTTTATTGATCTACAGCAGGCATATGACTGGAGGAAGGCCTTTTGATGAAAATTAAGAAAATGGAAATAGAAGGAATGATGATCAAATGGATACAGGCCTTCCTGACCAACAGAACCAATTATACCAACTTTGTAGGCGCAACATCAAGTAAAAGAACGTTAGAAGAAGGACTGCCACATGGCTCTCTTCTAAGCTGCACCCTTTTCCTCAACTACATAAATGACGTCACTAGACATCTAAACGTGTCAAAAGCATTGTTTGCTGATGATCTCGCCATTTGGATCACCGAGAAATATCCCATTTTTGTATAAGCCAAGATCAACAGAGCACTACTAACAATTTCAGTGTACTGAAAACTGGGGAAACAAGATAAATACACAAAAAACCACATACACCATCTTATCCATTAACATCCATTAACATCAAAATGAGTGGGAAATTACTAGTAAAAGAGGATACCCCAGTTTATCTGGGAGTAACACTGGACAGACAGTTGAAATTTGGCAATTTCGAGGGAGCCTCGAATCCTCAGATTTGTGGCTAAACAATCGGATAACTGAGCTGTCACAGGAACGTTTTATTCCACAGCGGAACCTGATCGCAAAAGACGAAACAGACGAAAGTTCAAACAATCATAGACGCTATATGAGACGAGAAAGAACCAAGAATTAGAACATATTTTCTTTAGCTAAGTTAAGTTATGTAACGATTAGAATTAACGCTAGATTGACCAAAGATAAACAGACACCTGGGGATAAAGATAGAACAGAGGAGACATCTTTGCAATTGCACTAAACCTCTGAGTTGTTAGTACACAGCTTGATAAAGATAGCCTAGACTTCTTTGTATAATCGTATGTACATTTGAATCTAATAAAAACCATTCTTTGTTTTAACTTCTTAAGACATTTTTAAGAGTTAAATATGTCGTCAAGTAATGACAATTAAATCAGGGAGGCCATTTAGTGGTGACTATACAGTCTAGGGGGCGCGTTACCTCAGCTCATATCTAGCGGTTCGCTATTTTCTATGGTAACAGCGTGCTTCGGTTCAAATCGCGCCCGGAGAATAAAATAATCCGTAGATGATTTTAATCGGAGACCGCTTCTCCAGTCAACCCAGCTGTACATGAGTACCTGAAGCATAGGAAATGCAAAAACAACAAAGAAGGACACACTGGTCACCCCACCTCTCACAGGCTGCGGCTTAATACAAAAGAGTCTTCCAAAACTCCGTTCCCAACCAGCGGTTAATTCTGCTGAATTTCCACTTTACCGTTTATACAGTCAAAGAAAGTTAACTTTCTACAATCACAAGACAGAACATACAGGGATTAGTCAACCTGGGATTCATGAGAAATCAATGACTCCATGAAGGGCACTCAAAACCCAGTTTGTTTGTTTTTTTTAATAAGAAAATTACCAAATTTTTATGATCTGATGTTCAGGGAGGAATGAAAGCTGTTGTATGGACAGACACCTTTCAAGCTGGCGTGATCATTGCAGGCCTCCTCGCTGTGCTCATTCAGGGATCAGTCATTCAGGGAGGATTCCAAAAAGCCTGGGAAATTGCAGACATTAAAGGACGGATTCGGTTTGATGAGTATGTATATTCGCCACTGTCTCAGAACTATGGATGTCCGTTGTATGTGTTATAGTTAGTAGAACTTACATCACGCTCAAGAATGACTGATATGTGCTAACTCGCTTTCAATGGATCGATAAGGGCATTACGCTGTTTTCACTAGTTGCTCAATGATTATCACAGATTTGGTCTATTCTAGCAGGTGTTGCTCTCTGCTTATCACACATTTAATCTAGTCTAGCAGGTGTTGCTCTCTGCCTATCACACATTTGATATATTCTAGCGTGTTGCTTTCTGCTTATCACACATTTAATATATTCTAGCAGGTGTTGCTCTCTGCTTATCACACACTTTATCTATTCTAGCAGGTGCAGCTCTCTGCTTATCACACATGGGATCTATTCGAGCAATGTTGCTCTCTGCGTATCGTACATTTGATTACAATCTTCTGAAGTCTCACGAGTGTGGATTCAATTACTGCAGTTGGATTCTCTAACAGGCGATCATTGAGTGATAATAGCATGACCATTTCTTCATATTAAATGTGTAGACTATGAGGTTGTTGGAAGCTGGCAAAGCAGCTCTTCCAATGTCGGGAACACCGGTATAGCCAGGAAAGTAGACTAATAGAGATTCCCGACAGTTTGAGATTGTGAATACTGTCTACAAGCGCTGGACATTCCAAAGTAATCTATGCTGGAAGTAAACTACTACAATCAAATCTTGCCAGATTTACTCACTATGTTGCAAACAATGTTCGGTTACTTTGACATAGCCGTTGTGAACATGGTCAGGTTTTTTCTTCTCCTTTATACCTTGTAGGACGGGACAATTTGTAACACTGGTACTATAAAGATGTCAACTAAAGTTGTGTTTTCTTTGGTACCATACCACTCATGGTTCGTTGACATCACTTGATATAACTATACTTGCTTTGTCGATGGGTGCAGGACTCGAACACTCATATTCTGCTTGCGTAAAAGGATGTTGACGTATACTTCTTGAGTGTGGGAAACGCGTGCTACATTTCTGACATGGCGCATTTTACGCTGGTTCTTGCCTTTCAAAAATAAGTTGACGAATTCATACATTAGAGAAGTCATATATAAAACTACAGTATTATAGATCATCTGCGCAGAACGGATGATTATGACCAGGGAACTGTCTACGGCGCCGGATATCGGCTTCAATACGCTGGAAACGATGGTGATAACGTTGTAATATCACAAAGTTTGCGCCAGGTGGGTCTCTTGAATGCTCACACAGGAACAGAAATAACATCGCATGTAAGTTTGTCATGACCTCTTGAACCATTACGGGAATGAAGGTGACAGTTTCCTTGATCGCATCAACACTGGTGATGATACGTGGTACCACCGCTACGATCATGAGTTAAAACTACAGTCAATAGATGGACGGCATGTGAATTCGCCATCGAGGAAAAAGTTAACCACGCAGACATCAGCCAGTAAAGTGATGTGCACTGTCTTTTGAGATAGGCAAGAGGAAATCCTTCTTGATTTCCCGGAACCTGGACAAACCATCAACTCTGACCATTAAATTGCAGCGCTGACTAAGCTGAATTTTCAGGGTCAAGGCAAAGAAGAAGACAACATGTCTTTTGCAACACCATAACGCCAGGCCCCATGCCAGTTTGAAGACCGCTGCGCACATTGTCAGTCTTGGCTGGACTGTCCTACCACACCCACCGTATAGTCCGGACTTGGTGCCTTCTGACTTCCATTTTTTCGGGCCAATGAAATATGGACTGCGTGGGAAACATTTTCTTAGCAGCGACATCGTCCTACCAGCTGTGAAACAGTGGGTAATGTCCGCTGGTACAGAAAATCTATAACCAATGGTGGTGACTATATTGAAAAATAGTTTTTTTAAGGCCAGACATTCTCTATCAAATGGTGTTATTGTGCTTTTTTTTTATCTTCAATAGTTTTCATGGAATAAAATAGGAGGCATTACTTTCGTAGCACCCCTAGTAGCATGTGAACATTATGAAGAAATAGAATTTAACATGTGAACATTATTAACAAAAAGAATATACCATTTGAATATGATTCAAAATATGCACTAATTCCTTTCTCTTTGTGCAGCTTTAGTTTTGATCCAAAGACTCGCCACTCAGTTTGGTCTATGGTGATTGGTGGATGGGCCTTCTGGGCGTTTTTGTATGGAGTCAATCAAGCTCAAATCCAGCGTTGTCTCAGTTGTCCCACAGTTCGAAAAGCACAATTGTAAGAATGTGTGTATGTGCGTCCCTCGTTATCACAGTTCTTAAACTGGTATACATGAACTTTAACCTTTTCTAACCTTTTTGTCTGGATGCGTTGGTGGGAGACCAGAGAGAGAGAGAGAGAGAGAGAGAGAGAGAGAGAGAGAGAGAGAGAGAGAGATTTGAAGACGGATAAACATAAAGTGTTTTTGAAAATATGCACTAATTGTATGTAGCGAATTTAGCGTCCTGTAGGAAAAACAAAATATTACAGTGATGCATTGTGTAAACCAGTTGTTTGGGTACACCACAATGAGGGCAATATGTATATCAATCCTGTTGTTAAACTGATTTATAGACCAACATCTTTCACAAACATGCTTCTCGCGGTTTGACATTAATGCATTTTATAGCGAGCTACAACTGCTGTCATAATAATTATGGTCCCTTTACAATCCTCATGAATATAGTTCATTTGGAGATCTAGCTCAAAACGTTGGTACCAGTCAACGGAAGTTGTGACTAGAAGACAAAGAAATAATAAGAAAACGCTTATAGGATAAGTAAAAACACATAGCGTATTGGTATGAATTTCTTGTTCCATTAACTTCTTTGATATAAACGTCAATGAGACAATCATAACTTAAACCTGGAAATAATCATATCCAGCCAAAGAAACAGTTGTGTATATATATCTAAACAGTGTCAGTAGCTGAAGACGATCGATAATCGTCAGTAGATGAACACAAATATAATCGTCAGTAGATGAACACAAATATAATCGTCAGTAGATGAACACAAATATAATCGTCAGTAGGTGAACACAAATATAATCGTCAGTAGATGAACACAAATATAATCGTCAGTAGATGAACACAAATATAGTCACGTGTTAGTAGCTGTACACAAATATAATCACGTGTTAGTAGCTGTACACAAATATAACCACGTATTATTAGCTGTACACAAATATAATCATGTGTCAGTCAAGATGGCTAAAAAAAATATGAATAAGAATGTTGGTCCTCAAACTACCTCCTGGACAGCATTACATTAAATCAGCGGCTCAACTGTCGCATAAAGACATGTTTCTTGGCTCTATTATCGCATGCAGACAACTTAGGTAACGTTAGAGGTGTTGTTGTTGTTATCGTCACGGGTACATGAGAAAGACACTCTTAACGATTTTCTTTGGTGACTGGTTACGATGGTTGTCCTCATATCCCGAGATGGACTTTAGTAGGTGGACCCGGGATCTTCTATACTGTAGGACAATGCGAGACCCCGCAGGAAGCTCACTGCTATGGGGATTACATTGCCGATCCCCACCTCATTAGACACGAAATTGCATATTTCCAGGAAGACTTGCCTTGAGGTGAAGTGTGGGTCTTGATCAGGTTCGTTTACCCTGACCGGAACTTAGTCTCATCTCCTCTTAGCGTATTGATATTACCATAGATAAATTTACATGTTTACTTTATACATACATTTTGACCGTAACATGTTATACCGTTACTGCTCCTACGTCCAACTGTGATCCGATTTATTTGTTTACTATTCGATGATACTTAAAAATGTTGAAACAGTCATGGAAGAGAAAAGGCAATAAAAGAAGCATGCATATAGAGGCACGTTGCTAATAACGCATACCGGAGAAATGAATGCAAAAACATTTGAGCAAAGGAACGACACATCGTCGAACCTTAGCTGAGAAAAAACCAAATTTGGATTCCGTAAAAATATGAAATGTAAGTTAAACAATTAAGCACGGAAAAAAAAAACCTTATAGAATATGACAAGAATTGAAACATGGCATTTATAGTTCAGGAGTGACGCACTAAGAGCAATCCGGTCAGGTGAAACATAGTGCACAAGACCCATACAAGACGCCAGCGATCGTGCTCCTTGGAAACAATCTGTGTCTAAGCAATCTGGTCAACGAGGTCGGGATCGACTCTGTTATCATTATATTGGTGAATTTGTGGAGGAGCGACACAGTGCACTACAGCCTGGAGGACCATGGTTCACCTTATAAATTGCACTTCAGGATGTAAGAAGAACTGTAAACAACTACTAAAGAAAAATCGTCAAGAGCTAACTCCCCTCACCAAGAGCAGCTTGGAATTACAGCGACTCAAGTCAGGGAAAGCTTTTAATAGAAAATGTTAGAGAACTGCAAAACACAAAGACAACTATTAGATACTTAGAAATCATTGTACTATATGAAGCGTAGTATTTAATGTTTCATGTGCTTTTGAAATAGGCGCAGGAATACAAAGGGTTGTTTTTTCACCATTATTGTTCAACATAACAGAAGCTGGGCAAATTGCAACTCCAAAAGTGGAATTCAATACTGGAAACACAGACGCCAACTCAATACATGAACTACTATTTTCAGACAAAAAAGCCTAATGTACTAGGATAAAGAACTATAGAATCGTATGGGTTACTTGGCACATAAAATATAACATAAAGATTAGCACATCGAATTCAGAAAGTATGAAGATTTACAGAACTCTAGGTCCACAAAAGAAAAGTGTAAACAATATACAACTTATACAACCCCAAGAATTGAAATATTTTTTTATGAAAGATGGAAATCTTGATAGAGAAATGGAAACTATAGATGGCACACAGTCTCGTGAGTCTTTTATCAACTGTCACTACTAATTAAACATACGAACATCAGTCGGACAACAAAACAACAATTTGTACAGAGTATATATATTACAACTCAAAAGTGAGCAGTCCGCAACAGAACAAGAAATCCACGTTCTGCAGGAGCTCAAGAGATAATGCCCTAGAAACTTTTGGACATACGTTCTGCAGGAGCTCAAGAGATAATACCCTAGAAAGTTTTGGACACACGTGTACACAGATGGATCGGCCTCGGTGAGCGATAAAGGGGGAGACAGTGGAATCTATATCGTACTCTCTAATGGCGACATTGAGAAACACTCCATACCAGCAGGAGAGACCTGTACCAATTTCAGAGCTGAAGCAAGATCTGGTCATCCAGCAACTCAGATTCTTATCAGCCAAAATATAACTACAAGGAAAACAGTCATTCTAACAGACTCCAGGAGTGTACTCCAAGCCATCTCAAGCCACAAACAAGATATACTCTCACATGAAATAAAATGCAACATAGGATTGCTCTCCCCAAAAAAACAGATTTAGTCCTACTGTGGATTCCGACTCACTGTGGGATCTCTGGAAACGAAAAAGCAGATGAGCTCACAAAAGCCAGAAGAAGCGGAACGCAGATTCCCCATCGACAGAGTGATAAAGAAGCAAAGACACACATCAAACGATCCATGAGAACAGACTGGACAGACCAACACAAAGAATCCAAGCCAGAAAATGGCAGCATAGACACATTTGGCAGAGATGGGCAGACAAATATTTTCAGACTCAGGACGAGACGTTGTAGACTCAAAGCCCACCTCCATAAAACGGGTCTCAGAGACACTGCCACGTGCGATTTGGGAGCACCCAAGCAAACACCAGAACATATTCTGCAGGACTGCCCGACCTATGCCGACCAAAGAGAGACAATTTGGCCTGGGTGAGCGACCATGCTCGACAAGCTGTGGGGAACCGTAGAAGACCTGAAACGCTCAGCCTCCTTTGTGAACCTCACAGGACTAAAAGCATAGCATCAGTTGATCGAAGAAGAAAAAATTACAACTCCTCGCTGCCAATGTTAAATGTGGTCCGTATTCAAGGCATCGGAGAGGACACACTATAATATATGAAATGAAATATTTAAAAGAAGCCATTTGTGTAAACAAAAGAGATCTAATGAGAAATTAGGACATTAGAAATGTGGTGAGAACTATCCCGTGTCCTGAATACACTTCAAGATCGAAAATAATATGGAAATATAATGTAGAAGAAATCCTACAACATCACGGGCTTACAGTAAATGACGCAGTCCAAGAAAGGCAGCGTACCCTCACCATGTCACATGACTGTACAGAAGAACGGAAACGTAAGAAAACAACAGTCCTTCTCGTACATGCTTATTTTAAATATAAAAGTAATCCTCTTGTGCTATGCTGTGTCTTCCATTGTAAGGATAAGTTTTGATGCTTTGTTTCGTATTCACAGACATACTATTAGTCAAATGAGAAAATATATGGCAAAGAGCTTTAGAAGTATAAACATATTTATACGAAACACTCCTTTACAATTACACGATGGACAATGTGAGACATTTTATTTGAAATTATGGAAATATTTGAAAGCTTATGTGCTAACAACAAAAGCAAAACATTTATTTTAAAGCGTGTTTTCCCAATACGCTTCAGCCGTATTAATTTACAAATAAGTTTTTAAGAACTTCGAGCGAATAAGAAGCCAGCCATATAGTTAGGCACGGTTATACATATGAAATCATGTTGAGATTCATAGAAACCATGTCAGAAATATCACATTACACAGATGAAAATATATTAAGATTCATAGAAAACATTCAAGAAATATCACATTACACAGATGAAAATATATTAAGATTCATAGAAAACTTACCAGAAATATCACATTACATAGATGGAAACATGTTGAGATTCACAGAGAACATGCCAGAAATATCACATTACATAGATGAAAACATGTTGAAATTCACAGAAAACATGCCAGAAATATCAGTCGATCGATATAATGTAAACAACATTAATTGTGACGAGTTGAAATAACTGTGCGATGAAGATGCTGAGCAGCGCATGAGCTGCAGTGGTCAGCGACCCATAGCTGACTGCTAGCGTCAGGGCCAGCGAACCATAGCTGCCAAGACCCTTCTACACCTCCACGCGGTGATCCTGGATAACAGGCTGCAACAGGGCAGACTGGCTAAGGAGAAGGGATCGAAGAGGGAATGCTAACCCGGAACTCA
The DNA here is from genome assembly GCA_036924085.1 of Ariolimax columbianus. Taxonomy (NCBI): domain Eukaryota; kingdom Metazoa; phylum Mollusca; class Gastropoda; order Stylommatophora; family Arionidae; genus Ariolimax; species Ariolimax columbianus. The sequence continues at coordinate 27,235,336 of JAVGWX010000002.1, forward strand.
AAAAATGCTTTCTGAAGTCGGATGTGTTGGACCGAAAGGTGCAAATATCGCAGTCAAGCTGTAAACTACGACACAACGCATTCCGTTCTCTGGACTACATTCTGCTACTTAAGCCCTTTCAGGGTTTGGTAGTGGGAGATTGAGAACGAACAAGGAAGAAGAAGAAGAAGAAGAAGAAATAACTGTAAGACATAACGTATACTGTAATGGTATCAGTTAGAATAAAAGCACAAAATATCACTAAGAAGAATGAAATGGTCATCTCTAAGAAAAAGGATTTTACGAAATGCAAATCCAAAACACGTAGAACGCTTTGTAAAGAAGCTCATAGATTTAACTACAAGCACATTTGAATAACATCAAATGCAAATGCAGGTAATACATGCACACAAAAAATGATCATTCCAGAAAAATGTAAATCAACATATTATTGGGAATATTAAGAAGAATGTACAGAAGAATATTAAATTCCATAGGTAAGCAAAGACTAGAGAGGTTGGGTTGAGGTGGGGGTGGGGAGAGGTAATGTCAAGGGATACAGTCATCATAAACAGAAAGCAATCCACATATTCAGCATTCTATAAGAAAGAAAGAAAGAAAGAAAGAACGAAAGAAGGAAAGAAAGAAAGATCAAAAGAAAGAAAGAAAGAAAGAACGAAAGAAATAAAGAAAGAAAGAAAGATCAAAAGAAAGAAAGAAAGAAAGGAAAGAAAGAAAGAAAGAAAGAAAGAAAGAAAGAAAGAAAGAAAGAAAGGAAAGAAAGAAAGAAAGATAGGAAAGAAAAAAAGAAAGAAAGAAAGATAGGAAAGAAAGAAAGAAAGAAAGAAAGAAAGAAAGAAAGATAGGAAAGAAAGAAAGAAAGAAAGAAAGAAAGAAAGATAGGAAAGAAAGAAAGAAAGAAAGATCACAAGAAAGATAGGAAAGAAAGAAAGAAAGAAAGATCAAAAGAAAGATAGGAAAGAAAGAAAGAAAGAAAGAAAGAAAGAAAGAAAGATCAAAAGAAAGATAGGAAAGAAAGAAAGAAAGAAAGATCAAAAGAAAGAAAGAAAGAAAGAAAGAAAGATCAAAAGAAAGAAAGAAAGAAAGAAAGAAAGAACGAAAGACCGAAAGAAAGAAAGGAAAGAAAGAAAGAAAGAAAGAAAGATAGGAAAGAAAGAAAGAAAGAAAGAAAGATAGGAAAGAAAGAAAGAAAGAAAGACCGAAAGAAAGAAAGATCGAAAGAAAGAAAGAAAGAAAGAAAGAAAAAAAGAAAGATAGGAAAGAAAGAAAGAAAGAAAGATCAAAAGAAAGATAGGAAAGAAAGAAAGAAAGAAAGAAAGAAAGATAGGAAAGAAAGAAAGAAAGAAAGAAAGATAGGAAAGAAAGAAAGAAAGAAAGATAGGAAAGAAAGAAAGAAAGAAAGATCAAAAGAAAGATAGGAAAGAAAGAAAGAAAGAAAGAAAGAAAGAAAGATCAAAAGAAAGAAAGAAAGAAAGAAAGAAAGATCAAAAGAAAGATAGGAAAGAAAGAAAGAAAGAAAGAAAGACCGAAAGAAAGAAAGAAAGAAAGAAAGAAAGAACGAAAGACCGAAAGAAAGAAAGAAAGAAAAAAAGAAAGAAAGACCGAAAGAAAGAAAGAAAGACCGAAAGAAAGAAAGATCAAAAGAAAGATAGGAAAGAAAGAAAGAAAGAAAGATCAAAAGAAAGAAAGAAAGAAAGAAAGATAGGAAAGAAAGAAAGAAAGAAAGAAAGAAAGATAGGAAAGAAAGAAAGAAAGAAAGAAAGAAAGAAAGATAGGAAAGAAAGAAAGAAAGAAAGAAAGAAAGAAAGAAAGAAAGATCAAAAGAAAGAAAGAAAGAAAGAAAGAAAGAAAGAAAGATCAAAAGAAAGAAAGAAAGTAAGAAAGAAAGAAAGAAAGATCAAAAGAAAGAAAGAAAGAAAGAAAGAAAGATCAAAAGAAAGAAAGAAAGAAAGAAAGATCAAAAGAAAGATAGGAAAGAAAGAAAGAAAGAAAGAAAGAAAGAAAGACCGAAAGAAAGAAAGAAAGAAAGAAAGAACGAAAGACCGAAAGAAAGAAAGAAAGAAAGATCAAAAGAAAGAAAGACCGAAAGAAAGAAAGAAAGACCGAAAGAAAGAAAGATCAAAAGAAAGATAGGAAAGAAAGAAAGAAAGAAAGATCAAAAGAAAGAAAGAAAGAAAGATAGGAAAGAAAGAAAGAAAGGAAGAAAGAAAGAAAGATAGGAAAGAAAGAAAGAAAGAAAGAAAGAAAGAAAGAAAGATAGGAAAGAAAGAAAGAAAGAAAGAAAGAAAGAAAGAAAGAAAGACCGAAGGAAAGAAAGAAAGAAAGAAAGAAAGAAAGAAAGATCAAAAGAAAGAAAGAAAGAAAGAAAGAAAGATAGGAAAGAAAGAAAGAAAGAAAGAAAGGAAAGAAAGAAAGAAAGAAAAAAAGAAAGATAGGAAAGAAAGAAAGAAAGAAAGAAAGATCAAAAGAAAGATAGGAAAGAAAGAAAGAAAGAAAGAAAGATAGGAAAGAAAGAAAGAAAGAAAGAAAGATAGGAAAGAAAGAAAGAAAGAAAGAAAGAAAGATAGGAAAGAAAGAAAGAAAGAAAGATCAAAAGAAAGATAGGAAAGAAAGAAAGAAAGAAAGAAAGAAAGAAAGATCAAAAGAAAGAAAGAAAGAAAGAAAAATCAAAAGAAAGATAGGAAAGAAAGAAAGAAAGAAAGAAAGACCGAAAGAAAGAAAGAAAGAAAGAAAGAAAGAACGAAAGACCGAAAGAAAGAAAGAAAGAAAAAAAGAAAGAAAGACCGAAAGAAAGAAAGAAAGACCGAAAGTAAGAAAGATCAAAAGAAAGATAGGAAAGAAAGAAAGAAAGAAAGATCAAAAGAAAGAAAGAAAGAAAGAAAGAAAGATAGGAAAGAAAGTAAGAAAGAAAGAAAGATAGGAAAGAAAGAAAGAAAGAAAGAAAGAAAGAAAGATAGGAAAGAAAGAAAGAAAGAAAGAAAGAAAGAAAGAAAGAAAGACCGAAAGAAAGAAAGAAAGAAAGAAAGATCAAAAGAAAGAAAGAAAGAAAGAAAGAAAGATCAAAAGAAAGAAAGAAAGAAAGAAAGATCAAAAGAAAGAAAGAAAGAAAGAAAGAAAGATCAAAAGAAAGAAAGAAAGTAAGAAAGAAAGAAAGAAAGAAAGATCAAAAGAAAGAAAGAAAGAAAGAAAGAAAGATCAAAAGAAAGAAAGAAAGAAAGAAAGATCAAAAGAAAGATAGGAAAGAAAGAAAGAAAGAAAGAAAGAAAGACCGAAAGAAAGAAAGAAAGAAAGAAAGAAAGAAAGAAAGAAAGAAAGAAAGAAAGACCGAAAGAAAGAAAGAAAGAAAGATCAAAAGAAAGAAAGACCGAAAGAAAGAAAGAAAGACCGAAAGAAAGAAAGATCAAAAGAAAGATAGGAAAGAAAGAAAGAAAGAAAGATCAAAAGAAAGAAAGAAAGAAAGATAGGAAAGAAAGAAAGAAAGAAAGAAAGAAAGAAAGATAGGAAAGAAAGAAAGAAAGAAAGAAAGAAAGAAAGAAAGAAAGAAAGAAAGAAAGATAGGAAAGAAAGAAAGAAAGAAAGAAAGAAAGAAAGAAAGAAAGACCGAAGGAAAGAAAGAAAGAAAGAAAGAAAGAAAGATCAAAAGAAAGAAAGAAAGAAAGAAAGAAAGATAGGAAAGAAAGAAAGAAAGAAAGAAAGAAAGGAAAGAAAGAAAGAAAGAAAAAAAGAAACGATCATTTACATCTTGATAGCAATCGAAGAAAATAGGAGAAAGTGACCGAGGATGACAAAATGATAAGATGATGAACAGTTAATCAGCACTACTTAGCAGAACATTAACAGAAGAATTGATCATCGGAACTGGTGACTGCAATATGCTCACAGATATGGCTGCCTTCGTCAGGAGAAGAAGATCGCTGTGTCTGAGTTCATATGTATGCCTTGATGATAAAGTGTGTATTATAAATTAATGAATTTGTCTATGACAGGGCGATGTGGATAAATCTGCCTGGACTGGTATTCATTGTTAGTGCGTGCTGTATGATTGGGGTTGTCATGTTTGCATTCTACGCGGAATGTCATCCAATTACCTATGGACTCGTTGCCAAGACTGATCAGGTGGATACATTGAACAGCGCTCCATGTTGTTGTCGTAATTCTATCAATATGTAGCCATGTATTGATATTTGTTTTTGAGTGGATATATAAATTAGACACGTGTAATATGATCTGTTAACATTGCACATCTGCAAACATGTTAAGATTCATAGAACCAAAAATATAATTCGATCGACATGATGGAAATAACATTAATAGTGAAAAGTTGAAATAAGTAAAACATGGCTGATCAGGCAAGGATATTAGCTACAAATAAAGGACTCAATTGAAGCGATTGCATTGGCCCGAGCAGTGACTGAATATTACACAACACAATCATCATGTGCTAGCAAAAATAACTGTCAATCAATCAAATTATGTCATTCCTATGCAAATCTTAGGTCTTCAATAAACACACATCAAGTCTTCTTGTCGTGAGCGAGGCTTTCTATCCATGTCTGCGTCTTTAATGTTAGTTTTTTGCTTGACGTAATCACTACTTCTCTTACCTTAGGGATTCCAAAGCAGATGACAATAATAGTGAAAGTGTGTTATCCTGGAGATAGGAAGTCGAAGTAATTCCTAAACAGAGCATGTCTTTAAATGCTTTGTGTTGCCTGTCCAACGCAGTGTCATCTCCTAGCGTCAAGTGTTAATGATAACTTGCTGGTTCTTTCCCACAGTGTCATCTCCTAACGTCAAGTGTTAATGATAATTGGCTGGTTCTTTCCCACAGTTCCAGTTTAGGAACTATCATGCAATTTTAATCGCACTGTTCGGTGTAGGTTACCAGTAATGAAAGTTAAAATCTTTTTCGTTCCAATCGTCAATGTTCCTCGTGTTCTCAAAAATAGGACGGAATTGACATTGGAGTTGAAATTTGTATTCTTATGATAGACGCAATTCTTGTGATCTCCATAAATTCGCTAGCGCAATAAACATAGCTCTCATCTTTACTATTATTTGTTTGATATATGTATGTATAGCTGTAACTTTGTCTACCAAGAAATAAGAATGAATTCACCTTATGTTGTATAGTGCCACCGGACACAACATAATGCGGCTAAGCGCGTTTATTCTTATAACCTTTGGTTTGTGTGTGTGTGATCTTATTCCCAATTGTATATAGCATTCATCAAGTACACTTATTTTATTTTGTATCTGGTTGTGGTTATGAGACATAGATGTCACCAGTAGAGTCTAGATCATTAGGTCATTTTCATATACCAATAAATTACATTTTCCTGGGTTGGTTATGTTCTTCAAAATCTTGTTAATATCCAGCATAAAGAGAAATGATGATAGGAGAAAACCCTGTCGTACACCAGTTATGATATCAATGGGTTCAGAACGCTGACCACCGTGTACATCTCAACATGTACATACGTTTTCTGAATTATGTTAGTGAATTTCAGGGGCACTCCATTGTGCCTAAGTAAAGTCCAGAATAATTCCCTGTCTAAGCTGACAAATACTTTCATAGTCCACGAATCCAATAAAGCGATGCGTTCTATTGCAGTGTAGCTATCGGTCTGTCTAGATTCCGTTTTGTCGGAATCTCGCCTGTTCATCCTCCAGCCGTTTATCTATGATTTCTTTCAATTTCTCTAACATTATCATGTTCAATATTTTCATAGACACAGAACATAATATGATACCCATATAATGTGTACCCTGCTGCAGATCTCTGTTCTTCGGCAAAAGGACTACATAGCCTTCTTTCCATTCTGCTAGTATTTCTTCTCTTCCCAAAACTTTACCAAGTAATATACTATTTGAAGTGTGGATGTCTGATTTGATTGCCCGTGCAAATATATTATCTGGGCCAGTAGGTACTTAACAATAACAATTTCTTTTTAAAATTTCACATCAGGTCAGTTTCGCATAATTAACTTACAGTTCCACTTCCACTGACTGTAGGATTACGTTAAGTTGGTCTATTTAAATGTTCATCGAAGGATTCTGCGCAACTCAACTGATCGTATGTGTTCTAATCAAATGTCCTTCTTTATCTTTAATAAAGTCATTTTTAATTAGTATTATTGTTTTATGATTTTGATTAAATATTTAATAAACTTTACATGCAGTTAACTATATCAACAAAGTTGATGACTATGTCACAGTTTATGTGTGCATTGTGTATACTAATAAAGATGTCTTGTTTGTATCACTTCTAGCTGGTTCCTCTCTATGTCATGGATATCCTCGGCAACTATCCAGGTGTGCCTGGTGTGTTTGTCTCCTGTGTAATTAGTGGCAGTTTAAGGTCAGTTAATTGTAGCGCGACCTGCTTACCTTGCAATAATGATAGAATGTGTACATGATGGTATAGCTCAAGCGATTGCGTGTTGAATTGTTAAAATATAATTCGCAAATATTATTCATACTAAATGTTTAATATTGGTTATCATACGTGAACCGCCATTTCATTGATTAGGGCGAGCTTTCAGAATACCGAATAACAGACACTTGAAATTAAATAAATGTAATGTTGAAAAGAGAAAGTGGTGTGGTAGAGGGTTCACTTCATACATTATTAATTCCGACATTGATCCTGTTATCGTAAGGCTTTCGTCGATCCAGCTGTAAATGGATTCGTTGATTACTATTAGGAAGAGAACTGCAGCGGATCATGGTCCTTTGCCCAATAAAACGCTGAATCCTAGTACATTGAAGTGTGTAACACTTCATCTCCGACAGCAGAGTTTGCTCTGAGACTACAGTGACCTTATATCGTTGAGAAGTGAATGAATACAGAAATGTACTTGACACGTCTGTTCAACAAATGCTTATTGTATCGCAATTCAACTAACACGCCATAGAGTTTGGTGAAGCGCATTGTCGTCGCATACATGAACACGACGGCGTGTGAGGACAACAAACAAATTCACGGAACTTTCAGAATAAAATAGCTGAACTATTTCTTTCATGTACGAGGACAAATCCAACACAACTTTTCAAATAATTACCATTTACTTAATATAGACGTTAAATGAAAACCACTGTTATGTGGACTGGACTTCATCGGGTACTGTCTCAGTGCAAATTTGTTGATTCCAGTTCTGGCACGTCTTTTGCGAACGTCTATCTGTATGAATAAATAGACTATTGTTGTGAAACTATTACCGCCAACAGGTACAATTCATATTATTGAGATTGCTTCAAAATGGCTGCACGTTTAATTACGAAGTATCAAACCCATTACAGCTTATAATCTGAACATGACTGCATTGAATTCTCTATATTTTTTAACTGAATTTAACTTAACGTTTTTATACTGGTTTAGAAGACTCTACGGAATATGTAAACAACCAGTTTCTTTTACATTTTTTTTCTCTAAAAGCAAACAAATAATCTGGTGGTTCGCTTCTCCGCCATTTCTCCGCAGTTTTTTAACTGATTTATTTTATTAAAATTCGAACCAATGTGCATGCAGCACGTTCCCGCTGTAAACATTAGCCAGCGGCATGGCCCATTATTATTTTGACTTCTTAAGCTGCCAATTTAATTAAAGTGAACTTACTACGGAGCTGCCATCCTCCGCCTATGAGTGGGTTGAGCTGATTTTCAATTAAACTGTTGAACTTGCAGATTGCCTTATTGCCATTTAAAAGTGAAAGATGCCGTCACGCCATGCGGCGCATAGAAAATATGTTGTTAGGCCCATGTAATTGTGTAACCACGGCACAGAGTGGATGATGTGGTGGGCATCAAGCTGGCCGCCTTTACTCTCCAGATTTTTCTGGTACCCAATTTTTGTGGCTGGGTCGACCACAGGGACCGGTTCTGTGGTCAGGAAACAAATCTCGCACCTACTGGGGATTGAACCCACCTCGAGGGATCAAGACGCTGAGCAGCACATGAGCTGCAGTGGTCAGTGACCAATAGCTGACTGCTAGCGTCAGGGCCAGCGAACCATAGCTGCCAAGACCCTTCTACACCTCCACGCGGTGATACTGGATAACAGGCTGCAGCAGGGCAGACTGGCTAAAGAGAAGGGATCGAAGAGGGAATGCTAACCCTGTACTAAAAAAATGCTTGCTGAAGTCGGATGTGTTGGACCGAAAGGTGCAAATATCGCAGCCAAGCTGCTTCCGTTCTCTGGACTACATTCTGCTACTTACCCTTTCAGGGTTTGGTAGTGGGAGATTGAGAACGAAGAAGAAGAAGAAGAACCCACCTCGCCTGGCTGGGATGTACTTACTTAGTCGCTCCTCTTCTACCGTGAGGTGTAGAGGTCTGACTGTGATGTGTAGACTTGTAAAGTGTTTATGAAACGTTAATCTTTCATTTGTAAATATTTACCAATAATAGATGTCGAATAAAATAACATTGAAAACATTGACAAGGTTTTTGATCATATAATTTGGAGAAAAAAAATTATTCCGTTCCGGATTTGAACCATCTACTTAAGTATTTCTAAATGGTATATGAGATATTGCGGGTTATTATAATATTTCTGGATTTGCGGTACTTATATTTGTAGTGTAGGGTTATCGAGCAGCGTTCTCATCAAGCGCCATGACTGGCAGATGACACGTCTGCTCCAGATATCTGTGCCTATTTAGTCTTCTTTGACTAAAGTGAAGTCATGAAGGATTTCATCGACAGAACACCACAGTAAGTCTATATTGTAATTATATGTGAAGCAGGATACACCTATTTGATTACTGCACCGTGTTCTAGTTGCAGTCGAACCATAAATCAACGATCACCTATCTCAGATAACGCGTGGGCACGCGAACTGTGGAGTCCAAAATCGTTAGACCGTGTAAGACAGTCTGACCTAGTGAAGGTGTACGCATGCTCTCGAGACACGTTGAGGCCAAAGGTGGAGAGGTCACTCGATACCAACGGAGGTGTCAAGATGTCTCGATTGCCTCGGAGTCCTTGTCAGTGTAAGATGCAAACGAACCCACGGAATGCCGACTATAGGAAGGGGATGTGGGAAACTAAAAGTAGGTAGAAAAGTTAAATCACCGGAGCGATAGTGTAGCAGATCCCACTGTTTGCCTTGGCCGTGATCTAACTTAGAACATTCTCACACTCATCCACATCATCATGACCATACTCAGTAAATGACATATCACACAGCAGGTGGCATATTTATTATATCATACTCATATCATAGAATGAGTAGAGAAATTACAAACACAATATAATACATATCTTAACTAAACATTCTACTAAAACGGGAATTGTAAGCATTAGCTATTGATGGAATTCCCAACTATCTAAAAAACCCAGTTCTATTGCCTTGCAATTACATCACACACACATCGCCTTAACTGCGTCTTCAACACACCTTATCAAATACTCTTCCTCACTGAAATCCCCTCAGGCGGGCGATCCCGACATAACTCGTTCACAATGTGTCCTTGCTTACAAACACACTTTCAGATTATCCATTTATGCAAAACTCACACACCTATTTGAGCGATCCTGTTCTATCACTAAACATTCGTCCAACCGTCAATCAATCGCTCCTCTATCTAAAGTCGGTGAGTTAAACACACTATCTACATTCAGTCTCTCTCTCTCTCTCAGTCTCCTCCATACAGCCTCTCTCTCTCCCTCACTCTCCATCTCTCATCCAGCCTCCGAGCTAAACTTTGTCTCGAGTTATATATCCTCAAGCAAGGCCAGAGCTTGACCAATCGATCTCAGGTATGGTCATCTTCAATTCCAATTGGAACGAAACACTTTGCACACCTGTCACTCATTCTCTCGCAGCAAGCCCCGTTGCCAATTTCGTCTGTCAATCAATCTCCCCCTACCAAAATCGGAAGGCCAGTGGTCAGTTTCTACCTGTCCACATTCCTTAACCCAACTCTGTTCTCCTTTGCTGAGATAGTGAGTGACCTTGACATGCATTCATGTAGCTTTAAGCTTTAACATGTTCAGGCATCCTAAACTCCCCTTGCTCCGGCGGGAACTGTTACATTACCTCCCTAAACTACAGACCGAAACATGGATGGTCATTTTTTTCATCTGGCAAATGACCACCATTTTCGTCTTCACTATCCAAAATGTAAACACTACTCCTGTTTACAACTTCACTCACATCGTACATGCATAAAAAAGACATGTCATTTGATACATATAAACTTTTTGTAATACATACACAATCAATACGAGCAGAAGAAAAACACTGTGGCTGGGCGTTTTTACAACACAAGCCAACACTTTTACATCGTTTTACAGTCAAATTCACCTAAGTCTGTCCCTGCGGGACCTTTAACTCATCAAAACAGAAACACCTTAAGAAATTCTCCTTACTCATTGAGGTCAACATACCTCGCCCTGTTCCCGTGCCTTCCTCTAAGGACACGAACCTTCCTTGTTACACACGACCAGTTCAGGTCAATTTTCTCAGGTGGTCTCATTACACGCCTGGCCGACGATTCACTTCATACTAACTCCTGTGAGGCCACGAATTTACGTAGGTTATCCTCTGGCTAGTTATCATTGTCTCTCTTGACAGCTATCCCCTCTCAAAGAAAACAGCAAAATTCTTTATGTTTCCCACAAAAACGATATTTGACAACATATGTCATAGTCAATATTACAACTTCTGATCAATATAGTCTTCTCTGCAAAGACTCCACATACATGTGATACAATAACAATATGTCTTGTTATGATGTATCTCCGATTAAGAGTGTCCCACATGCTTGTTCTTATTCTGGAACTCGTGGTGACCTGTGCTTGCGGAGGCCTACAGTCTGGATGAGATATACTGCTCTGTAGATCACCTATATAACCTGTATCAAATACCTGTAAACATGATGATTCAACAACAACAACAAAAAAACAACAACAAAACACAAGACAAATGCATTGCATACAATGTCGAAACCCAAACACTAAATACAAATGTCAAAATATTTGCACGCATACTTATGATATCAATATTTCAGTCAGCAAGTATCACACGTTGATACTGTCAGAATATGTAATCATGTTTAAACAACAAAACAACAACAAAATAAAGAAAAATTCAATGCATACTATATCGACCATACAACCCACTAAAAATGCAAGTAATACCATTAGTCAAAACCCAAACACCAAATACAAATGTCAAAATATTTGCACGCATACTCATGATATCAGTATTTCAGTCCGTATCACACCTTGATACTTATGTCAGGACACATAATCATGTTTAAACAAACCAACAACAATCAATTAAAGTGCAAGTAATACGCTTGTCAAAATCCAAATATCAAAATATATACACACATAAACATGACCAAGTGCCATCAACCTTCACTCCTGCTCGTGCCCCACAGTTGAGCACCTGTTAATGCCCCCTTTATAAGATACTAAACTATGACTAAGTTCTACTAGACTATGTCACTAAACTATGACTAAGTTGTAACTTAATCAGATACCAAACTTTGTCTGAGTCAAATGTCAAAAACCGAATCGTCCACCTGTCGAATTACGTCATGCTGTAACCCTACTAGTCCAGGTGCAGTCTTTGTCCCGAGGAATCAAAACCGAGTGTTGTGATCTAACTAATTCACCGCTATTTCCCCAAATTCCCCGCATCAAAGCTACCTGGTCAGATATTAACCGAAACATCACGTCCACGTGTTACTCCGCGTCGCGTAATCATTACCTGGCGCATCCAGCTATCCTGCGTCTCTTGTCCGTTTCTCTGTTCGGAAATGTCCCTGTGATCTCGTCAGTCTAGCTTCGGACCGGCCGTCCGTTTCTCTGGTCGGAAATGTCCCTTTGATCTCGGTCAGTCTAGCTTCAGACTGACCGTCCGCTCATTGTCTGGCGTTTACTTGAAACAACGAATTCAAAGGAATTTTTAACATCTGGTCACTCCTCCATCTCTATACCCTACCCCCTAATTATCAAAATCTCCGTTTCTCAAGGATAACGGTAGATGAAACAAATTTTATGCAACTGCCTACATTAACTGGAGTTTCACATGATAGCCCATGTGTGTAAGTACTCCACACGACTTTACCTAATTCCATTTCTGATTTCCATGTTTTTGGCTAGCGTCAGTAAACATTGTATCAACCGTTCCTTATCACTACTGCTTATTTTAACCAGACTATGCGCTGCCCCATCAGCTGTCTCTGATTGCTGCGCGATTTCCTCCTGTAAAACGCCCATCGTCTGGTCTGTTTGTTTCACGGTTGTTTGGTTCGTACCTACCGGTTCTCTGTTAGTGTTACGTACACTTACACCGTCCGCTACTTCAGCCTTCCGTCCATCTGTATTCACTATTTGTGGGAAAGACCTTTCACACTGTTCGTTTGACTGTTGGCTTATCTCGAACTGAGATCTTTTCATCTTTGCTTCGATGACTGGTTCGCTGTCCTGGCTGTGGTTAACCTGTCTTTCCCTTTTCTTCGTTTTCCTTAGAAACTCTGTTCCTCCTTTGTTGGCTGCTGTTGGTGCGTCCGTTTCGCATTCCAAGTGTGCGTCATTTCCACTTCCTTCCTCGGTGGCCGAAGGGTTGTCCCTTCTTTCGGTCTGTTCAACCACTTCTCCCGCATGGCTAGAACCTGGCTTGGGTGGGCACGAAACCATAGCTGGTCCTGCCACCATTCCTCCTCCTCTCCTTTCTTCTTTATCTGACGAATCTCTGACTATTTCCTTGTTCGATTCTTCGTCGACTTTAATTTTCTACCAGGCTTGACCACAAGTTCCTGGTAAACTTGGCCCCTTTCAGCACGCCCGACCATGTTAATCGACGTAATACCCTCTTCCTGAATTCTCGACCTACACTGTCCAATGATGTGACATTTCATCTGGACCTCTGAGCGAACGTTTGTCTCGTTTGCATTGCGTAACCTGCCCTCCGTCCCTAACTTTTCTGGATACACAAAACCTGTATCTCTTTCTTTCCGTCCATCCGCCTCGTGCTCAAAGTCTCTTTGATAGCTCCTGTCCTGCCTCTCCATCTGTAACCGTGCAAAAGGCCTCTTGTGGGCTAAGAATCTGCCCGATTCGAACTTCTGCCCAACCATTCCTCCTCCTCTCACTTGACTTGGCCTCTCCACCTGGGTCGCACTTCTCCCCTTTTCGACACCTCTGTCCAGCCGTCCACACACGTCCGTCCTGAGATTTCCACCTCTGTCCCTCCACGGATCGGAATGTGGAAGTTGTACGTGCTTCCTACTCACTTTCCTACCACTCTGTCCCCTTCCAAAATACTGGGCCGTGTTTACTTCTGTGATTTCTTGATTTCTTCTCTCCTTCCTAGCTGGTTTGAAAGCTCTGTTTTCAAACTGTTGCAACAGCTGTCGCAGCTTCCATTGGAGGTCGTTTTCCTGTCTTTCCAGCCGAATAACTCTGCCTGTTAGTTCTCTTAGCTGGTTTTGTAGTTGACTTTTGTCCTCCCACTTATCGCTGACTGTAGCTCGTGCCATGAAAGGCTTGTTTTTGACAAACAGTCCTCCTCTTCTCCAGGAACTGTTAATATTCCGAAGAATATTAGGGCATCCGATAGACAAATGTCCAAAAGCTAGACAATGATAACATTGTTTAACATTGTCCAACCTCGACATATTGAATAAACCCGTCTGGCCCACCCAAAAAAATTATAAGACTGTCAAGTACGCACAAAGTCTTGTCAATAATACAACAATGGGTGGAAGAAAAATGTCACACTTACCAGTCAGATGATTGGAAAAGCTGTCTATGGTACTAACACTCTAACCACTAGCTACTCCTCTATTCCTAACTACACACACAAGTTATATTTAACTGCGACACTTGTGTTAAACATGCAAATCAAGATCTATAGCTACACACGCACTATATTTATAAATCTACCACGACTATCCGTGGTCAACAGGCACCAAAATAATAATAACGTGTAGCAGATCCCACTGTTTGCCTTGGCCGTGATCTAACTTAGAACATTCTCACACTCATCCACATCATCATGACCATACTCAGTAAATGACATATCACACAGCAGGTGGCATATTTATTATATCATACTCATATCATAGAATGAGTAGAGAAATTACAAACACAATATAATACATATCTTAACTAAACATTCTACTAAAACGGGAATTGTAAGCATTAGCTATTGATGGAATTCCCAACTATCTAAAAAACCCAGTTCTATTGCCTTGCAATTACATCACACACACATCGCCTTAACTGCGTCTTCAACACACCTTATCAAATACTCTTCCTCACTGAAATCCCCTCAGGCGGGCGATCCCGACATAACTCGTTCACAATGTGTCCTTGCTTACAAACACACTTTCAGATTATCCATTTATGCAAAACTCACACACCTATTTGAGCGATCCTGTTCTATCACTAAACATTCGTCCAACCGTCAATCAATCGCTCCTCTATCTAAAGTCGGTGAGTTAAACACACTATCTACATTCAGTCTCTCTCTCTCTCTCTCAGTCTCCTCCATACAGCCTCTCTCTCTCCCTCACTCTCCATCTCTCATCCAGCCTCCGAGCTAAACTTTGTCTCGAGTTATATATCCTCAAGCAAGGCCAGAGCTTGACCAATCGATCTCAGGTATGGTCATCTTCAATTCCAATTGGAACGAAACACTTTGCACACCTGTCACTCATTCTCTCGCAGCAAGCCCCGTTGCCAATTTCGTCTGTCAATCAATCTCCCCCTACCAAAATCGGAAGGCCAGTGGTCAGTTTCTACCTGTCCACATTCCTTAACCCAACTCTGTTCTCCTTTGCTGAGATAGTGAGTGACCTTGACATGCATTCATGTAGCTTTAAGCTTTAACATGTTCAGGCATCCTAAACTCCCCTTGCTCCGGCGGGAACTGTTACAATAGTAGTGAAAACAAGAACAGGGCAGGATTTTTAGATTTGCACTGTCTTGCCCTAGCCAAGTCCGGTAAGCAGGAAATACGTCACCAGGCTACCACGAAAGCAAATGTGCTGAGCGATGTGAACTGCACAGAACACGGCGATGCACTTGGCCAGCAATGACCATCCAGTCGTTCTGACCTGTCTTGTCACTGATTTCAGTTGGACTCGGGCGAGAGAGTGAGGTCGGCAAACTGCGTAACCCGTCCTTACTTAAATCAAATTCTTCGCTCAAGTCAATTTTTGTTTCGTTCATCCAGTAATAACACATGCAAGTCCTGTGCCGACGGGCGAATAGCGAAGCGACAAGCGAACGTGCGCTGACAAGCTAAGCTTCAGTCATACAAGCAACAACGAGAACAAAAGGGAAAGATACTTCCCACTCAAACTAGGTCCGTGAACTATCACCATCTCGTAAAGCGAACATTCCATGCCCTCACTGCCAGCAGATTCCACATCGTCTGCCACCTTCGCACCCATCCACAAACCCAATCTACAGACTACTCAAATGAAAGAACTGGCTGAACGAACAGGGAAATGGTCTTCATCACACGTGTTGGACAAACAACAATATTTGTAGGCTGTATATTGTGAATGTGCATGGGTTTTGGTTCATCGCTCAGCGGTGTCAAGAAACTATGACGTCAATCGACGGGTTAAATGTCACATTTTATCTCTGCGTGTTATGGTGCATTTCGAAACTAACGCCCTCAGATTTTATCTGACATCTCCAGAACCCTTGCACGGGTATCCCCATGAATTATTTGTACGTGTTTTTGCATTTCTCATGACATTATCATTGCATAATTCAGAATAAATTAGATATTGCCATTTTCATAAACTGACAAGTTTCTTCGGTATTTGTGGCACAATAATTATTTTTAATTCTAGAAATGATATTGCACAATAATTAAACAAATTTCTCAAATTTAAGGAGTCAATATCTGTTACAAAAACTAATGAATATGAGTACCGAATATTCTGAATAATACGCTTCAATTACCTTTTTCGAAAAAAAAATTTTCTAAAGTACATATTGCAACGGAAATTTCTAATATCGAAAACATGTCTTGAGTAGACCCATAATCTGAAATTAAAAAGAAGTAAAAGAATGGGTTCACACATATAAACAGCTTATGGAACAGAAAAAAGGTTATATTCAGTTCTGATTTCAATCTTCTCTATGTTTGGGGTGGTCCTAGAAAGGACCTGTTTTCAAAGATTAAAATGTAAGCAGCATTACACACCCTCTTGCACATACATTTTTTTTTGGTCGGATGTTTTCTGGTAAAAGTACTTGTAAACTATATTTCAACGTATTTATAGTCAAATGTGTCTTAATATATTGATGACTGCTTTTGCTATTTTCAGCTCTCACGCATTCTTTCACTTTTGTCTTAACTAGTTCTATTGTTTTAAATGTGTAAACTCCGGGGGTATGTGGGAAGAGGAGGGGATGGTAAGGTGGCAGTCTCAAACACCTATGTCCGTGCTCCATTATTGTTTTGTCTGTGTGAAATATCTCTGTTTTGTTTTGGTGTTTTATTTTGTCTGGTTTGCATAACCTTATTGCATCTTTTATACTCGATCGTATAGGGACTTTCACCTCTTGTGACACTGCACTGTGGTATGATGCATTGTCCATTATAATACAAGAGGATCTTCAAGGAAGGAAGATCAGTTTTCTCAAATCCACTCTTTAAATATATAGCGATCCATCTCTGTGTGGTAGTCCCGATTATCTGTCGACGTTGAATTAAAAACCAGCTCAGCATTATTCACCAGCCAGTTATGTCAGCTGTTACTACTTGGTAAAATCTCGTAATCCTTCTGTCTGCTGGTTGTGTGAAAAGCATCGATCCGTATTTCAACGAAATAAACAATGTCAAAGCATTATTTACGCATTACTCACACCTCGTGAAAATACTTGCTTTTCACAGCAGCTAAGTGGGACTTCTCAGAGACGATGTATGTTTTCAGCAGCATATTTTCTAATGGTGAAGCTAACACTCTTTACAGTTCTCAATAGCTTAGATTTTGATACACCTATGCCGTTGTTGTTTCTCAGCCAAATTTTCAAATTCTTCAGTGTAATTGTTTCTTTCAAGTTGAACCTTCTGCAAATTTCTCTCATAATGTAGTCTGCGCCGATCCTATATAAAATTTACTTTCTTCCCTCCTTTCTTGACTTCTTTGAATTTGAATATCCAGAGACTCTTGAAGCCAACAATACAATGATCGTTTTCTTAAAGCTAAGGAATGGGCTTTTATATTTTAGGTTCTGACATACACCGATAAAAACTCCTTCATTAGCCTATGTGCAGAAATGTTTATATACCTTCATTGCGATGTTTTAAAGTGTTAGAAATTGGCTTTCAGACTCATTGCTCAGCCAGATCAAATTGCATGCATAACCCCTATGTAATTAAGACATTTTTTTAATGACATAAGCAGAACACCCGAAGTTGCTATATAACCGTTGAAAATGACTACTATTTGCTGTAAGTCGTGCAAAAATTAACAAAACACCTGCACATTAATATTTTCCAGGTTTCCCACCAAATGAATACTTTTAAGGTAGAGTAAACAAACAACATCTCTGTCCTGATTACGTGTCCAGGTTTTTTGTATGCCGGAAAGAAACAAATTTTTTAAAAACCCTGTTTGTTTCCACTTAAAAAGTTTACGCCTCAATTCCTGTGCAATGGTTGCTGAATTATTGATTTTTAAAGAGAGACACAAGTTTAGAAATGCTTGATTTCTAGAGGTATATATTTTTGATCAACGAAAAACTTTAATATACTGTATTTAGAAAATACTTTTACGTTAATTGAATAACCCCACTTTATTTAATACTAAATTACGTTCTAGACCTCAATGTGGCTTTGTCAGTATAAAACATATTTGGTTTCTGTTTTGGTTCTATGACCGACAAGCGGGTGTTATCGCACATTTGTAGACACAACGTGGAGGAAATTACCGAGTGGCCTGCCAGAGTCTCTGTGTATGACAAGAATAGCACCACTGCCCCACAGAGAGCATGTTGTAAGAGGCGACTAACTGTGTGACATGGCATAACACCGGCCATGGCTGGGTGGTTTGTTTAGAGCAGCATAGATGGCACCTAACGTGCTGCGGGTCTAGTTTGCTCTAGTATTTAGTCTATTAAAATGGGCTCGCACATCGGTTAACCACCCTCCGTAAGCGCGTGTAACAACGCAACAGAGTAATAACCTGCTCGAGACTAGCCCACTAAGTTGGAAATCCTTCACCCGGCTACATCCAGCTCATACCAGAGCTGGGATCTGTCCCTGTAGAAGTACAAGTCGACTAAGAACTAAGAACAGGGAGTAAAGACAAACAGAGAATTATGAGTATGTGTATTAAATTAATAACCTGCTGTAATCTATTTTCGCTGTAATCAGTTAATTATGTCAGGCCCAGTAGTCAAATCTGAATATGTCATATAGCATGTCATATAGACTGTGTATGCAGTCAACAGTATGTACATCTCTTATACATTTGTCATTATTGCGTTCTATGATAAAATGACTATCTTTGCGTGCTATCATATTTTGTAAATATGAAGAATCCAAGTGACTTGAAGAATTTAATAAGAGAAGATGAGCCTCCAACTTGTTAATGAGATCTTCTCTTTTTTATGTCAAAGGTAGAGTGAGTGGGAGGAGACTGGGTGGGGTGGCGATGCCAGTACTAGATGTACATAAAACCAAAATCATTTACGTAAATTCACTCTCCTGTTTGATCCTTTAGTTCCTTGTCCTCTGGGCTTAATGCTTTGACTGCTGTTAGTCTGAGGGACATATTGCAACAAACATGTGTTTCAAATATCAGCGAATTCAGATCTACGCTGACGTCAAAGATCTTAGGTAAGTAACATCTCTGCCTAGCAAGAACCATTCAAATATGTTGGCGTTCTTAATGTGTCCCTTATCTTGTACTAATCGATATGTTTTCATTGAGAGTTGTCTTGGTGACTAGATGTAACGCTAAGAATGAACATGTCGTCGTTGATAGGGTCCAGGCAAAGAGTACAGCCTAGCTCTCCCCATTCGGAGCAGCGCTTGGCACTTAAACAGTCTGGAATGTACATGTTAAGCCACAAACACAGATGCTATTCAACCTGGAGTATGGATTTCGTATTCTTCCTCATTTGCCACCTGTCACCCACATCAATGACTATAACAAAGGTAGCATTCAGCTCAAGTCTCCAAGCATTGATCTGAAGCTTCGGAAAATTGACACACTTCTCGCTCAGCGGCATTTTTTGATCGAATACTACGTCACGAAGTTATTTCTTAGTTTGTCTTTGTGCGACGGGTTACGTTGTTCTACTCCCGAAGTCCAGTGCATCCGTTTTTAGTATGTATATATTAATAAGGGGATCCGTGTAAACACTGTTCCAGAGTACTCCCACACCCACATAGCTTTAGAACCCTGTCCGGGTGGCACAGTCTACACAAAAGAGGACTGCTCCAAGATCGTAGAGCCTATGGATATCTTCCAGAGAGACATGGAAACAGCGCTATTAAGATAAATCTGTATAACAGAAGAAATAGTTTTAACAAAATTGGAGTGCTTGAAAGTGGATAAATGTCCAGATCAAGATGGTATTCATCCAAAAATGCTGTTTGAAATTAGAGAACAACTAGCAAAACCATCGGCTATATTATGTTCTCAATCACTTGCAAAAGTGATTGTTCCACGGGATTGGAAAGATGCAGTTGTGATTCCCTTTTCAAAAAAGGCAAAAAATCAGATCCAGCAAATTGTGGACCGGTGAGTTTAACGAGCATAGTCTGTAAATTGTTAGAGACAATAATCAAAGAAAACATTGAAATGCATTTAGACAAATTTAATCTAATCAGAAATAGTCATCCTGGTTTACTACAGGGAGATCGTGTATAACAAATCAATTAGAATTCATGGAGGAGGTTTCTAAAATGGTATAGGATGTGGCGCTATTGGATGTTATTTATCTAGACTTTGCAAAGGCCTTTGATAGAGTACCTGATTTCAAAAGTTAAAATCGCATGGAATAGGTGGGGACAATTGGTTAACGGGAAGAAGGCAGAGAGTGGGCATAAATGAGGAGTACTCTGAGTGGTGTGAAGTGAAAAGTGGAGTGCCACAGAACTCGGTTTTGGGACCAATTTTGTTCTTGAAATATATAACGATTTGGACATTGATCTGGGATCCATGATTGCAAAATTCGCTGATGACACAAAACTATGCACTAGTGTCTCATCTAAAGCAGAAGTGGATATATTGAGGTCTGATTTAGATAAAATTCAAGAATGGTCTGTAAGCTGGCAAATGGAGTTTAATGTAGATACATATACAGTCATCCACATGGGTGAATCTAATATCGAATATAATTACAGAATGGGAGAGAACAATATTAAAAAGATAAATAAGGAAAGGGACTTAGGGGTAATACATCATACAGGTAAGGTGAGTGAGCAAGTTAAGGTAGCAGTGAAAAAGGCAAATGCAATGTTAGGTATGATAAAAAGACATATTAAACATAGGAGCAACGAAGTGATAGTCAAACTGTATAAAGCATTAGTTAGACCTAGATTAGAGTACTGTGTACATGTGTGGAGTCCTTATCATAGAGGGGATATAAACCTGCTGAAAGAATTGTTGAAAGAATGGATATTGGGGGAGCAAAAATAGAGGACATAGAGGGGAGAATAAAGAGGTTAGATGACAAAGGAAACAGTCATGTGGTAGTATTGGCAGGTACAAATAATGTAAAGAGAGATGGTACAGAAATAATTATGGATAAATATAAAAGTCTTATGAGAACACTTAAGGAAAAAAAGTTTAGAAAGGTCACAATGATGGGCATTTTAGACAGAGCAGATGGGTCAGACTATCTAGATAGCAAAATAATAGGTATCAACCTTAGGTTACAGGTGATGTGTGCGGACATGGGAATGGAATTTATTGATGTTAAAGTAGACAAAAGTAAAATGTTAGATAGGGGAGGTTTACATCTAAATGAGATAGGACAGCATGTTGTAGCAAAGTATATGTTCTATCATTGTGTTGGAAATTTAAACTAGTTAGGCCTATGAAGTATGAGACTAAAGATAGGCCTACAAAAGGGTGCTATAGAGGATGTAGTCAAAGGGGTATTTTGGTGTCAGGGAAGTGTGAAATACATAGTAGAAAAGCAAACACTAAAATGATAAAGCAGAAGCAAAAAGAGGAAAACCAACAACATTACAAACTAAAATGTTTTTATGCAAATGTGAGAAGCATAGTGAATAAAAGAGAAGAATTGGAACTGTATGTAGAAGAAGAAAAACCAGATATAATAGGGTTAACAGAATCATGGACATATGAGGAGATTGCAGATAGTGAACTTGAAATTGAGGGATATACAATGTTAAGGAAAGATAGGATAATTGGAGACAAGACTAAGGGAGGTGGCGTTTTATTATACTGTATAAATTCTGTTAATATAACGATCAAAGATTATTTATCATGTGGTAACAAAAATGAAAGTGTATGGGGAGAAATAGAAAGTGGGGGTGAAAAAACAGTGATTGGAGTGTGCTATAGATGTCCATCAAGTCAAAAAGAGGAAGATGAGGAGCTGATTAGTAGTATAGCAAAGACAAGTAAAGGGAAATTATTATTAATGGGAGATTTCAACTATCCAGAAATAAAATGGGATATGGCAGAAGCACTTGTAGAGTCAAAACCTTTTGTTACGTGCATAACTGACAATTTTTTAATTCAACATGTAGAAGCAGCCACCAGAGGCAAAAACATACACGACCTAGTTTTTACCACAGAGGAAAATATGATTGAAAACGTTACCGTTGGCGAACTGTTTGGCTCAAGTGACCATCAAATCATCCGTTGGGATCTTATTGCAGGGAAAGAAGTAAACATAAACACGCGAACATACGACTACTCTAAGGCAGATGTTAAGAGGATGAAAGAGGCAGCGAACCACATAATCTGGAAAGATATTATTGTAGGAACAGATGTTGAACAGGAGTGGGAAAGTTTTAAAACAGTTCTAGAAACGCTAAAAGAGGAATGTGTTCCATGTAGGGAGGTAAACCCCAAGCGTAAAAAGTGGATAACTAGATTTGTAGTGAAATGTAGAAGAGCAAAAAATAAAGCATGGCAAAAAAATATAGAGGCAGGTAAATCAAAAGAAACATATGTAACATATTTGGACAAGCAGAACATATCTCAGAAAGCGAATAAAACAGCAAAAATAGACTTTGAAAAAAAACTTGCTCAGAGGATCAAGACTGACAGTAAAAGCTTCTTTTCTTATGTTAGAAATAAACAAAGAACGAAAGACAAAGTAGGCCCTCTCATAGACAGTACAGGGAAAATAATAAGCGAGAATAGGGAGGCTGCTAATCTGCTCAATCAGTACTTTGGCACAGTCTTCACAAAGGAGGACTGCTCCGAGATCCCAGAGCCTATAGATATTTTTCAAAGAGACATGGATACAGCGGGATTAAGATCAATCTGTATTACAGAGGAAATGGTTTTTAAAAAATTGGAGGGGTTGAAAGTGAATAAATGTCCAGGTCAAGATGGTATTCACCCAAAATTGCTGTATGAAATTAGAAACCAACTAGCAAAACCATTGGCTATATTATGTTCTCAATCACTTACAAAAGGGATTGTTCCACGGGATTGGAAAGATGCAGGAGTGATCCCCTTATTCAAAAAAGGCAAAAAATCAGATCCGGCAAATTAAATACCGGTGAGTTTAACGAGCATAGTCTGTAAATTGTTAGAGTCAATAATCAAAGAAAACATTGTAATGCATTTAGAAAAATTTATTCTAATTAGAAATAGTCAGCATGGGTTTACTAGAGGGAGATCATGCTTAACAAATCTATTAGAATTCATGGAGGAGGTTACTAAAATCATAGATAAAGGGGAGCCAGTGGATGTTATTTATCTAGACTTTGCAAAGGCCTTTGATAGAGTACCTCATCAAAGATTATTTCGAAAGTTAAAATCACATAGAATAGGTGGGGAAGTTGCCAAATGGATTGAAAATTGGTTAACGGGAAGAAGGCAGAGGGTGGGCATAAATAAGGAGTACTCTGAGTGGAGTGAAGTGAAAAGTGGTGTGCCACAGGGCTCGGTTTTGGGACCAATTTTGTTCTTGATATATATAAATGATTTGGACATTGATATGAGATCCATGATTGCAAAATTTGCTGATGACACAAAACTATGCAGTAGTGTCTCATTTAAAGCGGAAGTGGATATATTGATGTCGGATTTAGATAAAATTCGAGAATGGTCTGTAAGCTGGTAAATGGAGTTTAATGTAGATAAATGTACAGTCATCCACATGGGTAGATCCAATATGGAACATAATTACAGAATGGGAGAAAACAATATTAGAAAGATAGATAAGGAAAGGGACCTAGGGGTTATAATAGTGAGCAAGTTAAGGTAGCAGTGAAAAAGGCAAATGCAATGTTGGGTATGATAAAAAGAAATATTAAACATAGGAGCAAGGAAGTGATCGTCAAACTGTATAAAGCTTTAGTTATACCTAGATTGGAGTACTGTGTACAGGTGTGGAGTCCTTATCATAGAGGGGACATAAACATGCTAGAAAGAATACAAAAAAGAGCGACAAAGATGATAGTGGGATTCCAGAATTACAGTTATGAGGAACGACTCAGAAAAACCGGCCTACAGTGTCTCGAAGAGAGAAGAATTCGTGGTGACTTAATACAGGTTTATAAGATGATCAGAGGAATCGATAAATTAGACTATAACAAGTTTTTTTAAAATACAGCCACCTACAATAACACGAGGGCATAGCTACAAGCTGATTAAAGAGAGGTCCAGGTTAGATATTAGGAAATATTTTTTTAGTCAGAGAGTGGTGTCTGCTTGGAATGCATTGCCAGGGGAGATAGTGGAGGCAGGGACAGTTAATGCATTTAAGAATAAACTGGATGCGCATATATTTTAGAGCAAGGTGATGTAAATGTAACTGGTTGTATACAGACTCTGCAGGGTCTTCTAAACCAGTATAAAGATGTTAAGTTAAGTTAAGAAAAGAATACCAAAACAAGCGATAAATCTGAAAATGGGATTCCAGAATTACAGTTATGAGGAAAGGCTCAGAAAAACCGGCCTACAGTATCTAGAAAAGAGAAGAATTTGAGGTGACAATACAGGTTTATAAGATGATCAGATAAACGGATAAATTAGACTATAGCAAGTTTTTTTTCAAAATACAACCACCTTAACGAACAAGAAGGCATAGCTACAAATTAACTAAAGAGAGGTCCAGATTAGATTTTACGAAATATTTCTTTTTAGGCAAAGAGTGGTGAATGCTTGGAATGCATTGCCACATGAGGTAATTGATGCAGGGACAATTAATGCATTTAAGAATAAATTGGATGTGCATAGCTTTTAGGGCAAGGTAATGTAAATGAAACAGGTTGTATATAGATTATGCAGAGTCTTCTATACCGGTATAAAGACTTAAAGTTAAGTCAAGTTAAGTTATGTTAAGTTAAATTAGACGTAGTGCCGATGGAGATGCGTGTCGTCCCCATCGAATTTTAGTCTGTAACTCGATAACAGAAGATAAATATAAATATCGTACACATTCTCCAGCTAGTGCAGAAAAGAAAGTATATTTTATCATTGACATAAAATAACAAATATGACGAGGACAATTAACTTCACATTTGAAAAAATATGACTATATTATCAGCACAATAGTTAAATGTAGAATACTAAAATTACACAAATCCAGAAAACTGTTTGAACCTAATGGCTTGGCTTGGCTTCGTTCGTTCTCAATCTCCCGCTACCAAACCCTGAAAGGGCTTAATCAGCAAAATGTAGTCCAGAGAACGGAGTGCGTTGTATCGTAGTTTACAACTTGACTGCGACATTTGCACCTTTCGGTCCAACACATCCGACTTCAGCAAGCATTTTTTTTAGTATCGGGTAAGCATTCCCTCTTTGATACCTTCTGCTTAGCCAGTCTGTCCTGCTGCAGCCTGTTATCCAGAATCACCGCTTGGAGGTGTAGAATGGTCTTGGCAGCTCTAGTTCGCTGGCCCTAACGCTAGCAGTCAGCTATGGGTCGGTGACCACTGCAGCTTATGCGCTGTTCGGCATCTTGTTTGAACCTAATGAATACAAATGCGTTGGTGCAGCCCCAGAAAAAACTTGTAGTCGTTGATAGGAACCAGGTAAAGAGTATATGGTAGATTAAATACCTTTGAAAACATAATTTAGAAACGTATAATTAATATAATGGTACACTGATATTAACAGAAGTAATACACGCCTGAAATGGTATGATAAGGTGCAGGTCGTACCAACCGTCGGTGACGCAAGAGATGAAGAGACGATGGGGATGGATATGCCACACCTTGACGAGTGGGGGGCGTGGGGGGACGGGGAGGGGGGTACTGGCAGCATTACTAGACAGTCTATGTCCTTCAACCCGGTGGGAAAGCGGAAGAGAGGTAGACCTCGACACACATGTAAACAGAAAGTGTGGGCGAATAGCTCACGCATTATGTTTGAATGATTTATTGAATGCACGAATAATGTATAAGATAATACACTTTATTTTAAAGAACAGATGCACTAAACGCATAACTAAAGGGCGGTCATTTTATCTTTGCCATACTCATTAAATATGCAGTTTTACTTATATAATACATTATACATAGCCTGTGTTTTATGCCGAAGTAAAAAATATGTTATCACACAAGATGATATAGACCTGCGATTACAGGTGCAATTATGGTGTACCCAAAAGATAATTTTTTATAACTATTGAAGTTTTAGCCACATACAATAAAGATACAGAGTAACAAATCCATCACCGGGTCAGTCTATTTAGATGTTAGAAAGGCACAAGACAATACGTAAGCTAGCTCAGAGGTTAATACGAATAATCTAACGAGTGTTTTCAAAAACAACATACGTGAAGAAGACAAAATATACAAGAAAACGAAGAATCAGAGATTTCATATCATTGTGGGCATGTAAGTGTTTAGGGCAGCAAAGCTGTAATACTACAATGTAATGGTTCAGATCCCACACTGACAATAAGACAGATGGGATGAAACTAACTCCACGTCTGCTTTTCAGCAGCAGGCTACCACGTACTGAATGCATAGAATTGTTGAACTTGAAAATTGGGAACACAGTGGGTCTGCTCATTTGTTATCTGCGAGCTAATGGCCAATAGAAGCGTGTGATAAACCTTTTCACTCGTGCTACCTCCATTGATTCTGTGCTGATTAGAAATTTAAATGCTTTGAGTGCATTACTATTAGTCATTAAACCTGATAATATCGGTACCAAAGCATGTTGTGATATGCATGCTATTGTTACATGTATTTAATTGTATTGTATATTTGTTACAATAATTTAAATGCCTACTTTGTTCGTAGGAAAACGACATAATTTCTTCTTCGTCGTTCGTTCTCAGACTCCCGCTATCAAACCCTGAAAATGGCTTTGTAATAGAATAATGAAGTCTGGAGAACGGAATGCGTTGTGTCGTTTACAGCTTGAGTGCCAGATTTGCTCCTTTCGATCCAACACATCTGACTTCAGCAGGCATTTTTGTGTACCATGTTATCCTTCCCTCTTCGATCCCTTCTCACCAGCCAGTCTACCCTGTTGCAGCCTGTTATACATGATCACCCTGTGGAGGCGGAGAAGGGTCTTGGCAGGTCTGGTTTGCTGGCCCTAGAGCCAATAGTCAGTTTCAACTCGCTGACCACTACAGTTCATGCACTGCTCAGTATCTTGATCCCTACAACATAATTTAAGACTTGCTTAATTACCCACAAATCTATATTTTCAGCTGTTTTCTATGGATTATTGGCAATCGCACTAGCCTATGTCGTGTCAAACCTTGGATCAGTGTTAGAAGTAAGTCATTTAGCGACATTTAATTACACACCTTAATAAAATGTATTTATGAATCTTGTTTGTTCATTCAGTATCCAAGCATCGATAATATAAGACAGACATGATTGTCTCCATATATATCTGAGGTAATCTCGTCTTTTACAAAAATACTAATTATAATTATAATCTATTGATGTGTTCAACCATGTGTTCACGTTTACAAATTGCTCAGAGAAAGCATTTTTTTAAAACTATTTTCAAACTATTGTAAGTTTCCGTTGGTAGACAGAACAAAACGACTAGTTTACCCACCCATAGAAGTATTTACACGTTAAACAGAAGTTTCTGATTGATTGTACGTGCATCCAGACGTTTCTGTCTCGCATGTTCACATCTTTGATGTGACGGAGAGCTATGGCGGCAAGATTAATGTGTTCCTGTCAATTTCAACCAAACCTAACAAGTCACCAGGTGCCATGTCCAACCAAGCCTAAAAAGTCACCAGGCGTCAAGTCCAACCAAGCCTAACAAGTCACCAGGCGTCAAGTCCAACCAAAACTAACAAGTCACCAGGCGTCAAGTCCAACCAAGCGTAACAAGTCATCATGTCCAACCAAGGCTAACAAGTCACCAGTCGTCCAACTAAAACCACCGCACACAGTCCACACATTGTTACCACGTTGTTACACAATGTCCCAAATCCACACAACAGGTCACTAGGCAAAAATTCAAAGAAAATATGCGTTCAAATCTTCCAGTATTCAAGGGTAGTTCTAGTGATGACAACTCAAAACCGAGAATGTGTTTGTATGTTAGAGAAACTGCAACAATATTGATACTACTGGTTCCGACTCGAGGATCACTCACAACCGAAAACCATAGCACGGAGATCCAGCCAAAAGAGGTCAGGTCGCCGACAAGTTCTCTAATGATGCGCATTGCGAATTGAAAAATCAGAACCCACTACAAAACGAGAAATCCCGCCCAAGTTACCAAGGGAAATGAAGCGGTATAAGTTGGATGCAATGAATCTTACACGGGGATACGGAACAGGGATAGAAACATCACACTAATCACAAGAGAAAAGATAATAAATTCAAAACATGAAGTGGAAAACTATAAACACATATAAAGCCACGTTTACAATGTCAGCAGGTGCAAGGAAACCTCCTATATAATTGAAACAATATCATCATAATGAATAATAACAGCAGGATTCTACTTCTTATTCTTTATCTACTTCTTTTTCTTCTTCGTTTTCTTCTTTTTCTTCTTCTTCTTCTAAGTTCATCTTGAAAACGACGCTTCTTTATGTTGTAGTTTTGTGTGAACCTTTCAGCCTGACAAATCCGATTTTAGCAACGTATTAACGAGGGACAAAGTTCATCTTCCCTCTGTGAAATCCAACGCTTTGTTCTCCCCATAGACCTTATGTCAAATGTAGACAAACAGTGTCTTTCGATCCAAACCCCTCTCAAACACACTCGTTTCACATTTGGCAGAGCAGATATTTGAAAGATGAGTCGTAGAATAGACATACATACATAGATTTATCTCTGAGACACGCATATGTCTACTGGCATAACCAACACATAGCTGTCAGAGACACGTAGAGCGGACGGATGACCCGTTTACTTGCTCGCTAGGATAAGTTTACCAGAGCTCTGTACAGAACGGATCACTTCGGTTACGCCGATTTCCAACAGACGAATGTTGTCGATATCCAAAAATTTCTGCATCAGTTCAAGTTGTTCCACTATCTTTTTGTACTTGCCTTTCCCTGTTTTGAAATTCATCTCTCTTTATACTATCAGAACATCAATAGATTTTACTGGTTTTAAGTTCTGGTGTAAGTTCTAATAATACGCCTCTATTTCTCCATCACTGTCTTTTTGAGTTTGTGCATGCGTTTACAAAATGACAGCATCAAATGGTTTAGTCCTTAACTTAAGCAGAATCATTCGATCGTTATGTGTCCACTTTCCATCCACATTCAGGCTCCTAAAAACAAATAAAGAATTACATTAGAAAGTGTCTTAACGCTCAGAATTACAGTTTTTAGTTCATCTTAGTTCTTAGTCGACCTGTACTTCTACAGGGACAGATGCTCCTGTGCAGGTCTCAGCTCTGGTATGAGCTGAATGTAGCGCGGGAGGAGGATTTCCTGCTTAGCTTGCTAGGTTCAAGCAGCTTATTACTCTGCTGCGTTGGGATAAGTGCAGCGGAGGGTTTTTAACCGATGTGGGAGTCCATCTTAATAGATTCAAACACTAGTGCGAAGTAGACTCGCAGCGCGTTAGGCGCCATCTATGCTGCTCTAAACAACCCACCAAACCATGGCCGGTCTTATGCCATGTCACACACTTAGTCGCCTCCTACAACATCCTCCCTGTGGGGCAGTTATGCTATTCTTGTCCTTGTCATCCACAAATACCCCGGCGAACCACTTGGGATTACAGTATTTCATGTAAATGACACGTCCGTATTGCCACTTACTGTAAAGCGTTGTAATTTATTCATCAGGCTGTATACATCATTTTTGGAATCCTTAATGGACCACTTCTTGGTGTATTCACATTGGGCATGTACTTTCCTTGGGCTAATAAACATGTAAGTTATAGTTCATCTAATTGTGTGTAGTTTTACATTGTTTTTACTTTGCAAATTATTGTTACATATTTTAACTTTAATGCTGCTATCTTCGTTAAAAGGATTGTGGTAATAAACTAGAAGAATTGGTTCTTTTCTCCAAGCATGTCCTTTTTTTTTTCTTTTTGTTGTTGTTATTAAATAATCGTAAATTTAAACAATATTGAGCTCCTAACGTTCTATATTCCTTGTGTTTTGACTTTATCCCATTCTTGGTTATTGGGATATCGTCCAGGCCACTGGTACATATTTTAGAATTGTAAAATAACTGCTAATAGTTTTGTCGTCACTGTACAATCAAAGTCTGTCCCATAGTGATGAGCTTACTGATGAGACTCGCATTGCATTTCAGTCGTGTGAACCCAGTTTCATCTTCTCGAGTATGCCTCGGGCTGGAATAAGTGTAACTGAAAGCCACCATCAAAGAAAAGACAAGAGTTTAAATTAATTCAGCACGAGTGGTTTCCAACAACATCTAAACAACTGCAACAGTAAAACATCTACATGTTTCATCAAATCAGAGAGCATTGCAAAAATGTAATTATCCGTTGTTAACATTAACTTACCAGACAATAACGCCGAGTCGTCAACATTTACAAAGGAAGTAGTACACCCTTTCAGTCTTAACTGATTTCAGGATAATGCGACTCTAGTCGTAACTCTCTATGGAGTTTTTAGTTTCTTTCTCTTCACGACGTTGTCGTTTAATTTTTCCATGTTCAAAGAGTTTCTTTTCAATCAGCATGAGGTGGCTCTGCAGGGTACATCACTACTTGGATGGGTCTACAGCTTTGTCTTCCCAGGATATCAGACTCATGTCCAGTGCCATCATCCACGCCTTGCACACATCTTTGAGCCTCAACTGTGGTCGGTCGACTGTTCTTTTACCATCCGCCAACTCTCCGTAGAGGACATCTTTGGGTATGGGATCATATTCCATGTGGGGAACATGACCAAGTCGTCGTAGACATCGGTGCCTAGGGAGAATGTACGTTATGGGAGACCAGTTTCGAGAGTGCACCTCTGCATTTGTACATCCGTCCCTCCATTAAATTCCAAGAATGGGTCTCAGACACCGTAGATGGAAGGTGTTAAACCTATGCAATTGTTTGGCATAGGTTGTCCAGGCCTCGTTAACGTATAGGAAGATGCTGACGACGCCTGTGTTGTAAGCCATGGTATTGTTTTTAATTGTCAGTGTCTAGCTTTCCCAAACACACGATGTAAAACGATAAAATGTAGCAGTAGCTTTGCCAATGATACTGTCTATATCTGGATCTATAGAGAGCGTGTCGTTGATGACGGGCCAACTGGCATGTGAATTGGTACACAGCTGCCATAATTATCTATGCTAAGAGTTAGCGTGGCATCTTCCTGTCCCAGTACATTTGTTTTGTTGTAACTCATTATAAGACCAAAATATGTGCACGCATGGAACAAGCGATATATCGAGATCTGAAGTTCCTAATGGCCGTGTGTGACAATTTAGCAAAATCAGGCAGATCTTCTTTTTTTTTTTTTTTAGCCTTTAGCCTTGCAAGGTTAAATTACCGACCATTAGACCTAGTGTGAAGGCAGATTCCTCCATATGCGTTACCAAATGCATGCTTGAGTAGCAAAGAAAAGAAGATTTCGAACAATGTCGGGGACAGGATACAGCCTTGCTTGATACCACTGCTAAGACAAATGGTAGTGACATTCTACCATCAATTTGGACTATTTCTGTCAGCGCATCATGGAACGATATCAATAGTCGCAACAGTTTGTTTAAGTAGTATATTTTAGAAAGGATTTTGAAGTTCATCCTTGTTAAACAAATAAAATGCCGTTGTGAAGTACATGAAGACGATATAAAAGGGTTGATTCTGCTTGCGTGATCGGAATTGAAGTTGTCAAAGAACAAAAATCACCGAACGTTGATTTTTCAGACATGAATCCACACTGCGACTCAGGATTCGCACCCTCAGCCAATTTTTGCAGCCCTCGTTAAATTACTCTTACGAAAACTGCCTATGACACTATGTAGAAAGACGTTTTGACAGTTTTATACAAAGGATGGCTACAGGTAAATGCGTATTTTTCGCAGAAGGTAAACATAACCTGAATTGAAGTTAATCTTTTTCTTCATCGTTCGTTCTCCAACCATCATACACATTTTTGTGATACCATTGGCGGTTCATCACAGGCCTCTCTTGCCAATCAAGCAATCAATCAACACCCATCGCTCATTTCGTGACATAGGTTGTTGACAATTCTCCTCCATCTAGTTCGATCGTGAGCAGCCTGTCCTTTCTGCCTCTCTCTAGACAGAATCCAAAAGGCTGAAATTTAATTTAAGTCTCTTCTCCGTGTCGTTTCTTAATTTTTATTTCTCTGAAGATTCCATGTCAAGACCTGTCTGACTACATGGGTGGGTGCTTTCCGTAGCGTGCATTCCATCTGACCCCATTTCCTACGTTTAATCTGTCGCTTCACTAGTTGTTGTTGGTTCCTTTCCCCAAAGGTCTTCGTTCCTCACCATGTCTTGCCAGCGTATAACCGTTATCCTCCGTAGACATGTACTACGCACGACTAAAGCTTTCTCTGTATTTTCATTGTCCTTCTCCAAGTTTCTTCTCCTGTCACCATCCAGATAATCCTCCAACTCAGGTAAGACGGATGTGATGTCGCTAAGCTTCTGTTGTGGAGTCAACAGACTTATAGTTTATGCTCAACTGTTTGTCTGTTCTCCGCACTCTAACACATTTCTGTGTTTCTGATTTCTAATTTTCTGAAAGGCTTTGGTGTCTAAATCTGCCATGGCGGGTTCACATTCGGAATATTGTCACTTGGTTTTTTTCTTGATATCTGGTACATTAGATTAGATTGTGTTTTCTGTGAATTGTGTAAGTGAGGCAGTCTTTTCTATCATTGTGGTTATTTTTCAATGTGTTTTTCCCTCATTTACTAGTATATCTGCGTCCTCAGTCTAATTCATATTGAAGTTGACGGGAATCAACTATGTTTTCTCTCTATTGAATGTTTGGCTGGTTTACGTAGGTGGTTATGCCAGGCTGTCCAGTTCTTTGTTTTTATCATCTCTAAGAGACATTTTGACTGGGTATTATTATTCAATGAAGTTAGTAATACATACATATAAATATTTACCAACAAGACTTAGAATTTCTTGGATAAATAATCGTCCAATTTAGTCCTTTCTGCTAGATAATGGACACTATTTGTCTCACATGTGACTCGACCATCAATACTCTTCTTTATATAAGATGGTAGCGTTTATATACCATAGTTTTAGTACTCTGTCAACTATGCCAGCAGTCCGCACCAAAAAAAGTAGTGGTACAGTGGGTTCCATCCCATTGTAACATTCAAGGCAACGAGGAGGCAGACAGACTGGCAAAAAAAGGTGCAAGATTACCCCAACCAGATTCTACAGTGACCTACAAAGAGTCCAAAAGGTTTATTAGGGACAGAAACATGGCCAAATGGGAAACAGAGCATATTGGCTACACAAAAAATGATGCCTATTATCAGTTGAACAGACGAGAGCAGGTCGTGGTCATCAGACTCCGCACAGGCCACAACAGACTGAGGTACCACCTATTCAATAAACTGAAAATAGGTGGCACTGACGAATGCACCTGTGGTACAGGGAAAATGACCGCCTAACATCTGCTGCAAAATTGCCCAACATACGAGCACCAGAGAAAGCACATGTGGCCATCACCAGTGCCAATACTATACAAGCTCTATGGCAGTGTCGACAGCCTCAGGATGACAGCTGCTTTCTTCGAACAAATTCAAGTTGACGCCTGACAGCGTACCAAGAAGAAGAACAAGAAATACCATAGTTTTTAAATCAGTTACATGACCATTAGCATTGTGTAAGCCCCTAGTAAGTCCTCGATTTACTTATTACAAATTGATCATTTCGAACCACAGCAACAGATTGAAACTATTCGTCCGTGAAGAATGATGATGTGAAATAGCATATTTGGATATTATTATATTAAGATTAGGTATATTGGTATTGGTCTGTGTGTTGCACTCTATACACTCTTAACTCTATTGGTCTGTTTGTTACACTCTATACATTATTAACTCTATTGGTCTGTATGTTACACTCTATACACTCATAACTCTATTGGTCTGTTTGTTACACTCTATACATTTTTAACTATATCGGTCTGTATGTTACACTATACACTCTTAACTCCGTCAATTAACATGAGAATAACTAAAAGAAGTCCAGAAATATACAATAAAACGAGAAGACGACAACAAATAAAGTATACACATTAATCGCAGCCAGTCTTTCTGCTTTGTGATAAGGATACTGGCTATTGTTGTTGTTGTTGCTATTGTAGTTGTTGTTGTTGCTACCTATTCTAATTTCTCATTATTAATATTACATATGAGAATATATAATCATGACCTACTCTTCCCTGCGCGTTAATTTTGTGACGTTTCCTTATTCCATATATTTAAGAAAGTTACTATTAAAAACTAACATTGCTGTTTTATCTCGTTGCTTCGTAATTGTCCACCTGGCAAGTTATAAGACGAAAGAATAAAGACCCCTTATCTTTGTCTCACACGTGCAGACTTTGTTTCTCTTTTAGCCTCATAAGAAAAAAAACACATTTTAAAGGTGTTAAATATTTTCACAAAATTTGTTTACGAAAGGGCGCTTTGGCTGGAATGTTGGCATCACTTGCTCTGTTATTATGGATTGGATTAGGAGCTTTTGTTCACGGCATTAAGACTCCGCAATCTGCTACCTATACGAGTCATTGCAACTTTACAGCAAAGCCATCTCCGACACGTTATCTAAATACGACGATTGCATCCAACATAATTCATGAGAGCAGGTACATATTATAGTGATTTAACATATTTTTCAGTTTGTTTGTATTTGTGTGTGCAGTTTCTTGGCCATGGCAATATGACATATATAGTAAGCGTTAGGCAACTAGAATCAGTTGCTGCAGACTTTGAGCTCAAGTTTGCTCACAACGGATTGTTCCACGGGATTGGAAAGATGCAGGAGTGATGTAATTTTTCAAAAAGGGCAAAAAATCAGATCCAGCATATTATAGACCGGTGAGTTTAACAAGCATAGTCTGTACATTGTTAGAGTCAATAATCAAAGAAAACATTGTAATGCATTTAGCCAAATTTAATCTAATCAGAAATAGTCAGCATGGGGTTACTAGAGGGAGATCATGGTTAACAAATTTATTAGATTTCGTGGGGGAGGTTAACAAAATGATAGATAAAGAGGAGCCAGTAGATGTTATTCATCACGATTTTGTAGAGGCCTTGATAGAGTACCCAATAAAAGACTATTTTGAAAGTTGAAATCACATGGAGTAGGTGGGAAAGTTGCCAAATTGATTGAAAATTGGTTAACAGAAAGAAGGCAGAGGGTGGGCATAAATAAGTAGTGCACTGAGTGGTGTGAAGTGAAAAGTGGTGTGCCACAGGGCTCGGTTTTGGGACCAATTTTGTTCTTGATCTATATAAACGATTTGGACATTGATATGGGATCCATGATTGCAAAATTTGCTGATGACACAAAACTATGCAGTAGTGTCTCATCTAAAGCAGAAGTGGATATATTGAGGTCAGATTTAGATAAAATTCGAGAATGGTCTGTAAGCTGGCAAATGAAGTTTAATGTAGATAAATATTCAGTCATCCACATGGGTGGATTCAATATTGAACATAATTACAGAATGGGAGAGAACAATATTAGAAAGACAAAAAAGGAAAGAGTTTATAATAGATCCGACAGATAAGGTGAATGAGCAAGTTCAGGTAGCAGTGAAAAAAGGCAAATGCAATGTTAGGTATGATAAAAAGAAATATTAAACATAGGAGCAAGGAAGAGATAGTCAAGGTGTATAAAGCATTAGTTAGACCTATATTGGATTACTGTATACAGGTGTGGAGTCCTTATCATAGAGGCGATATAAATATGCTAGAAAGAATACAAAAAAGAGCGACAAAGCTGATAGTGGGATTCCAGAATTACAGTAATGAGGACAGACTCAGAAAAACCGGCCGACAGTATCTAGAAACGAGAAGAATTCGAGGTGTCTTAATACAGGTTTATGCGATATTCAAAGGAAAGGACAAATTAGACTATAATAAGTTTTTCAAAATACAACCACCCATAAGAACAAGAGGGCATAGCTACAAATTAACTAAAGAGATATCCATATTAGATATTGGGATATTGAGATATTGAGTCTTCTAAGCCCGCATAAAGACCTTTAGTTAAGTTACAATCGTACAGTTCTTCTTGAGTGAGAATGTAGGAAAATGTGGGAAAGAGGATGAACGTCTGGTCAGTCAAAATATATTGATCAAACATGTTAGTCACGGTCAGGCAAAACATACTGGCAAAGATCCTCACCTTAGCTTCCTCGTAGCCCTTCCTAAAACGAGCTGTTTTCATGGCTTACAAGGTGAGAGATCGACGAGATGCCAGTAGTAGTGAGTGACACGCAAATGAAGCCAGACATAGGACAACCACCTGGAGTACCCCGGTACACCTTCATCAGCGCGCTCGGGGTGTGATGAAAGCTACTGCAGCCCACCACTTAACGTCCTTTTCAGGACACACAAAAGAGTAAACCTACTCATTGTAGGCATTCGAAACAACAATTTGTGTGAGACTGTAGATGACGCATCCCGGCAGACGTATCAATCACGAATCTACGAAGAAGGTTGCATATAACCCGTCCTTGGATAGTCTCGCTGTTCATCATCTGAATCGATGAGAAAAATTCATTTGCAGGTTCCGGAACTGGAAGTACTTCGCAGTGCGGAAATGATCGGAGAGCAAATTATTTTTATGATTCGAGATTGTCTTTTTCCTGATGATTCCTGTAGAAATAGATATAATCATGCAGACGTAATAGTCATTTGTGTGATTGCTTGACTCGCTCCCCACAATAGGAACAACAAATAGCATTGGCACTATTTCCACTTTTAGCCACTTGTAAATATTTCTTCCACTAGCAATGTGTGGAACCCACGTCTTTTGTCCTGGCCCCAAATCTTGTATCCCAAATGGAGGTCATGCGTCGTTTATACTGTTGATGTGATTAAGCTTTCGGACAAAAGTAGCTTCCCTGCAAATGTAACAAAAGGCATCTGCACTATTTTTAACTTAGTTATGAAGCATCAATAATGTTAGTTTTAAACTGCAGGGGTCACTTGTGTTTTTCTTATGAAAAGGTAAATGAAGACGTCCAATAGACTTGCTGACCCTACGATACTTTGCTTACAACTAACAACTGCATCACTGTTTGTCAGCAATAATAACCCTATGATGGCATGACTCAACCACATTGCACAAGAACATGATGAAATGCAGTCGGGTGTGTTGTGTGAATACGGGGCAATATGGAATAGAAATGCAGAATGCGAAATTGCTCCTTATGCACTCAATGAGCACTGAGTTGTTGATACTCAACTCAACTCAACTTAACTTAACGTCTTTATACTGGCTTAGAAGACTCTGCAGAGTCTGTATACAACCAGTTTAAATTACATCACCTTGCTCTTAAAGCTTTGTGCATCCAATGTATTCTTAAATGCAATAACTGTCAATGTCTCCACTACCTCCCGTGGCAATGCATTCCACGCATTCACCCCTCTCTGACTAAAAAAATATTTCCTAATATCTAATCTGGACCTCTCTTTAGTTAATTTGTAGCTATGCCCTCTTGTTCTTGTTGGTGGCTGTATTAAACAAAAAACTTGTTATAGTCTAATTTATCCATTCATCTGATCATCTTATAAACCTGTATTAAGTCACCACGAATTCTTTTCACTTCTAGACAATGTATGCGGATTTTTATTAGTCTTTCCTCATAACTGTAATTCTGGAATCCCCCTATCAGCTTTGTCGCTGTTTTAAAAAATTCTTTCTAGCATGTTTATATCCCCTCTATGATAAGGACTCCACACATGTACACAGTACTCCAATATAGGTCTAACTAATGCTTTATACAGTTTGACTATCACTTCGTTGCTCCTATGTTTAATATGTCTTTTAATCATACTTAACATTTGCCTTTTTCACTGCTACCTGAACTAGCTCACTCAGCTTATCTGTATGATCTATTAAAACAACTAGGTCCCTTTCTTTATCTATCTTTCTAATATTGTTCTCTCCCATACTGTAATTATGTTCCATATTGTATCTACCCATGTAGATAACTGTCCATTTATCTACATTAAACTCCATTTGCCAGCTTACAGACCACTCTCTAATTTTATCTAAATCCGACCTCAATATATCCACTTCTGCTTTAGATGAGACACTACTGCACAGTTTTGTGTCATCAGCAAATTTTGCAATCATGGATTCAATATCAATGTTCAAATGGTTTATATATATATCAAGAACAAAATTGGTCCCAACACCGAGCCCTGTAGCACTCCACTTTTCACTTCACACCATTTAGAGTACTCCTTATTCATGTCCACCCTCTGCATTCTTCCTGTTAACCAATTTTCAATCAATTTGGCAACTTCTCTACTTATTCAATGTGATTTTAACTTTCGAAATAATCTTTTATTAGGTACTCAATCAAAGGCCTTTGCAAAATCTAGATAAATAACATCCACTGGCTCCCCTTTATCTTTCATTTTAGTAACCTTCTCCGTGAATTCTAATATATTTTTTAAGCATGATCTCCCTCTAGTAAGCCCATGCTGACTATTTCTGATTAGATTAAATTTTTCTAAATGCATTACAATGTTTTCTTTGATTATTGACTCTCACAATTTACAGATTATGCGTGTTAAATTCATAGGTCTATAATTCGCTGGATCTGATTTTTTGCCCTTTTTGAAAAATTTAATCACTCCTACATCTTTCCAATCCCGTGGAATAATCCCTTTTGCAAGTGATTGAGAACATAATATAGCCAATGGTTTTGCTAGTTGGTCTCTAATTTTAAACAGCAATTTTGGATGAATACGAATTTGACCTGAACATTTATCCACTTTCAACCCCTCAAATTTTTAAAAAACCATTTCCTCTGTAATACATATTGATCTTTATTCCGTTGTATCCATGTCTCTTTGAAAAATATATATAGGCTCTGGGATCTTGTAGCAGTTCTTGTTTGTTTCAAAGTACTGATTGAGTAGATTAGCTGCCTCCTTATTCTCACTTATTATTTTCCCTGTACTGTCTATGAGAGGGCCTACTTTGTCTTTCGTTCTTTGTTTATTTCTAACATAAGAGAAGAAGCTTTTACTATCAGTCTTTATCCTCTGAGTAAGTTTTTTTTCAATTTTTGCTGTTTTTATTCACTTTCTGAGCTATGTTCTGCTTGTCCAAATATTTTAAATATGTTTCTTTTGATTTACCTGCCTCTATATATTTTATCCATGCTTTATTTTTAGCTCTTCTACATTTAACTACAAACTAGTTATCCACTTTTTACGCTTGGAGTTTACCTCCCTACATGGGACACATTTCTCTTTTAGCGTTTCTAGAACTGTTTTAAAACTTCCACTCTTGTTCAACATCTGTTCCTAAGACAATATCTTTCCAGATTATGTGGTTCGCTGGCTCTTTCATCTTCTTAGCATCTGCATTAGAGTAGTCGTATGTTTGCGTCTTTATGTTTACTTCTTTCTCTGCAATAAGATCCCAACGGATGCTTTGATGGTCACTTGAGCCAAACAGTTCCTCAATGGTAGCGTTTTCAATATTTTCCTCTGTAATAAAAACTAGGTCGAGTGTGTTCTTGCCTCTGGTGGCTGCTTCTACATGTTGACTGAAAAAATTGTCAGTTATGCACTTAACAAAAGGTTTTGACTCAACAAGTGCTTCTGCCACACACAATCTGATATCTGGTACACAAAATCTTTTTTCCATAACAAGAACCAAATGTAAAATTTTATTGCAATTTTCATGTTGAGAGCAATAAATTAGTAAATATTTATTTTTTGTTAATTTCAAAAGTAATTTATGTGTAGCGAAAGTCACTTTTAGTGACATGATGACGTATGTGCATTAGATAACTTTTATGTATGTAATTTTTCTATTACACACATGTGTTCTAAGTGATTAAAAAAATAAGCTTAACATTTGGCAGGTTACGAGATGGTAAAAATGTATATCATACTAAATGTATCATACTTTTCTGCTAAAGGTATACTCTGGTTAATAATTAGAATGAAGGGAACACTTTTAGCGTCCAGGTATTCTCCTCCTGTCGCCAAGGAACAATTCTCAAACACCATGAATTCGTAGAAACTCTAATGAAATAAAAACTCAAATGAAATAACATTTTCGAGATAGACAATGTAAAGATAACACAAATAGTTATATTAAATTATTATTTTCAAAGCAATCACTAAATCACCTCATAAAATGGTGATCACTATGTGTTTGTTTTAAACTGACATCATAAGGTTAGTATTGCTGACAAACAGTGATGCAGTTATTAGCTGTAAGTGAAGTATCGTAGGGTCAGCAAGTCTATTGGACGTCTTCATTTATCCCTTCATAAAAAAACAATACAAGTGACCCTGCAGTTTAAAATCAACATATAGTGATCACCAATAAATGTGTTCCTTTTTTTCTTTTTTAGTTTTTGTATGCAGTCATTAAATAAGCATTTACTTTGGTATAAATTTTACTAAAAGTAATTTCTTGTAAAATGTTGTAAGAGGTACTTTCGATATGAAATTATTTTTTAATTGACAAAATTTCGTCTTTTAATAAATAAATAGTTAATTGTTGTTCTTGACTACATTCCAGCAATCCATTAACCGATTTGTACAGACTGTCATACATGTACTATACTGCTTTGGGCACAGTTGTTGTTTGGGCTGTCGGTCTGCCTGTCAGTTTTGCAACAGGTAAATTCTAAAAATTGTACGTCAACAAAGATTATACTAATTGAGGTTAGATTGATATTTAAAATAAATTTGATAAGGTTAAAAATCAGAGAACTTCAGCTAAGCTGAACGGGGAATGCAAATTATGGCAGGAAAAAAAATACATAAGAAAGCACAAATATGAAAATCAACAACCTGCGTTTAGATAAAATAGCTTTCATCTTAGGCAAATGACAACAGATGTGAACCTTACTAACAAATCTAAACGATGAACATAGAAATCGGTTTTTTTTTTTAAATATTGATGTGCACGTATTTACTGGATGCAGCAAGAATTCGTTTCATAATCAGGATAAATCGACAGACAGTAAAAAAAAAGAGATCAGATGGTAATGAGTGTAACAATCATTGAGGAAAGAGGTGGTAAGAACAAAACAAAACGAAAAGAAAATAGAGAAAGATAACAAGTAAGGGCATCTCAAGTGAATGTATGATTTGTCGTCGCTCACCAATGAAATGATTGGTTGCTGGTTGACTGCTAATGTCCACAATTGGTTGGTAAACCTTTTGTGCTCTCTGAAAAGGATGTTACTTGTAGTAGATTGCAGTAGCTTTCCTGACATTCCGAGCATTCTGATGAAGTAGACCGAGTCCTCCAGGCGGTTACGCTATGCTTGGCTTCATCTGCTCGTCACTCACTACTAGGGGAATCACGTCGAACCTCACTTTGTTAGCCAGACTGTTGTCCTTGACAACAGCCCATTTCCAGGACGACCAACGAGGAGGTCAGGTGAGGGTCTTGGCCAGTATATTTCTCCTGACCCTGACTACCATTGTCTGATCAGTATGTTTTGCCCAAACCAGACGTTAGCCTCATCGTCCCACCAATGAGGGAGACAGGTATCTTGAATAAATCATTTGGTCCAATATGACATTCCAAGGCAAAAGACCGAAATAAATGTAAACTTTAGGCTACCTGGCAAACATATATATTCTGTGTGAATGTATACCAGGATTACAGATTACGGAAAACAATCTGATCCAATCCACCAACAAAAATAAGCCAACTACTTTCGACTTTAAAATTGCCAATTTAAATAACCTTTACCGCATTTAGATATCTCACACAAGTTATGCTCAAGCGAGACTGGAGTTCAGAAGCTGAAAAATATCCTTTAGAATTACCTTGTTTATTATAACTAACTGTGCCATACCTGGCAAGCGAAGACTAAATTGAGCAGAAAGCGTGGTGCTGTCACCTAGTCCTGAAAAGGTTTGTGGACTTCGTCCGAGAGAAGTGAAAGAAAAAAACTAAGAAAGAAGGAATGATTTCTTAAAGGAGACTTATTTATGTCGTCCACGCAGCAAGATGCGATACTCAGAATGGTTAATATTACTGGTCATCATAAGTGTCAATGTAACAGTGTGATGTATCAGTGAGTAGAAGGTAACAGGCCCACCGACCAGGGAACGAATAGGTGGTGTAAACAACAGTTTATCTTCGTGGAGTTGGGGAGAGCTAGATTCAATACAGAGTTGGTGTCAGATTGGTGTTGAGTCGAAGCGGCGGCCGATAATGGTATGATTCACGATGGGAGGAGCCAAGGAATGATTGACGGAAGACCGGTTGGAACGGAGGGAATATTCATCGCCATCTTGGTTTTGAGGGAGCTAGATTGGGTCTTTAAAAGACAGAGCACTGTGGAAATTCTGCATTCGATGCGAAGCGGAACTAGAACGATGTCTCACTATACTACATGGGCCATTGTATTTGTGCCTTTTGATCATTTGAGACACAGAGCTTTTATAACTTGTCGCACTAAACATCAGGAGAATTGCAACTGTTTGCTCATTGCTAAGGATGGTGAATTCCCTGTAAATAGCAAAGTCTCGTAGTATGTGGTACGAAAAGGGTTCTCGGGAAATCCTGGGATAAAGATCCCGAAGGCTGTGGTACGAAAAAGGAGGTGCATCAATGGAGCACTCAGGGAACGCATTTGCTCAGTATACGTGTAACACGGTCACCAGGGGGACACCATCCCAACACTTGAAAACTGGTAAATGGTCTAAGAGCATATTTTGTCCTAAGCCTCATTCGGGAGCTCAATCTAACCCATGTAATAAGATCTTGTCTACAGCCTGTCAGTCACACTGAGAGTGACAGATTCATCATCGATCCTGACAGCCCGGAGAGAATGGCAGAGATAACGAGTTAGATAATTAGCCATTAATTTGCAACAAGTTGGATTAGATCAAGTTTAGGATTCATATAGTTTAAATAGTAGATTGAGAACCTATGTGATTTAGTTACAGGGGTTCCATCAATAGCTCATGCTTAAATCCACTTTGTTAGTTAACATTTGACATGTTTAGATTAGTTAGTTCTTGTTGATATTGTTGAAACAAGTATCCTTGCAAATAAATGAATTATCTTGTTTCGTGGTTAACGTAAGTTTTAGTGTTTTTGGAGTTGAAGTCGTAATGTCATATCTTAAATGTTTTATTGCAACTCTTCAAGCACAGACATAAGGATAATCAGTAGATCTGTTGCATGTATTTTTTTTTAAATGGTTGCTCGTGTCCAGACTAGAAAGTAAGGTTCTGTAGCACTATTATAATAGTTTGAGTATTGGCAAGAAAAACAGCATATTGAAAGATGTCCACGCAGGCGGTCAGTTTGTAGTATGTCATATGGCAGCGATTGCAAACGACGTTAAATATCTGGTTTTGAGACTAAACAAAATATGGAGATCCAGAGAAATCAAGATTGACACCAAAGTTAGAATACTCAACGCCAGTGTCAATTTTGTGCTGCTGTGTGAAGCGGAAACATAGGGAACGATCAAGGCGATATAGCAGAGATTCCAGTCCTTCGTTAACAGATGTCTACGATGTATAATAGGCATAAAGTGACCGGACATGGTAAGGAATGAAAACCTATGTGATAGGAGCCAGCAATTGAAACTGGAACAACAAATTAAGCAAAGAAAACGCTGCAAGATAGGACATATGATATGGAAGGAACCGTTCAGCATTGCCAGACAGGTTCTTACATGGAATCCTCTAGGGAAGAGAAAAAGAGGAAGACCAAAAAAACCTGACAATAGAATGTGAGAAGGAACTAAAATTAAATTATTACACCTGGAGAGGCAGAAAGAACAGCCCAGGGTGGTGCATGCTGGTGAGATGTTTTCAATGGCCTATTCACTGAGAAGAGCGGTGGATGGCTTTGATTGATTAATTTTTGGTAAATACGTTCTCCTTTATTCTGTTCTGCAGGACACACAAAGCCACAGGATCTGGATCCTCGACTGATTTGTCCTGTTATTGAAGAACTC
Organism: Ariolimax columbianus; assembly: GCA_036924085.1. Classification (NCBI taxonomy): domain Eukaryota; kingdom Metazoa; phylum Mollusca; class Gastropoda; order Stylommatophora; family Arionidae; genus Ariolimax; species Ariolimax columbianus. Next base: position 27,279,068 of record JAVGWX010000002.1, read on the forward strand.
TTTCCTTGTTTGCCTGAACAAATAAAGAAGCCCTTACGTTTTGGAGTCATTCATAAAGGGGTTAGTTTGCATTACAGGTTTTTATTTTTAATCCAGCTTGCTCATATTTAATTAAAAAATAGTTTTTTTTTAAATTTAATTTTGCGAGTCCGTTCACTCTAATTTGAAGTAATTCCTAATTAATGGCATCAATTGCTTTTGTGTTTAAGTATTTGTGTCTTGCATTCTGCTTTTGCGCTCTCTACTTGTCATATGCTATATAGTATTACAACAGCAGTGAGAAATGTCGGCCATTTTTCTATCACCTGCATTTTTCCAATTTAGAATGTATTTATTGCTAACTGATTTAATATGTAATGTCTATTGGTTAGGTAGTACATAAAGCAAACAGCACATGTATTATAATTCAACTTATCCTTCTCAATGCTAGCCATATAGTGTTATCAGTAAACATACTTCTCAAGCTGTTGAGTGCTGGACTTATCTTTGTAGTTATTTTATCCTTTTTTCAGTCTACCATTTGTCATATATAAGATAATCCATAAAACTAACGCAATTCTATGATTCGTTTAAATTCTTTGTCATGTACAAAGATGTTGCCATAATTCCAGAATTATGTCTCTTCTGTATATTCCATTAGTTCTAGCGTACAGCTTCCTGCTGTCTTCTTTCAATCTACGTTAGTGTCTGTAACGCTGACCCTGTCTAGCAGTTATTAAATGCCACTTCAACCATGTGTTATTATCATTCAAATTGTGGCAATTATATAGATATTATGTCAGCCTCTATGACCTCTGATCAAGTAATTAAAATAGAGGTCAGATATGCATGGATTGCTAGTGTTGAATACTCTTCTCTGTTATTTGGTATTCTCAAATCCAAATCTAATCACCGGCTCAAGGACCTCAAAGCGTAAGCAATTGCTCTCCGATACCTCGCATGACATCATCAGAATAACTCAGCCAGATTTCACAATGACCATGCCGAACTACGACGGTTGAAAGGCCAATTCCGCGCGGCGGCCAGGGCAGACAAGGAACGCTTTCTGAACGAAATTGCTGACAGTCGAAGCTGGTCTCAGATCTCATGACCTCAGACCCGCCTTTCATGCTATCAGGCTCCTCCGCCCTGGAGACAAGCAGAACGAGAGAAAAAGACATAGAGTCCATCAATAAGTCAGACGGCTCCATGTGCTCATCATACGAGGAGGTAACGAACAGGTGGAAGGAGCACTACACGTGTGATCTTAACCACCCACCAGCAACGACATGATTCGATCTGTCTGCTGAATCTCTGGATTCTCCCCCGGATACGGAAACTAACATCGAACCCCCTACTATAGCTGAAGTCCTTGCTGCTATTCTGAAACTCAGAGATGGACGAGCGGCAGACCCGGATCACATCCCACCAGAGCTGTTGAAACATCGTCCCGATCAGCTCTGCCCTCCATCATTTATTCCTGCAAGGTATGGAGGACGAGACACGTCCCGGCCGACTGGCGCGATGGAATCGTCGTCTCCCTGTACAAAGGCAAGAGGAGTCGCAAAGACTGTAATGATTACAGGTCTATAACACTACTCTCGGTACCGGGGAAGGTGTTTTCCCACGTACTAATGGCTAGACTCAAGCCTCTCGTGTGCACAAAATGTCGCCCAGAAAAGTCTGGCTGTACCCAGGGTCGTTCTACAACTGACGCTATTCTTGCTCTGCGCCTCTTCGCCGAACTGCACCTCCTCGCCGAACTGCACCGGGCCTCCCATAGCCCTTTGTGCCTTTGTACGCTGTATACGTGGACATGGTCCACCTTCAACTCGTTGATCGGCCGTCTTTATGGAAAGCACTTCAGGAATAGGCACCCGGCCACCCTGTTGAACCTGATCAAGGCGCTACACAAGGCCAAGTGCGCCAGAATTCGATTGGGTGGCACTCTCTTTGACAAATTCTCCACGACTTCGGGTGTTAGACAGGGATGTGTTCTTGTCCCCGACCTATTCTGCCGGGCAGTCGACTGGCTTCTTGACCGCCTCAGCGCTCATCAGGAGGATATAGTTATTGATCAGTCAATTTTCACTGATCTCGTTTTCGCGGACGACATTGTCCTGTTCGGCACATGCAGATCTGCGATGCAGCGCTCTCTGGAAATGTTAAACAGGGAAATGTCCTCCCTAGGCCTGTTTATATCCTGGGCCAAGACCAAAGTTCAGAACATCCTTTTCGACACAGCATCCCAGGGTATTGAAACTAAAGGTGACACTACGGTGGGCACCAACGAATTCATCTATTTCGGTAGCATGATATCATGCGATGGGTGCAGTGGTCCCGATATGTCAAGGCGGATCGGACTAGCTATGCACTATCTCCGACGTGTGTGGAGTAATGGCACTATCACCCTTGGGACAAAAATCAGCATTTACCAGCCCTGCGTGGTCCCAGTCCTGCTTTTCGGCTCCAAAACCTGGACATTACTGAAACATGACATGTCAATACTGGAAGCCATTCACATGCGCAACCAGCGGCGTATCCTGTGCATCCGATGACATGACTACGTCCGCAACGTGGAAGTATCTGCTAAAACAGGCCTACACCAAATCTCAGAAACACGTGACTAAATAGAGTTTTATAGAGTACACTTAAAGTTCTCTAATGTAATTTAAAAAAAGAATGAAGATTTGAAATGTGCAGTTCTCTATGAACACTTTGCGAAATGAACTTGTTGGCGACAAGTATGTCTATTGTCACCAATTATATTTCTGCTTACTGGATAAATATGACCACGACTTCCACCGACGAAAACGGAATGCTATGTAATTGGACTAAACAACTTGATGACCTGACCTTTGCTGATGGCTTAGCTATTCTGTCTCATGAACGTAGTCAAATGCAAATTAAATAAGTTTATTTGATGAGTGGTCACACACGTTGGGACTTAGGCTGCACGGAGAGAAATAAAGATGAAGAGATTAAATGTGTCTATTGACAATCACATTATGTTTGGAGACAATCTACAGGGAGTGAATTCGTGAATGTACGTTGGTGGCGGTATAGTCAAAGCATGAGATTAAGACAGAAACGTCAAATAAAAAATACAAAAAGCGAAAGGGACATTTATTGCATTAGTGAATTTATGGACGTCTAAAGAAATTAAGTCAACTATTGTGGAGCATGGGGAAGTGCTAATTGGCATCACCTTTCCACCGGTGTCAGTCACATCATGCCTGTCATATCTGGATACAGAAGACTGGTCCACGTCAGCTTCTCTACTCTCACGGTTAACACCTAGTAGCTGGTAGCGCAAACCAGAGGTCACACCTCGGACAACAGTCTTCACTGACTAAGGACTGCACACCTAGAGTGCACAAAGTCTAGAATAGTGGAGGCTGAACTACCCCGTTTGCGACACTGATAACATGACAGCAGGCGAAGATCACGATCCAGGTAGCTCAAAGAATCACCGACCAGTTCCGATACCAAAATTCTCCGGGAGTGTTTGATTTGCCATTATTTAGTAATGGTCTCTACCGTAAAAAACATTCACATAACAAAATAAATGCACAGAACCGTTTTATGTACTGAATTGATAGCTAAGAACTACACTAAAATTAGAAGAAAAAACACAATTCTGTTCATTTTCAAATTAGCTTGAAACACGTTTTGCTAAATATAAAAAAAACAATGTTTGCATAATATGAAGTTATGAAAGCAGTTCAACTTTAAGATACTTTTTTATTGATCTTTATGCATTACAATTTGGTTAGTAACTGCCACTTTTGTCATATATTTGCTATGATCGTACACATTAACTGTAGCAACAGATAAGTATTAAAATAAACACACATTTATAGATATGTGGAGTCTTGTTAGATAAAATAGTTACATTCAATTTTCTCAGAAATATGACGTAAAGACTGGCTGTGACTTCGAATTGGAAATAAAGTGCAGAACATCTACATCGTCTCTAAAGAACTTAGTCAACGGCCCACACGAGACATGCTCAGATAATGTGCCAACCTCCCACTAGGGGTGCCAGATTCAAATTGGCCTGTCTCGAAATGATAATCGAAGCCATCTCTTGTTAAATATTAAAGATACTTAAATTGTATTTACAAGATGATATAACTATACATTGTTTTCATTAGCCTACAACAGTGATCTGTATGGTGTCCATGAGAATGTTCTAGTATGTATTACACACTACTGTTAGTCACCACACTTCTAAATGGTTTATGTAATCCGGTCACCACACACTGTCAAGTGACAACACAAACAAAGTGGTCGTCTATGTTTTATAAATATGTTTTTGAAGAACTAGAATTGAAGTTACTTTGTCAAATGTGATGGTCAATTGACTTACGTTAACTTAACGTTTCTATACTGCTTTAGAAGACTTTGCATAGTATGTATACAACCAGTTTTTTTTTACATTTCCTTGATCTAAAAACTGTGCTCATCAAATCTATTCTTGAATGCATTAATTGTCCCTGCCTGCACTATTTCATTCCAACCATTCACTACTCTCTGACTAAAAAAATATTTCTTAAAATCTAAGTCTTTTCTCGTAACTGTAATTCTGGAATACCACTATCAGTTTTGTCGCTTTTCTTTGCAGCATGTTTTTATCCCCTTTACCATAAGGACACCACACCTGTACACAGTACTTACATTTCGGTCTAACTAATGCTTTATACAGTAATTCATATTCATAACAGTAATTCAATCCTTGAAGAAATGAAAATCATCTAGATTTGATGACATATCGACCGGATTTATACAAGCGACAGAGAAGGCACTTGTCAACATTTACCACGCATTATTCAAGTAGATATAGCACCGAACAATATGGCCAAGAGCGTGGAAAAGATTTTCAATAGAATGGTGATTTTTGAACGTTACACTTACTACCGAACCATCGTTTTAATTAGTCATTCTAACAAAATCCCCTATGAAAATGTCATACAAAAAAAAACTCAGCCAGAAAGTACATTAAACACATGCAGGATTTAGGCATGGCAGAGGCACAAGGGATCATATCCTTCACATGCGAAATATTTAACGAAAAGTTCAGAGATTACAATATCGACTTACACATTTCCTTCATAGATTACATCAAAGCTTTTGACTGTAACCAACATGAAATGGTATGGAAAATCAGACAAGACGTGATATTCTCAACATGCCTGATTCAACTGATTAAAAGACGAAATCAAGAACAAGCAACAGTCAGAATACCTTGAAAGACATCGGGTTGGTCTGAGGTGCACAAGTGAGAAAGACAAGTATACATACTTTCCTTTTGCCTGTCCTAAATGCAGAAAACAAAATTTAAAACGTCAAAAGCTACAAAGAGTATATCGGCGGCAATGAAATTACAAAACAAAGATATGTAGACAATACAAACCTTTGGGACGATGAAGCTAACGTCTGGTCAGGCAAAACACACTGATCAGAGAATGTTAGCCAGGGTCAGGAGAAATATACTGATCAGAGAATGTTAGCCAGGGTCAGGAGAAATATACTGGCCAAGACCCTCACCTGACGGGACGATGAGGCTAACGTCTGGTCAGGCAAAACACACTGATCAGAGAATGTTAGCCAGGGTCAGGAGAAATATACTGGCCAAGACCCTCACCTGATGGGACGATGAGGCCAACGTCTGGTCAGGCAAAACACACTGATCAGAGAATGTAAGCCAGAGTCAGGAGAAATATACTGGCAGAGACCCTCACCTGACGGGGCGATGAGGCTAACGTCTGATCAGGCAAAACACACTGATCAGAGAATGTTAGCCAGGGTCAGGAGAAATATACTGATCAGAGAATGTTAGCCAGGGTCAGGAGAAATATACTGGCCAAGACCCTCACCTGACGGGACGATGAGGCTAACGTATGGTCAGACAAAACACACTGATCAGAGAATGTTAGCCAGGGTCAGGAGAAATATACTGGCCAAGACCCTCACCTGACGGGACGATGAGGCTAACGTCTGGTCAGGCAAAACACACTGATCAGAGAATGTTAGCCAGGGTCGGGAGAAATATACTGATCAGAGGAATGTTAAACAGGGTCAGGAGAAATATACTGGTCAAGACCCTCACCTGACGGGACGATGAGGCTAACGTCTGGTCAGACAAAACACACTGATCAGAGAATGTTAGACATGGTCAGGAGAAATATACTGGCCAAGACCCTCACCTGACGGGACGATGAGGCTAACGTCTGGTCAGGCAAAACACACTGATCAGAGAATGTTAGCCAGGGTAAGGCAAAACACACTGATAAGAGAATGTTAGCCAGGGTCAGGCAAAACACACTGATCAGAGAATGTTAGCCAGGGTCAGGCAAAACACACTGATCAGACAATGTTAGCCAGGGTCAGGCAAAACACACTGATCAGAGAATGTTAGACAGGGTCAGGAGAAATATACTGATCAGAGAATGTTAGCCAGGGTCAGGAGAAATATACTGGCCAAGACCCTCACCTGACGGGACGATGAGGCTAACGTCTGGTAAGACAAAACACACTGATCAGAGAATGTTAGACAGGGTCAGGAGAAATATACTGGCCAAGACCCTCACCTGACGGGACGATGAGGCTAACGTCTGGTCAGACAAAACATACTGATCAGAGAATGTTAGCCAGGGTCAGGAGAAATATACTGGCCAAGACCCTCACCTGACGGGACGATGAGGCTAACGTCTGGTCAGACAAAACACACTGATCAGAGAATGTAAGCCAGGGTTAGGAGAAATATACTGGCCAAGACCCTCACCTGACCTCCTTGTTAGTCGTCCTGGAAACGGGTTGTTGTCGAGGACGATAGTCTGGTGAGGTCTGACGTGATATCCGTAGTAGTGAGTGACACGCAGATGAAGCCAAGCATAGCACAACCGCCTGGACGACCCCCGTCCACCTTCATCAGCATGCTCGGGATTTGAGGAAAACTACTGCAATCCGCCACTAAACGTCCTTTTCAGGGCGCACAAAAGAGTAACCTATTCATTGTGGACATTCGCAAACAACAATAACAGATGCCCTTTCGTAGAGGTTTTGAACAGATTGACCTAGCAGTTAAACAACACAACGAGAAACACAACCAATACCTAAACATCAGCAAGACAAAGATTGTGAACACTGATAAGGCTAATAGCAGTTCTAGTTATCCTAGAGAAGCAAACAAATGTCACAAGTTTTGAATATCTCGGATCGATTATAAGCCACAAAGAAAATTCACAAAAAGAAGCAAAACTGAAAAACTTATGACAGAACACCAACAAAATGACGAACATAAAGATTCTGAAGACTTGCATCTTCCCGGCGTAAAAAAAAAAGGATACATGAGTAAGGTGAGATACTGCACCGAGACGAGAACGCAAACGAAACCTGCGTTACGACCATCATGTCTCCAAGGACAAGGAACAAGAACAATAAGGAACTAGCGGATCATAGAAGAAGGGAAGAATACATAACTGGGGGATGCCAATATATAAGGGCAATAGGGTACCTAACCTAGAAAACGTCAAATCACACCTCTTGAGTCGGATGCAGGACTGTCAGCGAAAATGGCTCGTGCTCAAAATACCATGGATTGCGAGAAAGAAAAAACATAAATCTTAAGGAGTTTAATACAGAGCAACATTGGCTAGTAAACAATATTACGTCTAGGAAACTAAAATACTTTGGCCACATCAAATGCCAAAATGGTCTAGAAAAAAACCACCATGAGGGTATAGTACCTGGCAAGAGAACCAGAAGCAGATCTAGGAGTAGATTGGCTTGCTTGGCTTCGTTCGTTCTCAATCTCCCACTACCAAACACTGAAAGGGCTTAAGTAGCAGAATGTAGTCCAGAGAACGGAATGCGTTATGTCGTACTTTACAGCTTTACTGCGATATGTGCACCTTTCGGTCCAACACATCCGACTTCAGCAAGCATTTTTTGAGTACCGGGTTAGTATTCCCTCTTCGATCCCTTCTCCTTAGCCAGTCTGCCCTGCTGCAGCCTGTTATCCAGGATCACCGCGTGGAGGTGTAGAAGGGTCTTGGCAGCTTTTGTTCGCTGGCCCTGACGCTAGCAGTCAGCTGTGAGTCGCTGACCACTGCAACTCATGCGCTGATCAGCATCTTGATCCTATGAGTAGATTGGACACAAGATATTAAAGATATACTAGGCTATGTCGGTGACGGAGGCAAATCTTACAGATCGGCTGTTATGAGAACGACTTTCTACAAAGGAGGTCACCTAGGCCACTCAACATAAAAGTAAACGATATTGCTCTTCAATAGGCCCATGAGTTCGACATGAAAATCGGAACTTGGATGTCAGAAAGCATCTACTGTGACTTATCATATGGCCCCACTTCTTAGGCACCTTGACAGTAGTTTAACAACAAAGCAACAGTTGATAAACAAATGTATGTCGACTCTATTCTGTCAGTGCCAAATATGATCCTTGTCCAAGGCGCGTGAGATCAGAATTTCAACGTGTCAAATGAATTGTTTGATGAAGGTCATTTGTGTTGCCAGGAAAGACAGACTGCGAAATAAAGATATATAGTCGGCGCTAGGTCTTGTGTAGTGTACATTTCTAGGCAACAAAATACGCTGGTTCGGTCATCTCATGGAAATGCACCCTCATCAACATCCACTGGTGGCTTTCGTCTCTGGTATATCGGCTACATGGCAAAAGGGCGACCGCGAGGCAGGTGGTTAGATGACATTAAAATAATTGTCCAACGACACTGGCTCACAACCACCGATGCAACGCACTTAGCGCATGACAGAAAACAAATTCACCAAGGCGATAAACGGTATGTGGAAAGAAAGCTTACTATTAACAAGCTGAAGACAAAGGAAAAATAAAAAACAACTTTATAAAGTAATCTCCAACATCTGTAGATATTGATCATCGACCAGTGGTGATGGTCACAATCAATTTCACGGAGGTAAAGTAAGAAAAGACGCCGGCCAATAAAATTTTGAAATCTAAATAAATTAGAAAAGGAAGCTATTAGAACAAAAATGTATCACGATATTACAAAGGGTATTGAGACATTTTAATGTGCAGGCTGGCCAAAGAACAGTGGTTGGAAGAAAAATGCTAGATAATAGAAGACAGGACTAAAACACCGTACCAGAGAGTTACTAATGAAACAACAAACAAGACAGAGGTAACACAGAGTGGAGGATGCATCCGGGATAAGAATGGTGGCATATTGATGGATGAGAATGACGTTTAAAACAGATGAGCGGAATATACAAGGAAACTTTCTGAGGACAGTCGCGGAGACAAACCATTAATATATTATAATGAAGTTCCCAGCATCCACAGATCAGAGGTGAAAAATGTGATAAAAACTATGAGCAAAAGGAAAGCAACAGGGCCAGACTCCATAAACATAGAAATTATGAAGGCCCTAGAGGAATTTGGTAATTATTTATTTACTGATCTGTCTAATGACATATATAATACTGGATGCGTACCAGCGGATCTGAAAACATATACGTTTATAACACTCCCGACAAAACCTCATACAACAGAATGTTCAGACTTTAGAAGAATAAGTATAACGAGTCACACAATTAAAATGCCACTCAAGATCATACAAGAGAGAATAAGATTGAAGAACTCATCCTGGGGGCAACTTGTCCCCTTCTTTCTCTTCTCACCTCACTCTGTTTCATTTGAATCTGTCCTACAGTCACACTCTTGCACAACTTTCACGCGCGCCCTCATGGTGAGGCTCTTCCATTGCACTTTGGTTGGGCTAGCTTCTGAGGGTGCACAAACCTAGCATAGGTACATTCAGACGCACACATTCATCCAAGCACTGGTTTATGCCTCCTAATATCGCCCAATGGACCACGATCTGGGGTGGAATGGGCGCGCCTCCACCAGTAGAAACTAGTGAGGCAAACATCTAAGCAACAACAACAACAAGAGAATAAGAGGTAAAGTAGAGAGGGAGGTTTCAGAAGAACAATTTGGTTTTCGAAAGTTTAATGGAACACGGGAAGCAATTTTCTGTTAGCGAACTCTGACAGAGAAATACATAGAAATACGAGGTGTCATCGACTCAATTTCCAAACAGCGAAGAAGAAACTACTATCAGTCCTGAACCAAAGCTGGAAAAGGGGTATTGTACCCCAGGCATGGAAAGATGCAATACTGGTACCAGTACCAAAAACAGGGAAGGACAAAACAGATCCAAATGGATACAGGCCCATAAGCCTACTGAGCTGTGTCGGCAAGCTGATGGAACGGATGATAAACACCAGACTGATGTGGCATCTGGAAGAAAAACGAATACTAATTCCACAGCAAGCCGGCTTTAGACAGCACAGATCCACTGAGGACCAGGTCATCCTCATAGCCCAGGAGATAGAAGATGCCTACCAGGCACAGAAACACACAGTAGCTGTTTGGGTGGATCTGGAAAAGGCATTTGACAAAGTCTGGAAGGATGGACTTAGAGTCAAGCTAAGAAGAAGTGATGTCTGTGGGAAGATGTACAAGTGGATCAACCACTACCTCAAACAAAGAACGGCCAGAGTCCAAGTACAAGGGCAGATGAGCAAAAAGGTGACACTCGAGCAGGGAGTACCCCAAGGGGGAGTATTGTCACCCACACTCTTCCTGGTATATATAAACGACATTACAGAGAATATACCAAGAAGAGTCCATAGCTCAATGTTTGCAGACGATCTGGCTATGTGGACCTCTGAAAAGAATCTCACCATAGCAAGAAATCGGATGCAGACGGCCCTAACATCGCTGGAAGAGTGGGCGAACTCATGGCTGGTCAAAATAAACGAGGAGAAAACCACGTGCACAATATTCTCGCTCTCATTAAAACCCCAAAGTACCAAATTAAGTCTGAATGGCAAAATCCTGCAGCCAAACGACAACCCAACCTGTCTGGGAGTCACATTTGATCGGCGCATGACATGGAAAAGTCAGATTGAGAGAAACCGAATGAAAGCCAGAGAAAGAATGGCGATCATGAGGAAACTTGCTGGCACAAGCTGGGGAGCAGACGAAGGCATACTAAAGAAACTGTACACTGGAAGAGTGAGACCAGTTCTCGAGTATGGCATTGCGGCATGGACAACCGCAGCGAAGGCGAACTTCGATAAAGTTAACAAACTTCAAAACCAAGCCATGAGAATTATAACAGGTGGCATGAAGTCAACGCCAATTGTAGAACTTGAAAAGATTACAAAATTGCAATCCATGACCGATAGAAGAGACTGCAGAGCCCAGCTGCAGTCAGAGAAACTCAGAAGACTGACGGACCATCCAATGTACCAGAGACTAAACAATTTGGGAAATGGGAAACTAAAGCGGAGAAACTTTGCAGAAATAGCCAAAGCAAAGATGCACGAAGATCCCATAAACGCACTAACAACACCAAAACCCCTCACTACTGTACGAAAACCTACTTGGAGGCAGGATATATTTCCAGAGGTGGTAGAAAATATACCAGGTATTGCAAACATAAACTGCCAGAGTGAAAAAGAAAGGAGAGACACTACCCTAAGCTTCATAACAAAAAGCTACCCAAGCATGGACTGGACCCATGCATACACCGACGGTTCTGTAACAAACACTACACAGAACGGAGGGGCAGGAGCATTCCTGAACCTACCAAATGGCAGAAAAATAACACTGTCATTCGCTACTGGTAAGTACACAAGCAATTTCAGAGCAGAGGCAGAGGCACTGAGGGCGGCAGTGGAAGAAATGGTAACACACAGTGAAAATGAGAGCCATATAGTCCTGCTGACAGATGCTCTCGAAGTAGTCACAGCGCTAAAAAGCCAGAAAAACACTGAGCTTAATGACTTAAGAGCAGCACTCTGCAAACTGTGCCAGCAGTCCGCACCAAAAAGGGTAGTGGTACAGTGGGTTCCGTCACACTGCAACATCCAAGGCAACGAGGAGGCAGACAGACTGGCAAAAGAAGGTGCAAGGCTACCACAAACAGATACCAGTATGACGTACGAAGAGTCAAAACGGCTTATCAAAGCCAGATACATGACCAAATGGGAAACCGAACATACTGGTTACACCAAAAACGATGCCTATTACCAGTTGAACCGAAGAGAGCAGGTCGTTGTCTTCAGACTTCGCACTGGCCACAACAGACTGAGGTACCACCTATTCAACAAATTGAAGATAGGGTGTACCGACGAATGCCCGTGCGGTACTGGTAAAATGACCACTGAACATCTGCTGCAGAACTGCCCGACATACGAGGATCAGAGAGAGCAGATGTGGCCATTGCCAGTGGAACTGCAAGACAAGCTCTATGGTAGTGGCGAGAGTCTCAGGATGACCGCCGCTTTTTTCGAGAAAATAATGGTTACTGTCTGACTGTGTACGCAGAAGAAGAAGAAGAAGACTCAATTTCCCACCGAATGTTTCTATTCATGATTCATTGGCTTGTTGCGACAAATTTTCACTTTCATCCTGCCCCATAGGAAGAAATCAGGTGGGTAAGGTCAGACGACCTTGGTGGCGGAAGTCCCATAAAATTAACACTATCTTTAAAGAAGGAAGCAATTTCCCCCACGCTGGCATCTGAGATGTGGTATACTGCTCAATCCTGCTCAAAATAGTCAGTATGGAGCACTTCGTCGTCTAACTAGTTAACAGTATACATGAGTCAAATTTGATTGAATCATAGTCAAAGTTTTACAAGTTTATAAGGGAAAACCAGGAGCTGACAGCGAGTGGGATATTGTGATGTGTTGGTGAATTTCTTCTGTAACATGCAGATATGCCGATGCTAATTCTGAATACTTGCAAAATTTGCCATAAGCTCATTATCTTTCTCATACACAAGGTATGTCCATGGCAAATTGTATTGAATTATGTTCATTGGTTTAACATGGATTAAGGAAAACCAGTGGCCGGTAGTGAGTGGGACCCTCTGTATTATGTGAGAGCGCTGTACTGTTATGGGGGGGGGGGGGGGTGTATAGATAACAAATGATAGTCCCTGAAGCATTTAAAATATCACCAAGAGAACGACACATATGAGTGCTTTCACTATTGTTGTTCACCATCTCCAACAAAAAGAAATCCAAGCAAAACAATAAAAGCCACTCAAACTACAACACTAGAAGTAGAATTTTACACAAGAAGTTCAGAATCCAATTCAATACATGAACTAATATTTTCAGACGGGCAAAGACTAACAGAATAATTAAGAAAAAATAATTGAAAAAGCCATGTGAATTTCATTTTGTATAGCATATAAAAGATATAAAAGGAACACAAACTATGAAGATTTATCAGAACATAGGATTCATTTAACAAAAGTAAACAATACCAAAAATAAACATGCTCAAGAGTTTATGTATCTGGAAAGCATTTTTACGAAAAGTTGAAGTCTTGATAGAAAAATTAGATACAATGAAGCCTCTACTTTGACATATTAACTATTGGTACCACTAAAACAGCAGCTGGACCATGAAACGTCAACCGATAAACAGTGTATGCATACCAACTATTTACAATCAGTGTCAGACTTTGTTCTTTTAAGTCACAGGACAGGGAAATTACCTTTCTTAGAAAAGCTATTAATACTATCATACGGGATAAAATCAGAGATGCGGACATTAGAAATAGTGTGAAACCTACTCCGTGTGTTCAATCTTTAGAGAGACAGAAAATAAGATGACTCAGTCCTCTCATGAGAATACATCCTCATCCGCTACCACTGCGCGCATATAAAAGAGTAAGATCTGTTACAAGACGCATTGAAAATCACATGGCTGATAGCTAGATTACACAACATACATAAAACGGGCTTCCAGCGACTGGCACAAGACACTTTTCCTATTTAGCTCCTGATGACACCGACAAGCACAAGTAAGTAACATAACTAAACGTAACGTCTTTATACTGATTTAGAAGACTTTGCAGAGTTTGTATACAACCAGTTTCATTTACATTTCCTTGTTCTAAAAAATATGCGCATCCAATCTTTTCTTGAATGCATTAATTGTCCCTGCCTTCTCTACTTCCTGTGACAATGCATTCCAAACATGAATCCCTCTTTTACTAAAAAAAAAAGTCATTTCCTAATATCTAATCCGGATCTTTCTTTAGTTAATTTGTAGCTGTGCCCTTTTGATCTTTTAGGTGGTTGTATTTTGAAAACTGCCCAACCTGCAGGAACCGCCCCCCCCCCCCCCCCCAACCCCCTCGGCCTCACTGGTGTAATCCAAAGGAATGCAAAGCATGACAATTTGGCACCAGCTCAGCTGTAGGAGCTGCCGGAATGAGTTCGCAATTTTGAAATCATCCGCCTTAGGCGATACCACTTTGGATTTTCCGTCTGGGTTTACTCCCGTAGCCCTTCCCTCTCCCGAGGTTTCAACAAGGCAATGACGTCGTTGCCCGCAGATGCTAGTTACTCGAGACATGCGGTGATACTCTCATCGTCCCAGGACTAGCCAGCACTTCCTGGCACTTCTGGGTTTAAGATAAGAGTTTTACCTCTCCTAGTTGAACTGCCTGAACAGGCTAACGAGCTTCGTCTACTCGGGTTTAGAATCAGAATTTACCTTCTCTTAGATTGACTGCCAACTGAAACTAATGAGCCCAATCTGCCCGCCCAGTTATACCGCCGGGTACTCGGTCGCGTCCCACAGCAGGCTCTGTAAGAAAACGTATTTCTATAACTAATATATAGCCAACAAGAACAGGAAAGGTGAGAACTTAAATGAAGGTGCTGCTAGGGACACAATAATATAGGAGAGCCATTGGCATGGAAACGTCTGCGCGGCAATCGGAACAGTGAATCCAGCGGCGATCTCTACACCTGGAAAGGAGAGAATATAACAGACGCTTCACTTTGCTTTAACGAGCGGGGTGTCCAGCCCAGGGTCTCCATATTTAGTGCCCATGCTTGCGCCCTAGAGAAGCTACTCCAGCCTCGCTCTTGAGTGAGGACACAACACAGAAGCTGTCAGTTTACGGGTTATAAGTCCCACCCCATTGGCATGCGGAAGGGCGCCATAGATCAGCTTTGATGAGGAGAGGAATCATCGCATCCCATTATTCGACTACCGCTTGCCTCAGCCGGGCAGCCCATAGTCCGTAGGGTGTCGACTCCCCAACATGTGCCTGCTCCAGTGAGTGACAAGCGAATGTTAGTTTTGCACCAAACAAAACTCAAATTAAAAAGAAGACTCCAACTCTTAGATTTACAAGCTGGAACGTACGTAGTATGTGTACAGGCATCTCCGATGATCTTCGAGAGGTTGGAGATGCCAGAAAAACACCCATCATTGATAAAGAGCTCTCTCGATTGAATGTTTCCTACAGGAAACCAGACTAGTGGCTCACTAAGAGAGAAAAAATACACTTTCTTCTGGAAGGATCATGAACCTGAGGAATCTCGACATCATGGTGTTGGTTTTGCTATTAAAACCACACTTATGGCCTTAGTCGATCCTCCTTCGGAGGGCTCTGAGAGGTTACTGGCCATTCGCTTAATCACCGCTTCAGGTCCTGTTAATATCCTCAGCGTCTATGCCCCAACCTTAATATCTCCGGAGGAAGCGGGGGATCAATTCTGTGGACAGCAGGAGAAAATGTTAAAGAACAGCCCCAGGAAAAAAGCACTCATCCTTCTCGGCGACTTTAATGCTAGAGTAGGTAGGGACCACATAGAATGGCCCACCTGCCTTGGACATCATGGTATTGGCAGGGCAAATGACAATGGTCAGCGGTTGTTGGAGCTGTGCACTCAACAAGGTCTGTGTATCACAAATACTTTTTTCAAGAGCAGGCCGCAAAATAAAGTATCCTGAAAACACCCAAGGACACATCGGTGGCCTCAAATCGACTTGATTGTCACTAGATGCTCAGCTCTAAACATGTCCTCTCCACTAGAAGCTATCACAGCGCAGGCTGCGACTCTGACCATGCTCTTGTATGTAGCAGGGTACGCATGCAACTCCGCAAAATATGCCCCTCCAAACAAATTGGGCATCCCCGCATCAACACTGCGCAGATGATGATTCCTCTCAAGGTGGAAACGTTTGTGTCTCACCTAAATCTTGTTCTTCAGGGGGGATCTGAGTGGAACGTTATTAAAAAGTGATATCTATAGTACATCATTAGCTACGTTTGGCATGAGGGAACGAGCCAATCACGACTGGTTCAATGTACATCTCGTAAGAATGGAACCAGTAATTGAGGTCAAGCGAGAAGCTTTCATCAATTATAGAAAAGTCCAAAAAAGTCAGGACGGCCCGAGGCATCAAATAACGAACCGCTGGATAATGCGCGAAGGAGTACTGGCAGAAACTGTGTGAAGAAATTCAGCTAAATGAGAGATGGAAAATATCTAGGGCATGCATAGAGGCATAAAAATACCACTGGGCCCTACTGCGATAGGTGCTGCGCCCCAGAGCTGGACAAAACTTACAGGGGGCCACGCGCATCGTCGATAGAGACTGACTCCTATGATGATGATGATTTTGAAGAAAAAAAATTGTTTTGTTCTAATATATCCTTTCCGTTGATTATCTTATAAAACTATATTAAGTCAACTCGAATTCTTCTCATTTCTAAACACTGAAGGCCGGTTTTTCTGAGTCTTTCCTCACAAATGTAATTCTGGAATCCCACTATCAGTTTTGTCGTTTTGATTTGGTATCCTTTCCAGCATGTTTATATCCCCTCTACGATAACGACTCCACACCTGTACACAGTATTACAATCTAAGTCTAAGTAATGCTTTTTACAGTTTGACTGACAATCACTTCCTTGCTTCTGTGTTTAATATTTATTTTTATCATACCTATCATTGAAATTTGCCTTTTTCACTGCTGCCTGGACGCGACCTGTGTGATTTAAAATAACCCCAAGGTCCTTTTCTTTTTCTATCTTTATTATAGTGTTCACTCCAATTCTGTAATTATGTTTCATATTGGATCTACAAATGTGGATGAATGTACATTTATCTACATTAAACTACATTTGCCAACTCTCAGACTATTCTCGAATTTTATTCACATCCAATCTCAATATATCCCGCTCTGCCTTAGATGAGACATTAGTGCATAGTTTGGTATCATCCGTGAATGTCATTCGTTTACATATATCACGAACAAAATTGGTCCCAAAACTGAGCACCACTCAGAGTACTCCATATGTATGCCTACTATCTGCGTTCTTCCCGTTAACTAATTTTCAATTCATTCGGTAACTTCGTCACCTATTCCTTTTGATTTAACTTCCTAAATTTCAAGGAATGTGCCATCAACATAATTTCAAACACTGTACCATCAACATAATTTCAAACACTGTACCATCAACATAATTTCAAACACTGTACCAGAGAGTAGGCCCTCTCATAGATAGCACATGACAAATAATAAATGAGAATAGGGAGGCAGCTAATCTACTCAATCAGCACTTTTGCACAGTCTACGCAAAAGAAGACTACTCAAAGATCCCAGACCCTTTAGATATTTTTCAAAGAGACATGGATACAGCGAGATTAACAATATGTATAACAGAGGAAATGGTTTTGAAAAAAATATTGAAAGGTTTGAAAGTGGATAAATGTCCAGGTCAAAATGGTATTCATCCAAAATTGCCGTTTGAAATGTATAGAGCAACTAGCAAAACCATTGTCTATATTATGTTCTCAATCACTTGCAAAAGGTATTGTTCCACGGGATTGGAAACATGCAGGAGTGATCTCCTAATTAAAAAAGTGTAAAATATCAATATCCAGCAAATTATAGACTGGCAAGTTTAACGAGCATAGTCTGTAAATTGTTAGAGTCAATAATTGAAGAAAACATTGAAATATATTTAGACAACTTTAAACTAATCAGAAATAGTCATCATGGGTTTCCTAGAGGGAGATCGTGCTAAACAAATCTATTAGAATTTATGGAGGAGTTTACTAAAATGATAGATTAAGGGGAGCCAGTGTGTGTTATTTATCTAGATTTTGCATTTCATAGGCTTACCTCATCAAAGATTGTTTAGAAAGTTAAAATTACATTGAAAATGTGAGGAAATTGCCAAATGGATTGAAAATTAGCTAACGGGAAGAAGGCAGAATAAGAATAAATGAGTATTCAAAGTTGTGTGAAGTAAAAGGTAGAGTGTAACAGGTCTCAGTTTTGTGACTGATTTTGTTCTTGATATATATAAACGATTTGGACATTGATATCGGATTCATGATTGCAAAATTCGCCGATGACACAAAACTATGCAGTAGTGTCTCATCTAAAGCAGAAGTGGATATATTGAGGTCGGATTTAGATAACATTCGAGTATGGTCTGCGAGCTGGTAAATGGAGTTTAATGTACATAAATGTACAGTCATCCACATGGGTGGATCCTTCTTCTTCTTCTTCGTACGCTGTCAAACGTCAACCTGTATTTTTTCGAAAAAAAACAGCGGTCATCCTGAGGCTGTTGACACTGCCATAGAGCTTGTCTAGTGTTACCACTGTTGATGGCCGGGTGGATCCAATATGGAACATAATTACAGAATGGCCGAGAACAATATTAGAATGACAGAAAAGGAAAGGGACCTAGGGGTTATAATACAAGTAAAGTGAAAGGAGCAAGTCCAGGTTGCAGTGAAAAAGGCAAATACAATGTTAGATATGATTAAAAAGAAATTTTAAATCATAGGAGCAAGGAAGTGATAGTCAAACTGTATAAAGCATTAGTTAGACCTAGATTGAAGTACTGTGTACGTGTGTGGAGTGCTTGTCGGGGATATAAACATGCTGGAAATGATACACAAATTAGCCAGAAAGCTGATAGTGGGATTCCAGAATTACAGTTATGAGGAAAGACTCAGCAAAACCGGCCTACAGTGTCTGGAAAGGAGAACAATTCGAAGTAACTTAATTCAGGTTTATAAGATAATCAAAGGAACGGAAAAATTAGACTATAACAAGTTGTTTTTTTTTTCAAAATACAATCACCTACAAGAACAAGAAGGCATAGCTACAAATTAACTAAAGAAAGGTCTAGATTATATATTAGGACAGATTTGTTAAGTCAGAGAGTGGTGAATGCTTGGAAAGCATTGCCACAGGAAGTAGTGGAGCCAGTGACAATTAATGCATTTACGAATAGATCGGATGCGCATAGCTTTTAGAGCAAGGAAATGTAAATGAAACTGGTTATATAAGACTGCAGATTCTTGTAAACCAGAATAAAGACGTTATGTTATTAAATAATCTTTGATGAGGTATTCCATCAAAGGCCTTTGCAAAATCTAGATAAATAACATCCACCGGCTCTTCTCCATCTATCATTTTAGTAACCTTCTCTCTTAATTATAATAGATTTTTTAATCGCGACCTCCCTTTAGTTAGTAAATCCATGCTGACTATTTCTGATTAGATTAAACAAGTAGTAGATGTACTCAATCGAATTTTGCGTCTCATGTCATAAACGATTTAAATTTATTCCAGTATTTTGTCGTGTGATACCTTATTGAATCTATAATTTTACTTAGTTCATTTCATTTCTTGTTTTGGTATGCCTGGGAAATGTACACAAATGGACAACCACATCGCCAGTGAGAGAATGGCACTGTCCTGTTAGCAGCATACTCACGACACATCTCTCACTCTGAGTTATCATCAATCAGTGATGTCACTACGAACTCTTCGGGTTGCCGGAAAGAAAAGACAAGACAAAGAGTAGAAAAATATAGTTGTATATAGACTCATAAGTCTTCTGAATCCATATAATGACGTAAAGTTAAATTATGTATCTGTGGACGTATTGTAAAGTGTATGGATGCCTGTGTAGATCTATTTGTAATGTGTTTCACTATGGCAGTTTTGAAGTGAAGTAGTTTTGCCAATCTTGTCTGTGCGTGCAGAAAGGGTCATACCAATTCAAACTGAACACAACGTTCTTCTTCTTCTTCCTCGTTCATCTTCAAACCTCAACTTTAAGTGATTTCGAATCCGGTTTGTTAGGATTGCAAACTAAGCTTTACACCCCTACACCATGTTCTATTTATACTAAGACCGGTTTGTAAAAGAAAAGGGGGGGGGGGTGCCCTTCTTAGTATCCCTGGAAACCTAATTGAAAAAACAAAATAATTTTGCTGTTTCATTGGTGAGGTTGCGTTTTTTCAAACAAATATTTTTTAGCGAAATAATCAGTCAAGATTTGATAGACTAGCCTGGCGCACTAGTAGAGTGTGTAAATTTCAGTTATGTTGAAGTGGAGAAGCAAATGTCCACGCGTACAACTGTCATGTGAAGTTAAATAAAAGCTTATAAAAACACACATTTGGCTGTCTTGGGTTTTTTTTTCTCGGTGGTATTTTGCTATCTTTCGTCGTGAATTTGCTTTTTCTTTTGAATATTTTGAGCGATGTATAGCTTTTTCTTTGGTTTGCTTTCGTCGGTTTGTCTATTTTCTTTCCAAAATTTTGATCTGGCATTCCGATTTTGAAGAGAAAGAAAACCTGGCAATTCAACAATTTACTGCTAGAATGGCGGACGAGGAGGGGAACGTTTACAGACGAAGGTCGATAAGAAAAGCGTCTCAAAGTTCTTACATCGTCATCAGAAACGCAAAAATTGAATTACGAGAGAAATTGAGAAAGGTTTGTTTCATGTTTGGAGTCATACACTGAGGTGATCATCACTCAAAATTGGCCCGACTAGATTTCTTTGTTTGTAATTTTCTTTCTTAAATTAACAGATTACAGAACAACTTGAACATCGGAGTAAGTTAGTAACACTAAAATAGTACATGACTAATTATTTCACTAATTAATACTAATACAGTTGAGTTAATTAACATTAACATCTTTGATTGATCAGGTCAGGACTCAGTAAGTCAGTCAAAATAAAATAGTGACTAATACGAACACTATTTAACTAATAGTAATACTATAGATAATACTAACTAATTACTAATAGCGGCCAGCATATGCCATAGGGCCTATCTCTCTGAATTCTATCCAACGGCGACATCGGTCACTAACTGTCACCGATAAATTGGATTAACTAACTAGTAACTTCATCATTACTAATACTATTATTAGACTTAGAGAGTCTAAGTGAACAAGTAACTCGCTCCAATAGAGTAGACTCACAGAGTATAGCTACGCTTTGTGGAAAGCAAACTCTTTTTATCTGCGTAGCCACATGCACTATATTAATTTACTATAATATTTTAAAATAAAAATGTTTTCAATATCATTTTTATTTATTAGCCGGCTAAGCCAAGGATTTTGATAAATTTTTGTTGAAAGATTTTCTGTTCTGTTCCTAAAAACAAATAGCTTCACTGCACTTAGACTTAGGGCATACCAGTCTATCTTCTTCTTCTGCGTACACAGTCAGACAGTAACCATTATTTTTTCGAAAAAAGCGGCGGTCATCCTGAGACTCTCGCCACTACCATAGAGCTTGTCTTGCAGTTCCACTGGCAATGGCCACATCTGCTCTCTCTGATCCTCGTATGTCGGGCAGTTCTGCAGCAAATGTTCAGTGGTCATTTTACCAGTACCGCACGGGCATTCGTCGGTACACCCTATCTTCAATTTGTTGAATAGGTGGTACCTCAGTCTGTTGTGGCCTGTGCGAAGTCTAAAGACAACGACCTGCTCTCTTCGGTTCAACTGGTAATAGGCATCGTTTTTGGTGTAACCAGTATGTTCGGTTTCCCATTTGGTCATGTACCTGGCTTTGATAAGCCGTTTTGACTCTTCGTACGTCATACTGGTATCTGTTTGTGGTAGCCTTGCACCTTCTTTTGCCAGTCTGTCTGCCTCCTCGTTGCCTTGGATGTTGCAGTGTGACGGAACCCACTGTACCACTACCCTTTTTGGTGCGGACTGCTGGCACAGTTTGCAGAGTGCTGCTCTTAAGTCATTAAGCTCAGTGTTTTTCTGGCTTTTTAGCGCTGTGACTACGGCGAGAGCATCTGTCAGCAGGACTATATGGCTCTCATTTTCACTGTGTGTTACCATTTCTTCCACTGCCGCCCTCAGTGCCTCTGCCTCCGCTCTGAAATTGCTTGTGTACTTACCAGTAGCGAATGACAGTGTTATTTTTCTGCCATTTGGTAGGTTCAGGAATGCTCCTGCCCCTCCGTTCTGTGTAGTGTTTGTTACAGAACCGTCGGTGTATGCATGGGTCCAGTCCATGCTTGGGTAGCTTTTCGTTATGAAGCTTAGGGTAGTGTCTCTCCTTTCTTTTTCAGTCTGGCAGTTTTTGTTTGCAATACCTGGTATATTTTCTACCACCTCTGGAAATATATCCTGCCTCCAAGTAGGTTTTCGTACAGTAGTGATGGGTTTTGGTGTTGTTAGTGCGTTTATGGGATCTTCGTGCATCTTTGCTTTGGCTATTTCTGCAAAGTTTCTCCGCTTTAGTTTCCCAGTTCCCAAATTGTTTAGTCTCTGGTACATTGGGTGGTCCGTCAGTCTTCAGAGTTTCTCTGACTGCAGCTGGGCTCTGCAGTCTCTTCTGTCGGTCATGGATTGCAGTTTTGTAATCTTTTCAAGTTCTACAATTGGCGTTGACTTCATGCCACCTGTTATAATTCTCATGGCTTGGTTTTGAAGTTTGTTAACTTTATCGAAGTTCGCCTTCGCTGCTGTTGTCCATGCCGCAATGCCATACTCGAGAACTGGTCTCACTCTTCCAGTGTACAGTTTCTTTAGTATGCCTTCGTCTGCTCCCCAGCTTGTGCCAGCAAGTTTCCTCATGATCGCCATTCTTTCTCTGGCTTTCATTCGGTTTCTCTCAATCTGACTTTTCCATGCGCCAATCAAATGTGACTCCCAGATAGGTTGGGTTGTCGTTTGGCTGCAGGATTTTGCCATTTAGGCTTAATTTATACCAGTCTATCAATAAATAGCAAAAGTTGTGGATACTAATTATTACTATTGGTTCCTGCAGCTCTTTGTTGTACATAGTAGACCTATATGTTATAACATACTTCCGTCCTGTCTTGTGCTCTAGTCCGCTTAAATCTTGCTCGATTTCAGTTTTACTGTGAGAATTCAGAAAAGCTGATTCAAGCATTGATTATTGATAAGACTTCAAAGTGTCATTCCTGTCAAGTGCACCCATAATTGATTGATGGGAAGCCAGGATGTCCACTCCTTTATTGCCTAGAGCTCTAGCATGACCAGGACAGTAGATCCACACCAGCCCCTGCATGTTTAAGGACTTTTACAGCTGTCATCCACTCATGCCTTAGCCAGCCCTACTGTATCTTCCAAAGTAATGATTGGTAGTCTGACACGATGACTGTCCCTGTTAAAGAAGTCTCCGATAGTTATTTTAGAGCTGCAGTCATTTCTTCAATTTATATTCTCATACTTGTGGTTGCTCTGTATGCCCCACTCAGTTCAATAACTGCATTGTACTGATCCATCAGTATATATGATTGCATTACTATTAGAACAAGTTCAAAAGTTTACATATTTGAGCCAAACCATAACAGAAGACTCCCAAAATGAGACAGAAATCAAGACACGGATTGCACTGGCAAAAAAGGGCTTCAGAGAAAAACTGAAATTGTTGATCGCAAAGAGTATCAGGATAGAAATGAGTCAAAGAATAATTGCCTCTCAAATATGACCAATTGCACTGTATGGTGCTGAAACATGGACTCTAGCAAAGAAGGATGAAAAAAAAGATTGGAAGGCTTTGAAATGTGGTGCTACCGTAAAATGGAAAGAGTGAATTGGATAGAGAAAAGATCTAATGACAATGTACTCACTGTAGTGGGCACACAAAGACAAATATTGCATATGATACAAAAACTCATTAAAAAATTATATTAGGAGGTCTTTAATGCGAGAGTTTAGCTGGAAAAAAAACAAATGCATCTTATGCACTTTTTCTGACATAATAAAGAAGATAGCAATTAATTAACCTTTTCTGAATGTCAAAAACTACACATAAAAATTTACTTAAGAAAGTCTGCTGGAAAAAAGGTGGACCTCGTGGAGTAGAGCTGAGATTGGCTACCTGCTGATCAGTGATCACAACCTAGTTAGAACAACAATTAATATGAACACTCTTCTTCACGAAAGGTAGTTCCAGATCGTTATAATACTGATAAGCTGACACAACAAGTTCGTCACATGATTCTGGGGGAATTCCATCTGGCCGTGCAGCTTTCCCATTCTTCAATAGTTTGATTACTTGCCTAATTTCTTGTTTATTTATATGTTGCTCCTTTGCTAGTTCTATGTCAGTTTGGTGGATATCTGTTCACGGTTTCTTTAACATATTCCACCCATCTGTCTTGGTGTTTCTCATCACTGCAGATAATCTGTCCTTGTTCTTTCACTGGCATGATTTGGTCCTAGTGTTTTTCCTTGACATTATTCTAGTTATATTGAATCTTGTTTTGCGACCTTTCAGTTGCCTCAGCTATTTTATCTATTTGTTTTCTCTTATCCTGCCAGGGACTCTTTTTCATCTTCTTGTTTAGGTCATAGTATGATACATACAGTCTGGCCTTTTATTCTTCTTCACATGCATTATTTTCTGTTTCAGTTCTTCTTTCTCTTGTTAGGTTCCATGTGCTCTCTGTGAACTATTCCTAATGCGGTTTATTTCTCTTTCCAAAAACCTTTACACACATTTCTAATTGCTTCCTCAAGCTTGTACAAGTGGTTGTCAATGGTTTTGTGTGTGGTCGTTCCCAAGGATTTCAAATGATTTTTAGGTTTAGTGTGAATTTAGCCTTTTTGCCTTTACTTATTAGGTTTTGTGTATTATATTTTTGGCTTGTTTTAACTGCCCTATCTTTGAAAGTCCTCAATATTTATTTCCATAGTTGCTAAGTGCAGGTGGTAGGCTGATCTCTCGTCTGCTTCTTCTCTTTACCCTAACATCCTGTAAGCAGTGTCTTCATTTTGAATCTATTGTGAAATGATCAATTTGATTTTTGGTGTGAACACTCTTGGTGAACACCAAATGGCCTTTTCTATACTTCTGTATGGGAAAAAAATACCTTCACTATCCAGGGCAGTGAAGTTACCGGAGTTGAAACAAATTTCTCCCTATTTTCATTTCTGTTTCTCGTGCCATTTTTGCTCATAATCAATTAGTAGTTGCTGTTTTCTGTTTAAACTTTTTCATTTAGATACCCCATGACTATCTTATGTCTCTCTTGGTGCTTTGTCCAGTGTTCATTGGAGCATTTCATAGAATTCTTGTTTGGTAGTTTGTTCTTCATTGTACAATGTTTTTCTCCCTTTGGAGTGAATTTGGCTGTTATTGTATCTTTGTGTTATTGTTTCTCATTCTATAAGTGCCTTCCTTGCTTCTGTTGACATCATAAATGCAACCTCTCTATGCGTGCAAGGTCTTCTTTGCATCATGAATGTATTGTTATCTTCTCTGCTTTGTGTGATGCATCCTGAACCATTCTATATTAGAAATCCTACAACAACATAGGCTTACAACTACCAACACAACATACTTGGCCCAGAAAAGGCAACTTAAGCTCACTGGGATGCTTAACTTAACGTCTTTATACTTGTAAAGAAGACTCTGCAGAGCCTGTATGGAACCAGTTTCTTTTAAATTCATTTAATTAAAAATACATATGCGCATTAAATTTAATTCTTGGGTGCATTAATTGACCCTGCCTCTACTAATGCCGCAGGTGGATGGAAAGATTAGCAAGTGTCATGTTGTTATAACCTATTCTTGATGATTAATTATTTTCTCCTGCTTTTCACAAATTTGGTCATTGGTGTTTTGCACATGGCTGAAAATTATGCCTATATGCCTCAAATCTTTAGATTGTCTGTGTTGTGTTCAGTTTACTTTATTATCCATAATGTTAATTGTGGCCCTTTGCAAGCGAAGATGGCGACAGCATCAGACTTGTGCCGAGATATGTGTTCTCATTTGACTTTAGAGACCAATCCTGGCACATCATCATTTGCAGCACCTGAGTCACTCATGTGAGGGGTTGGCTGTTTAGTCGTACATCCTGCTCTTTCAGGTGGCAAGCCTACTCTGAGCCTCTGTGATGGAGTTTTGTTCCGCAATCTGAGCACCGTTAGTGATGCTAATGCATCAGTGTAATGGTTCTGTGCAAGCAACTTCCAGGAGGTGACATCAGTGTTGAAGCATTTCAGAGATGCTTTCAAGGAATCTCTGTAGCATTTCTTCTGCCCCCCTGATGAGAGTCTGCCTGTTCTGAGCTCATTGCATAAACAGCTGCTTGGGATGCATTGGGATATCCCATCCATCTTATCTAGGCTTATTCCCGAAGCGTATAGACGCTCAACATGTTAGTCTTACTAAGAATTTCAGTTAGGCACTTTGTCCTGCCACTCGATCCTGAGTGAAACAATTTAGTTGTTTGGTGTTTCTGACATACACAGTCCATGTTTCAAAGTTATGTAGCAGAGTGGTTAATATGACAGCACAATACACTTTAACCTTGCTGGCGACAAGGATTCCCTGTTGCCTCCAGATGTTTGCTTGCAGCCTTCCAAATGCAGAGCTCCCCTTTGCAATCCTGCTGTTAACCTCATAGTTGTTATTTGCTTCTCTAGTAAGGGTACTGTCTAGGTAGGTGAAGCTATCAACTGCCTGGAGACGTGGGTTCTGTACAATAATGTTTGGTTCAACGTATGGCTACCCAGGAACAGGCTGAAAGAGTGCCTTGGTTCTTCTAGTGTTGATCGTTATACCAAAGTTGTTGCATGCTGTTGAAAACTCCATCAGTACCAGTTCATTGCATACATTTTTCCTCTTCTCTATTTCGCTCCTTGCCAAACAAAGGACCACAACTGCAGTTGGTCCATAATGGAAGTTTGTGCCAAAACATTGTGTGTCTTTGCAATAGAGGTTTCTCTAGAAATTCATTTCACATGAATACTTGATGAGGTTGCCAGCCCATACACAGCCATAAGTGGTCTCGAGGTAAGGTATCCGTCTCGGGTGCCCAAGGTTGCGTGTTAGAATCACGGTGGAGACCAGAATTTTTTCATGTAGATCTTCTGGTAAAAATTTCCCCAATTTTTGGGTAGTGAGATCAGACTTCCGTGTTCAGTGTTAAGCACATTAAAAATTCATTGGCAGTTGCAAATCGAAAAGAGGAGGCTTAACAACCACCGCCCGGACATAATAAAATTAAATATCTACCCAAGTTATTTGTAAAGTATTGGCGTGATGCTGACCACATCATCCACTAAGTGCAGTGGTTACAAAATAATATGGGTCTAACAACATATTTCCTATGCGCGCATGGCGTGATGGGATCTTTACTTTACTTTCAAGTTATTTGTACTTTTTCCCAGGTGGTTTGTTAAGAGCAGCTATAGATGGCACCTAACTGGCTGTAGGTCAACTTAGCTCTAGTGTTTGAGTCTATTAAGATGGACTCGCATATTGGTAAAAACCACAATCCAAGAAACTGGTTGTGTAGAGACTTTGTAGAGTCTTCTAAACCAGATAAAGATATGTTATATTCTATTGTTTGTTACTACTTGTTTGGAAGGTAGTCGAGATCCTATTCTTATCTCTCCTGGATCCACACATTGACTGGCCATAATTGTTCAGGTTAAAATTTTCTTTGTGTGACAGTAGCTCTGTATTAATCTGAAGTTTCATCTGATATTATAAGTAAATGTTATTGGCACCCTCTTCAGACATTGAATAACCATGATACGTTGATATTGAATATTAAAAGTATATGTTATTACACTCATTTATTTATAGTATTGTCTCTACCCTTCTCTTGCTTGTAGGTTTTAAAAGGCTATTATTAATTTACCTCTTGGTTATTTCTAGAAATTTGGGAAAATAAAAAAATGTACAATTAGGGAAGATCATATAAAAGTCCCTGGAGCTATGTGTCTTGCCAATGTTGAACTATATTTTAATACTACAGGAAATCACTGATATCATTTTTTTTTAAACACACAAATAGCATCTGCTCTGCCAAGCATGTTGTAAGGGGTGACTAAGGATGGCTGAGCATTTGATTAGCAACCACACCGTGTCCAACACATTTCTGTATTGTTTAAGTGCAGGCTGCATTCTCTGTCAGGTTCCGAAACAGACGAATCACATAGTTTATTGTAATTTTGTGACCTTATACATTTGAGCAAACAGAATGGAGGAATTGTATAGTTACATTTTATCAGGGCTCATAAGAACTAATTTTCACTGTCCATATTTACTAGGTGACTGAGGTTTTGAAAAAGCCTGATCAGGAAAGAACAGCACAAGATAAAGTTCTAGTCAAGAAAAACCCTGAACTTGTTAAAGCATCACAGAAAAATGCAAGAAAACTTCAGTCTAAGAAGGAAAGAATTCTAGAAGTAACTTAATTTTGTTCTTTGTTTGGTGGTTTTTTTGTGTTTAAAAAAAAAATTAAAATGTGTTTGAACACATGAATGGTAGCTAGTAGTTAGATGTTTGAATATTATCATATTTTTTAAAAATTGTAAATTGCTGAATTCTCTGCTATTACTTAACATCATTTATCATTTTAATAACTATGCTTATTGATTCAGGTGCCCATGTAACTACTTAAGTTTTTTAATGCATTTAAGCCTACTTCTGTTCTTTTAAGAATCTGCATAATTGCAATCTGGGCAGATCCATAGGTTCTAAGTCCCTCTCAGTAAATGAAAAAGAGTGTGGGTGCTGATGGTTCCTATAGCTCACTGGTTGTACACACTCCTCTATCCTATCTGCTTGATCTGCATATTATTTCTAAACTTTGCAATCTGCACATCATCAGTTCATTGACAGCAGCAGCTTCATCAAGAATGGCTGTTGTTGGTCAACTTCAAAATGTCACCTCTATCTATTGCCAATGTCCCCACTGCAGATGTCCCCTGAGGCCAGATTATCAAATCTTTGATTACGACAAACCCCAGCATTACCAGGGCAGTACACAAGATCAGGAAGGTTCGAGGCCTTCACTATCTGCTCATGCCATAGCCAGCTTTTCCGTACCTTCCAGAGCAAGAATTGAGAGTCCGAGACAATTTTTGCGCTTATTAAAGAGGTCTCAGATAGCTACCTAATTGTCAAATTGGCTGTCCTGATCTCCATTCTCATACCGAAAGTTGTCTGCATGTGCACGCTCCGCAACGATATATGGTCATTGCTGAGCATACAAACATGCCAACAACTCTGTCTGTATCACTCTAGCAGAGAATCCTCAACCGGTTTTCTTACCAGACAGCACAGATTCATTGGTATATACGACAGGATCAACCTAGGCTTTAACCTTGAGGTATAACCTTTTTCATTGCTCCAGTCCCTTCATCCACTCCCCAGTGTGATGATTTCTTCATCTAGCAGAAACATTTATTGTACTTCTCTCATAACATACATAGATTCATTCAAATGTCACTTTTTCAAATTTTAAAAATGAACTCCTTGTAAAAATATATTCACTTTATTCATGTTCAGAATATTTTCAAAAAATCATTTTCCAGGTTGAGGATGAGCCAGCTCTGTTATTACAAAAGTGTGAGAAATTGGCTGACCTCATTAAGTCTTCAAAAAATGTAGTTGTTTACACTGGTGCAGGCATAAGCACAGTAAGTATTACATAGAAGGAAGTTTATTCATTTCTTGACTTTGTGGCATGTGTTAGTTCATTTTGCTTGTCATGTTTCCTTTAATCCAAATCTTGAATAAAATAAATCAATATACGTTTTAATGACAATAATGAACGAGATAAATTATATTGCTAACATATTATTATAGTTTTTACCCTTCCTTTGCCATATTGCAGATACTGTACAGTTTTATTATGTGACAATTTAGTTTTTCTACAAAAATGGGTAATTTTTAAACCTTTTTTTTTATTCGTTGAACACAATAATAAAAATCAGTAAATTAACAAGACATATTTAATCTCAACATTTTAATCATTGTTGATAAAATAAAAATTTTCTGTGTACATAATCTTTTTTTTTTCAATAGTTCCTGATTTTAATTAAAATATTAATATAATTGAGACAATGGCACATTTTTTTTTAGTTTGATAATACTGAGTCAGAATTTATTTAATGTAATCCATAAGAACCTGTTTTTAAAAAAAATACATGATTCATTAAAACATCTGCCTGAAAATACTGTTCTGCATTATCGTTCTCCCTCTGATCATTTCACATACTGGCATCCAACGTTCTAATACAGGAGATTTATTTATAAAGAAACAGGCCTAATACTGCTATCCTAATATACACTCAAATTGATGTCTAAGGAACATTGGAAGAAGTTTAAAATCTGGTCCTGTCCAAGTCAAAAAGATGAACATTGCATGAATTACAATAAAAATGCATTAGAAGTGTGATAAATATCACCATGAAAGACAGAATGAGAAATGATGGTAGTAGCAACATTGTGTTAAACTGCATTCTGTATGGAATATATAAAAATAAAGGGAATCAAATGATTCTATTCTCTCATGAAAGTGTAAGCCAATCAGATTACATAATCAATATCTTAAAGCAACATGTGCTTTCAATAATGCAAGATTCATAAGAAGGCGAGCTTTCTTTGATACTTCACCGCAAGAGTGGATCAAACGAGTAAAACTAATTTTTTATGACATTTTTGCTAAACAGCTGTTAATAGGTTATTACACAAATGTCCAATGCATTTTAAAACAATGTCTTTTTCCTTTTTACAGGCAGCTTCAATACCTGATTATAGAGGACCAAATGGTGTTTGGACATTATTGAAGAGGGGACAGATGCTTAGGTGATTGAAGTTTGATATTGTTGTTGTTGGATGCCCACAATAAGTAAGTTTACTCTTTTGTGCACCATGAAAAGGATGGTAAGTGGTGAGTTGCAATAGCTTTCCTCACATCCCGAGCGTGCTGATGAAGGTGGATCAGGGGTCCTCTAGGCGATTGTGCAATGCTTGGCTTCATCTATATGCTGTTCACTACTATGGTATCATATCGATTCCTCATCCCGTTAGCCAGGCTGCCATGAAAACAGCCCGTTTTCAGGGAGGGCTATGAGGAAGCCGAGGTGAGGATCTTGGCCAGTATATTTTGCCTGGCCCTGACTAACATGTCTGATCAGTGTGTTGTGCCTGACTAGACGTTAATCTTCTTCCCCTTGAAGTTTGATAATAGGTTTTTTTAAAATATGTATTGAACTAAAGAGAGTTGTATATAAGACCTTATATAAACACTCCATTTGTTCCTTTAACACTAATATATGAATAATTAATTGCCCAGAAAGAATAATCAAATTGGGTCACTGGTATGGAGCAGAAATCAATGAAATACCTAATGTGTGATAACAACTATTTTTTTAGTATTGACCAACTGATAGAAGTACTAACCCTTTAGATGAATTCTGTTATGACATTGTAAGTTGGGCTAGTCTTGGTTTAAACATGTGTTTCATGTCATCTTTGCAGCTACATCCATGTGCACGGTCACTTCCGCCATTGAAAACGATATACCTGTCAACCAGTACGGTTTTCAATAATTTGAAACTTTTTAAGCCATTGTCATTATTTCTGTGTGGTCTTTCGTCAAAGTTTCATCTCATGATCTCAGCGAAGAATCATACACTGATAATGGCTTTCTTTAACACGGCCCTCATTGAATTTATAATTTTCTATCCGGGGGTGTAGAGGTTTGCCAAAGAGATTGTCAAGCTGTTCTGTCCACAATCCTTCTCATGGCCTACTTCCAGTCTCTCAGGGACTGTTGTCTTCCCAGTGTACTTTGGGACATCCTGGGGGCTTGGATCCATGGCTCTTGACTTTCCATGATTGTTGTTGTTATCCGGTCCTCTCACATTATACAGACGTGACCAAACCACCGCAATTGATACTACTCCACTGGGGGGGGGTGGTGCAAGTTTTTTACTTCAAGATCTTGACGCATTATCTGGTTATGGACCTTGTCTGTTCTTGTCACTTGGCCAACTTTTACGTCCTAGGCCTCTAATTAGGAAATACATCCCATACTCCTACGGACTGGCAGATAACTCTTTTTCGCATACATATACCGTTTAAAAAAATTATTAAATATCTTAATGCATTTATAAATACAAATGACAAATTAAAATTTATAGAAAATGGATGCACTTTCAGAAAAATATAATTTTATTATTTGTGATATATAATGTTCATTTAAAAAATGTGAAACACAGAAAAATTGATTTTAAGAAAATATTTAGTTTTTATTCTTCACATATTTTTTGCACATATATCATATTTGACTGGTCTTTTAACAGTTAATCATAACAATTCTGAATGAAATGTCAAATAATATTGTCCCTTGCATTGGACAGGAATAAATAAGCATCCATACATTACTATTAGAACACTGAAAACAGGCTTTCTTTTTGCTGAGGAATGAACCATTTTGTGGTTATCTGAAAGACTTTGGAGCCTCCAATATTTGATGTCATTCTAGACTCTTGTTGTAAAAGGCTCTCCAGTAATGACAGGTGAAAAAAACCAGCGATTGGAGACGGTCAAACATCTAATAACACATGGATTAAAAAAATCACTATCCTTACCGAGTTCACCAAGTGGATTCACAGATGTAGCCTTATGCTGGAGCAAATACCTAGCAGTTTTACTGAATGAATATAGCTTGTGCCGTACAGAAATGGCTCATTTATGTTTCCACTGTAAAACCTCAAATTCTGCCTGTAGCTAGTCTTGACTTCCACAGCACGTCGGACCATGATTCCCCATGAGGTGAAAGTGTAATGAAATAATTAATGCATAGCTTGAAAAGAAGCCAGTCATTGAAAATAATCATGGCTTCAACATGTACGTGTCTGTCAGGCTTGTAAACAGAAGAGCTAGGGATTCTAGGCCTAGACCAAACAGGACAAATAGATTCTGTGAAAATGTCAATATTTACTTCTGTCTCTGTCAATCCGTTTCTCCAACCTCAGGCTCATTATCAAGTCTCAACTTTGATATTTGTATCAGAATTACCATCACATCAACATTTTTTATAGCAATAACATTGATGTCCTATTCAGAATCACTTTCTTCATTACTACTGGGATTTCTACCATTATTAAGTACATTTCTCATATCTCATAGCCATTTGATGAAATTGCAAAAGTCAAGATTTTCACAGATTGAAGATGGACTTTCAAAGTTTGTAAATGTCATTATATAAACACTTAAACACATTTTGGTCTTAACAAAACGACATCCAGCGAGGTTGTTAAGAACGCGGATGTTTCATTTTATGCAAAGTTTGCTCACGTTTCAAATTTAGAATAGTGCTTCAGTGCAAGCTAGGGTGTTAGGCTATATAAAACCTTGATCGCTTTCAGCCGGGTTAGGTTGCAAAGTGTTAAGTATCTCATTTCTGAAGATTGTAGCTAACTTTTTTGGGTTGTGGTCATTGCCCATGACTCAAATTCGTATTTCAAGGCTCGTACAAATGTGGACCGGTATAATCTTTCTTTTCTGGCTTATTTCTTTTTTTGCTATGGAATCTTCTGTTTATTGCCAAGAAAAGTCTTACCAGCTGCTGTCTTTCATTCAGCTAACTCTTCATTGATTCCTCCATTATGGTCTATTAGATATTTCTAGATATATTATATATATCTCCAAGATATTTGAATTTACTAACCTGTTCCAGTAGCTGTTTACTCAGGATTATCTGATGTTTATTCTCCTCCCTCGTGACTCCAGTGGTGGTTGTTGTGGAACTGCTGATGGACATTCATCTCCTCTTTAACTCGTCTTTCCAGAATTGTAAGTTGGTATAGAGATGTGTCTCCGACTCGGAGATCAGGACCATGTCATCTGCACATGCCAGCTACAGCATATATTTTGATTTCACCTTCTAGTACCATACAGCATACTTTTGTGTCCTTTCCTTGCAAATGCTGCGGAGTATGTTCTCAAATGACTGTAAAGTCCAATCTTGGCACAGCAGACTCTTCCGCATTTGGGCTTGGCTTTGTACCTTATTCAACACTTTTAGTGAGATATTTGCTGCGGTGGACCTATTATTTCAGATCTTGTACTAGATGCTTTTCATGTGTTTCTTGAGACGCATACTTGGAATTTCTTGGAATGACACAGTGGCAAACAACGAGGTGTGTCGTGCAAAGATTGCCAGTTTAGTTACGATTCTCCACCCGTGCTACTTTAAGTGGCTAGGTCACATGTGCAGAATCCAAGATGGAAAAATTCCAAAAGATAACCTATACAGAGGGTTGACGTCGGGCAACCGTAACAAAGGCAGACCTTTCCTTCACTACAAAGACGTTTGCAAGCGTGATCTGAAAGCAATACATGATCACCTCTAACTAGGAGGAACTTGCCAAAAACAGACCTGGCTGGGATTCGTGTGCCGACCTGCAGAAGTGTGCGGCGAAAGCAAGGGCAACAACTGACTAAGGCCCTTCTCTATCTTGAAGTCAATTGTCTCTCAAAACTGACAGGATGTCAATCAAACTGGGAGCATTTTATTTTCTAGAATTAAGCTCATTAAATCTAAAATAAGGATGACAATGATGGAGTCGCATATAGAAAACATTTTGTATGTAGCAACTTCAGTTGTTCCCACAAACATCGACCATCTTGTGATAGAGATGAAACCCCCAAATGTACCATTGAATGCACCTGATCTGTCTTAAGCTAACTTAATTTTTTTGTAATGCAAACTTTGAAAAACAATATTCAATAAAATAAACATTCAATAATAAATAGCTTAATAAATCTCTCATGATAAGAATGTTTTACTATTAACCTACTCGCACATTATATTCTTATGACATTAAATGACACCAAATTTTAAAAATTGAAAACACAAATTATTATTTTCTTATTCAATACTATTTTTGTAAGGGTCAATGCTGGCGAATATATTAAAAATTTGTCACATGCTCTTAATGAAGTAGCACATGTCTGCTTTAGATAAACATTAATTTTAACCAGACATTTATTCTGTGCAACCAGAAGCTTTTGGAATTTCATAATAATAATTATGTTACTGAGATCTCAATTGTCCTTTTGGAATTTCATAATAATAATTGTTACTGAGATCTCAATTGTCTTATTGAACAAAGTTTGTTCGAATTGTATTGTTTTTATTTGTCACGTTCTTCATTGTGCAGAGTTCTAGATAAAGGTCTAGATAGGTCGAAACATTTTTTAACGTCTGTTACTTTTCTCATATATGTTTGCAGCGTCTGTTACTTTTCTTGTATAAAACTGCTTTTTAAACTTGTTTACCTTTCATTCATTATTAGTTATATTATCTCCTTTCAGTATATTGTTACTTCAAGAGAGATTCGTAATTATATGATGCCTTCCATCAGAGAAGTGGCACTATTCAGTATTTAGCAATGCTTTGATAGGGTTCTTTGCTTTGTATAATGATTACATGTATGCTTTGTATATTGATAAAATTACACTGTAAATTGTGTGCTCACAAATCTAATTATTTTGTTTATTTACCTTGTTTCAAAATTAGCCCGCAAGACCTAAGTGATGCAGAACCCACATTTACTCACATGTCTCTCACAAAGCTTTTCAGAGTTGGGAAGGTGAGATCTTTATGAAAGTTTTTTGAATGGCTATTTTACATTGTTTTACAGTAAATCATACATATCTTATGTTCAAAACTGAAAAGATTTGTTTTTATTTGTATGTGTGTCACAAAAATGAAGATACACCTTAAATGCTTAACAAATGTTAATACTCTCATCTCTGGCTTAGTGCTACTACCTGAATGGATAACATTATAGAAACAAAATTCAAGTTGTTGGAAATAATAAATATGTGGAAACAAAGTTGTAGAAAGTAACTCATGTTTGAAATTTGAAATCACCAATACAGAGATATATGCTAAAACTACTTGATCTTTTGTCCCACAGCATGTCCCTTCACTATTGTTGGTTGCTCTGTCAAATCGTCTCAATTTTCATTTTTAACGGTACATTAATAGTTGCCAAGATGTCAGTCATGGGGGCCAGTGAAATAAAAAAAAACGGCCTTTGTGCTTTTTATTCTCATTACAGAGGTCCGCCAAGAGGATCTATATGAAAATAGGCTGTTTGCCTTACAGTCACCATAGGCTAAGTTTTTATTTCACCTCTAATGGAGAAAATCCTATGTGTTGCCAAGGTTTTGAACACACAGAAGGCTGACATTCGAACCACTCCACCAACCGCTCCTCATGCTGGGCAAGCTCAAATAGGCCTTTACTGCTCAAAGACATACAAGAGACACTACAAGAAATTTTATGGTATCGCCATTAATTCAGTCAATATATCAATTCTAACAAGCCATACATGATGTAGTGAATAACTCCATAGTGTATGCTAAACCCATTAGCATTACATTCAATAAGTCTGGGGTTTCCACTCTTATACCATCAGTTGGTCCTGTCAGTTTTTGATTGTGTACTGCATCCTCACACTGTCAAGGTCACAGTGTGAAAGGTTGGCATATATGCCAGGTAGCATTAGGGGAATTCCCATTCTGAAGATGAATTACTAGATTTAAATTGTGTCTGGTAAAAATAAAAATATTAACTTGTCTAGTCCAATGATTTTAAATGAGATTACCACGAAGTAACACACGCTATACAGGACACTTTCAACGTCAAGGAAATGAGATTCAAGAGCTAGACATTATGGATGGCTCAGGTAAAGAGGATGATGAAAGAGATAATTACAGTTGGAATGTATTCACCCTGGGGGAGGAACCTACCGCCTACCAGGCGCGTCAGCAGTGTTGCGGATTGCCGAAAGGCCTCCTAATTTGGAGGTTAGCTGCGAATAAATAAGCAGCCGTGGACAAAAACGGGTCGGCAGGCATGGAGGCTGTAAGGAGGCAGCTCCTCCACCATGCAAAGACACAACAGGCTAATCACTTGTTTGTCTTTAAAAAAAAACGATTACAAGTCAACTTAACCTCTACACCTCAAGGTAGAAGAGGAGCGACTAAGTAAGTATGTATTCACATTGAGGATAAAATGACAAGGCTACCACCTACTTATCATCACTGTCGATAGAGAATACAGATCGGGGGACAGTGGAGTCTGAAGCTAAACAGCTGGAGCATGTATATAGAGTCAACTTAGGTGACCTTGATGCACTGTTTGAAGGAGTGTAGAATCAACCTATGGCTTGTGAGTTGGATATCAGCTACCCTGATGGAAAGAACAGTTGCACTCTGCTTGGGATTTTGGATATAGAGCTGAAGCAAATATGTCAAGGACTGTCCCAAAATTCTTCACTCTCATCAGTGCTGTTCAACATCTGCACATTAAAAATGGCCCGCATTCAACCCACAGGACTAGATAGAGCATTAACATTTGCAGATGACATGCAGGACTGGCTCGGATAGGTATGAGATACTCAGAAACATCCAGGAGACCTTGCAGGCAATCTCACGGTGGTATAGGGATTCCAGCTCCTAGGTCAATCATGACAAGGCCTACATGATGTGCTCCTTGAACAACTCTGAAGTTGGCTGACCTCAAGGTAATTTCATTAATGAAACCTGTCTATGTCCGGTGCGACATGTGGAAATACCTCAAGAGTAGCATTTTATTCTATCCTACCATGTAGGTATCAAATCAACAAAACTACACAGATGCAAGCGAGGACTGGGAGCACTCGTGCTTATGGCAGCTGCAAATTTAGAACTGACTGCTTTTGATCCTATATCATCAGTCGGTTCTATCAGCTGTTGATCATAGACTTGGCATCCTCATACTATTAAGATCACTGTGTGAAATGTTGGAACTCAACCACAATGAAGAAATGTGGCTGGTTCTGGGTTGCACTAGAGATACTCTTGATTATAAAGACATGTTAGGACATCTGTCTGGGAAATCCAGGCATGAATTGACACAGCCAAGGATACATTTCTGTATCATGACATCAAGGGAATAAGAATCAAGAGAAGGATGTCGTTAGTGGCTCAGGCAGAGAGAACAATTCGACAAGTGAGTACAGTTCAGATGATAGTCAAGGAAGAAGTCCACATTGATGATAGAATGACAGATTACCACAGTCATCATCATAACCCAAGGCAGTGAGTGCAGAGGGTGGTGCAACAGGATAACTGGGCGATTATATAGTCGATAAGTGATGCCATCCTATATACCAATTGATCGATGCTATTTAGTGGAAAATCAGGTTATGGCTTCTCAGGTTGTGATAGGTCAGGTTGTTACTGAGGGAAGCAGGACAACAACCTGCAGTATGAGAATGGTGATGTAGTGACCTCTGGGATGGCTATTTAACAATGGTGGTCATATTGTCAGACTCCCACTCCTTACTTCAGACAGGACAGAAAGGCTGACTAAGGTATGTGTGGATAGTAGCTGTAGGGCCTCAAACCTTCAGAAAGGGATGTAGATCTACTGTCCTGGTCATGCAATGGTTGCGGGCAATTAAAAAACTGACATCCTGACTCACATGCACCCATTATGGAAACATTTGATATGGATGATGACATTCTGAAGTCTTTCAATGACCGCCTGCTGGATGACGACACTGGAATAGATGAATCAGAAATTCACCGACTGTAGGACTTTGCAATCAAACAAGGGCTGTGCGAAGCCGAGTGCATGAGAGAACAGAGTAGGAGTGCACAACCAACGAACTACAAGAGCCATCAGTATCCATACCCGTTGCAGTTTGCTGTGAGAGACTGAGCCCCCAGTGGTCTGCCAAGTGTGGGGATATTAGCTCTGGAGTACTTATTAATTTTCCTGAAAATATAATACAATTTAATGAAGCAGATATATCGTCTACTTTTGAACTGTTTTCATTCAAAACTTGTTTCATTTTTTTTCTATTGCACTGTTGTACCAACTGCGTCTTTTGACAGGTTAAACATATTGTCTCACAAAACTGTGATGGTCTGCATATACGAAGTGGTTTTCCAAGACATGCTATATCTGAAGTGCATGGAAATATGTACATTGAGGTAAACTATGGCAATTTTTGTATTAGCCAAAAATGTGTTTTACCTATAACAGGTGCAAATAATAAGCATTGCTTTTTAATTTTTCTGAAGATGATCCGAGCTGCGATTAGATATCTTTGAAGAAAGAATGCGCTTTGAGTTTTTGTGATCTTTTTTGAAAGCATTTCATAGTAAGAGTGCATTAACACCTCTTTTTTCCTATGTGGCTTTGGTTGGATGAATGATCAGTTTTGCATAACAAATGGGCTCCACTGTCTATAGTTGTAAGGATATCATGCATGTCTCTTGACTGCATTAACTCAATAAATTTTTCTTCGTCTCCGTTGATGACACTGCTGATGACACCTAGTTGTTCATTCTGCACAGACTGAGCTGGGCATTGAAATTAATGGGAGAGAGTGAGAATGAAGCCGGACAACTAACTGGCAATCGATGTAGTACTGTGCAGCACACTGCTGTGTTAAAAAAGGAAGAGAGCAGAAAGTTTGACAGAAAATAACATGCTAAAGAGCGAACAGTTCACCAAACAGGTCTGTTTGACTCCATTTATCACTGTGAAGACTGCAGACAGTTCACAATTATCATTTTCCTGAATCCATCCCCGTTGGCTTTGGTACGATCAATAAAAGTTGTGTACAAATAATTATGCTGTTCCTGACATTTCTCCTGGATTTGACGAGCTGCAAATATGTTGACTGTTCTGTGACCAGCTCGAAACCAGATTGACTCTCTGTCAATATTTTTAACTGAAGGGGATCTGATAATTGGCTGAGCAAGACTTGAGCCAGAATTTGTCCAGCAATCGACGTTAGGGATATTCCTCCTGGAATTATCACAAGATTGATGAGTGCCCTTATGGTTGTACATGTAGAAAATGGTGGTATCTTTCAATTTTTGCAGTATATCTATATTCTGCATCTCAAATTCAGCAAAAGAGGTCTGTTAGCTTGTATAGCAGAACCGTGCCTCCTGCTTTGTAAACCTCAGCAGGAATAGCATCTGACCTAGGGGCTTGTCATGGACATTAGTCTGATTATTTTCTCTATCTTTCCTTTATGTCAATAAATATAACAATAAAAGGGTGCATATCATAAAGTCTCTAGAACAGGGAACTCAAAACCATGCTTGGGGCAACATGAGGGTACTTTTGTTGATCTGAGCAGTGCGTGACAGTAAAACCTGTAAAAGTTTTTTAACTCATTACAGCATCAATTTCCATGCGTGAAGTCCACTTGAAGGATTTATAGGACTGAGGATTAGTGACCACTTTCTGTTGTCTCGCACTATGCAATGTTTTTATGTTAAATTCCGATAGCCAAAATTCCATGCTTTACCAAGGTTTTGAATGCATGTCCTCATGATCAGAAAATCAGCTTTCTCATCAGCTCCTTGTATAAAATCTTGTGTACATCATATACGTTTTTTTTAACCATGTTGTAAAATGTGGTTAGAATTGACTGATTATTGAACCCTAGCTGAGCAATAGTTTCTTTGAATTTTGTCAGCTTATGGGCTACACTTTAGACGTGAGATGCCATCTATTTAACAAACTAAAGAAAGGAAATACTGAAGAATATGTCAGCTGCACCGATAAAATGACTGCTGAACATCTACTACGTAGGTGTCAAGCATATGAGAAGCAAAGAAATCACATATGACCATCACAAGCTCTATGGAGATACCAAGAGCCTCAGGCTAACCACTGCGACCTTTAGATACATTCAAGTTGGTGTAAGAAGGTGGCTTGATAGGGTAATAAAAACACAATGTCAGAAATCTTCTGCTTTAAATTGTTGCCACTTCTTAACACCCGAACAACGAAAGTTTAGGAAGGGGCGAAATAGCCAGACAAAGCTGATAGGCGCCAACACGTATGAAAGTGATACCATCATATACACTGATGGGTCGGTGCAAAGTAGTGGAACATCAGGCTGGGGTTTCTCGGCTAGATTAAAAGACCGAATCGTTGCTGAACTAAGCGGCGCATACAAGACTACATCATCAAGTATGAGAATGGAGACGGAGGCTGTGACAGAAGCTCTGAGGTGGCTGTCTGAGACATCTTCAACAGGAGCAGTCATCGTGTCAGACTCTCAAACACTACTTCAGAAGGTGCAGAATGGGTGTCTACGACATGAGTGGATAGCAGCGCTGGAGACCTCAAAACTCCAGGGGCTGGTGTGCATCTACTATCCTGATCATGCTGGGTTCCGGGCAACGAGCGAGCTGATTTTGTTGTTTTGGTCATCTCATGAGGATGCGGTCTGATTGACTCCTGCACCCTTATAACACAAGGTTTCAGCTATAGAGTTCAAGGAAAACCATGCGGAAGCTGGGCATATGACATAAATAATCCTTTAATGATACAGACTTATGACAGTCAAAACATAATTGGCTCAAGAGCAACAACTTCAGTCCGCACAGCGCTCACTGGCACAAGTGGATAGAAAACTGTAAAGTATAAAACATTTAAAACACAAAACATTTGTCTGACCAAAAACAGCAGTAATATCAATTTGAACTTTGCTCTCTTAGTTGGCAGAAATTGGTCTCATCTAACCCATCAATGTTAGGTAATCAAAGGAGATGATTATCTACTATTTGCTTTGGTCATTATATTATACCTGACCCTGACTAACATCTCCAGTCAGTATGTTTTGCCTGACCAGATGTTAGTCTCCTCTTCCCAACAGCCAATGGTATAGAACTGCATGTTGTGTTTGTAGATCAAGAAAAAGCTTTCAACTGGGTAGATAAACAAAACTATGGAAAATATTGACACACTATGGAGTAAACGGTCACAATCTATGCTAAAGTTTACATTAATAACCAGTTCTCTGTTAGAACAATAACCGAACCCAGACTGTAACCAAATTCCATATCAAATCTGGAATATGGCAGGATGTGGGCTATCCCACTTGTTGTTCATCACATATGTAGACCACATATGTAAAACAGTCAATCCAAGTGAAGGAAACAACATTGGTGAACTCTTAAATGAACTTCTTTTCATAGACAATTAGTCACAGCTTCTTCAGAAATGCATATGCAACAACTTATTGACAAGCTAAATACAACATGTAAAGAATACAGCATGAAAATGAACATAGAAAAAATCCGAGGTCATGAAAATATATAGAAAAGAATGAAAAACCAATATCTTCTTTGAAAAACAGCAAAGCAAACATTTGGGCGGCATGATATCACCATAGGTGAAAGAATCACCACAGAAATCCAACAAAAATGCAATATATCAAATCATTTTACAATTATTTGACACCAATACTTAATTGCAAGCCTGTGACAATAACTACCAAAAGAACATTAAACAACACAATTTTTGTCCCTACACTGTCAAAACTGGACATTAACATCAAATGAAAAACGACAAATCAAAACAGCAGAAATGAAATTCCTGTGAAGAATATTGGGCGTAACAAGGAGAAACATGATCAGAAACGAAGTCATTGGGAGACTGGCTGGAACAACACCAGTTTTAGACTACATCATAAGACAACTAAAATGGTTTGGCCATATAACAAGTCTATCATCATACAACACACACACCCAAACAGGCAATGCAATTTATTTATAACCACTTATTAGTGCATGTCTGAGATGATGTACCACATATTCTTTGAAGATTTTAATTTCAACTTTCACCAAGGAACACATAGTTGAAAAATGGGCCAAGTTGCCAACAGTCAGCTGTACTCTCATAAAGTGACTGAACTTCAAATAACTTAAATCTGTTTTATCATCCAAATTTTTACTTGGAGTTTCAATTTATGGGTATTCATGCGATCGGTGAGGTTTGTTAACAAAACTAAAATTGCAAATAAGAGGTGAATAATAGAAGATGGACAATTGGTTGATTTTAATTTTAACCTGCGGTTGAAGTGTGATTTTCTTGTATAAATGTATGCACAATTGCCAAATTTCACCTTATGTTCTTCTTCAATTTGTGTCTTGCAATGTGCTCATATTAGTTGTTACAGAATAATCTTTCTGAGAGCAAAAGCAAAGGTGGAAAGTAATATAGCATCTCATAAACTATTTGATTTTTATTCACATAATGATGAAGACTAAATGTAATATTGACAAATGTCACCATTTTATTACACGAGAATGAAATAATACCTTTGTTTCCAGTGCTGTTACTCCTGTGCTCCCTACAAAGAGTTTGTGCGACTGTTTGATGTTACTGAACGCACTGGTGTTCATCGCCACACCACATCACGACACTGCAGATCATGCGGGGGCAGTCTTCAAGACACAATAGTTCACTTCGGGGAAAAGGGCAAGCTAAAATCACCATATAGATGGAAAGAAGCTGTGAGGGCAGCAAATCGTGCAGATCTAATACTGTGTTTGGGTTCAAGTCTCAAAGTAATCATTTTTCTTTATTTGTAATGTTCTCATTTAGATTCACTTTCCTATCTTTGAAATAATTGACTTGTTATGGTTTGTCTTTTGGTTTAATTAAATCATTCAAATAGACAATGTTTCTATTAGATTAAAAACAATAAGAGTGAACAATGATATTTGTATGTCTGTAAATATTTAAAATAAGGAATAATACAAGGGTGTGTCCAACTATCAGACCTCTTGAGACAAGGAACACAATTTTGACAAAAGATGTACCATGAATAATTATCAGTACAAAGGGTGTGTTTTATTAAATGCTTGTAGCAGAAAAAGCACCATCTACAAAAAAGTGTTAGACACTATAAAATACTCAAAGAAGCATTTAACCTTCACTAGGCTGCATTCAAAAATTTGCGTAATTTCCCCCGCAGATGCACTAATTTTCAGCACGTCATATTTTACTATGGTTGTTGACTTTGAAAGCATGTAACCTTTTTATTAGTTGGCCAATATAGTCAATAGATATGATTTTGTTGTGTGTAGAGACATAAATGAATAAAGAACTTGTTGGTGTTATTGTTTTTTATGTGTGTGAGTTAGTTTCTGACATACAAGAAGATGGTGAAAAAAAATTTTTTTAAACAAAGCACAAAAATTTAGACTCAATGATTGGGGAACATCACTCTCCATACAATCCACTGAAATCACAACAAAATACTGCTACTGTTCTTTTTAGGATAGGCCTATCTGCTAGTTTTCACTTCAAATGTATTTATTACATTTAATTGAAGGGGCTAATCAGAACTA
This sequence comes from Ariolimax columbianus, assembly GCA_036924085.1. Classification (NCBI taxonomy): domain Eukaryota; kingdom Metazoa; phylum Mollusca; class Gastropoda; order Stylommatophora; family Arionidae; genus Ariolimax; species Ariolimax columbianus. The sequence goes on from JAVGWX010000002.1 coordinate 27,323,188, forward strand.
CCTCACAAAGACCTTCTACAACTTACTTAACCATCCCCAAAAAAGAACATATCCATTCAAAACTCTTTTTATCAAAGTTGATTTACACTTTCACGGGTACAAGTTACACTTTCACGGGTACAATCAGTAAAGACGAAAGTAATGCTAGTTTACTATCAAATAAGCCACATTTTCGTATTTTTCTATGGTGCACCATTTGTGTTCTATATGATAATATCGCCACTTGTCAACATCGGTCAATTTTCAGCATCTGGTGTGCAAACTGAAGTGTTTTTTGCCGGCTATAATAACAGACTGCAGCTCAGTAGAGATTTTTAAAATCTATATTTCACAAACATAAGGTTATAACAAATGATAAAACATAAATTGAACAAGTTTTAAAATTCAAGCTCATTGGCATCTCATAACATAAGATTGAAGATGTATAAATAAAACAGGATACTAAAAATATAGAATTTTTAGAAAAACATTCCATCACATTCTTCCTTGACATCTTATATTAGTTAATAGGTAGAATCTGCAGGGCTATATAAAACCAAAACTATTATTGAATATGAATTTCTGACACTGAATACACACATTTTTTTAAAATGTCAGTGATGAAATTTCTGAGGAGAATTCGTGGAATTCTATGGACAGCTAAGAAAAAGGTTTTGAAGGATCACTGCTTAGATAAAAAGTTAATATTCCTCCCCCTCTCCAATAAATGTCATTGAAACATAATTAGAGGTTTGGGTATGGAATATGAGTGCTGAAAAGATTGAAGGGAAAAAAAAGTAGAAGATATAAGACCATGCATACTTTACCTTTATGATTGGTTCCCCTTCCTCAGTTTTGTTTGTACTCTTTCACAGCCATAGAGCGTGCAGCCATACAACATTAGTTCGTCAGGTTTATTATAGAAGCTGTAGATTTGCACCCCAAGTTACTAGGACCACCTCAAGGATAATGTGATTATTCACTATACACAACTGTTAGAGTGTGAGGGCTTATTCTAGACCAAGAGGCTCCATTAAAAGATCAATAAGTCTTAGCCTTGTTAATCACTTTTTGAGAAATCAATACTGCCATATTTAAAATATTATTTTTCATTGTCAGTGCTTCGTTATATTCTTAAGCATTGCAAATAAATATTTTAGCAAATTTGTAAGTCATGTACATCTGTTTTCAGGTGCTAAGAAAGTATTCATGTCTTTGGTGTATGGACAAAAAGCCACAGAATAGGCCAAAACTGGTCATCATAAATTTACAGTGGACACCAAAAGATGATGTTGCAACTCTGAAAATAAATGGTAAGTATGATAGTGTGTTATTAGGTTGGTTTTTTTCCCCTCATTTTGGAGAGACAGGCACTTTCAAATCACATACCTAGTCATTTTTGATTATAAATATGGAATGTTTGGTGTGGTCCCTCCTGGAATACATCCCAATAAGGGTTGTTATTCTGTATTTTACTGTACATGTCAGAACATTGACATTTTTTAAAAACAACTAAAATATACATTCCATTATTTTAAAGAAGTCTTAGATATCCATCTCATCGCTGGGATCACTGCTTCCATCTCTATTCTTAAACGTGCAGGTTGTTGACATGTAAGGCCGCGCCCCACAACGTCCTGCCCTCTGTCTGATGTCCCACTGCATAGCATTGATCCATCTGTGTATATGATATCACTATCCTGCATGTTCTCAGTTATCTGCTGATTCACCTCGAGCTCTGCTTTCCCATTGCCCCAATTCTCTGTATTCCTTGCCTAAGGTTATGATAACTCTCTGGTACTCTATCACTAGTGTGGACCCATTCTTCCCCCTTGACTATCGTCTAAGCTGGGGTGACATGTCCAATTGTTTTCTCTCTCTGTGCCATCCATGGATCTCTTGATGTCTGAGATACTACTGTACAGAGGGTGCCGCGTGTCTGTGGTGACACACATATAGGCTTTGGCTTGTGCCAGTTTATGTCTGGGTGTTACCGATAACAATCCCAACATTGTACCGCATCTTCACAATCAGGGTATCTCTAGTGCAACCCAGAACCAGTTACATACCTTCATTCTGAGTGTGTTCCAACCTTTCACACTGTGTTCTTGATAGTGTGGGGATGCCCAATCCATAATCGATAACCGACAGGACAACCTGGCGAAATAGGATGGACAGGAGGCGCTGTTCCCATAGGCTTGAGTGAGTGCTCCTAGCCCTTGCTGACATCTTTGTACAGTCTGGTCAGCATGGCAATTATTTATTTTTAATAGAGACTGCGATCAAACGTCACTCCGAGGTATTTCAATCTGTCGCACCTATCAATGGTGCATCCCTCAAATGTGATGCCCAGGAGTTCAGCCTTTACTACAGAGTTATTCAAAGATCACTACATCATGCAGGTCTTGTTTGGATTGATCTTGGAGCTTGAGTCGCCACACCACTGTGAGATTGCTTGCAAGGTTGTCTTTGACCAATTCTTACCTGTCTGAGCCAGTCCTGCACATTAGGATGTCATCTGGAAATGTTTGCCCTGTCTGTGTAGGTTGAATGTTGGCCATTTTTACTATGTAGATGTTGGACAGCACATGTGAGAGCGGAGACCCCTTGATGCAGTTCTGGGCATATCCCCCTCAGTTTTGATGTCCAGGATCCAGCGCGTAGGTCAACTGTTCTTTCCATCAGGGCAGCTGATATCTAACTAACCTACCACAGGTTTAAACCACACAGCTTCAGACATATCATTAAAGTTGCAAAATCACCACGGTTGTATACGTCTTCTGGGTCAAGTACCATAGCGACTGTATCTTGCTTTTACTGAAAATCCTCATACACATCATACGCAAAAGTTCCAGCATTACTCCAAGTTTCATTTGCTGTTCTGTGACTGCCCAGCATATCGGGTAGGATGTGCTCCCATTCTAGGTAGGACATTATTTTCCTGGCGACTACCATCTCTAGAAATTTGTCATATGGTGATTTTGTTATTTGATAGCTGCTAAAAAGCGTGGAGTCCTTACCAGGTTTAGACAGTGAGCACAGATAGCTATGAAACCAGTCCTCATGCACAGATGCCTTCTCTATAGTGTCGGTGAACTTCTTCACCATATTTCTTATCTTTGTCTTATCCAACTACTTGATGTGGCAATACTGTACTCCGTCAGGATATGTGGCAGCATTCTTGCTGGTACGTAGGCTATTTGCTACGTCAGCGTTGAGGTCTACATAAGCCTCTTCCCTGCTGGCGTCGTCTAAAATACCATATTGAATTTCCTGATGTGCATCTCTATCACCTTTGTCCGTCTGGACAGCATATCGACTGAAAAAAAATCCGACCTTTCTCTTCGTCTGTCTTCAGTGGAATTCCTTTGGCGTCTTGAATATTGGGGATAAGCTGTCTTGTGGTCTTTCCATTCATCTTTGATGCATGTGCCAGAACTTCTGGAGGGTATTATCATTACCCACACCTGTAATGAACTCCTCCCACCGCTCACTCTAGCTAACACTTTAAACGAATTAATAACTTTCTGTTTTATCTCATTATTAAATATTCTTAAACATCTACTTCAGAGATAACTCTACAGTTAAATAAGAGCTGCACATGTACGAATTATCGTCTTATTGCAGGTGATGTAAAAACTGGAAATTTCCGCAAACTAAATGACAATATAATGCATGTGTTAGAAGTTGGTGTTTGCCCTGTCAGACGGAAATTGGCATCTTGTTGGCTGGCCCTGGACAATACAAGTTTAAAAGGGTTAAGGGGGATCAAGATGCTGAGCAGTGCATGAGCTGCAGTGGTCAGCGACCCATAGCTGACTGCTAGCGTCAGGGCCAGCGAACCAGAGCTGCCAAGACCCTTCTACACCTCCACGCGGTGATCCTGGATAACAGGCTGCAGCAGGGCAGAGTGGCTAAGGAGAAGGGATAAAAGAGGGAATGCTAACCCGGTACTCAAAAAATACTTGCTGAGTTCGGATGTGTTGGACCAAAAGGTGCTAATATCACAGTCAAGCTGTAAACTACGACACAACGCATTTTGTTCTCTGGACTACATTCTGCTACTTAAGCCCTTTCAGGGTTTAGTAGCGGGAGATTGAGACTGAACGAAGAAGAAGAAAAGGGTTAAGGCAATTAAATAAAAGAACAATAGAATGTAACAAGTATTTAACCCATTACATTTATTCATCAAGAGAAAGCTTAAATAGGGACAAACTTTGGGCGATTTTAGATTATGAAATGCAAGACTGGATAGTGTGATGGTGCTGTACCATAAGAATAAAAATGTGATAAGAATAATTGATTGAAACAGATCTTTTTGAACCACATTCTATTTGCCACGTATATGAATAAAATAACAGAAGTCAAGTCAAGTTGCAACACTAGAAATTGATCCTCACTCAATACATAAACTACCTTTGCAGATAACCAAATACGTATTTATGAAGATAAACTACATATTCATATGAACATACTAGTCACAACCTATGAAAGATAATATGAAAATTAGTGCATCTATTATAATATCTGTCACAGTCAACAGAGCACCAGGTCTACTAACTGTACATGTAAACAATATTGAACTTCAGCGGGCCTGGGAGTTCAAATATGGGGTGGATGTACTCAGAAGATGGAAGGCTTGATAGAGATATACAATGTTAGAAAGCCTCCATTGTGACATCAATTGTTGCCACTTTTTAAACACTCAACTAAACAACTGATAAACAGTGTATTTATTCTAACTTTGTACTACCAATGTTCGACTTGGTCATACCAAAGATCCCAGAGAGGAAAATAAGGACTTATGAAACGAAATGTCTAAGAAAGGTCATCAGTGTAACCAGGAGAGTTAGAATTAGAAATGATTGTGTTAGAAATATAGTAGAACCTACCCCTTGTATTGAATACATTTCAAGACAGAAATACATCAGAGAATACAGTTTTGATTTACTCTCACTGCATGCCTATAACACAAGAGGTTTTGACTACAGGGCACAAGGGGTCCTCATGAAAAATGGATAGATGACATAAGAGCAATCCTTCAATGGACGGGCTAACTGCAGCCGACGCAACATACTTGGCCTGCAATTTGTCCGTCACATTATCACCAAATGCTTTATTAAGCAAGGTTACTGTCTCTGAGGGAGACATTTCAAGCAAAACACAACATTTGACATGTGTACATTGCTCAATCAAGGACATTTTAAATTTCTACATTTTACATGTACAACACATAAACATACCTCTGTAACTTCATGTTGAAGAGTACATGTGACCGTTCAATCAGCCAGCCATGTCATTTCGTCGAGGTCACAACCAACTAATAAAACTAAAATCTCCATGACATAATCACTGATTCTCACATGAGTGGACTGTTCCTGGAACTTTGGAAGCTACATCGTATTTGTTTGATATATTTCTATCCTTGTTTCTGTTTTCTTTATTTTGGAGGTGAGGTGGGTGTCTGTTTCAGGTTAAATTAGTCTCTCTGATGGTATGACTGCTTCACATTAATTACTTTTTGTACCATTTCTCTTTGAGTTGTTTGTGTTGGTCTAATTTCACTGAATTGAGAAGCTTAATCATACTTTGTCTTTTCATTTACTGATGTTGGCTAAATATCTATTCTTATTTTGCAATCGTTTAGAAAACTTATCGAGCATTGATAACTGATTAATATTAAACTGAAAATACATCTTGTTGCAACATAGATATGCAATTACTTAGATCATAAAAAATAATCTGTCTGAAGTTATTTGTTATGTAAAATAATATGAACGTTTGTCAAATTTTATAAATAATGTAAGATGGATTTTCATTTTTTTTATTTGAGTGTGTTTGTGCCCGCAGGAAAGTGTGACACCGTTATGATGAAAGTGATGACACTCTTGGATTATGAAGTTCCAGAATATAAAAGGTAAATCATTAACTGATATCATTTTAGTCACAGTTTTATAATCTTATATATTGATGTACACATATAACATTGGTACTATAACATTTCATTCCCTATTTCAGTAGATTTCAACATTTTTCAGATTGCAGATTTTCTTCTTTTCCCCAATTCTTATTTAAGCAATGATAATTCACTATGGACCCACTCTCCATCACCACACAAGAAGTGAGTTCTTTGCAGCATTTTTGTGGTTGCTGCTCATTTGTACACCATATTACCAAGTCCTTGGTGTACATTGCCACTTTCATTCCTTGTGGTAGTTCAGCAATCAGGTCATTGATGTAGACTGAAAAGTATTGGGGAAAAATTATGTCCCTGAGGCACACTATAACGCAGTAGAATTTTTGAGACATCTACACGGTAAAAAGGAAGTCATCTCAATGGAAACGAGGGAAACCAACAGAGAGAGTGAATGCGTTTTGTAATGGGAAAGGGAAATTATGTGGTTCAATGAACATGTTTAAAATACCAACTAATGGGAGGCAACTTTGGCTACAATAGGAGCATCAGAGCTATGTGCCTCATAAAGACTATAGATTCAACAGCAGAAAATGTTAATTTTGTTTCACATCAATATTTGTAATATTATTTCCCACCTAACTGCTATGTGCAGAAACATTTACAACATACCAATCTACCATCATTCCAAATTTGAAAGTAATGTGTGCAATGTTTGGACTTTCATTTGTTCTCATGATTTGCTTTCTTTTTTTCCCCTGCAAGTTTTGAAATATATAATCTTATACGAGACAGTGATCAATGTTATTAACATAGCAATAATGCTGCTTTAATGATAAAAATAATCTTTATTTCCTTCAGTTGCACAGTTTTATGCTAGCAGTAGATGGTCAACTAATTTATTTCATACTGATACTAACTATACTCTGTTTCATACTGATTTTACACTCTTATCTGTTTCATACTGATACAATACTCTCTTTGTTTTACACAGAAACTATACTCTTATCTATTTTATACTGATACTATACTCTATTTGTTTTACACTGATACTTACTCTATTTGTTTCAAATTAATACTATACTCTATTTGTTTTACACTGATACTTACTCTATTTGTTTCAAATTAATACTATACTCTATTTGTTTAATGCTGATACTATACTCTGTTTGTTTCATACTGATAATATACTCTTTTTGTTTCATATTGATAGTATATTATTTTTGCTTCATATTGATACTGTACTCTTTTTGTTTCATATTGATACTATACTCTTTTTGTTTCATATTGATACTATACTCTTTTTGTTTCATATTGATACTGTACTCTTTTTGTTTCATATTGATACTAAACTCTTTTTGTTTCATATTGATACTATACTCTTTTTGTTTCATATTGATACTATACTCTTTTTGTTTCATATTGATACTATACTCTGTTTATTTCAAATTTATGTTGTTTGGTGCTCCATTTGTTTCATACTGATACTCTGTTTGCCTAATATTGCTTAAATTTGATGCTGTTTGTTTAATGCTAAGGTCATTTCAAATTGCTCATATTTTTATTTCTATGTAGAGAACAAGATCCCATCTTCAAGCTGTGCACACCACTTCGAGCAAGTGAAATTAAAACAACTGCAAAGAAAATTTTAATCCCTCCAACTCATCAGGCCTTAAAATATGGCAATAGATCTAGAAAGAAAGTTGTTTCTAAATCTACAGCACCAAAGAGATCATCTAGATTGACAAGTTCAGCAAAGAAAAACACAGACTTCCTCTGTCAGGTTCATTTGCTTTCCAAATCATTATTTCCATTGGAACCAGCAAAGTTGAATTGTAACAGTGAGCTTTATGCGGAGCAGTTGATGAAAGAACATATCAATTTTGACAGAGAACCAAAAGATGAGTTTACGTGGTCTTCTGAAGTTTATTATCCAGTGATGGTAAATTTACTCCAGTTGCCAGACACATCTACAGTGTCAGAAAATAATGCACTCAACAACTGTCATATAGACTCAACAGAGAATCTTTCTGATTTCAGATTACATTATATTCAAAACAATGACTTCAAAGATTCTGCTGTGTCATCAGAGCTGTTTACCTACATTGTGCCTAAAGCGAGATTGAAGTGCAGGAGGCAACCTAAGCATCTTTCACAGGAAGAGGCAGTCCAAAATTCTGATCAAATGCTTACCTCTTCCTGCAAGGTGCAACAAGAGCAACTTGAAAAATGCTGTAGCAGCAGTTGTTTGTCAGAACATCTTGATAGCCACATTGAGAATAATAGTCTGTATGAACAAGAAGATGATTCAGGCTACCAGAGCAAGAACATTCCTGAACTTGTAGTTGTTGATTTAGGAAAAGATGATTATATTTGTGAATGGAAGCAACAGAAACTGGATGATATATATACTTTTAGTAATGAAAATGTGTTGGGCACTGAAACTGTATTATGTTTAAGTAGCTGGGAAGTTGACAGCATACTTACTGATCTGCTAGTGACTGATCCCAAACTAATTTTAAGTCAGCAGATAAAAAATGTTTCCACGAATACATCTCCATCCGGAAATGTAAATAATTTATCACATACAATGGGCCTATCTGGCGATCATTCGTCAAGTGACATAATTCATTCCAATAATGTGTCAGCCTTTCAAGCAAGTGACATTTCTGAGCAGCAGCATCTGGGTACAAAAGAGGAAGCAGTTAATATGTTACCATTTTGTGGGGAACCAGTGGTCCATCGGTGCTCCGGTACATCATGTAGTAGGGAATATGAAGATTGTCATGCAGGTCAAAAAATAATGTTTAAAACAGTCTTGGAGAAAATAAAAGACATAAGTCTTGACCACTGCTACTCACTACCTGTAACATCAGCTCAGAATCAGCCATTCGAAGAACCTTTAACAGTGAATCATCAGAATGCTGAAACTGACAATAACACTAAGTGTTCATTAAGCTGGTTTCCACTTGCAGATCAGATTTCACATTCTGTTGGCAGCTGTTGCACTAGTAAACAAGTGCATAGTGGAAGTTGTCATAATATCAGTCACTCATTTATACAGGAAAATAAGTCAGTCTGTAGTTCAAGCTCATTAGAAGTGAAGTCGTCTCATATACATCCAAGTAGTGGTAGTCTAAGCAACTCTGTGATATCACATAATGCTTGTGCTCAGATAGTATTGGAAGAAAATACATGTAACCCTTCTAGTACACTTGTTAATCAAAGGCAAGAAAACAGCATATATGCCTTCACTGCTATTCCTTCATGCATTCTTAACATGGATGATATGGAAATTGTGTGTTCTCAGACAGGCAATCAATCAGAACTGTCTCCTGACTCTAGTGATCATTATGCTCATAACTACACAAATGTAGTGGAAACTTCAAAAGTACTTATTCCTTGGAACACTGAGGTGTGGGTTCTACCAGCAGAAGGTACACAGTTTCACTCATGTGCAGACAATGAATTACAGACATTTGAAGCAAATCTCTTAAGTGATTCATGTCATTTAGAACTTAAGGTAGATCAGTCTGTTAACGGCACCATATATGAGAATAGTGCTAATTGCTGCAATGAAAACCATGTGAATTGTTTTCTTTCAGATACAGTTCACCTTCATGGTCTGTATGCAGAATCTAAAGCTCCTGCTAATGTTTCATTTGAACCAAATGTTCATTCATTATTTGATATAAAGAAGCACAGCTGTGACACCTTCAAAAACAGGAACAGTCATGTTGCTAGCTTTCCAGAAGTAACAAGTCTTCAAATAAATGACAAAGTCTGCAAATATAATTTGAAAGACTCATTTTTGAGCCTACAAGGCAACATGGAAGTTGAAAAGGTGAACATCAAAAGATGCCATCAAATCTCACAAATGCCATATTGCAAGACGAGCAGCAACCATGGTTGCAATAAGGAAGAGCGAGAAAATGTGCGTAGACAAGTGTTCAAACGCAAGGAAGCTTTAGCTGCTGTCCCTGGTTGGTTTGGTAAAGGGCTTATTGTCAGAAAGAAAAAAAAATGGTGACCTACTGCATTATGAATCTTAGAGCTGCTTCTTCGTACGCAGTCAGACAGTAACCATTATTTTTTCGATAAAAGCAGCCGTCATCCTGAGGCTGTCGACACTGCCATAGAGCTTGTCTAGTGTTGCCACTGGTGATGGCCACATCTGCTCTCTCTGATGTCGGGCAGTTTTGCAGCAAATGCTCAGCGGTCATTTTCCCGGTACCACACGGGCATTCGTCGGTGCCACCTATCTTCAATTTGTTGAATAGGTGGTACCTGAGTCTATTGTGGCCAGTGCGAAGTCTGAAGACCACGACCTGCTCTTTTCTGTTCAACTGGTAATAGGCATCGTTTTTGGTGTAACCAGTATGTTCGGATTCCCATTTGGTCATGTATCTAGCTCTAATAAAGCCGTTTTGACTCTTCGAATGTCATACTAGTATCGTTGTGGTAGTGTTGCACCTTCTTTTGCCAGTCTGTCTGCCTCCTCGTTGCCTTGGATGTTGCAGTGAGATGGAACCCACTGCACCACTACTCTTTTTGGTGCGGCCTGCTGGCATAGTTGACAGAGTACTGCTCTTAAATCGTTAAGTTCAGTATTTTTCTGGCTTTTCAGTGCTGTGACTACGGCCAAGGAATCTGTAAGCAGGACTATATGGCTTTCATTCCTTTTACCTGTCACCATTTCTTTCACTGCCGCCCTGAGTGCCTCTGCCTCCGCTCTGAAATTGCTTGTGTATTTTCCAGTAGCGAATGACACTGTTATTTTTCTGCCATTTGGTAGGCTCAGGAATGCTCCTGCCCCTCCGTTCTGTGTTGTATTTGTTACGGAACCGTCGGTGTATGCATGGGTCCAGTCCGTGCTTGGGTAGTTTTCCGTAATGAAACTCAGGGTAGTATCTCTTCTTTCTTTTTCAGACTGGCAGTTTTTGTTTCTAATACCTGGTATAATTTCTACCACCTCTGGAAACATATGCTGCCTATAGGTAGGTTTTCGTACAGTAGGGATGGGCTTTGGTGTGGTTAGTGCGTTCATAGGGTCTTCGTGCATCTTTGCTTTGGCTATTTCTGCAAAGTTTCTTCGCTTTAGCTTCCCATTTCCGAAATTGTTTAGTCTCTGGTGCATTGGGTGGTCAGTCAGTCTTATGAGTTTCTCTGATTGCAGCTGGGCTCTTTTGTCGGCCATGGATTGCAGTTTTGTAATCTTTTCAAGTTCTACAATTGGCATTGACTTCATGCCTCCTGTTATAACTCTCATGGCTTGGTTTTGGAGTTTGCTAACTTTATCGAAGTTCGCCTTTGCTGCTGTTGTCCATGCCGCAATGCCATACTCGAGAACTGGTCTCACTCTTCCAGTGTACAGTTTCTTTAGTATGCTTTCGTCTGCTCCCCAGCTTGTGCCAGCAAGTTTCCTCATGATTGCCATTCTTTCTCTGGCTCTCATTCGGTTTCTCTCGATCTGACTTTTCCATGTCATGCGCTGATCAAATGTGACTCCCAGATAGTTTGGGTTGTCGTTTGGCTGGAGGTATTTGCCGTTTAGACTTAATTTGGTGTTTTGGGGTTTGATTGATAGCGAGAATATTGTACAAGTGGTTTTGTCCTCGTTTATTTTGACCAGCCATGAGTTCGCCCACTCTTCCAGCGATGTTAGGGCCTGCTGCACCCGATTTCTTGCTATGGTGAGATTCTTTTCAGAGGTCCACATAGCCAGATCGTCTGCAAACATTGAGATATGAACTCTTCTTGGTATATTCTCTGTAATGTCATTTATATACACCAGGAAGAGTGTGGGTGACAGTACTCCCCCTTGGGGTACTCCCTGCTCGAGTGTCACCTTTTTGCTCATCTGCCTTGTACTTGGACTCTGGCCGTTCTGTTTTTGAGGTAGTGGTTGATCCACTTGTACATTTTCCCACAAACTTCACTACTTCTTAGCTTGACTCTAAGTCCATCTTTCCAGAGAATCTTAGAGCAAGAGCAAGGTTTTTATGTTTATTGAGCGGAGGAAATGTCTGCTGACTACTTATGAATGGAGTGGTTATTTTTGTTATCAACATTTTGACAAAATCAGTATTAGGACATTTTCTGCTGTTGTAACATTTGCTCAAGTAATAACATTGTAGTCATTGATGATCTGCCATTAATTGTGTGTCTATGTCAGCTTGTTGTTTTGAAAGCCAGTCATGCTGAGTTCATTTAACTCTTTACACTTCTTTTATGGTGGGTTACAGTGGCTCTTCTTGCATCCTTGAGAAAATCGACAAGATTTTTCCTAGCTGTAGTGCAATGCAAGGATGCTCACTAAGCTCACCACATTGAGGATTACAGTGTCAATTTCCACCTGACTGCTGTATTGCAGCCTGTAGCCAGGAAGCGATATAGACATGAGGTGGGGTATTGATCTGTAAATTATTGCCTGATCCTGATGTTACTCTTCGCTCCCCATGTATATCAGCTAGCCATATGCATGTCCATTAATATGTATGTTTATGAAGGTTAGCAGAATGTGATGACTGATGCTGTTGGATCTGAGATATAAGCATAACAAATATTACAGTATGAGAATGGAGATTGATGTCGTGACTGTAATTCAAAGATTGAGGCAGTTACTGAAGTTCTGAGGTGGCTAAATGAGACAGCATTCATCAATGTGGTTATTCTGCTGACTCACTTCCTGCTTTGAAAGGTCCAGAAGGGATATCTATGCATGAAAAGGTAGTGAGCATGGAGGTCTCAAACCTTCAATGACTTATCTAAAAGCACTGTCTTGATAATGCTTGGGATAACAGTGATGGAAAAGCTATGATGCTGGCTTAGAAAGCGCCCATAACGGATACATTAGCTATGGATAAGGGATACTTACTGAAATCCGTCAATGGCCACCTGTTAGGTGCTGATGGTGCAACCAATGAATTTGCAGTGCATAAACTGCAGAAGTTTAAGTCATACTGAGGTTGAGCAGAGGAGCACTACATCAAATGTCTGAGCAGAAGCGTGTGCAATCATCAGTACCCATACACTTCACCATGTTCTTAGAGAGACTCAGCATCTATAGGTCTGATGTCAGGCCTGCTTAACACAGCAAATTAATATAACATTACTGAATAATATGGTAAGCATGTTCATTTGCCTAGAGCACATAGGTCAATGTTCATTACCGACCACATTTTATGCAAAATAGAAAGTGTAAAAGATATAAAGCAAAGGCTGCAATAAATGCATGTGGAAGTAAATATCACCTTTAGCTGCATTGGTACAGGCACCCTTTACCAAATAAACATGTCTATAGGCCAGTTGTTTGTAATGTTAGTAGCACCATTTTCATACCTGATCACTCACACATCAGTCATAGATTGTAGTTCACTGCATAACTAGTTTGATTATGCATTAGACTCCTTTCCTTCCAGTGCAGTTTTCAGTTAGGTGTACGTCTTTTGATATCTTAACTCTTGACTCTGATGTCATTCATGCATTCTCTTTGTACTTATAATTTCTCCCCCAAGACTTCATTATTTGTTGGGTTGTCATTTATTTCTATGAGATTCACACACACACAGATATATACATATATATATCATCATATATGTGTGTGTGTGCGCAGCGATGTTGCTGCAGAAACAATGCAATCGATCACAAATATGTGACAAAGGACGCTTGAGACCTCTTTTAACAAATACATAACCAGATTTAGCCGAGTCACATGAAGCACAGGGATTACATTAAAGTTCATTATTCAGGGTTATTTAGAAAATAGATGTTTTTGTTGTGTCTTATTACTGTCATCTGATACAGCTCGTGGAGACTAATTATAGGTTTAAATACATATTTGAACATTTTTAATATATGATCTACTTATCATATCATCTTTTATTTGATCATTTCACAAATTGGGTTCATTTAATTGTGATGATGATGGTAGCTTTTGATATCCTAATGCCACTTGGACAAAAGCACACATCTTCCTCAATGGTTTTAGAGGCATCAGGATATCAAAGGGGAGGGTATGGATGCATTTTTGTAGTGTCCCTGGAAGGGGGCAATTCAGTGTGTTGTGTCAGTGTCTCTGGATCATCATGTCCTGCCAGAGACATAGCATATACATCTGAGTCGGCCATTCTATCTCATCTGTAGTGATGGCATATGTCACAGAGGTGCAGTGCTTGCTGGTCTGCATCTCTTCGTCATCCATGGGGATAATTGATAGAAGACAAAGATTGAGATTAAGAATTAATTCAACCCATGTAGTGGGGGTAGATTGATGTAACGCAGATGATATACTACTCACCAGTGGGTTCTAACACCTGCTCCCCAGCCCATCTCAAAAGACCTGCCTGGATTGAGTGGCCCTGCCAGGAGTAATACTCTCGCCGGCATAACTTCTGGGATTATTTTATTGCTCAAGCTCTCTGCGGTACCCTTACACATGGATAACAATTTCAGTGGAAATAATTCTAAGTAATGTGGGGCACTGACAAATATTTATATTGAAATAAGGGGGGGGGGGGGCACTGGCTCAGTTAGGGTTGAGAAATTATATATATGCTAAATATGGTCTATCTTTTGCAAAAGATGTCAGTCTGACTAATATCCATCCTTTGTTTGGACACTCCTTAAGCAGTTGTTTCGCACCATAATGTTTACTTTGTCGAAGAAACTTGGTCGCCTTTTTCTTCTTCATTGAACACCATTTTGCAGCAGACAAAATAGTCATATCACTGCCACCTACAAGACATAAAGTTCATGATGCAAAGTGTTACATTTAAGACTCGAAAATCAAAAAGGGATATTGTTCTCCTAATTGTCACAAATTTCATAATAATCTGATACTTTTTGGCCAAGTATTAACCAAATTATTTAAAGGCCCTGGATTTCTCGATCTCATTGAAATGTGGGTGGGTGTGTGTGTATATAAACGGGGCCTGTCCTGGGTGGTTAGCCACCTGTGTGCCAAATATATCTTGCCGCCAATACGGATCAAGTACAAGTAAATATACTATTAGATTTTTAACCTAACCCATGTGTTCTTTCTTAGAAACTGTTCTATATAGTTGGCAGGTTCCTCGGCGGTTAGCCGCCTGTGTGCCAAATACATTTTGCCGCCAATGCGTATCAAGTACAAGTAAATATGCTATTAATATTCTTAACCTAATACATGGTTTTATTTTTAGACATGCACTCTTCCTGTTTATTTATTGGCCATTTTGTCAATTACATCTGATAATTCCAAATTATCACACAATTCCTTCTCAATAGCCAATGGTCCTAGATCACTAAAGACCTGTTGAGTCATTGACGTTCATATGTCTTTAAAAGTTTAAGTTATCAAAAGATCCTTTCACTTGATGTTACACTAACTGGTAATGTCAGAAGCCTCAAAGTTGTAAACAGATGACATTAAATTATTTTTTCTTATATATGTTACATTTTATTGTTGGTCTGCCCCATCTGGAAATCCACTGCTCAAGTTTCTATACATTATCAGCTCATTGAAAAGCTCAAGACCATCACTATCCTAAAAACTTTTGCTTTCTTTGTTAATTAGAAAGGAAACATCTAACTCAAAGCAAGATTTTAACATTTCTTCGGTCATATCTAAAAATTCAGAAAGAAATTTAAATATGAGATGTGTTCAAAAATTTATTTTCAGTGGAAACAAGTATGGGTGTTGTCCTATGGCAAGGAGGTATAGGGGACCATTATGCGCATGTGTAAATATGCTGCAGAAGCAACTCCATCTGGAAGTCTCACAGAACATGCTGAACTGTGCAAACAGTGACATCATCTTCCTGATCACTGGTGATGGGTTGTGGATTTATGAATACGACTCGGAAACCAAGCTCCACATAGTGAAGACATTCATCATCCCTGAGGCTGAAAAAAGCGAGGCATGTCAAAGACATGTTGACCGTTTTCTTAGAGTCCTGTGGGATTGTGCATCTTGAGTTCCACAAAATATTACCAAAGAGTACTACATGGAAGTCATCTGTCGCTTTCATGATGCTGTTTGGCGCAAATGACCAGACCTGTGAACAACATGAACTTGACAGCTCCTACAAGACAACACACCCACCAATTCTTGGCATCTGATTCAGGCTTTCTTAGCCAAACACAACATTCCTCTGGTTTGCCAGGCTTCCTATTCTCCTGACATGGCCCCTTGTGATTTTTTGACTGTTCCTCAAGCTGATGATTTTGCTGAATGGGACCCAATTTGAGTCATGAAAAGACATTATGGGGAGACCCAGCTGTACTCCATTCCTAAAGAGGCCTTCGTGAAATGATTCCAGCAATAGCTGGAATATTAAACATAGTAGCAAGGAAGTGATAGTCAAACTGTATAAAGTATTAATTAGACCTAGATTGGAGTACTGTGTGGAGTCATTATCGTAGAGAGGATATAAACATGCTGGAAAGGTTACACACAAAAAGAAAAGAACGACAAAGCTGATAGTGGGATTCCAGAGTCTTCTAAACCAGTATAAAAATGTTAAGTTGATAGTGAGACCGATGGGAGAAGTGTGTGTAGTCCCAAGGAGAGTACTTCCAAGGGGATTAGGGTCTCAAACCTTCAGGTGAGTAATTGTACTTTTCCTGCCCAAAGGTCAAGACACTTTTTGAACACACCTCGTACATTGACATTCCTGTAAATTTTCAAACCTTTCATGAATGGAATTTAAGACTGTATCAAGATTGTATTTGGAACAAATCTTTTGGATTTGGGATAGGTTCATCAGGACTTTGATAATCAGAAAGGTAAACTTTAGTCCTACTGAAAATTCTGCCTCTACATTTACTTCTGCAGCTAAAACTTCTGCATCCACAATTGATTTACTAAATGCCTTATCAGATCTGGATGCACTTTAACAAGAAATTTAACAAGCTCACTTAAATCATTAAGAAAATCATTTATATTGGGATTGAGAGCACACCAATATTTTACTTATAGCATCACTTTTTGACAGAATGTCATTCCATAAAGTGGCTGAGCAAATGAACTTAAAAGACGCAGTCTGACCTAATAAACATTAAACAGTATGTTTTGGTTTCATGTCTCTAGAATTGTCGTCTATTATATCATTTCAACTTTTAATGACTTCACTGCAAAACAGACTGTTCCACTGCAACAGCTTTTTCCAGAAGCCCGTCCACAAGAGGTACGCACATGTGGGAACATGTGAACTTCGTCCTGAAATTGACCATGTCTTGTCCAATCGGAGATTGCCAACATATGTCTCAGTGGCTGTTTTCTTCTGCACTGAGGCCAACTATCGTCTTCTCCGCGCCCATTTCCACTTCGACCTAAAATTTGCAAAATTCAGCAACATCAATCAAATCAAGGTGCAAAGGCATTCATCAATCCCTCAATTGCTACCACCCTTGCATCTAGCAAACAACTTGGTGCTCCCATCGACACCGGTGCTGACTATTGAAATCTGGTTGCAACAATTAGATCCAGCACTCAAAAACACCACCATATGCATTTCACTCGAGTTTTGTTAGAGAAGCGGCGTAAGATGGCTCGTTTAACACAATAAGTGATATCGGCCATCATAAACTTAAAGAAGATCATAAGGCCTTTGCCCGCAAATGTCTGCCTGAAAGATACGGAATATTAGCATAGCATCAAATTAGGTACTCATGGCCTTGCTGAGCACTGCCAAAATCATTCCTTGTCTGAAAGCTTCCAAAGGGTCTTGCACGATGTCAAAGCCTGGACATGGAGTCGATCATGAAAGGTTACTATATGGGCCTGTTCAGATCATCATTACTTCCTTCAATTACCCTCCCATTCACTTTCTCCCCTCTTTCGGACTTTGTGCTCTCATAAATTTCCCAGTTGTCGTCATCTAGAAGATCACCAAGTGAAGTTGACATGACTGCGAAGAACCTACAGGTTTGTGGTTTACCCCTATACATAGCTATACACCAACATTGTACATGTTGTCTTTATTTGGGATGAACACCTACCACTTGGCGCAACTCGAGGACGATACACAGAAAGGGAGACAAAGAGGACCTAGGGGATTATCGTCCAATTACTCTTCTCCTGGTCACTTACAAACTATTTATGAAATGCATATTTACCAGAGTCCACACCACTCTCAAAGACTTGCAACCAGTCGAACAAACTGGCTTTTGGGATTTGTACAGCTCAATGGGCCACATTTTAACCTGCTGTCGCCTTATTGAGACGCCTAAAAGTTCTAGACGCGCTTGATATTTGCCTTCATCAACTAAAAAAAAGCTTTTGATTTGATAGAACCTCAATTTGTCTTTGGCGTTCACTGATGGAACAAGGCATTGATTCTGGTTGCATCAGAATTCTTTGCAAACAGTTTTACAAACCACACCACCTCACTTCATGAATACCTCGAAGACCAAAGTGTTGTGCCAATTGTGATCCATTCTTTCTTGTCGGAGTAAGATTACAGGATGTCAACAAGTACATCTATCTTGGGTGTCTACTCTTCTTCTTCTGCGTTTATTCTCAATCTCCCGCTACCAAACTCTGATCTGGGCTTTACAAGTAACAGAATATAGTTCGGAAAACAAAATGTGTTGTGTCGCTAGTTTACAGCTTGACACCTATATTTGCACCTTTCGGTCCGACACACCCGTCTTTGGCTGTGGGTGTCTACTCAATTTACAGAACAATTTGGAACTTGAAATAACAAAACGCCGCCCATTAAAATTGGCTGCCAAGACCAGAACCTACCCGCCTCTCTTTTCAACTCCACTGTGCTCCCCCCTGCCATGTGCTATGGTACAAAGACACGGACACTCACAAAATCACTGGAAAACACACTGAGAGTAACCCAGGTCTCTCTTGAGAGACACTTGGTCGGAATCTTGACAATTAACACATTCTAAATTTCCACAATTCTGACATACGCCCATTGTCTTTGGTGAATAATATGGTAATCTATGCAGACAAGGCAAAACAGATGAGCAGGTCACCTGATACGACGAAATGATGGTTGATGAAGCACTGCGACTGCAATCTGGTATGCTCGACGCAAACCATCCGAGATGCCTCTAGTGGAAAGCTTACAAATCCCCCCCTCTCACGGATTTATGTGGCCCAAGACAGGGTTAGTTGGAGACGAAGTTGGGATCAGGAAGAGATGACTTCACTTAATTGTGATCTGAGGTGGTACTATTTTTATTCTACTCTCCCACCTTGTATCACTTACAGATTTTAGTGTTTTTCTACTAACATTACGCTTTTAGTATGTCCCACCTGTAAGGAGGTGAAAAGAAAAATGTGAACAATTCTTTGATAATGTTAAAAAATACTGTTCAAATATTACTTTTGGCTGCATCATTTGCAACAAAATGAAATAGATTGGGTGAATATTGTACAACAAGACTCTTGGACTTATTTTCATCATTTTCTTCTGCAAGTCATGTTTATCATGCATATTTTGCCCCGTTATCGTATGCCTGTCCACGCATATGTAGTGCATAATCTGCTAAGGATTCACTTAGAAGATAATTACATAATCCTTATTCCATAGTGTCTGAAACTGGATAGAACCCAAGAAATAATTTTCAAATTGCAACATTAGAACTGTCAATATTGACAATTCTAGCCACAAACTCTGTTCAATGTGACTGACATTTGACATTGCAGTCTTCGAGAATTAGTGAAAAATATTTTCTTTACAAATTCCTTGATTGTTTATTTTATGTCACTTGCTAAAACATATGATTTCATTTTGAAAAGCTTGGACTAAATAATTTTCTTTTTCTTTTGGCATTCACCTTATTTCTCTATTCCCCAAGGCAATGTTCGTTGCGCTGTGGTTTTTATTTTGCACCCGTTGACCCAGTGCATCCGACTTCAGCATACATTTTATGTAAGGGTCTGCTTCCTCCTGTATTTTCTAAGAGTTTGCTTCCCAAGGGTAACGGCCGGTGCTGTGATGGGGATCGAACTCAGCACCTTCGGATTGTGAGCCGTGTCACTTAACCACTAGCCCATGCCGTCCCCTGGCCTAAGTAATGAGACATATGAGTTTAACAGGCTGACAGTTTGTTATGCTATTGACATGCTGTGAGATAATAGGGTCAAATTTTGCTAGCATTTCAATAGCCTTTAAAAAGTTTCCATTGGTTCATCACATAATTGATAATCTTCACCCCTGAAAGCAAAACACTGCCTTGCTAGAAACTATTCCATTGATTCTCTCACTAATGGCTTACCATCTTATATTTTCAGATTAAAATACAGTTGCTGTTCTTTCTCAATTGTACAGCTCAGATTGAAGCGTGTTTTTAATTCATACAACTGTTGACAGTATTGGATATATTCTACACTAATGCCACAATAAATGAGTAGTTAGATGGCATGAATCTGAAAACCCCTGACTATTTGTTAGTTTGTTTTGTTTTAAAGCAAACAACTTGCAACAAAAGCAAAACACACTATTGGGAATTGAAGATAAGTTTAACCAAACTCTTTGAACTTTGTCAGTTAGGTAAAGGTCTGATATACCGTGATATAGAATATGACCTTCCATTGTTATATATAGGAAAATTCATATTTTGAGGCATTACCGGTCCCTGCCTTTTGCCCTAACCTCTTGTGTGCGACCGGAGCTCAGGACGCACTGTACCATCTTGGTTGAAACTAGTGAACATTTCAGTTTAAAAAATTAAACATGGAAAATGAACACACACCGAATTTTAAATGTATTCATTAAAAGTGTAGAGGCAGTTTCAGCCGCCATAACAATGTGGCCGCCTGTGTGCATGCACGCACTGTACACCTCTTAGAAGTGGCCATGCGTGTGTGTGTGTATAACGATAAATCCATCAGGTGGTTTGGTCCAGATTTAAACAAATAGAAGTCTGACTTTCCTTCTTTGTACTTGACATATGCAATACCTGAGTTGAAAAGAAATATAACACTGTACCTTTGTACGCATGAGGATTGAAGAGAGTTGGACATATGGCCAGCATTGTCATGATGTAAAGCCATTGCTAGTGCAACAACCACTGCAAGTGCTTGAGCACAGGCTTCCTGTAAGGAGGCTAGCTATATTGTTATCTCTATGCTTCACTTGGAGTGAAAAGGTGAATTGTATACAAATATACATACCTAGTTTTGGCATCTCATACCTAGTTTGTTGTTTCTGTCTCTAATCTAGAGACTGAAAGTAAAGGAATTTACTACAGAACCCCAGAAAAATGCTTAATCAGAACTAGTCCATTACTAGTATATCTGAAGATGAGTAGTAAATTCCATGCAAGATACATATTAGTTTTAGTTAATATTTCTTATCATAAATTCATTTATTTTTATCCTGTTTCCTCGAAAGTAAAGTTACTGTTTGAACTAATCCGGTTGTTCTTTTTACTTATTACATTATTTCAGTGCATCAGAAATCCAAGTCACCATAAAGCCTATAAATGTTGCTGTTGGCCTAACATTTCAAGACCAGTGTCATGTTTATTCACACAATTCCCTGTCCCATCGCGTATATCCTCTGTCAGTTTTATGGGACCAAAATAAAATATTGTAATTTCCTTCTTCGGCCATATGCTAAAGTCAGACTGCCGACATTATGTTACGCAACAGCTGTTATTACCACACGGCGGATCAATTTATTAAAGGAAATTGATATTTAGTATCTCGCTACTTAATATTCACTTTTTATTAATCTAAGTATCGATGAACTCTGTTAGAAATTATAAGAACTATGTGTGGCTATGATCGATTTTGAATGAGCTGTAAAAGCGTAGATCTGCTTTTCATAGTATTGACGATGATACATTCCTTTGGCGGCATATATTTGAATTTATTTTGTTTATTATTATTATATAAATGTTCAGTTCTTTACAAAATACAGAAATAAATATATTACGTCTGTCAAATAGCCTGAAATGCTGGTGTTTATCAGCTAGGAATAAGACTCGGTTACAACGCGAATTTTACATTATAGAATGTTTTCAAAATGCGGAAGTCTTAGTCGACCTGTACTTCTACAACGGTGGTTGTCCTCGTGCAGGACGACCTTTTTTTTTGCGCGCGGGTACCAAAAAGTGGTTTATGAAAATGACAGCATAGATACACTTGGCAGAGATGGGGAGACGAAATATTACCAGACTCTGAACGGGACATTACAGACTCAAGGCCCACCCACAGAATGGGTCTTAGAGACACCACAACATGCGGTTACAAAGACCATAACAAATCCCGCAGGACTGTCCCACTTATGCAGACCAAAGAGACAGTCTGGCCCGAAGGAGTGACTATACTCGAAAAGATGTGAAGCACCGGCGAAGACCTAAAATGCACAGCTCCTTCGTGAACCTCATCAGGCTTGAAGCATAGCATCAGCTAATCGAAGAAGAATCTGTATTCCAGCGCCCGTCTTTCCTTCTGACTACATGTCCAGCCCATCGGTGGTTTGAGTTGTTGACATGCTGTAGGATATCCTTGACGTGTGACATTAACCTAGTATCTCTTTTGGATAGGACCATTTAGCGTTGTTGCTTTAATGGCAGGCTTTCGAGAAGGCACTCAAGCGAGATGTGTCTTGGTTGCCCATAGCTGGTTCTCTGTGGCTTTTGACAGAAACCAGGTTTTACTTCCATAGTATATCGCTAGTAGGACCACTGAATCGGTCTGCTTATAGCCTGGTGTTGTTCGTGGCGTCTGTTGCCGTTTTGATCGATTTAAGGTGGCCTAGCCGACTCGTGGCAACCTCAGTCGTCGGGTTATTATCCATGTTGAGTAGACGTCCGAAGTATATATATATATATATTCATGTAGGATACATCCTCTAGAGGTGTGTCGTTTGGGAGCACGTTGATGGGCCCCGCTAAGTGGTTGCACACAGCCCAGGTTTTCCTATGTTTATAGTGAGGCCTGTTTTCTTGCCCTCCGCTTCCAGCGGTGCTAATATCTGTGTCGCTTTGGTGGGGGATATTTTCGGCAAATCTTATATGGTTGCGTAATCGTCCATCTATGTCTACGCCATATTCACCCCAGTCACAATGTCTCATCGTCTACTCCAGACACAGAAATAGATCAACTCTGGACGGATTCCTTATCACTCCCGCCATGTTTCCAACGGTCCGCCGAGGAAACTATGAATCGGAGGATAATGACATTTTGCGTACGTGTTGGTTACACCAGTAGTGACGTCATCATGCGCAGTACGTATGTTCACTTGTTGGAGTTTGGTCCAGTTTCATTTGAACAATCGTGGGTAAATGCTCACTGTACACATGAAAAAGAATGGCAATCACTGGATGAAAACGAGAGAATGGAAAATCCACGTAGCAAGGGTCAACGCATTGTAATAGTTTATGCAGGTAGCTAAGAAAATTGTCTTCTAAGGGACGCAGAACTTCTTTTCCAATCAGTCCACAGATGGTGGGGACGACCACACTGAAATGAATGGAGATATTTTCAAGAATTGGTTGTGGAACACATTTCTTCCTACTCTGGATAGGCCGTCATGTATTGTAATGGACAATGCATCCTATCATAATGTTGTAGCGCAGGAAGACAAAATTCCAACTTCAAGCACGAAACAAGTAATTATGAATCGGCTTGCATAAGAAAATAAACCCTTTTGTCACAAAAATGTATAACAAGAGTTATTGCAGCTTGTGAGGAGGTGTAGGAAGACAAATATGTTTTAATTGACAAGATAATTGTAGAGCATGGCCACACTTCTCTTCGACTACCACCGTACCATTCACACCTCAACCCCATAGAACTTGTGTGATCAGTTTCTAAGAATCGACGTCACTGCACTCCGACCGAGCATACCCATAGATGCTCAGTCTCTCTCAGCAAATGGCGTCGGGTGTGGATACTGATGGTCCCTGTAGCTCGCTGGTTGTACACGCTCCTGCCCCGTCCTTACATGCGCCATACTCCGTTCGAACCTCGTTTAATGTGGAAACTTTGTAGCCTGGGGATTGCTGCTTCATCTATTGCGGTCATTGATTGATTTCAAAGTGTCACTTCTATCCATCACTAATGTGACAATGATGGGAGCTTGTGAAGCCAAGATGTCAGCTCTTTCATTGCCCTGAACCTCAGCATGAGTAGGACAGTAGATCCATGTCAACCTCTGGAGGTTTGAGGCCTTAACAGCTGCTATCCACTCGTATCTAAATTCATCCCTTCTGTACCTTCTTAAGTACGGCTTGCGCGTCTGTCACGATGACTGCCGTGGTACAGAGTCTCAGATATCCATTTCAGTACGTTGGTCACTGCTTTCTTCTCCATTCTCAAACTGGAGATTGTTGACATGTATGCCCTACTGCGCTCAGCAACGACCTCTCCTCTTACTCTGGCCGAGAAATCCCAGCCTGATGTCCCACTGCCCACGAATGATCCGTCGGTGTATACTACAGCGTCACTCTCCAGGGTGTTCTCAGTTATCAGCTGATTTACCTCGTGCTCTGCTCTCCCGTTGCTCCGTTCTCTGCATTCCTTGCGTAAGTTTGTGATGGCTCTCTGGTACTTATCATTCTATCACCAGCGTGGACCCATTCTTCCCCTTTGACTATCGTCTCAACTGGAGTGACGTGTCCGATTGTTGTCTCAGCCTTTGCCATCCATGACGACCCTCTCTTGACTCTTGTGTTAGCCGTAGTGAAAGGTCAAGTTTCCGCACAGAACAAGACTTACAAACTGTGTGATGTTAAAGAATTGACACTTGATGCCCTCTCCAAAATATATATTGAATAGTGGAATAAATGGGAAGAGCATGTGCTCTGAGAGGAAGAACCATATTGGCAACGAGGTGGGTTGCATTTTATCCAGCACTTAGCAATAATTAATCGCCTCGGATCATCAGAATGGAGCGGCTCACATGCCAATCTCAGTTGCTGACAATAGCCTCACAATATATTAACAACTACATCTTCATGAATACACAATTTGTTATTGCGTCCCAGGAAAGTACATCAACTGATGCAGACTGGAATAGCGACAATTCAATGCCCTTACCTTAAGGCTATGGCCGCGGCATACTCGTAACAAACACTTATTTTCATTCTATTTCGCCGGTTGATACTCTCATTTCTTGACTGCAGACTGGGCATGGTGTAATCGATAAGTAAGGCACTCGCCTTTCAAATCGATGAACGGAAACAGCGTGGATTCGAATCCCGTAGGTTTCAATCGACCACTGGTCGTCTTGACATGTCTTGCCATTCGCCCAACGTAGTTGGGGACCAGAGAGTGAGGTTGATGACCAGCAAAACCTCTTCCTCACTATAATCCAAATACAGCGCGTTACATCATCAAGACAAAACCGCCTGATGATGTCACCATCATCGCTTGCCATTGGCGACTAACAGAATGGGCATACTTTTCCTGTCATGATAACAGTGCGTATCCAGAATGAAGGTATGGGACTGGTTCTGTAACGCACTAAAGATACCCCAATCTTAAAGACGTGGTACATGCTTGAACTTCTGTCGGTGACATCCAGATATAACCTGGCACTGGCCAAATCCTACACGCGAGTTACCACAAACATGCAGCACACACTGCACACAAAATATCATATCAAGTATCGAGAGAGGAGCGTCATGGATGGTACAGGCAGAGAGAACAATTAGACAGGTGACCACAGTTGAGATGGTGATTTAACTTAACTTAACTTAACGTCTTTATACTGGTTTAGAAGACCCTGCAGAGTCTGTATACAACCAGTTACATTTACATCACCTTACTCTTAAAGCTATGCGCATCCAGTTTATTCTTAAATGCATTAACTGTCGCTGCCTCCACTACCTCCCCTGGCTATGCATTCCAAGCAGACACCAGTCTCTGACAAAAAATTTTTTTCCTAATATCTAATCTGGACCTCTCTTTAGTCAGCTTGTAGCTATGCCCTCGTGTTATTGTAGGTGGTTGTATTTTTAAAAAAACTTGTTATAGCCTAATTTATCCATTCCTCTGATCATCTTATAAACCTGTATTAAGTAACCACGAATTCTTCTCTCTTCGAGACACTGTAGGCCGGTTTTTCTGAGTCGTTCCTCATAACTGTAATTCTGGAATCCCACTATCATCTTTGTCGCTCTTTTTTGTATTCTTTCCAGCATGTTTATAATCCCTCTATGATAAGGACCTGTACACAGTAAACGGAGAAGAATTGGCCCACGCTAGTAATGGAATGACAGATTACATAGCGTCACCATTATCCTAGGCAGGGAGTGAAGCAAGGGGAGGGAAGGGCTCGAGATTAAACAGCTGGCAATAATAATATGCATTATAGTGACACCATCATGCAAACCGATTGATATCTGTTTGGGGTTTCCCTGACAGAGTTGGAGGTGAAGTCGTCGCTGATTTGAGCTAGGCACACATACCAGCACATTCACGTAAGACTGCAGCTCTAAAATGGCTGTCTGAGACCTCTAACGAGGGATTTCATCGCGGCAGACTCTCAATCCTTACTTTCGAAGGTTTAGTTCAGTTCAGTTCATCCCGTAACCCATCAGGTCGTTGGGGCACACATGGAGACATGAAAATCCCACGCCAGCTCTCTCTGTCTGTCGCCGCCTGATGTATCTCACCGTGACGAAGGCCTGACCACTGAGCGATGTTGTCCACCCATCTCTTCCTTGGACGTCCTCGCCCTCTCTGACCCGGTACGGATCCAAAGAGTATCGAGTTGGGAATTCCGTTGGACCTCGCGACGTGCCCGCACCAGGCCATCTTTCGTCTTTTGATAGTTGTGAACAGATCTTCAAAAGGACCAATAGCGTCTTCAACTCTCTGACGGATGTCTACGTTCGTGACACGATCCTTATATGTAACATTTATGAGTTTTCTATAGCACCGCTTTTCCATTGCACGTATTGTGCCCTGGATATCTGCTGTAATGGTCCAGGTCTCGCAGGCATACAGAAATATTGACAGCACCAAAGAGCGCAGTAGTCTGACTTTTATGCCGAGGGCGAGGCGCTTGTCTCGCCAAATAGGTTGCAGCCTAGTCAGCGCAGCTGTTGTTTGCTCTATTCTGGTAATTACCTCTGGCTTCGAACCCTCTTTGCTGATCAACGATCCAAGATATTTGAAATGTTTCACCACCTCAAGTACCTGCCCATTTGCCTCTATGACAGATTGAAACCCTGCAACGTTATTGGTCATGAGTTTTGTTTTATCAGCATTTATTTCCATACCAAAACTCAGGGCCGTTCTATCCAATCTACCAATCAACTCCTGGAGTTCCCTCTCTGTGCCTGCCAATACATCAATATCATCAGCAAAGTGGAAGTTTGTGATTAGCCTGTCACCTATTGTAACCGTGCCAACATGTCCTTTTAAGGGCGTCTCCATTATTCTCTCCAAGAAGATATTGAAGAGTGTGGGGGAGAGTATACAACCCTGTCTCACACCCACCGTCGTACAGAACCAATCGCCTAGCGTTCCCTCTACTGAGACAGCGTTGGTCGCCTGCTGATAAAGGTTTGCAATTACCCTTACAATATCACTATTGAACTTATAATGCTTCATTATTGACCATAGCGCCGCATGCCCCACTCTGTCAAACGCCTTTCGAAAGTCAATGAAGGCATGGTAGAGTGGTCGATGATACTCTGAGTACTTCTCATTCAGTAGACGAAGATTAAATATCTGCTCGATGGTACTCCTCGCTCGAAAGCCCGCTTGTTCTTCAGCAATGATACTCTCCGTCTGAGGATTCAGTCTGTTAAGTAATATCCTCAAGAGAACTATACTTGGATGACTTATCAGACTGATTGTTCGATAGTTCTGACACACATTGAGGTTTCCCGATTTAGGCAGTGGTATAATGACTGATTTTGTTCAACAGGTGGGCCACACTCCTGTCTGCCAAATTCTATTGCAGATGTAAGTCAGGGTAGTGATTGTCGCCTCACCTCCCACTTGCAGGAGCTCTGCTGGAATATTATCCACACCGACAGCCTTCCCTCTCTTCAGCATTTTTACGCCTTCATATATTTCTTCCCTTGTTATCGTTTGATTTTCCTCTATCAGACTCACTTCAGGAGACATTGCCATTCTTGGGTCACCTCGATCTTCATGCTTATATAGCTCCGAACAGTACTTTGTCCAGCGCTCACAAATGTCTTGAGCTTCTGTGAGACATTTCCCACTCTTGTCCTGAATCGTCGTATTTCGACTTTGGACAGGTCTTACTAAGTCCTTGACTAATTTATATGCTCCCTTGGCATCATTTCGTCCCAGATTTCGTTCGATAACTGCGCACTGAGCCGTTATCCAATCCACCTTGGCCTGTTTCATCTTGGTCTTTATGGATCTATTTATCTCTCTATATCGCTGAAGGTTTAGAAGGGCTGGTTATTGGGTTAGTGGATGACGGATGTAGAGGTATCAAATATCCAGTGGCTGGTATGGTTTTATTATCCTGGTCATTCTGGGGTTCAGGACAACGATAGAGCTGACATCCTGGCTTCACAAACATTAATTACGGGTAAAGACATGGACAGGAGCCAGATTTTAAAATATATGAATGCCGTCTGCTGGGTGATGACTATGTTATAGATGAATCAACAATTTACAGAGTTTAGAGCTTTGGCTTGGCTTTGTTCGTTCTCATTCTCCCGCTACCGAACCCTAAAAGGGCTTAAGTAGCACAATTTAGTCCAGAGAACGGAATGCATTGGGTCATAGTTTACAGATTGACTGTGATATTTGTACCTTTCGGTCCAACACATCCGACTTTAGAAAGCATTTTTTTAGTACCGGGTTAGCATTCCCTCTTCGATCCCTTCTCCTTAGCCAGTCTGCTCTGTTGCAGCCTGTTATCCAGGATAACCGCATGGATGTGTAGAAGGGTCTTGGCAGCTCTGGTTCGCTGGCCCTGACGCTAGCAGTCAGCTATGGGTCGCTGACCGCTGCAGCTCATGCGCTGCTCAGCGTCTTGATCCTTGTTTAGAGCTTTAAAATCGATCTAGGTTAGATCGGACTGTAGCGCAAGAGAGGACGGTACAGAAATGTATACAACAAATGATCGGCAGGAGCAGTCACTATCCACACCTTTCGTCATTTACTGAGAGATACTTTGCACCTGTCAGGTTTCTATTTCAAAGAATCGACGGAATTACACTTCGTGCATACACATAGGTGCCCAGTCTCTCTCAGCAAATGGCACTGTGTATGGATGCTTCTAAAGCACCTCATTTAAAGCACCTCATTTCCATTGCATGTATTCTACACAGAGGTGCTTTAGAAGACTCTTAAATGTTACATACAATGATCGAGTCACGAACGTATAAATACGACGAAGAGTGGAAAATGCAATTGGGCTTTTTGATGATCTGTTCACAGTTATCAAAAGGCAAAATATGACTTGGCATGGACACATAGCGAGGTCCAGCGGAATTATAAATTCGATACTGCATGGTTCCGTACCAGGAAAAAGAGGGTCGCTTAGTCAAAGGAAGAGAGGGGGCAGACATCATCATTGAGTGATCAAACCTTCTTCGCCACGGTGAGGCACGACATGCGGCAGCGGACAGAGAGAGAGAGAGCTCTGGCGTGGGTTTGTGGGAGTGTCTTCAAGTGTGCCCCAACGACCTGATGGGTTACGGGATGAACTGAACTGATGGATGCTTATGGCCCATGTAGCTTGCTGGTTGTATACCCTCTTGCTCTGTCCTCTCATACGCGCTACTCCGCTTGAACCTTGTTTGATGTCGAAACTTTGCAGTCTGTAAATTACTGCTTCATTTATTGCGGTATCCTCATCAAACAAGCAGTCATTAATTGATTTCAAACTGGCACCTGTTCGGAGGATAGTGAAGTCGATTCTTAGAAACAGAACAAAACCTTTTCTTTCAGTCCCTTTTCGGAATAATTAAGATTTATGATTATCTTATCTGCATTAACAACAATGTTCGCTTAGGCGTCTGAGGCCCGTTGCTTCGGATAAACACCACCATGTCCAGTTGTAACTGCGTGCTGCCAGGCCTCCTCTGAGGCAGATGTGGAGGATGCTACCTGTTGGAGCCACGTGTTTCGGGGACGACCTTTCCGGTGCTTCCAATTGTTTCTATGTGAATTCCTTCTCCTGTGTTGCATAAACAAAATAAAACGTGCGGTCATCTTCTTGGTCCTCAATTTGTTAATTGTTAAATGTTCACGGAGCGTAGGGCCTCAAATGCATAAAATCAACAGAGCACAACATTCCACTTCTATGGCATCTTCCCCATCACTGTTGACCTTACAAGCATATAACAGCTGTGGATAAAAATAGGCGGACTAAAGGAGAAGAGAGAGGGGCCGAACAGAAAAGTACCCCCTGATAAAAGTCCTTTGGGAGGTCTTGTGCTCAATAGTTTAATCAGTTATTTCCATAGTAATGTTTCAGAGGGTTAAATCCCACTTGTCATATCAATTATGGAACAATTTACTGTATTTGCCTATTGTTCCCGAAGATGCAAATCCAACTTGCCACATTAATTATAGAACAAATTAGTGTATTTGTCTATTGTTTCTAAATGTTCAAATCCCACTTGCGACATTAATTATGGAACTTCTTCTTCTTCTTCTGCGTACACAGTCAGACAGTAACCATTATTTTTTCGAAAAAAGCGGCGGTCATCCTGAGACTCTCGCCACTACCATAGAGCTTGTCTTGCAGTTCCACTGGCAATGGCCACATCTGCTCTCTCTGATCCCCGTATGTCGGGCAGTTCTGCAGCAGATGTTCAGTGGTCATTTTACCAGTACCGCACGGGCATTCGTCGGTACACCCTATCTTCAATTTGTTGAATAGGTGGTACCTCAGTCTATTGTGGCCAGTGCGAAGTCTGAAGACAACGACCTGCTCTCTTCGGTTCAACTGGTAATAGGCATCGTTTTTGGTGTAACCAGTATGTTCGGTTTCCCATTTGGTAATGTACCTGGCTTTGATAAGCCGTTTTGACTCTTCGTACGTCATACTGGTATCTGTTTGTGGTAGCCTTGCACCTTCTTTTGCCAGTCTGTCTGCCTCCTCGTTGCCTTGGATGTTGCAGTGTGACGGAACCCACTGTACCACTACCCTTTTTGGTGCGGACAGCTGGCACAGTTTGCAGAGTGCTGCTCTTAAGTCATTAAGCTCAGTGTTTTTCTGGCTTTTTAGCGCTGTGACTACGGCGAGAGCATCTGTCAGCAAGACTATGTGGCTCTCATTTTCACTGTGTGTTGCCATTTCTTCCACTGCCGCCCTCAGTGCCTCTGCCTCCGCTCTGAAATTGCTTGTGTACTTACCAGTAGCGAATGACAGTGTTATTTTTCTGCCATTTGGTAGGTTCAGGAATGCTCCTGCCCCTCCGTTCTGTGTAGTGTCTGTTACAGAACCGTCGGTGTATGCATGGGTCCAGTCCATGCTTGGGTAGCTTTTCGTTATGAAGCTTAGGGTAGTGTCTCTCCTTTCTTTTTCGGTCTGGCAGTTTTTGTTTGCAATACCTGGTATATTTTCTACCACCTCTGGAAATATATCCTGCCTCCAAGTAGGTTTTCGTACAGTAGTGATGGGTTTTGGTGTTGTTAGTGCGTTTATGGGATCTTCGTGCATCTTTGCTTTGGCTATTTCTGCAAAGTTTCTCCGCTTTAGTTTCCCAGTTCCCAAATTGTTTAGCCTCTGGTACATTGGATGGTCCGTCAGTCTTCGGAGTTTCTCTGACTGCAGCTGGGCTCTGCAGTCTCTTCTGTCGGTCATGGATTGCAGTTTTGTAATCTTTTCAAGTTCTACAATTGGCGTTGACTTCATGCCACCTGTTATGATTCTCATGGCTTGGTTTTGAAGTTTGTTAACTTTATCGAAGTTCGCCTTCGCTGCTGTTGTCCATGCCGCGATGCCATACTCGAGAACTGGTCTCACTCTTCCAGTGTACAGTTTCTTTAGTATGCCTTCGTCTGCTCCCCAGCTTGTGCCAGCAAGTTTCCTCATGATCGCCATTCTTTCTCTGGCTTTCATTCGGTTTCTCTCAATCTGACTTTTCCATGTCATGCGCCGATCAAATGTGACTCCCAGATAGGTTGGGTTGTCGTTTGGCTGCAGGATTTTGCCATTTAGGCTTAATTTGGTACTTTGGGGTTTTAATGAGAGCGAGAATATTGTGCACGTGGTTTTCTCCTCGTTTATTTTGACCAGCCATGAGTTCGCCCACTCTTCCAGCGATGTTAGGGCCGTTTGCATCCGATTTCTTGCTATGGTGAGATTCTTTTCAGAGGTCCACATAGCCAGATCGTCTGCAAACATTGAGCTATGGACTCTTCTTGGTATATTCTCTGTAATATCGTTTATATATACCAGGAAGAGTGTGGGTGACAGTACTCCCCCTTGGGGTACTCCCTGCTCGAGTGTCACCTTTTTGCTCATCTGCCCTTGTACTTGGACTCTGGCCGTTCTTTGTTTGAGGTAGTGGTTGATCCACTTGTACATCTTCCCACAAACATCACTTCTTCTTAGCTTGACTCTAAGTCCATCTTTCCAGACTTTGTCAAATGCCTTTTCCAGATCCACCCAAACAGCTACTGTGTGTTTCTGTGCCTGGTAGGCATCTTCTATCTCCTGGGCTATGAGGATGACCTGGTCCTCAGTGGATCTGTGCTGTCTAAAGCCGGCTTGCTGTGGAATTAGTATTCGTTTTTCTTCCAGATGCCACATCAGTCTGGTGTTTATCATCCGTTCCATCAGCTTGCCGACACAGCTCAGTAGGCTTATGGGCCTGTATCCATTCGGATCTGTTTTGTCCTTTCCTGTTTTTGGTACTGGTACCAGTATTGCATCTTTCCATGCCTGGGGTACAATACCCCTTTTCCAGCTTTGGTTCAGGACTGATAGTAGTTTTTTCTTCGCTGTTTGGCCCAGCCCCATCAGCATTTCGTTTGTTATCCCGTCTTTTCCGGGAGATTTCCTTCTCTTTAGTGTTCTCATAGCCTCTTCCATTTCGCGCATTGTTAGTTTGGCCATCATGTGCTCTTCAGGAGCCGTATTTATGTTTTCGTGCCCCTTTAGCTCTTCGCTAATGTCTGTATGCTTATCTGCAGGGACCTCGATGTGGTTTGCTCTGGCATAGTGATCGACAAAGGCGTTTGCGGCTTTCTTACCTGTGATCAAGTTCTCTCCTTGCTTGATAGTAATTTGTTTATTTGACGGGGTTTCGTCGTTCATGGCTCTGACTAGCTTCCATAGCTTGTTCCCTTCTTTGTCCAGGTTTAAACTTTCCGTTTTGTTTTTCCAACTTTCTCTTGCTGTTTGCTTGAGAGTGTGTTTGTACTTCGCCGCGGCGGCTTTGAGGGCGATGTTTGCCTCCACGGATTTTTCTCGTTCTGCCATGTTCCTGGCATTTGTTACTGCATCTTCCACTTTCTGTAACTCATCATTCCAGTAGGGCTTATAGTTTTTCCTAGCTCCTCTTGGGATGGTTTCAGTGGCGGCTTGCATTATTGCCTTGCTTAGGCTCTCTACCATGGGCTTCATTTTGGTGTTTCGTGTGTTGATGGTTTCACACAGCCCATCTGTCAGGGTTGCAAATCTGTCCCAGTCGGCTCGTTTGTAATTCCAACGTGGGAGCGTTTTTGTTTCCTGTGGGCCTACTTCCATGTCAATGGTTAGCCTGATCGGCCTGTGGTCGCTACCTGCCAGTTGGTTTAGCACCTGGCGGTCTATTTTATAGTGTATGTCCTGTGTGGAGAAGGCCAAATCTGGAGTCGAGGTGGTATGCCATGTTCTTGAATAGAAGCTAGGGCTATCCTCCGGCCTATTGATTAGGGAGAGATTTGCATCTATCTCCCAATCTTCCACTTCGTCACCTCTACTGTCTGTGTCAGAGTATCCCCATCTCTCCGAGTGGCTGTTGAAATCTCCAACTACTATGCAGTTGGAGTCTCTGACCTCCATACTCGAGAGCGATAGGTCTCTGTTTGGTGGTCCGTACAGATTGAAAATGCGGAGTTTCGTCTCTAGAGCCATTATGTCAACTCCTACAATTTCTGCTTGTCCGGTGTGATTGACAGGTACCGCGCTACTCGGTATGCTGTTCCTGGTCAGTATCAGGACCCCTCCTTTGTGACCTTCTCTATCTAGACGGAAGGTCTGGTATCCTCTGATTGAGAATTTATGGTTATTGTTGAGGTGCGTTTCCTGGATACATGCCACGTCAATCTTACCTTCATGCAGGTGGTGTGTTAGGGAAAGTTTTTTGTTAATGACTCCCTCCGCATTCCACTGTAGTATTCTGAGGGTCTTGAAGTTTTGGCCAATAGACGTTACCCCATAGCCATGTGCCTTGACTCCACGACACATGGGTGGGTGACCACCAGTAGTCAAGGGTGGGCCCCTTCGAGGCGTGAGGCCCGGCGCTATCGCTGCCTGGCGGGTCTCCTCAGGATGAGCGCCATACGTTTTTCGAATAGGTTGTGCTGCCATCATACTGTGATTTACGTTGCACTGTTTTGTTAGGCTTGCGGCCCCGTGCATCCGATTTCAACAGGCGTTTCTGTAGGGATGCCCTCCTTAGCCTTTGGCTGTCCCCAGCCTATCTGCAAGGCAGCAGTTGTTTACGATCAGAGTTTTCTCTCCTATGGAAGTTGTCTTACCAGACTTTCGAGTCTTCACTACTCGTGTCTATAGCGTGCAATGATGATATATGAGATGGACTGGTTTACCCGGAAGAGAGGCAGACCAGTGTGTCTGTGTCCCAGGATCGTCACGTCCTGCCAGAAACGTAGCATTTGCATGTGAGTGGGGTATCTCTTTTTCCCTTTGTTTTCTTGGCTTCTATGCAGGGATGGTACGCCTAGCATTCCCCGCCACCTGGG
This sequence comes from Ariolimax columbianus, assembly GCA_036924085.1. NCBI lineage: Eukaryota > Metazoa > Mollusca > Gastropoda > Stylommatophora > Arionidae > Ariolimax > Ariolimax columbianus. The sequence goes on from JAVGWX010000002.1 coordinate 27,357,900, forward strand.
GTGTTGACACAGTGGGGCAGGTGTGCAATGTCCGCTGGTCTGCATCTCTTCTGCGTCCAGCATGATAGTTATGGCTGATAACGTACAGAGGTAGATATCGTAGCCGGAGTGCATTTCGCCAGAGGACAAGCCTGGTAATGTCACAGAGATGTTGATCGCCTGGTGTGCGGACAACTCTCATGGTCAGTGGTTGAGTCTTGACAGTTCACAGTGTGGTGGCTGCTCTACTGTTTTCGACACCCCGACCAGGTTCTAAGTCTTTGGTTGGTGTTTTTCGCACCCCATCGCCGTATAGGGTGAGTATCAAGCAGTTGTCCGCCCGCTTTGATTTGCGGGCGGCAAGTACCTCTTACTGTGGCTCTACCTGATAGGGCTGGGGCGCAAGCCCCAGGTCCCGAGCATGTAGGAGCCTCCCATTGCAGTGGTGCTGAGATTTTGGGCGGGATTGCGGCTTACAAGGGTTCGGCCGTAATCCCCCACATGGTAGCCTCGCGCCCTTGGCTTATCAGCCTGGTACGTGAACCAAAGTGTCTGCGGCTCCTCTCGATTTGAGCTGGTTTTCCGTAGCAACGCCCTGTCATTAGTAGGGTAAAACTGACCTGTCTTCAGATCTATTTCCAGCACCCGTTCACTATTTGGTCAGACGAATTTATTGAGGGCTTTTGTTTGTCAATGACCAGGTATTTGAAATCTGCGGTTTCTGCGGAGTTAAACACGATTTCCGTAGCGTTCTTTCATTTGAGTGTTTGAGAGCTGACTTGTCGTCCGTGAGTCTAATACCAGCGTACGTTCATTATTAGACCCAAACGGCAGTGCTCCCGATTTGTCAGTTGTTCTACAGTATTGGCGTGTTCAGTCAAATTAAGCCGCAGGTTCCACACCTGGTGGTGCCCTTCCGTCAATTCCCTTAGCGAGACAATCAAGTTTCTTAAAGGGTAGCCCCAAAAATTTTCGAGGGTCCAATTCCAGCACATGTTCTCTATTAGACCCCACGAAGGTGTACTTTTTGATAGTCATTTTGCAGTATTTGCGTGGTAAGTTAACTTAGATCTCAGGCTCCACTCCTGATAGTGCTCTTCCGCCAATTCCTTTATCAAACACTGGATGCAGACAAAACCGAGCCACAGGGGACATAACCCCAGATTTCTGGTGGTCTAAGTCCAGCACCAGTTCCATCTTAGACCCCAGAAGAGTGGTCTCGGCATGTCAATCATTTCAGTGTTGGCCGTGTTGAGTCAAATTAAGCCGCAGGCTCCACTCCTGGTGGTGCCCTTCCGTCAATTCCTTTAAGTTTCAGCTTTGCAACCATACTTCCCCCGGAACCCAAACACTTTGGTTTCCCGGAAGCTGCCCGCAGAGTCATCGAAGCAACTCCTGCGGATCGCTAGTCGGCATCGTTTATGGTCAGAACTACGACGGTATCTGGTCGTCTTCGCGCCTCTGACTTTCGTTCTTGATTAATGAAAACATTCTTGACAAATGCTTTCGCAGTAGCTCGTCTTGCGGCGATCCAAGAATTTCACCTCTAACGCCGCAATACGAATGCCCCCGTTTGTCCCTGTTAATCATTACCTCCAGTTCCGAAAACCAACAAAATAGAACCGAGGTCCTATTCCATTATTCCATGCACCATTATTCAGGCAGCCGAGGCCTGCTTTGAACACTCTAATTTTTTCAAAGTAAACGCGCCGGCCACCCAGGACGCTCAGCGAAGAGCACCCGTGGGAGAGAGCCGGCAGACGGTAGGGCAGGAGACAACGGGCAGTGAACCGGCGCGAGCCGGACCGCCCGCCTGCGCCTGAGATCCAACTACGAGCTTTTTAACTGCAACAACTTTAATATACGCTATTGGAGCTGGAATTACCGCGGCTGCTGGCACCAGACTTGCCCTCCAATAGATCCTCGTTAAAGGGTTTAAAGTGTACTCATTCCAATTACGGGGCCTCGAAAGAGTCCCGTATTGTTATTTTTCGTCACTACCTCCCCGTGCCGGGAGTGGGTAAGTTGCGCGCCTGCTGCCTTCCTTGGATGTGGTAGCCGTTTCTCATGCTCCCTCTCCGGAATCGAACCCTGATTCCCCGTTACCCGTTACAAACATGGTAGGCATGTCACGTACCATCGACATTTGATAGGGCAGACATTTGAAAGATGCGTCGCCGGCACATGAGGCCATGCGATCAGCACAAAGTTATCCAGAGTCACCAGTGGGGACGCCGCAACCCCGCGAGGGGAAACGACGATTGGTTTTGAACTAATAAAAGCGCTCTTTCCGCGAGGGTCGGAGCTTGGTAAGCATGTATTAGCTCTAGAATTGCCACAGTTATCCAAGTAGGATCGTGTCATCTAAGGAACCTCGACTGATTTAATGAGCCATTCGCGGTTTCACCGTGAGACAGTGTGAACTTAGACATGCATGGCTTAATCTTTGAGACAAGCATATGACTACTGGCAGGATCAACCAGATATCTGTCGGAGACGTACGTACTGCGCACACCGGTCGGCGGAGGAAGGGTGTGTAAAAAGCCTCACTGGGACGGCCGCAGGGACCGACTGACGGGACGGACGGACGGTTGTTCCACCCGTCCCTCACTCCGTCGACCTAGGACCGCCTGACAGGGGCCTCCCACACGCACCAGACGACCGACCGACCGGGCTCGCTCGAGGAGGGATGGCAGCGCTCTGTGCAGAACGGATCCCAACGACCTCGGCGACGAATTTCACTGGGACTAGAGACACAATTTGGCCTGCCCTTCTCCGTAGGGAGAACGCAGGGCCTCGAGGCAACGATTCCTGCTTTCCATTTGCCGGTCACAAGCTCTTTGCGAGAGTCGGACCACCAGCGAGACGTACTGTCGAGCTCTGCTATAAGCCTTAGATAAATCACCACGGACGGACCACGTTTCCTGATACGGACCAGACTAGCGCACCTCGGTGGAGGAGCCACTACCACAAACCGCACCCAATTCGCACTACGGGGAAAGGCAGGCGAGCGTTTTCCGCAAGCCCGCGCTATCGCTCCGCCTGGCGGGACTGAGATCGCTTTACGAACACTGGTTGAAATTGAGTCGCCGCGGCGAGACAACTACCCCAGATAATTATGGAACAAATTAGTGTATTTGCCTATTGTTCCAGAAGGTTCAAATCCCACTTGCGCCTTTAATTATGTAACAAATTAGTGTATTTGCCCATTGTAATGGATAGAAGAATCTAGTGGCAATTTGAGAACCATTTATTATTGCATTTATATTGTCCCTTATTTTTCAACGTAATTTCCACCAACATTGATGCACTCATCCCATCGCTTTATCAGTGCAAGGACAGGTCCATTTAGTTTATTTTGTGTTCGTCAGTCTAGGTACCAATCATAAACACACCCATTCAATCAAACATGCGTTATACTAATGATTAGACCATGAACTTAAGTATATATTTGCTTGTTACTTTACTATATATTTTATTGTCACTTTAGTTATTTTGTTTCATTGTCACTTTAGTAAATGTTTTATTGTCACATTAGTATATATTTTATAGTCACTTTAGTAAATGTTTTATATTTTTAGCGATTACACCTTTATTAATAATAACAATTATTAGTATTATTATTAACATTGTGTTGTGTGTAAATGATGCAGACACGCATTAAAAACAGATGCTAGTCATTTTACGAGGGGTGCTCAAATAAATCAAACAGGGATTCCTTGTTATTGTTCTACCTGAATGGGTTGTAGCGTGCTGGAACTACTATCATTAGTTAGGGGAACGTGTGTCCTATTACTGCTACATGGCCCAATTGCCATGGGCGAGTCATGTGACAGATAAATAAAAATGGCGGACAACACTGTTAGTGCTTGCATAGTACAGCGTGTTATGATTGTTTCTTGTGAAAGAAGGCGTGAAACCTGCAAAAATTTACAGAAGACTTCAATCACAATACGGTGATGAGACACTCAACCGCAGTAAGGCATTTGAATGGTGTAGATGTTTTAGAGAAGGTCGTACATCTGTGAGTGATGATCCCTGCCGTGGTGGTCCCACGATAGTCATTCCTGTGAACAGATTGTGGAACGCCTTTTCCTGGATGTTAATTTTTTACCTCGTGGTGCCACTATCAACAATGAACAGTACATACGCATTTTTAGTGATGTGCATGACCATCTCCGGAAAAAACGGCCTAGTTTGATCACAAAGGGCGTCCTGCTCCTGCAAGATAACGCTCGACCTCATACGGCTCACCACATCATGTGCTATCTACAGCAGCTCAGCTGGGCAGTACTGCCACATCCATCGTACATGCCAGACCTCGCTCTAAGCAATTTCCACCTGTTTGGATCTCTAAAAGAATTCCTGGCAGTTCAGAATTTCACCACAAATGACGAGGAATCAGGATGACCTGGATTGGTTCAGACATACGATCTTTCAAATCTTTCTACGCTGAAGCTTATCAAGCATTATTTAAAAGCTGGAATAATTGAAAAAAACGTTGCAGAAGATTATATAAAATAATTAATGGCATTTTGACATCTTGAAAAATGTATACTTTTTTATTTAAAAAAAGTCTCGGTTTGATTTGAATGCCTCTCACACAGACAAGCAAACAGATAAGTCTATTTGCCAAAAGATACAATGTCACAATTGTTTTCATTTTCTTCTTATTCTGACTCTGAATTAAGATCGTATTAAAATGTTGGCGAAAATATATGTAAATAAATAATATGTATTATTGAATTAAATGTAGTTTTATTTAGAAATACAATGAACTTCATAGCCAATGACAATCAACATGGGCACGATAATTGGCGCAGGACTGTAAACGTCCTGCAAATTAAAATTATATAACACCAGTTTTATTTTTCAAATGCTGTTTTATTTCAACAGTTAAGTTTGATACATAGGCATACAAATACCGGTCAAGTTCAGCTAATCTACTGAAAATAGATGTGTAATTATTTCACGGGCGAACGATGATTATAATACCATTAAAGTTCAGCTAATCTACTGAAAATAGATGTGTCAATATTTCACGGGCGAACGATCATTATAATACCATTAAAGTTCAGCTAATCTACTGAAAATAGATGTGTCAATATTTCACTGGCGAACGATCATTATAATACCTTTACAGTTCAGCTAATCTACTGAAAATAGATGTGTCAATATTTTACGGGCGAACGATCATTATAATTCCATTAAAGTTCAGCTAATCTACTGAAAATAGATGTGTCATTATTTCACGGGCGAACGATGATTATAATACCATTAAAGTTCAGCTAATCTACTGAAAATAGATGTGTCAATATTTCACGGGCGAACGATCATTATAATACCATTAAAGTTCAGCTAATCTACTGAAAATAGATGTGTCAATATTTCACTGGCGAACGATCATTATAATACCTTTACAGTTCAGCTAATCTACTGAAAATAGATGTGTCAATATTTTACGGGCGAACGATCATTATAATTCCATTAAAGTTCAGCTAATCTACTGAAAATAGATGTGTCAATATTTCACGGGCGAACGATCATTATAATACCATTAAAGTGTAGCTAATCTAGTGAAAATAGATGTGTTAATATTTCACGGGCGAACGATCATTATAATACCATTAAAGTTCAGCTAATCCACTGAAAATAGATGTGTCAATATTTCTCGGGCGAACGATCATTAGTTGAGGTACTTGTAGTCTTTGATTCAAATATTCGTCGCATCTGCGTGACGAGACCAGCTTGGTACATGTGTGTTTGTTCTACATTGACGTCACGCTTGAACTGTGTCACAAAGGCAGTCGATTCTGCAGTTGAAGACATGTATTTGCGAGTAACCAATTTTGTTTTAGATTGATGTACCTTCATCATTGAAACGGAATGTGTTAGATTGGTACTCGTGGAATAGCATGTATTTTGACTGCCTGGAAAACGTGTATCAATTCCTTGTGCCCCAACACTGCTGGAAGTTAATTTATCCTCTAGTGGCTTTGAATTATTTGTTTTACTGAAAGGAACATGCAAAATCTGTTGGATTCTCATCTTCAAATTTTGATCCGCGCTTTGGTCTCCAGTTTTTACGGTGGTGTCCTTGTGCATTTCTTGATTTCTACTCTGGGGAATTTGACGAACAGGTGATAGCTTATTAAGCAATATGGCAGGATCTATGGCTACAGATGAAAGAAGTATACTGCTGCTGGGGATAGTACACACTGAAGACTCGCTGGGAGCTCTTTGATCACTACTTGCACTTGAGACGTTGCGGGTTCGGTTTTCACTTTCCGAAGTCTCATCTTCGTGTAGAAGGAGATGTTCACGTTCTTTGATGCCACGAAAGATGCAAGCCTCTCCCGGCATGCGACACAAAGATGTATTGTACATTAATGAATATGAATTTTCATTGGCAGAATCATTTGAACAATGTGATGACTTTTTCATTAGGATATTGTAATAAATACTTTGGTTCCATGTATCTTTCTCTTCTGTGGCTGTTGTCATGGCAATACTGCTTGCTAATATGCTGCTAGATTCATTTTTTACCATTTCCCGCATTGGACTGATTGATTGCATGGTACTAGGATTGCTACCAATATAGGCTGTCTGTTGTTCTGGGTGATTTCTAAATGTTTTATCAAATAAATGAACAAAAGGTTGCAGCCATAGATGAGACAAAACTGCTTTGATGGTGAACCTAAGATCAGTGTTGGGCTCCAGTGTACTACCAATCAGGCTTCTACATGTCACGGAAACATTTCGATGGTCCGGAAAATTGACTTTACCTTTCAGCTGACGATACATCATCTATGAAAATTAAAGAAAATGTTATGCATGAGAGTTCGTGTTCAAAAAATTAGTTTTTGAAAATAGTGTCACAAAAATGCATATAAGACTTACGTCTGCGGAAAGAATAATTTCTTTTTATAAACGTTGGTCTTATATAAGTAATCAAAGATTCTACAATATACTCGTGACATAAGCCATTAGAAGAATCGCAAGGGAAATGTGAAGAAAAACTAACATCAACATGCCAATACCACCAAGAAGTAAAAAAAAAAGTATCAAAGCAAGGAGGTTAATAGATGAAAGCTTCAATCGTATTTTGATCAATGACAAAAATAGGCCCCACAATTAACGAGTTGGACCCGTACTTCAACAAATGAAGCGACGGTGAAGTTAAGTTGAGTTGTGTTTTTCTGAAACTGCGAAGATAGAGTATTTCATAAGACTTATCAGCCCAACAGGCACTCGGATAATACATTCCTACTGAGCAAGGATCAACTGAAACTAGCTATATTAATTTTTGTAATCGAAATAACTGTTAAGAGCAGACCTAGATATATATCAACAGGTATGACAAGAATAATGACTGAAGCAATTCAATTCTTGTAGAGACAGGAATATAGTGGCTAGAAAACATATTTTATGAGTACTAGATAACTGGCAACAGGTACAATACATCAAGGCTGGAATAAAGGATTCGTAAAAGAATGCGATACATACAGAGGTATATAGAGAATCAGTCATTCAGAAACAAATGTATGTGAATATACATTAACAAAGATTATGACTAATTGTTTAACCTCAATTAAACAAAACTCAAATTTGATTCCGTAAGGAATTGGTTGGTATTATTCTGTTCTGTTTTTAAGAATCAACTTTCCTGCGTTCTGAGAAAAACTCTGAGATACTCAGTCTCTCTCAGCAAATGACCAAGGTGTGGATACACGCTGCACAGATTCCACTGGACCCTCTCTTGATTTAAAAGTTCTGAAGATTGTGAATTGCTGATTTATCTAGTGCAGTGTCGTCATTAAATATGCAGTCATTGATAGCCTTAAAAATGACACACATATCCATCTTTATTTTGCCCATGCGTTGTTGCAAAGCCAAGATGTTAGATCTTCTACTGACCGAAACCGCAACATGACTAGAACAGTAAATCCACCTCAGCTGCTGGAGGTTTTGAAGCCCTTCTGTACCTTGGGAAGTAAGGATTTGTAATCTGACATGATGAGGTCTTAGATAGCCACCCCAGAGATGGACCACTGCCTCCATCTCCATTATCGTACTGAAGTTTTTTGTCCTTCATGCCTCACTCCGCTCAGCAACAACTTGACCTCCTGCTGTAACAGAGAAGCCCCAATCTGATTTCCCATTGCAACGCATCTTGTCATGGGTATGTAGGAGTATGACGGCATCACTCTCCTGAGTGACAGTACTAGTCACCTGGTTAACCTCGAGCTCTACTTTCCCATGGCGTTTACTCTCTGCAGTCTTTGCCTAGGGTTTTGTTGGCTCTCTGCTAATATCATTCTATAGTTCGGACACATACTTCTCCCTTGACTATCGCCTTGGCTGTTGTCTCCTGTCCAATTGTTTTCTCGAACTGTGCCTATTTATTTCATGTTTCTTTGATGTGTAAAGTGCTATTGTATAGAAGGTGGCTCTTGTCTGCAGTAGCCCGTAAATATACTCTGGTCGGTGCCTATATATGTTTGGATGTCACAAATAAAGGTCCCAGCATGTACCTCATCTTTATAATCAGGATATGTCTAGTGCAACCCAACACCAGTCGCATTCCTTTATTATGAATAAGTTCCAACCTTTCAAACTGTGCTATTGACATTTTGAGGATACCCCGTTCGTAATTAATAACTGAAATAACTAACTGACGATAGCGTTGTTCCAAGTTTGCAGCTGTTATTTTCGTGAGTGCTTAAGTGCTTGCTTGCATCTTTGTATGGTTCGGTTGACGTGGTACCTATATGGAAGGCTCCGATCAAATGTTACTCCGATGTATTTCAACCTGTCGCACCAGCTAATGACACGTCTATTAAATGTAATACGCGGCAGGTCTGCCTTCACTTGAGTTATTCAAGGAGCACCGCATCATCCAGAACTTGGCAGGATTGATATGTGCCAGGAATCTCCGCACCACTGTGACAATATTACCTGCAAAGTCTCTTGTGTTTTTAACCATCTCACACTAAGGGTGTTTAAATCAAACCGGGATTTCTTGTTCTAGTTTTAAGTGAATGGATTATAGCGTGCTGAACTACTATCATTAGTTAGTGGAACTTGTGCCCTTTTACTGCTGGTTGGCCCACTTGCCATTGGCCAGACACGTGACAGATACATAAAAATGCCGGACAACACTGTAAGTGTATGCATGGAACAGCGTGTTGTGATGAAGTTTCTTTTGAAAGAAGGCGGTAAACCTGCGGACATTTACAGAAGACTGCAATCACAATACTGTGATGAGACACTCAACCGTAGTAAGACATTTGAATTATGTAAACGTTTTATAGAAGGCAGTACATCAGTGAGTGATGATCCCTGCCGTGGTGGCTCTCTACTCACGACAGCCATTCCTGTGAATATCCAGAATGTGAAACGCCTTATCCTGGGTGTTGATTTTTTTATCCCATGATGCCACTATCAGCAGTGAACAGTACATACGAATTTTGAGTGATGTTTATAACCGTCTGTGGAAAAAACGGCCTGTTTGATTACAAAGGGCGTCCTACTCCTGCAAGATAACGCTCGACCTCATACAGCTCACCACACTATGTGCTATCTGCAGCAACTCAGCTGGGAAGTATTGCCACATCCTCTTTACAGCCGAGACCTCGCTCCAAGCGAGTTCCAACTGCATGGACCTCCACAAAAATTCCTGGGAGGCCAGTATTCCATGAGTGATGACGAAGTGAAACAGGATGTCCTGGATTGGTTCAGGCATACTGGCAAATATTTCTACGTTGGAGGTTTTCAAGCATTACTTAAACGCTGGGATAAGTGCATAAACTTTGCATAATATTATATCGAAAAATAAGTGACACGTTGACTACTTAAAACACTTTTTTTATTACAAAAAAGAAGTTTCTGTTTTACTTGAAAGCCTCTCGTACTTAACTGAGCTAGTCCTATGTGTTAGTACGACACCTACAATTGTTAATTTTCGTCCTGTCCCAGTTGGTTGAATGTTGGCCACTCGTAGTGTGTACAGGCTAGAGAAATTTGTCTCTGTTGGAAAGGACTTATGGATTATCTTTCAGTTATCTTGTCTTATAAAGATGCCTTCACCATCCATTTTTTGCCGCCCCTTCTGCGGATACATCTATGTATGTATGTGTCCCTGCTTTGGGCTGTATTTACCTTAAATAATTTATGTAGCCTTGGCTCTTTGGTGTGGTGGGAGGGGGGGGGGGCTGATGATCTTTCTGTTCTATTCCTGGCACTTCTGTATTAATTGAAACTGTATCTAGACAGTGGTTTGGCTGCTCATAGACCGCCAGCATTTCCTGTGATAGCTATGGATTTGTTGTGATGTGTGTATGAAGTGAGTCCTTTTCAACCTTTTTTTTCCCTAGATTTTGGTGTTTGACCTGCATGGGGATGGTTTGGCCTGCGTCGCAACTTCTCGTTGTGCACAAGCACTTTCTTTTCTCGTCTATTATGCAAGGGTCTGCGTTTGGTGTCTTTTTCCATTGCTTGGATTGAGGTACTTTTCAATCTTTCTGTGATTAATCGGAGGAGTGCGTTTTGTCCTTTGTTATCCTATCGGTATTTGTTTTTGTGCCCCAGACTGACATGTCCTAATCCAAAACTGACCTGACTGACTGTATAGACGTTTTTGAGAATGCAATTGTTTACTCCACAGCTTGTGTCTACCAACGTCTTTATTAGGGAAAGTGTTCTTGTTGCTCTCTGTTGTATGGTATTCAGGTGTGGCTTCCATGTGAGCCTTTTGTCTAGCTTTACCCCAAGATATGTAGGGCTTTGTTCATATGTGATTTCACTTTCCTGTAGTTTTAGTTTGAATGTTTCTTACGATTGGATAACGAGAAGCATGTTACTACGGCCGTTGATGTATTTATTTGGACTCCCCAGTCTGACGCCCATTTTCGTATGATATTTAGTGCTCCCTGCATCATGTGTTTAGTAGTGAGTAGGTTTTCTGCAGGACACCATGCTGCAAGATCATTTGCATGGAGAGCCCTGGAGATATGCTTAAGAATTGTCTCCACTATGTCATTGATGAACATAATGAAGAGGGTATGTGACCTGCGGGTCTACTTAGCTCTAGTGTCTGAGTCTATAAAGATGGACTCACACATCCATCATACATTACCCTGCAAGAAACTGGTTGCATACAGACTCTTTAGAGTCATCTAAACCTGTATAAATACGTTAAGTTAACTTAAAACATCGAAATGAGTTTAAATATTTCGCTGCCTGGCATCAGAAACTTGATATGCGTGTTTGAAAATCAGGATTTGCATATTAATATTGCCTAGTAAAATAGTACATTTTTTTACAGGGACACATTCAAATGTGTTGTTCTTTTTTTTTTTTAAACGTATAAATGCTTAATTACCTTTTTGGTATTTTTGTCACAGAATGGCATTTGACCTGTGACCATGATAAAAATTATGCAGCCAAGACTCCATATATCGTTCTGCAAAGGACTGTAAGGCGTTCCCCGTAGCAATTCAGGCGACGCGTAAGCTGCACTTCCGCAATAAGTACTGAAAATGTGAATTGTTGTTGCAGTTTCAATAATATAAAATGTGAGATTATGTGTTTAACTTAATATGTTAGTTCTGCCGGGTGAATAATGAGCAGACGTGGATCAAATGGTGCAGGTGCGTCAGCAGTTCAAGTATTAGATTAGAGACTACTCTGGCCATGCATTTTTGGTAGGGGTCCTACATGCACATTACACTTCAAAATTGGTTAACATGCATTACAATTGAGAGTACCAACTATACACCACCTGAAATTACAATACACAAATATATACACACACAAACATACACATACAAACATACACATACAAACATACACACACAAACATACACACACAAACATACACATACAGTAGTACTCAACTTATACGAACAGATTGCGACTAGATCATGATAGTAAAGAATATTTCGTGAAGCAGGATTCAGGTTTTTTTTGGTTTTTTTGCTTGCAAATGCAGGACCTGAGAAGACAATAATATGAGCTTGACCTGGTCTCAGAATATCTTTCGTTAACTCACGTCCTTCTTTAAACATTGTTGTCCAGTTCTTCGCTATTGTCTTCGACACACTTTTGTCACCATACACTGCCTGCGTTCTGCGACGAATGTCAACTGGTTGACATCCTTCAGCTGTTAGAAACCGAAGCATCACTCGCTGATCAACTCTGGACGGATTCCATATCACACCCGCCATGTTTTGAACGATCTGCTGAGGAAACTATGAGTTGGAGTCTAATGCAATTTTGCAAACTTGACGGTTGGTACGTGCTGTTTACACCAGAAGTGACGTCATCATGCGCATCGTACGTTTGTTCAATTGTTGCAGCTTGGTCCGGTTTAATTTGAACACGCACGTTTATATGTGTGTATATATATATATATATAGAACAAGCAAGACAAGAAGTGCAAAGAACAGCTAGACAGCGTGTAAATGAATATTGGATATATTTATGTGAGAATTTCCAAGATGCCTTCAATAATGGTAACATCAGAGGCATGTATAAAGGGGTAAAGAAAGCAATCGGCCCAACATTGAAAAAGAGTGCGCCGCTAAAAGTTTTATCTGGGGCGATCATCACTGATAAGAGGAAGAAGTTAGACAGAACTATACTTAAGCGAGACAGAGCTAGCAGAAGATACCCTCAATGTCATCGAGGCCATGCCAACTCTGGACCATCTGGACTCGCTGCGAACCAAGGCAGAAGTTACCTGTGCTATTGCTGACCTTGCTTCTGGCAAGGCTCCAGAAAAGAATGGAATCCCAATAGAGATCATCAGGAGTGGAAAAGACATATTTTCCCCACAGATACACCAGTTAATAACATTATGCTGGAATTAAGGACAGGTCCTGCAGGATTTCAAAGATTCGAGCATTGTAACCTTGTACAAGAACAAGGGGGACTGGAGTGACTGCGACAACTACAGAGAAATTTCGCTTCTGTGTACCGTTGGGAAGATACTTGCCATTTCTGTTCTGCGCAGACTCTAGGTTCTAGGAGACCAGGCTTACACAGAGTCACAGTGCGGTGTTCGTTGGAATAGGTCTACCACAGATATGATATTCTCGTTACGAAAGTTGCAAGAGAAATGCAGTGAACAAAAGCAACCATTGTATATTGCCTTGATAGATCTCACGAAGGCATTTGACTTGGTCAGTCGTGTGGGTCTGTTCACCGCGCTCAGGAGGATTGGTTGCCCACCGATTCTTCTGAGCATTATCGAGTCGTCCCACACTGACATGAAAGGCACCATCAACTTTGGCGGTGCGTTCTCAGAGGAATTTGAAATCAAGTGCGGAGTAAAACAAGGCTGTGTACTTTCCCCAACCCTCTTTGGAATATATTTCTCACTTCTCTTGAAGCACGAATTTCGTGACCAGGAAGGTGGTATCTTCATTCACTCTCGCACAGATGGCCTATTTAATTCCCAAAGGCTGAAAGCCAAGACGAAAATATACAGGGGGCTGATGAGAGAACCGCTCTTTGTGGATAATGCAGCAATTACGGCTCACTCAGAGGAGGAACTGCAAAGCTTACTATCGGCATTTCCGGATACTGCTGTGCGTTCGAGTAAACAATCAGCAAAACGAAAACACAAGTTATGGTCGAGGGTGGAAACAAACCACCTGTAATCTTCATTGATGATGAGACTCTCGATGTAGTAAATCAGTTTTCGTTCTTGGGATCCCCAATCAGTAATAAAGTATAACTGGACCAATAGATCAATATCAGGATAGGCAATGCAGCAACAACAATGAGCAGATTAACAAAAAGGGTCTGGGAGAACAAGAAGCTCACTGTTAAAATAAAAACACTGGTTTACCAGGCCTGTGTTCTCAGCACTCTTCTTTTTGGCAGTGAGAAAAAGTCTACCTGCATGCACCAGGAGAGGCGGCTAAACATCTTTCACATGAGATGCATGGGCAGAATCCTGGGATTTGGGTGGCAAGACAAGATCACAAGCGCAGAGGTGTTGGAGAGAACAGGCACTGTCAAATTCTTTTTCATGCTTAGTCTTCGAAGGCCACGATGGCTGGGACCCATTCGGAGGATGGATGATGGCAGAATACCAGAATATCTTCTTTATGGGGAATTACAGTTGGGGAAAAAGCTCTCTGTCTCACTACATCGGTACAAGGATGTATGCATGCGGGATATAAATGATGCAGGCATCGATTTAGAATCATGAATAGGACGCCGTGGATCTTGTTAAATTGAAGGGCAGGATTAAGCATGGAATACAGACAAAGGAGATACTGATTGCTGATAGGCTAAAGACAGCGTTTGAGACGACACGCCACACCATGCGATGTCGCAAACGGTCCTGACTTTCCTTGCACACACTGTGGACGACGCTTCTCTGCCCGGATTGGTATTACGAGTCACATTCGTTACCGTCATGTTGCAAACTATAGTTGCATACCTTATTTTTTCCAAAGCACAATTACTATCGTATGAGGGAAAGAGCCAGTGGAACTATATATATATATATATATATATATATATATATATATATATATATATATATATATATATATATATATATATTTATATATATATATATATATATATATATATATATATATATATATATATATATATATATATATATATATGTATGTATATAAGCAAGAATAAATATAAATAACAAACAACAACAAAACAAATAAACAACAATAAAGCACATCTTACTTTTGAATATTTAGATTCTTGTGAAAGTGGGAGATGAATGTATAGGAAGATGATGTTTTAGGTGTGTGAATAAAGTCGTCAGCCTCATTCATAGAAGACAATTTAGTGAATGTGAATTGCTTTTTCTTTTTGTGCGACGGGAATTTCATTGCGATCTTATACGGTCTGATGGTGAAGACTCTGGATCTGGATGGTTAGGAGTGACTGGTGATAGATGTGAAGAACGGCTCTTGACAAAGGAATATAATGCAGTTTGCAGCGCTGATGTCTGTCTTCTTTCTTGAAACAGTTCACTGTAATAGGCTATTGACTTTTGCAGGTCTGACATTACTTTTGTAGCACTGACATGACTTTTGTAACAGTGACTTGACTTTCGCACTTCTTCCGAAATTAGGATCGATGCTTTCCCAATATGCAATTGCTTTCTCTTTTATTTTTATTCCTTCATTTATTTCTTTAGTTATGTTCTGTTTCTAAGAACCGACGTCACTGCACTCCGAGCATACCCCTAGGTGCTCAGTCTCTCTCATCAAATGGTGTAAGGTATGGATGCTGATGGTCCCTGTAGCTCGCTGGATGTGCACGCTCCTGCGCCGTCCTCTCATGCACCCTACTCAAGATGTCAGCTCTTTCATTGCCTTGAACCCCGGCATTAGCAGGACAGTAGATCCAGGTCAGCGCCTGGAGGTTTGAGACCTCAACAGCAGCTATCCACTCGTACTTAAGCCATCCCTTCTGTACTTTCTGAAGTACGGCTTGCGCGTCTGTCACGATGACTGCCGTTGTTACATAAGTCGCAGATATCCATTTCAGTGCTGAGGTCACTTCTTCCGTCTGTCTCCATTCTCAAACTGGAGGTTGTTGACATGCATGCTCTACTACGCTCAGCAACGACCTCTCCTCTCACTCTAGCCGAGAAACCCCAGCCTGATGTCCCACTGCGCACGTCATATACACCGTCGGTGTATATGACAGGGTCACTCTCCTGGGTGTTCTCAGTTATCAGCTGATTTACCTCGTGCTCTGCACTCTCGTTGTTCAGTTCTCTGGATTCCTTGCCTAAGGTTATGATGACTCTCTGGTACATTCTTCCCCTTTTGCTATCGTCTCAGCTGGAGTGACGTGTCCGATTGTTGTCTCAGCCTGTGCCATCCATGACGACCCCCTCTTGATTCTTGATCCCTTGATGTCTGAGATACTACTGTGCAGAGGGTGTCGAGTGTCTATGGTGACACGCATATAGGCTTTGACTTGTGCCAGTTTATGTCTGGATGTCACCAATAACAATCCCAACATGTACCGCATCATCACAATCGGGGTATCTCTAGTGCAGCCTAGAACCAGACGCATACCTTCATTCTGGATGCGGTCCAACCTTTCACACTGTGCTCTTTAGAACACTCTGATAGAGGTGGCCACATCTTGATAATGAGAATCCTCTTCAAGATGCAATCAGAAGATATTTGACAGTAAAGGACTCATTGTGAAAACCAAAGACTAATATTTCCTTGACAAATCAGATAAATCCACAACAATTGAAGTTAATTCGTCTACAAAATCTTCACCAAAAGGATGGTAATCAGCTGCTTTCAAAACCTTTTAATGTGGTAGTTTTCACTTCCTCTCAATCATCTCTAATTGTTTTAATATTACCAATGCTAGTGAAACCTTTCCAGAAAGCTTTAAAGGTCCTTCACTTGGCCCCCTCAGAAACATTTTAATCTAATGTAGCTATAGCCTTTGCAAATGCCCTGCTTATATAATAAGTTGTCAACGCTGCATTCACAGTAATATTAAAATGTGGGTGCAGCAATGAAGTTGTATTTAGATGGAGGAACGCAACTTTCATTTCTTTGAAAGACTTTGTCATTATCAACAAATAGATGCATTTTAACTGGAATTGACTGCACCTTGCAATTAGTCAGAACTGCAGGCTTGAATTAATCAGAGAACGAAGTTGAAAATAATTCAGCAATCTTGCAGGTTTGAAATAATCAGACAACCACGTTGACAATAATTTAGCAGTGATCCAAACCATTTTTTATTTCTTTTATTTGTAATGAACAAGAAAGCTAAATATTAAATACGTAGTTTTAATGCCTCCTATTTTATTTTATGAAAACCATAACATATAAAAAGAGCACAATAACAATATTTGATAGAGTTCGACCAATATATAGACCAATTGTAAAAGTACACAAGCTTACATGGTATGGGCATGTTTCAAGATCGTCTGGGTTGACCAAGACGTTCGAGCAAGGTACTGTGCCTGGGAGAGACTGACAGAAAACGCGATGTGAAGATACCAGAGAGGGAACGGGAAGATCCATATCTAGAACACATATCCTGGCATAAAAACCGAGTGAAGTGGCGGAAACTGGTCCAACAATCTCCAGTGATGATGAGATCCAGAAAACGGTCGTCTTCGCTCTCATAATGGTTCAAGAAGTCAAGGCAAAGTTGCATGCGATATTCTTTCTGTTCCTGTGTGAGGATTCATGAGACCCATCTGGCGCAAACTTTGTGATCTCCAACGTTGACACCATCATTTCCCACGCATTTAAACCGATATCCAGCTCCACAGACAGTTCGCTGATCGTAATCCTCCTATTTGCACAGATGAGCTGATCCAGCCGTTCTTCATTGCGTGGTGTGACAGGGTCGTCCGGAGCGGGGCTTGGCCTGCATCTCATTTTCGAAATTACGAAAACGCACAGGCACAACCCACAGCCTCACTGTGCTAACATTCACTGTTTGATTTCCGTAAACGTCCAGCAAGCGTCAATAAATGTCAATTGGAGCAACGTTTTCCCCATATAGGAATTAAATAACGCGCCTATGTTTATAACGCACTTCCATGACGGAAGCCATTTTGTCCGACTGCACCTCCACTGCCACCCGTCGAACAGAAACCCAATTTTACGGATTTTGGCGGGAAGGTTGAAACTTTATTGTCATAACCTATTTCTGACGTCGTGGGACATCATAATATAAATAGGAGGTATTACGTTCGGAACGCCCCTCGTACATTCCCCCAGGTCTAGTAAGCCACCGGAAGTGAAATCGCAAAAATAACTTGCAACGCATAGCTTTGACTTCCTGACAACAGTCATAACCTGTCTGCTTGAATCCTAGGATTTCAAGCAAGGAAAAACAGTTTACAGGGTGCATGTACAGAACGAATTGGGGAAACTGAGTATCTAAGCAACAAGCAGATTATGTATATTATTAGCTCCAAAGAAGGAAGTGAACAATTTATAACCTTCAGGCTGTCAACAGGTCACACCAGATTGACATGCCATCTATTCAACACACTTAACATAGAAACTACCAATGAGGAGTATAGATAGCGGAACATCTGCTGAAAAGGTTCTTGACACATGGAGAACTGAGAAAGCACATTTAGGTATCACCAGTACAATCCATATGTAAGCTCTTTAGTGATATAAACAACTTCAGGCAGTCAACTGGTTTCTCTAACTATATTAATGTTGACATCTGAAAACATACAGATAAGAAGCAGAAGAAATCCATATCAAACACAAACAATAGCCTTCCTCATCGTCATTCAGTATAAAAATATTGTAAATTGTAAAAGTTCTATTCTATCCCGAAGAACTATCAATGAAAGCTTTACATTTATGAGGACATCGTTGTAACATGTATGCGTGTAATATTTATGTACTATTTGTCTCCTATAAAATAATAGTTTTAGTTCAAATTATTTTACATTGTCATTGTGAAATTTCTTAAAAATATATTACTCGTGGAAATTGCCTTACCTGCTGAGAGTGTTATGTGTCTGAAGTGCCTTGGAAAACCCGAAATCTGATAAAGCCACTGTCATATTTCTCCTCAATAATATGTTTTCACACTTCAAGTCTCTATGACATATATTGCGATTGTGGAGATAGCTGACTCCTTGACATACCTGTCATCAGATATATCGTTTGTGAGTAGCGGGCATTTAATTGTCCTACTCTTAGTCATATTTCTGGGGAGTGAGAATTGGTACAGGTCTCACTAAACAATGCGAAATGCCTTTGTGGACGTACATCCTTTGCCAATCAAGCCAACCGTACCTTCTCGAGCGGTCCGCTAGCTGGGTCCGGTGCTCCCGTTTAAACTAACACGGCAATGGCAAACAGCGAGTATCCGGCCCTGAGAAACCGGACTCCCGATGACTGAAGAGATAAAATAGCTGGCTTTGGGTGGGGAAACACAAATAGAAACCCTCGGGGGAGTGTGACCCCCTCCGTCAGGTGCGGCAGATGATGGGTCCACCGGCGCGTGTACATGACCCGATCCCCACCACGGTCACACCAACGGAGCTACCCTGGTTAACAGAAAAGCAACTGAAGCTCGACAGACAGTGTTTGGATGATCCGGGACATGGATAGGAAGACTCCAAAACTTCCCCACCGAAGAGGGAACATGCCGGCCAGAATGGCGTAGGTACCAAGAAATGGAAAAGGACATGTACGCATATACGGTTAATGGGTATGCTCGAATATATCACACGATATGGGGCTGCCTCCGTGGACTGACACCGGGCGGAGACAGCGCCGGATCCCAAGCCTCGAAGGGATCCACCCCAAGCTACTGATGACAGCTCTAGGTTTCGGTGTACCAGGATCAAGTAGAGTAAAGCTACTGGACTACACAACACTCTACATTTAGATTTCACAATGGAACGCAGAGAAGGGGGGGGGCGGGGGCGGGGGGGGGAGGATGAGAAAGAAACTCGAACTGCACAACTTCCAGTATGAGCACAAGGAATCACATCTAAATACAGATAGACGATTTGGCACTAGGAGATATGAAACACACAGGTTGACAGAGAGGGTCACAAAGGAGGTATCATCACATTAGTAAAAAAAAAAAATCCGTAGCCGCCATAGAAACCTCCAGAAACGTGTGACAGTCAAAATACATATCCTCACTGAACCGCTACAAATTGCCAACTATTACTGACCCTATAGCAAAACCTAGAACTAGATAAAATTGCACTAGCCGATACGAATCATATAGTTCTCGGGGACTTCAACAGCCACTCTCCAAGTTGGGGCTACAACACAATGGATACAAGAGGAGAGGAGGTGGAGGATTGTGTGGTAGAAAATCTCCTCATTCTAATAAATAAACCAGACACAGAGCCAACCTTTTATTCAAGATGCTGGAGAACACAGAGCACGCCTGACCTGGCAATGGCAACAGAGAACATTCAGAGGCGCACAAAAAGAGAGGTAATGAGGCAGCTTGGAGGAAGTGATCACAAACTATGCATAATTACAAAAGAGGATTTAGAACTACCCATAAATAGAAAGAAGAAAGCCAGCTGGAATTATAAAAGAGCAGACTGGAACTTCTACAAGCACTTAACTGAAGATAAATTAACAACACCCTTCACATCAATCAATATCAGACAAAACACTACAACACTTACAAACATCATCATAGAGGCAGCGGAAAAAAATCAATATCACGAGGCAGAGGACAGAATTATAACCCTTTCTAGACCAGGAAGCTACAAGAACTGCATGACAGGGCCATCAAAGCAAGAACTACCATGGATCAAGATCCATCAGACTTCAACATCACATAACACAACAAACAGCTTGCTATATACAGGAAGGAAAAACTCACGTGTGTCAGAAAAGGTTGGCAGGAAAAAACTGCATCCCTCAACATGGAGAAAGACACCGCATCCCTCAACATGGAGAAAGACACCGCATCCCTCAACATGGAGAAAGACACCACAAAACGTTGGAGTCTGGTGAGGAGCCTAAATGAGGAGAACACCATCAATCAAGCAAAAACGGTACTTCAAGAGAGTGGCGAGACATATACAGGAAAAGAAGCAGTCAATCTCATTGCCGCCGGTTTTGTAGAAGACACCAAAAAAAAATTGTCCAAAGTAAGAGTTAGAAAGGAGGAAAATGAACTAAAAAAGAGACGGAAAATGACAAAAAAACAATGAAGATGAAATAAACAAGCTTTTCAGTATCCAAGAATTGAATTGGGCAATAGGAAAACTTTAGATGAAAAAGGCAGCTGGACCCGACGCGATAACAAAATGAAATGATAACACACTTGGGACCAATAGGCAGACAGCGATTCCTGGACCTGATAAACCAATCGTGAGCTCAGGGATTGTTCCCAAAAGAATGGAAGGAGGCAGAAATAATCCCAATCCTCAAGAAGGGAAAACCAAAAAAACATAAAAACAAGCTACCGCCCAATCAGCCTCCTTAGTTGTCTGGGAAAGACAATGGAAAGTCTTGTGAACAATAGGATGCTAACTTTCCTTGAGAAAAACAAAATCCTAGACGAGTTCCAGTCTGGCTATAAAAAGTACAGGAGTACCGACGACCAGAACACTTATCTGACCCAGGAAATCGAAGATGCCTTTCAGAGGAAATGCAAACTATTGGCCACCTTCTTTGATCTGACTAAAGCTTTTGATAAAGTCCGGAAGAAAGGACTAATACTAAAATTAACGGGCTGCGGAATGAGTAGGAAAATTTTTGACTGGATCAAAGACTACCTCCACTCACGATGTGTGAGAGTCAGGCTGGAGGAACACAAGAGCAAAATTGTCAAACTGCATGAGGGGGTTCCCCAGGGAGGATCACTATCCCCTACCTTGTTTATTCTCTTCATTAATGATCTGTCAAACCAGTTCAGACCACACATCCACACGGCACTCCATGCGGACGACCGGGCCATATGGACCCAGGAAGAAAAAAATTGGAACCGGAAAAGCAAGAATGCAGGAAATAATCAGTGCAGTAAACAAATGTGCAGACTCATCGAGTTTCAAAATGATCAAAAGCAAAACACTCTCAACACTCTTCTAGCTCTCTACAAAGCCAGAGCAGGTCGATCTATATTTAGAAAACAGCCTACTCTCTAGAGAAGGAGGTTTAACAAAAGATTAACATGGGGCCCACACATAGAGGATACTCAAAACAAGGTCACCCTCAGAATAAGGCTGATAATAAAACTGGCAGAGACAAATTGGGGCGCAGATGCAAACACAGTCAGACAAGTCTACACTGGATAAGTACGGCCAACACTGGAATATAATATAGTGCCTATGCAACAGCGGCAAAGACCAGCTTAAAGAAATTAGACAGGGCACAGAATTCCGGACTCAGAACTAGTACCGGAGGTCTGAGACACACCCCAATCAGAGAACTCAAAGCGGTAGCATGTCTCCGAACCTCGGTGAGAGCAGAGAAGGAAAAATACTTGACCTGACAGAAAAATAGAAGCACATAAATAAACATCCAATGCAGGGAAAAGTAAATGAATTAACAAAAAACCGCATAAAAAGAACAAGCTTTAATCATCTAGCAAAAGCCCTTACAACAATTAACAGTGACATCATATCAAAATGTCTAACGACATAGGAAATGATACAGATATATGAAAATACAGACCAACAGCCCAACTTCACAGTGAAAGCGAAAATTCCAGATATCGATTTTAAAAAGGGGGGCGGGGGGGGGGGGGGGGGAAGAATCAGACCATGCATTTAAAGAAAAACCCTAAAGCATATTGGAGATGCTTACCCTCAACACATGTGGACGCACGTCTACACAGATGGATCATCAGAGGAAGCATTGAGGAAAGGAGGGGGCAGGACTCGTCATACTTCTACAAGATGGAACCGTTATAGGAGCCCTCGACAAAATCTAAGACCAGAGCTATTGGCAATAATTAAAGCAGTCAAACTATTGGATGAAAAGTGGTTAAAGAATAACATAATACTGTTTTTTGTGTGACTGCATATAAATTTTGCAGGCCACACAAAGAGAACCACCAGATAGTATGGAGACGGAACTGATATGCCAGCTAAATAAACTCTCAGACCACAATAAAATCACCCTCCAGTGGATTACAGCTCACTGCGGCATACCTGGGAATGAATGGGCGAACAGACTGGCCAGGGAGGGACGACACGGAGAACAATTCACCCACCCATTGACACTTCCAGAGGTCAAGGCAAACATTAAAAAAATATAAATAACAGTGGATCGAGAGAAAAACAGCAAATACCCTCAGGACCCAATGGATAGACTGAATAGGAAACAGTGTACCACAATTTTTGCGCATCAGAACAGGTCATTGCAGACTAAATGCACACATGCATAAAATGAAAGCAGCACAGGCTGCACAATGCACATGTCAGATAGGACCCAAACTCGAGAAAACATCCTGCAAACATGTCCATTGCACCAAGGCTCCTGATGAAAGAAACATACAAGACAAACTGCGGAACCATTGAGGACCTGCGACTGACGTGTCACTTATGGAAGCGGCTCATCTGGGGGCATAAAACGAGCATACGAAACCGAACGCAAAGAAGAAGTCACATTTCACTTCTTCTTTATGTCCTGCTAACACTTGCAAAATGGTGTTACTGATAATGCATGATAAGTCAATAAACAATTAGTGGGCTCTACTGTCTCATCATTATGGCACAGTTTGATCATTTCCGTCAGGGTAGCTGTGATCTGACATAAGGGTCTTTCAATTTCTTTAAATGAGGACAAGAAATGTGAATAGCATTTGTTTGGTGGCATATTTTCTATCAAATGTTATTAGCGTCCTTAGAAAGCTGATTTTTTTTGTTTGTTGCTTTTTAACATTGATACCTGAGGTCAGACTTACCAGCCGACAATGCATGTGGCAGTCAGTGAAAGCTAAAAATACATGGTGGAAATGTTATTTGTTTCTAGATCGAGCGAGCGAAGAGAGAGAGAGAGAGAGAGAGAGAGAGAGAGAGAGAGAGAGAGAGAGAGAGAGAGAGAGAGAGAGAAATGAAAGAGAGAGATTGGGGAGAGAAAAAGAGAGAGCAAGTGAGAGAGACAGACAAACTGAAAGACAGAGAGGAGTTACATGCACTTGCATCATATTTTCGAATGTTGGAATCTAGGTACTAGATGTGCTGCAAAGTTGTTTATGCGTTCTACATTATGTACTGTTCATGAGCATTTAAACACAGTTTAAAATGTGTAAAAAATATTTATATTTAAGTCGGCTTTCGGCGTTCTTGCAACACTTTGAACCATATGTAAACCTACTATTGCATTATTGAGGCAGCCCAAAAACACATTGATCTTCATCTCTATCGACTACACAGAAGCATTGGGTTATATATATCAACAATGTGTCTGACATTCTCTAATAAAATAATGTGTCGATTCTAGCTACATCAAAGTTTATGTCAATTGCCACACAAATGTCAATACCGCCTTCCATCCAGTTGTGGTTTTAAAATAAAAAGTGATCCGTCAGAGAGTTCCTATCTCATCGACACTTTTTCTCTGGGTGCTTGAAATCTTGCGACTCGTAGAACTTTGAAATCAATTTTGAATGAAGATTTTTCATTCATCTTCGATTCACAGACGACACAGTGCTGATCCCAGTCAGTCGCAGAACTTACCATGTGTAATAGATGTTCAGCAATGAGGGAAAGAGAGCAGGGCTAAAAATAAATATATCTAAGACCAAAGTCATGCGGAACTGTTTCGTCAATTGTGACGCGGTCATCCTCGATGGGGAAAAAACACGGAAGACGTCTAGGAATACTATTCTCCTGGACGCATCCTCAACATGTAGAATAATCTTTAACCAGAGCTAACAAGACGTCGCTCCGCAGGTTGGCCGGCCTTCTCGTCTACCCTGACAGTCTTCTAAGGTTTTCGGGGTCGATCTCTACGCGCTTTCCTCTTAAACTCCACTGTCCTTCCTGCAATTTGCTATGCTGCTGAAATATGGACACTGAAAAATGGAGAACAATCTGTGAAGTGACCCAGGCCTTTCTCGATAGACGCATGGTCAATCTTACTTAGCGCAACAAGCGCGTGCAGAATCTGCATAATTCTGATCTACTGTCCATAGAGGATAGCTTTAGAAATGCGACCATCTTTCATGCGATGAACATGATCAGGCCATTGTAGCCTTCGCTACCTAAGAAGTTACATGTTTGGGCGACGGGTGCGAGAGTGTATTTCTGCATTTGTCACTCTGTCCCTCCATGTAATCCCAAGAACGGATCACAGGCGCCGTAGACGGAAGGTGTAAAGCTGGTACTCTTGTTTGGCATCAGTTCTCAAAGTCTCGCTACCAAATAGGAGTGTGCTGACGACATTTGCATTGTACTTTATGGCCTTGGTTTTAATTGTCAGTTTCTAGTTTTTCCAAACATGTGTTGTGAGTCGAGCAAATGAAGCTTTGCCAATTTTGTCAAGTTTCAATATTACGCCAAAATAAGCAGTTGCCACATGACATATCTATTTTTTTAAACTACTACTTACTTGTGCAAACAAAAGGCCTGCTTCGTCCTCTTGTAAAACACCGCGCCTTTTTATATAGTCCAGCAGATCTCCACGACTGGCATACTCCATCATTATACAAACACATTCTTCCGTCTGCATAATCTATTAGGAAGTTTCTTGAACACTTAATATGCGTAATATAAAAGTGCTGCATATCTATAACATAAAACAAGGTAAAACATGTGTCTGTCCGTCTTTCAAAAACTCTGGAAAGGTGAGCGCCAGTGACCCGAAATTTGTACAGCTCATTCTGTCTGGAATTTCTGAACAAATATAATTATTTTCAGATCGCTGCGTCGTTTCAATCTTGAGTAGTTGATTATTATTAACGAAATTTTTGCTTGATGTTTTTTGGGTATACCTTACAATGCGATTTATGTAAGCGCACGTGGCCGCTCAAACCTCAGGACTAATCCATGTCTGTAAAGGATCAATATAGGGAGAAGTAATTCTTTCTTTTAGCGCGACCGTTGAAGGGGACACAGGGCCAGTCTATGTTTGGAGCTGATCTGTATAAAAGGACTTTGGACAACGTGCAAACGCGATTTTTTTTAGCGTGGTCGCTCAATGCACTTCAGTGCAGTGTTGTTGGGACGGAGTTTTCAGAGTTATGTTAATATTTCGTAACTTGAAGTCATTGTCGAATTGTGTGTATTAATAAATTATGTTTTTTCCAAGGCGAAGTTGGGCACTAAAGTCTAAACTGTAAAACAGAAAATACATGTATCTGTTCGTCGGTCTTGCAAAAACTCTCTAGCTGTGACGTGAAACTTGCACAGCTCATTCTGTCTGGAATTCAAAGGTCAACATACTATTTCCTCCTCTCTGCAAAGTACAAAGTTTAGGACCGATGCGTCTACTGTGACATCAGAATAGGCAATCAGTGGTGCAACATCTAGGCAGCTAGCAAGGCGTGACGATAATGCTATCTCATGAAGATACTGGAGCAAATGTGTTTCCTCGTCGTTCATTGTGTGGTTAGTCCACTTTTGCTCTGATTTCCTCAATTATAGAGAGCATCATTTTGTGCAGAAAGTCCATTTATACTTCAACATATCTGGGCAGCACGCTGTCGAGATCTGTCAGCCTAGACGATGAGGTGGCAAGCAGAATAGCAAAGGCCAGCACAGCCTTTGGTAGAATGCGCTCGATGGTCTGGGCCCGTCGTGGCATCAGCGTCAAGACCAAACTCAAAGTCTACCGTGCAACCATCATTCCAACCCTACTATACGCTTGCGAAAGCTGGACTGTATACTCTGGACATGCAATGAGGTTAAACCACTTCCACACAGGTTGCCTGAGGCGAATATTCTACATCCGATGCCAAGATCGTGTCACTGACATCGAGGTTCTCTCGAGGACTAACATGCACAGCATCCATGCACTGCTAGAAAAAGCACGACTAGGATGGGCCGGATACCTCGTCCGTATGTCAGACGAGCGGCTCCCAAAGAAGCTTCTCTACGGCGAGCTGAGAGAGGGATGCGTGAGAGAGGGCGCCCAAAGAAACGTTTTAAAGACGGTCTGAAGGACTCACTAAAAAGTTGCCAGATAGACATCGACACCTGGGAATGTCTTGCGCAAAACAGATCTGACTGGAGAAGCGCAGTCAAATCGGGTGTAGCTGCCGGTGAAGATGACCGTGTTGTGAAAGCCCAGAACAGACGCTAGACGCGGAAATCCCGAGCAGCGGGAACACCATCCCCTTCTAAAAACCTCGTGTGCCCGATATGTAGCAGATGTTTTCGTGCTCGCATTGGCCTGTTCAGCCACATGCGCACCCACTTCCAACAGGGAAATCTGTGACAAGGATGATGTCGGCGGTCCTCATCGACAACGATGGACAGCTATTATTACTTCAAACCAAACGGAAAATAGGTGGTTACCAAATTTATTAATTTTTCGTCAGACCAATTTTTTTTTAATTTTCTCATGGAATATGACATAAGTGGCTTTACTAACAGACTTGGCAAAAGGATTTAGATTCTGATTTATTTCTTGCATATACTATTTCATATTCCCTGAAAAACCGAAAAAAAATTGTTCGCACTCGAGAGTTTTTGCAAGACTGTCAGATACGTGTATTTACTGTATTTTAGTTTAGATATATGTAAGTAATAAATCATAATCTAACTCCCGTGCAAAGCCGCTTAGTACAGCTAATAATTCGTAAACCTACATCAAATACAAAATAAATTAAAGATCGTTAATTTTTTTTTTTTTATTTTTGCTTTCGCCTTATTTATCAAATCCCAAAGGCAGTGTGCGTTGCAATGTGGTTTTTATTTTGCGCCTGTCGGCCCAGTGCATCCGACTTCAGCATGCATTTTATGTAAAGGTCTGCTTCCTCCTGCATTTTCTAAGGGTATGCTTCCCCGGTGTAACGGCCGGTGCTGTGTTGGGAATCGAGCCCAGCACCTTCTGATTGTGAACTTAACCAATAGTCCACGTCGTCCCCAGAGATCGTTAAATGAGATCGATTATGTTTGTCCTGACCTGGTATAATACTTTTTTTTACATGTTTGAAAACTATCATGCCCACTAGTAACAACAATTCTATAAGGTATTCAGAAATAAGTGCCCATTTTGAAGAGGAAAAAAAATAATAATATATATATATATATGTATATCAGCATTTATGAGATATATATATAGATAAAAATATTTTGTTTAGATATTATAAGATCAACGTTATGCCACATTTGTTAGTCAGAAAAGGAAATAATATGCATTTTAACTTATTTAGTGTTTATTTATTTTTAAAACATGTATCTTTGCTGGATAGTAATTTTAGAGTTCTACAACTACAAATGGCGATATGTGGGAAAGATCATTCATGAAATCAAATACTGCATGTCCTATTATGGAAAATCATAAACGTGCACTGAAAGTTTCGAGATGCATCATAAATTTAGGGTGCTATGTTGTTTTCATAATTCTTCTTAATCTGTAAAGATGCAATAAAGAAATATAGTGCCTTTATTATTTGAATGACGTTGAAATTAAAATTCGTTACACTAAAAACATAGCAATACAATTTTATACATATTTTTCACGTGATGTTAAGCGCGGGTGTCTGTATCATCGTATTTCAAACCAGAAAAAAAGAAAAATACATGCCCTGGATATTAAAGTAAAAGCATTTTTTACATTGGACAGTATAATATGACAGGCTGTCTACGAGTACAACTAGAGACCGAAGAAGAGAAAAGAGAGTTTATATATTTGACAAATAAGTTATTAAACGAGAAATTTGTAGAATTCTGGTTTCTAAAGAAGCATTAGTGCTTAGGAAACTGAACATCTCACTGAGTAAGAACAACGATATTGACATCTCTAAAACTGCATTGTAGAAAATGTTAAGGGGTATTGGCTTCATATTTAGCAACTATACCGACTGTTGAAACATCATTTTCGAAAAACCTCATCTAGTAGTTATTAGAATCAAATTGTTACGGAAAATTAGAGAAATGCGTAAAGAAAACTACGATATTGTGAATAGTAGCGAAGCGTGTTGATAATTTTAGAACAAGCTGAGTCATGAATATAAAGGAGTGCACTTTACGTAGTCGAAAAAAATGTTGAAAATTACTTCGTGCTTGTACTGAATTAGGTAGTTGAAACCCATTCTGTTGGCGTACTTCTGCACAGTTCTCTGTGTTTTCTTGTAAATCAGGTTTAAGCGTCTTTGTTTCATTTCTGAAAAATATTTCTATAACCTCTCTCCTTTAAGATGTGATCAAATTGCAATCATAAAACTAAACAAAACTGCGCTGAAAAAACATTTGAACCACATTTCATGAGCTTGGAATGTAACACTTTCAGGTCGGCGCAATTTGTGGCTAGTTGGAAAAATAATATCGCTCTAATGGCCGTCTCCTAGCTACCACTTGAAATGATTTCTACGTTGTAAATGGATGAACGCAATCAGCTTACTTTTCCAAAAGTAACTGATAAATTCATTCTGTCGCTTCGTGCATTTGCTAACATGTCACTATGTTTAAACAAAAATGACTACTACAGTTTCAAACTGATTAATTTCACATTTATTTTATGCAAAGGGGTTTCTTATCTAATTCTTCAAAACCGTTTGGGATAGCCCAGCCTATCTGGTCTATTATAACACTTCGTTGCTGATTGTTAATAAAGGTGAAACATGGATAAATTCATATCGTACTAATGGAGAGATATGGCAATCTGGAAATGGAACTATAAAGAGAATTGTACCAAATAGTAAAAATAGCGATTGATAATAGCCAATGCAGGTAGCAGATATAATTTTGTGTTAAAGAACGGTGAACTTAGTTTTGTTTCAATATCTACCAGAAATCGGGGATGTCATTTAAAGATGAGAGGTCACATATTTAGAGTGGGTTAAAGAAAATTGTACTTCTCTCATTAGATAGACTCTCCTATCTGAAAATGGGCAATGCTTCTTTCGATAATGCATTGGCACTCGAGACAAAGTACTAAGCAAGTGCTAAGGACGAATTCAAACTTTAAAAACACATTGTGTTTTGTGAATTCACGACAACAATGGGCCTTTTTTTAAATAACAAATAAAACGTCAGTTTTGATCAATCCTCGCAGTCTACATAACCTATCTGCATATACATTAACCATGTAATAAAAATAGGGGCACATGCAAAAATTCAAGTTAATAAGTTAATGAATTATTGAGAGAATATATAAATTCCAACGGCACGTATTTCTGAAAGCACTATACCATCTCAGTTATCATCATTATTGGGGCAGCTGAAAAAGAAGAAGATTTGTGTTTCCAAAGTAGATACACAGCAAATAGATAACGGAACACCTGATACATATAAATCAGAAGCAGTGAAAGGCTTTTGAATCAAATTGGTCCCAGTAATGTTAATTAAATTGAACGACAGATCAAAATATATTTATTATATCAAAAGATCGACACACCAAGGGTAGACAGTTCTAAGGAAGACGCAGTCACATTCTACAGTTAAAGTTGCATAGCTATGACCAATGTAAATCTCGTGAGAACACACGGTGCTTAATGAGTTTAGATGAATATATTGAAGACAAGACAGACGGAACTGATAGATTTGGATAGCAGGAAGAGAATGGTAGAGATAAAGGGTCGTTCACATATGATATCAAGTAAATCTCGTCATATGTTGTCTCTCTTTCCTCTGCCCACCCCCTCCCTCCACCCCCAAGCTATCACACTTTATCACAGACGACGAACCCACTCTCTCATACACCTTCCTCAACTTAACGTCACAAATGTCTTTCACCTACACTGTGTTTTCTCTCGGTGAGACCCCTCCTCCGCGCGCGGAACATAATGGCAACCTACGGTACTGCATACCCGCCATGAAACTTATAGCAGCCAAATAGGTTGGTGGTTGTAAGAAGCGAAGTTCTGCAAAGAAAATGTTACTTACTTATATGCAATTGGATCAAGATGCTGAGCAGCGCATGACCTGCAGCAGTCAGCGACCCTGAGCTGACTGTTAGCGTCAGGGTCAGCTAACCAGAGCTGCCAAGACCATTCTACACCTTCACGCGGTGATCCTTGACAACAAGGTACAGCTGAGCAGGCTGGTTAAGGAGAAGAGATCGAAAAGGGAAGGCTTACCCGGTATTTAAAAAATGCCTGCTGAAGTCGGATGTGTCGGACCGAAAAATGCAAATATCGCAGTCAATCTGTAAACTACGACATAACGCATTCCGTGCTCTGGACATACTCTGTTACTTGCAAAGCCATTTTTAGGACTTGGTAGCGGGAGATTGAGAACGAACGAAGTGAGCCAGATATGCAATACCTTTGAAAGCGACGGCCACGAGCGAGGGGCAAGTATGATAAATGCCAATAACTGGAAAATGTTCAACAAATTGCATATCGTCAATGAGGCTTTGCAAAATATGAAACTAGATATAACCTTACTGATATCACATAACGAAATTAGTCACAATCGTTTAAGTTAAGCACTTTGTCACCTCGTATACTTGTATAATGTTTCGATGACTCAAAGACAATATAACTGACAATTCCCGAGGAAGAAATTTGTCGAGGAACTCCTTCGCTGCTCGGCGTCGACTAACGATCTGGTATTGAAAAAAGGGGTGGAGGGGGGTGGGGGGGGGGGGGGGGGAGGGGGAGAGAGAATTGATCAATAATCAATCAAATGTGCAAAATTCAATAATGCATATCGCCAAAATTGTTACGTTATAACACATTTTTTAAAATAATTGTTATTGGGTTCATGTTAATGGCTTGTAAGGTTGTTTTTTGTCACCTGAAAGGATTTTGCTGCTATTTCTTGGGTAGACATTGTTGTGCGCATGATAATTTAAAGGTAATTGAAGTCCGATAATATACATTGATGTCGCAGATGAAGTATTAGAGATTTCATTGTGCTAGGACACCAGCTTTACATTGATGTCGCAGATGAAGTATTAGAGATTTCATTGTGCTAGGACACCAGCTTTACATTGATGTCGCGGATGAAGTATTAGAGATTTCATTGTGCTAGGACACCAGCTTTACATTGATGTCGCGGATGAAGTATTAGAGATTTCATTGTGCTAGGACACCAGCTTTACATTGATGTCGCGGATGAAGTATTAGAGATTTCATTGTGCTAGGACACCAGCTTTACATTGATGTCGCGGATGAAGTATTAGAGATTTCATTGTGCTAGGACACCAGCTTTACATTGATGTCGCGGATGAAGTATTAGAGATTTCATTGTGCTAGGACACCAGCTTTACATTGATGTCACAGATGAAGTATTAGAGATTTCATTGTGCTAGGACACCAGCTTTACATTGATGTCGCGGATGAAGTATTAGAGATTTCATTGTGCTAAGACATCAGCTTTTTATGACGTAGGAAGGTCAATGTCGATTATGGGGATCGTATATATTCGCCATGAGACAAGAGCGACCTCTGTTCCGCCACTAGGATAAGTACAAAGGCCGATTAGAGTATCTAATTTAAAATTAAAATAAGACGAAAATATTGAATCTCTTCAAAAATAGTTTCACTATACTTGTTCAATACACACAAGCTTCCTAGTGTCATCGGCTGGAAAAATCAAAAACATCAAATTAGGAGATCGAATGATTTTAACAGTGGGAAATTTGATGTTCCGAAACACGGGAAAGGTATTATTACAAATGTACATTGTACATTGAATTATTCTGTAGCACACACATACAAGAGACGTTTTATCATTCTGAATGAGAACAAAATACACATCAAAATCAGTAATAACAATGTAATGCACCGATGCAACACATTTTTGTCAATTGAAGCAACATTGTGTAATTTGAATCCAGTTATTTCAATTAAAGACGGAATTTGTGCCAATGACTAGACAAATAAGATTACCTGAGACCAAAGAGATGTGGTTTTTATGCAAAAAAATAAGAATTCCAAAGACAGCTAGAAAGGTATGAGTAATTCACGAATGTTCAAATTCGTTAACCAAACAATCTCTGCTGTGACTAATCAACTATCCTTTCTAACACCCAACCAGAAGAGACAGAATGCGGAACGACGACATTCGAAGTATGGCCGGCACTACGTCTTGTGTCGAATACATTTGAAGGCAGAAAAAAAGTTGGTGTGGTCATCTCATGAGAATGCACCCTCATCAACTTCCACTGGTGGCTTACATTGCTGGTAGATCTGGCTACAGGGCAAAGGGAGCGGCCGCGAGATAGATGGATAGATGACATTAGAGTGATTGTGCAGCGACAAGGGCTCACATTGACCGAGGCAACGCACTTGGCGCAGGATAGACGACTCAAGTTCCCCACGCCACTTAACGGCACAAGTGGAAAGAAAACTAACTAACAAATAACTAACTAACTAACACCCAACATTTGCTTTGCAACAAACAGCAACTGATCATCATTATTTGTATCAGCTGTGAGCTGCCAATGTTAAACTTGATTCTTATTCAAGGCATGGTAGAGGACAATTCCAACGTGTGAATTGAAATGCCTAAGTAAAGTAATTGGTGTCACCAGGAGAGATACAATAATAAATGATGACTTTAGAAATATGGTAAGAACTTTTTTTGATTAATCAAAATCCTCTCTGTTTCTCTGTTCCCAGTGCATACCGTAGTAGTAGTAACCCCTTTCAGTCATGACCAACTATAGGGCGATACGACATGTAGTCGTAAACAAAAAAGATATACTTAGCTTTTCTTATTTTTTTCTCCTTGCGGCGTTCTTTCACTCTTTCTGTTGCAAGAGCCTCTCTTCAACAAGCGTGAGGTGGCATTTCAGGGCTAATCTCCACTTGGATCAGTCGGCAACTTTGTCTTCCCAGGATGGCAGACTGATGTCCAGGGCCTTCATATCACGCTTACACACATCTTAGAACCTCAACTGGGGTCAGCCGACTGCTCTCTTGCCATCTGCTTACTGTCCATAGAGGATACATTTGGGAATTCAACCATCTTTTACGCGACGGATATGACCAAGCTATCGTAATCATCGCTGCCTATAAAGAGGGAACATGCTTGGAAGCCTATAGCGAGAATGCACCTTTACATTTGTCACTCTGCCACTCCATGTAGTTCCAAGAATGGCGCTTCAAAAATGGAAAGCTTGAGATTTTGCTTGGTATAAGTTGTCCAAGTCTCACTACCAAATAGGGGTGTGCTGACGACACATGTATTGAACACCATGCCATTGGTTTTAATTGTCAGTTTCTGGTTTTCTGAAACACGCGTTGAGAAACAAGCAAATGTAGCAGCAGCTTTGCCAATGCGATTGTCTATGTTTGGGTCATGAGAGAGCTTGTCGTTGATTACGAATTCCAGGTATTTGAATTATTGCCAGATCGTAGTTATTGATGCTAAGGACACATTGGTTTTGTTGAGACTCATTTTGTGAGATCAAAATCTTTGCAAGTCTGAGAAACGCGATTTATCAAGCTCTGAAGTTTCTGCTGACTGTGGGTGACAATTGCAGCATTATCAGCGAAAAGCAAGTCTTTGATGGTGATCTCCCTGCTGATCTCTGTTTTGGCCTTGAGTCTTGCAAGGTTAAACAGTCGACCATCCAATCTAATGTGAAGACAGATTCCTGCCTTCATTTGCGTTACCAAATACATACTTGAGTAACAGAGCAAATGGTCTTCAACAAATACGCGCTAAATTCCCATGTCCTGGGCCAAAAGTTCCAGTTCTGACCACTTCTTTCCAGATATCTTTATGTTAGATTTTAGCTATCTACGCCATATGTATTGTTGTCTTCACCTACGCCACTCACAATTGAGACACCTGAGTACAGCCTGCCTGGTAATGCTGTCTACTAGTCGCCTTAACAGCTTATCCGGAGCCATCGCCAAGTGTGCACGTCTCGGCCCACTGATATTTGGATGGTTCTGTACAACGGCTCCTCATTTGAGATGGTGTGATACCATGTCAGCACTTCAATTTTGTCAAGGCACCCATTCATAATGAGTTCAAGATTTGTGCAGTCCTCTTCGTCATAAACCAAGAAAGACTCGGAACCTTAATACAATAACAGACTTCATATTGGAGTTGATAGTTTCGTGCAGGACTTGGACTTAGACTTCCATCAGTTATCTCAATTCAATGAAAGCACAGGATTTGTGCTGAATGTATATCAAAACATAAAACACGATGGTTCGACCACCTAATGAGAATGCAACCTGATCAACTACCACTGTGCGCTTACAACACGAAAAAGATATGGCTATAATGCACGAGCAAAATAGCGTGGAATTTGAATAGGCGACAGAACAGAAATCTTGAAACAACACGGGATTACAATGCAACACAATTGGTCCCAGGGAAGCGACTAAGCTTGGAACTCTATACTTAACTATACTAGTGGATGGACACGTTAGTCAGTAAACGAGTATCTAGATGAGTATGCTTGTAAATAATGCATCATCTTCATCTGTAGAATATACAGAGGAACAAATATTGATATCATTATTACAACCAAAAATAAGAAATAATTTCACCAATACACAATTTAGTCTATGTGGGGTGATACCGTCCCACTTGAACAGGCGTATCCATACCGCAAACAAGGATATGAATTTATATGAAAACCGATGGTTAGCCGAGATATTACCCGAAAGGTATCAGCTTAAAATAGGGTCACTCTAAGAATGGACCAGACTCAATAGAATGGCTTGGAGACGTTATACATATATATATATATATATATATATATATATATATATATATATATATATATATATATATATATATATATATATATATATATATATATATATATATATATATATATATATATATATAATATGTCATTGTAACCTCGAAATACGTGTATCTATTTATAATAACCGATATTATAGACTACATGTTACATTCTGTTTATGAAAAAGAAATCCGGCACTACATAATAAGTTCACGTAATACTATATTTAAATTCATTTTTCTTTTCTCTCTCTCTCTCTCTCTCTCTCTGTCTCTGCCTTTCTCTCTCTATCTCTCTCTCTCTCTCTCTCTCTCTCTCTCTCACACACACACACACACACACACACACACACAGTTTCTTGCAGGAATGAGCATGTTTTCATGAAAACGTTACTTGATGTGGTAACTTACATTACATAATTTGTTTTCAGACGTAATATGGTTTAACAGAAGACATAATTGAAAAGGTAATAAAAAGCAACAAATAACTTCTTTTTCTTTTTCTTTAATCTTAAAATGTTTAACTTTTCATTACTACAGCATAACAACCATACCTTGGCCGCCATAATTTTGTCGTCAGAGAGTCGTTCAGCCACTTTTACTTTAGCATAGCTGCCCTTCCCTATACGGGGACCAAGCCGGTAGCCCCTGGAGTAAAGCATTTCTGTCACCTGCATGCCTTCGGCGGCAGCTTTTGACTCAGACCGCCGGGAAATGAGCGAAACTTCTATGGAAATACACAAAGAATTGCAATGATTACAGAAAGTCTAACATTCAGATTCTTTTTTTTTTTTAAATTGATTGCATGCAGGATATAACTTAGGAAGTCAAGTTCTAGATATTTGAGATTTTACTAATTATAAAACCATTGCTTTACAGAAACAATGGCAAGCACTGTCTTTCTTGTCGCCAGTATCCTGCTTGTGCCTTTCAACCTCAGGTTTTGGGGAGGTTTTTTGACCGGGCCCTAGTATGTGCTTCGTACACGGGGAGCTTTACTGCTTTTGTTATTTATGCTATCCATCTTTTGCGTGGTCAGCCCTTGGCATTGTATCCACTGTATCTCTATAGCATTGAACATATGAACTAAAGTTTTCTTTGTGACACCCGTGTAGATCCCAACCAAAACAAAACCAACGTATTATACTTTGTTTCATGTTGATTTGTGTTACATTGAACTTTTTCAATTCAGAACTGGCATATGATCGCTATCATGTCACAGTCGGTACTAGGCACAGTTTGTACCAGTCTAGTGCATCATTCCTCTGCGGCTTGACTATTAAATTTCATTAAGTCTATCTAGCAGGGCCTTCCTGCTTATACTGAAGTCGCCTTGCTTTTTCCCCACCCCCATACACCCCCCACCCACACACACGCACACCCCACCACTTTCCTCCACCTGAGGGTACATGATTCCTCTCTCAGTTTCATATGCTCATCACAGCAAGTGCCACGCTGACCCGAAGGGGGACAAAATTCATAAGTCTCAGGGACGGAAACGAGAAAAAAACAATGAGTCGGACACGGACAGACCAAAAAAGCCTGACACATATATTGGGCCAACACACACTCATCGCGGCTCTAATCCCGAGGCAGCAGAGTACTCGGCTCCACTGAAGGAGTATGTAGGAACTTCGCTCGAAAGACTACTAGTGCAACCACATGACGACAGGGCTACCACCAACCCCGCTAATGGGGGGGGGGGGGCGACAGAGGTCCTCGAGCACCCTAAAAGAAAGGTATCTCCAGTGCCTCCCGTGCCGCCAGAGCCCCACATATAAATAATGCCGCGTTCTCCAGCGGCGTCCCCCGACATAAGGAGTTCAATGAGGGTCGCCACTTGTAATGTCCAAACAATGAATGGGACTGGTTACTGGGCAGCCCTAGCCCACACACTAGGTCGACGAAACATTGCCATTGCCGGAATGAATCACGGGGTCCTCACTAATCGGTCAAGGGCAGAAGGATGAAGACAGCGCGTGTCTGTTATACTCCGGCGGTCAGCAGCGCGGACAACGAAGTTGCCTTTTTCATAAGACCTCCACTCAAAAATAGCATAACGCCCTTACTCGCAATCTTCGACATGTTTGTTCTGGCCCGGTTAAAGCACAGCCATGGTCACATCAATAATATTCGTGTATGCCCCTACAAACGATGCCCAACTACAGATCAAAGACGACTTTTATCATGATCTGGCAAATGCCTCCTAGACTGTTCTTCCGCACGACTAATTTATTCTAATGGGGGATTTCAATGCCCTCTCTAAGATCCATTTCTTCGTTAAATGTCGTTATATCTGCAACTTGTTTTGCTAAAGTTACAATTTATTGTCAATTGTCTGAATAGCCTTGTCCTAAATTATATTTGCAAGAAGTGCAAAACGATTGTGTGTTTCGACTTCATCTGCTGCTTGTATGTCCCTTGATAGCAACCTGTGCATATTCATCTTCTTGTTGTTGGTGAAACTTTTTCAAGTGTATCTTTAGCTTGGCTATATATAGGTTTGGGTCACCACCGTCAGTACCTCGATAAGTTCTGACATCGCAGAATGAAGATCGAAATTTGGTATTTATGCAGAAGTGATCGATCCGATTATTCTTTTTTCCAGCTGGCGAATTCCATTTGGTATCCGACATATAAGTGAGTAAAGTGTCATCTACGATGTCTACTCTAGGGCTGTGTATCTTAAGTAAACCGTGAGTTGAGTGCCATGTCGACTGAAAGAATTTGTAGGGTTGTGTAACTGACATAAACATGGGTTGACTATCACCTATGGTGTCTACTCTAGGGCTGTGTATCTGCATACGCACTCCAATTATCCAGTGAGCTATGCAGGAACGTGTTCCTGGTAGGGCCGCAAAAGCCGGACGGATCACTGGAGATGGGCCAGACTAAGAATGGTAGCAGCTGGGCACGTGGTGCTCAAGAGTTCAGGAAGACATTCTACCGAGAAGAAGAAAACACTTTAACAGTCTTGGCAGATGGAGCTCGAGAACCCAGAAGGTCAGGTCATTTAAGAGCGGTATCCTCTAATAGAAAAGACAACCTCCTGTCTTGCAGGAAGGTAGTAGACAACCAAAAGTTAGGGAAGGCAAACCAGAAAAAAGGCAGCAGAAAGCGGATGCAGTTTGCCAGAGAGCGCATAACAAGATGCAACGTACCTCATATAATGCAGTGTGGGCCAAAGGATTCAAAATAGGATGATCTGCCCATGAAGACCCGGCAACAGGAAAGAGTGCCGAGTTGTATGCCTCGAAGGGGTCCATCGCAAGCTGTCTGTGGTCACCCTGACCCAGTTTGGAGAGTCAGGAAACGGAAACAGTGGGAAAACATTACTGGTTAGAGCTCATTGCAACAAAGAAGACTGAACATAATGCACTGGAATACAGAAGATAGATACCACACAAACCAAGCGCTAATAGCGAGACCTGTGGGAGAGAAGATACATGGGGCATACAAGAAACGCACATTAACCCCCCCCCCCCCCCCCCGCATATAGATTCTATGTCAGTGGACACTAGACACACAAATAGAACAGAGAACCACAACTGTATTTCGCCATGATTTTCCACAATCCGTTCCTACTGACACAGTCAAAGTCAGGTAAACGAAAGTCGTGTACAATTCACGATGCTGTTCCTGTCTTTTATTTTTGGATTTGGCGAGCTACAAATATCATGTCAACTGTCCCTTGAACAGCTTGAAACCCTCATTGAATTAATTGAAGTATCTCCTGTACCCGATGGGTTGTTAAGCGATTGAGCAAGACGAGCCAGAATTTGTCCAGCGATTGACAGGAGGGAGATTCCCT
Organism: Ariolimax columbianus; assembly: GCA_036924085.1. Lineage (NCBI taxonomy): Eukaryota > Metazoa > Mollusca > Gastropoda > Stylommatophora > Arionidae > Ariolimax > Ariolimax columbianus. Next base: position 27,396,959 of record JAVGWX010000002.1, read on the forward strand.
CTGTGGTTATCATAAGACTGAGGATTGTCCGTGCGCCTGTACATGTGGACAATGGTGGTATCTTTCAGTTCCTGCGATATGTGACATGCATCCCATAATTAGCGAAAGAGATCTGTAAACTTGAGTCGCATCAAGGGGTCACCGGCTTTTTATACCTCAGCAGGAATAGCATCTGGGCCTCAGGTCCTGCCATTGGACATTATACTGATTGCTTTCTCGACCTCATCTGTACTGGACGGAATATATATCGAGCCTGTCGTTGGTTGCAATTTGTGGCATGTGTGTTATGACTAGTTCGCTGAACTGACAGTTTAAAATAGCACAGAAGTGCTCTGCGCAGCGCTCTAGAGTGTGAATTGTGTCAGTCAGCAGTTCTGTGTCATCAGCAATAATGGGTGACCTGGGATTGTAGACTGCTTTCAGGTCATCGTAGAAAGCCAATAACATGGACGGATCTTTTGATAGTACTTGGAAATATCAACTCCAAATATGAAGAGGAAAATACAAGAATACAGTAAGACAATTTGAACTGGAAAAAGAAACGACACATGAATCGGCTATACATTTTTTAGGTGAACCAAAAATATGTAACGCATTTTCCAAACAATCTCCAAGACTCCAAGAAGATCATAAACGGGAAAAGCTCTGAAAACAAAGTACGAAATCAGATCAACTTTTTTAAAGAAAAGACAGATTGAAAAAAATGTTTAACGTCAGTGTCCATGTGCAGACATAAAGTCGGATCATAATCATGCAATTATTAAAATAGTTTCCAAACCGAAAAATCTGGAAAATAGATATACAAATATATAAATAGATATATCCCAAATTGATATAACTATAAAAGCAACAACATATTAAACAGTTCGATGCGTGAAAGATAAATAAATATGACAGGCTGTCATAAAGACTCGGCCAGCACAGAAGAGCAAGCCCAGAGGAGAATGTAAGCGCCCAATCAGACTGTCTAAAAACACAAAAGCAGCAAATTAAATTTCACAGAAAAACAGTTTAAGAAAAAGTAAGTATAAATGATAGACAGATTGCTGAAAACAATACAAGAAGGACAAGTGCAAGACCACCATGGCCTGTGTAAGCAACGCACACGTGGAAGGATAACATCAAAATATAAACATGAAAAGTTGTGACTACACGATGATTGCATGAGACAGTAATGTGAAGTAACATTGTAGTCTACCTTCGATGTGGAGATGGCACCTGAACTGAAACAAAAACTTTATGCGAGCTCACAACAATTTTAGGAGTGTTAACATATGTGAATACCACCAATCTTGAGATTTACCGATTTACATTACGGCTAAAATGTTACTTCTCAAACTTGTACATTAATTAACGTGTACCTTACTCTTCATACTCTAGCCGACATAAGTAGCCACCAGAGTCCTACAATCTGTCACGGCCAGATAAGGAGCCACCAGAGGCATACGATGTGTCCCTACCAGATCAATAACGAGGTTAAAATACGGTAATTTTTTGTTTAAACTTCCCTTAACGTAGAGTTTCTGGTCTAATGAAACGGTTGTAACGGCTGCAAATGGAAGGAAGTGATTGATGTCTTAGCGTGATCCGCCATGATACTTGAGATTTGTGTGACGTTTCAATGGATTTCCCCGCAACGTTATTTTAAGTATAAAATTATTCACTGACAAACTGGATATTCACAAAAAAAGATGAGATACGGTAGAAAAACTGCTCATGTACTTTGAAACATTCATTTAACCCAGAAGTATATGGAAATAATAAAAGGTATTAACTATTTAGGCAGATTGAGTATAATCAGTTGTACATCAAAGCTTCTTCTACTCCATTCGCGGTAATACATCCATTGTAGTGATACTAATAAAGCCAGTATAGTAATGCATATAGACTTTGCACGACATCCGACGTGTGTGGAGTAATGGCAAGATCTCCCGTGAGACAAAAGGATCTACCAGTCCTGCGTGGTCCCAGTTCCCCTTTACGGCTCCGATACCTAGACATTGCTGAAACATGACATGTCGAGACTGGAGCCTTTCATATTTGAAACCAGCAGCGAATCTTGGGCATCCGATGGCATGACTACATCCGCAACGTGGAGGTCTCTGCTAAAACAGGCCTCCAACCAATCTCAGAAACATTTGACCGGCGCCGAGTTTCTTTGTTCGGTCATGCTGTGCGGCTGGACCAGGTGTTTATTTCCTCACAAGATATTATCCAAGTCTTTTCTCAGCGCCAAAAGTCTTCCCCCGACCGGCTGAAGGCCGTAACAACAAGTAACAACCTCTTCCTCCGCCCTGGACGAGGCCTGAAACCACGCTACAGCTGTGGTCATGGATGTGACCGACCAAGGCAAACCTAAGCAAACATTATTATTATTATTATAGTAGTCCCACTCGACTAGGGTGAAAGGACATGTCGTGGCTGAGCGCAGTAGGACATACATGTCAACAACTTCCAGTTTGAGAATGGAGAAGGAAGCAGTGACCAACGTACTGAAATGGATATCTGAGACTTCCATAACACGGGCAGTCATCGTGCCAGACGCGCAAGCCGTACTTCAGAAAGTACAGAAGGGATGACTTAGATACGATTGGAAAGCAGCTGTTAAGACCTCAAACTTCCAGGGGTTGACATGGATCTACTGTCCTAGTCATGTTTGGGTTCAGGGCAATGAAAGAGCTGACATCATAGCTTCACAAGCTCCCATCATTGTCACATTCGTGATGGATAGAAGTGACATTTTGAAATCAATCAATGACCGCCTGTTAAATGCGTACACCGCAATAGATGAAGCAGCAATCCCCAGACTATTAAGTTTCCACATTAAACGAGATTCGAGAGGAGTATGGCGCATGTAAGGACGGGGCAGGAGAGTGTACAACCTTCGAACTACAGGGAACGTCAGTATCCATACCCTACGTTATTTGCTGAGAGAGACTGGACATCTATGGGCATGCCCGGAGAGAAGTGACGTCGATTCTTAGAAACAGAACAGAACAGTATAGTAATCATCTTATTGTTCTACACTTTGCCATATAACTTTTCAGGTATTGGTGCTGGTTGTGGTCACAAGCTTCTGATTGTATTTGGTAAATGTTAGCCAGGTCTATAAGTTCACAGCTCCGTTATGCTCTCCTAATTTTAAAAAACAATAAAGATGCACTTTAAACACATTAGTTACTGCATTGAAAAAACATACTGTGTCATTATTAATTGTTTATCTCACTCTCGTCGTGTGTTGTCACTTATACGTCTTGATATCTTCTTCTTCTTCTTCGTATGCTGTCGGATGTCAACTTTAATTTTTTTTTAAAGAAAACAGCGGTCATCCTGAGACTGTCGACACTGCCATAGAGCTTGTCTAGTGTCGGCACTGGTGCTGGCTACATGTGCTTTCTCTGGTCCTCGTATGTCGGTCAATTTTGCAGCAAATGTTCAGGAGTCATTTCGCCAGCACCACAGGTACATTCGTCAGTAGCACCTATCTTCAGTTTATTGAATAGATGGTACCTCAGTCTGTTCTGGCCTGTACGGAGCCTGAAACTACCACCTGCTTTCTTCTCTTCAACTGGTAATAAACATCATTTTTTGTGTAGCCAGTAGGGGCAACCTTCACCTTCTTTTGTTAGTCTGTCTGCCTCCTCGTTGTCTTGAATGTTACAGTGGGATTGAACCCACTGTATCACGACTCTTTTTGGTGTGGACTGCTGGCATAGTTGACAGGGATCTGATCTTAAATCATTTAGTTCTGTATTTTTCTGGCTTTTTTAGTGATGTAACCACAGACAGGGCATCTTTAAAAAAAAGACTATCTGGCGTTCATTGCCTGTCAGTATTGCTTCTAATGCAGCATTCAATGCCTCTGTCTCTGCTCTGAAATTGCAGTAGAATTTTCTAGTTGCCACTGACAGTGTTATCTTTTTACCGTTTGCTATGCTCAGAAATACTCCTTCCCCTCCAATGTCTGTTGCATTGCGTGGGTCCTGTCAGTGTATGCGTGGGTCCTGTCAGTGCTTGGGTAATTTTTCTCTTTGTATCTCAGGGATATGCCTCCAATTTCCTTTTTAGTCTGACAATTCTTGTATCCTATACCTGGTATATTTTCTATAATCTCTGGAAAGATCTGCTGCTTCCAGATGGGTTTGCATCAAGTAAGGATGGACTTTAGTGTTGATATGACGTTCATAGGGTCTTCTTTCATCTTTGTTTTGGACATTTCTACAAAATGTATCCGCTTTAGTCTCCATTTTCCAAATCCATTTAGTCTCTTAATGTATATGCTCCCTGGTGGACTCTGCTGCTGCTTCTATTTTTCATTGATTGCAGATTTGTCATCTTCTCAAGTTCTACAATTGGCGTTGACTTCGTGTCTCCTGTTATAATTCTCAAGGCTTGGTTTTAAAGTTTGTTGATTTTATCAAAGTTCGCCTTTGCTGCTGTTGCCCGTGCCGCAACTAGTCTCACTCTTCCAGTGAACAGTTTCTTTAATATTCTCTCATCTGCTCCCCAGCTTGTGCCAGCAAGTTTCCTCATGATTGCCATTCTTGTCTTGCTCCCATTCGTTTTATCTCGATCTGAGTTCTTCATGCCATGCGTCGATCAAATGTTATGCCCAAGTAATTTAGGTTGTCGTTCAGTCCCAGATATTTGCAATTGAGACTTACTTTGGTGTTCTGTGGTTTATTTGAAAGGGAGAATAAGGTACAGTACTTCTTGATATAACCAAAAGGACTGTCACTTCGTGAAAAATAATGTAATCCTTCAAAACAAACAAACATATCACGTTGCAACAAAGTCCTTCCTTTTTTTACTCCATCATTGGAGGTAACTCAGCAGGATGTAACACATAGTCAAAGAAACAAATGATTATCATCACAGATGTCATCTCTGTAATAACCGCACTGAAGAGTCGGCGATACGATGGATTTGAGGACGACATACATACTTGAGCGCGTAGATCAGTGCTATTAACAGAGCACTCACTAATCAGTACGCTATTGTGTGGTTCCATGCAAAGTCAAACATGTCATTCTCATCAACCAGGCCTCATATAAACAAATAATAACTGACATTATCGCACTATACTCTAGAGCCCTAGTGGTCTGCCGGGGACTTTGTGTATGACAAGGACAGGAATGGCACCACTGCCTCACAGAGAGCATGTCGTAAGAGGTAACTAACTTGTGACATAGCCTAACACCAGCCATGGTTAGGTGGTTTGTTTAGAGCAGCATAGATGGCGCTTAATAGTCTGCGAGTCTACATGCTCTAGTGTTTGATTCTAGTCTATTAATATGGACTCACACATTGGTTAACCCTTCTGTGTAAGCGCTTGTCTCATTCAGCGGAGTATTAAGCTGCTCGAGCCTAGCCCGCTAAGCAGAAAACTCTTCTCCCGGCTACATCCAGCTCATACCAGAGCTGAGACCTGCACAGGGGCATCTGCCCTTGTAGAAGTACAAGTCGACTAAGAACTCAACAGCTAATATTGAGAACAACAAAAGAAGCAGATATGGTTGTGATAAAGGGAGATTGGAATGGGCTCTGAGGAGGGTATAGTCGGGAAGAATGCGAGGACTGTACTAGAAATGAAAGAGGACAAATGCTAGTGAACACTGGGAAAACTGCATTATAACAAACACATGGAATCAAGTTACGAATAGAAGAAGATATGTAAAGAAATGTCCATGGAATTTTGGTTGATATCAAATAGATTACATCATGGTGAAAACAAGATGTAGAAACCAAGTACAAAAAATATCTTGCTTACCCGATGCAGAGGCTGACTGAAACTGACCCTTTTTTTTGTTTACTATGAAGAGCCGCCAACAAAGATAGAAGAAACCAGGAAAAACACCAAAAGTAGCAAAGTTAAATGTTAGCGTTGTAATGGAGACAATAGTTAACTTCCAAAACTCAGTGAATGATGCCTTAAGGAAAAAAAAAACAGTTGCCGAATATAAAATAGATAATATTGGATAAGAGTAAATCAGAAAACACAAAAAAACCATAGGTAACTGAAATGTTAGGCAAAATGGAGAAAGGACGCAAATGGAACAATAGTAATACTTAACTTAATTACAAAGTCTGTATACAACCAGTTTACTCCACCTCACTGATACTAAAAAACTGTGAGCATCCAATCTATTTTTGAATGGATTAACTGACTCTTTTTGGAGGAATACATTTGAATATATTTGGATGAATTCAATGTTAGACATCGCCAAGTATGAAAGTAACAAGAGTTTATTAGATCGAGAATGTAAGATAACACGGAAAAAATGGTGAATTGACTGATTCGAGGAGACTGAGGACCTGGAAAGAACAGGAAAATTTGAACAAGTACATAAGAAAGTAAAACAATTTTTTGGTAAAAATAAGGACATACAATAATGGATGATTAATTATAAGAATGAGAAACCAACAGCAGACACACAGAGCAACAACAACAAAAAGAGATGGAGAGAATATGTTAAGGGTCCTGTATCAGGCTAACAAACCCTTAAATGACATGCCTTTAAGAAAAGAGAGATAACCTGTAACCAGAGAAGAATTTAATAAGACATTTACACAATCCAGAAAAACAAGACACGATGGATAGATAAGATGTACATACACTTCTCAAATCAGCGGAAGAGACTTTACAAAAGTTTGCTTTTTAAGCAGGTTAATGATATTTACAGCAATGGAATATAGCCAAGGCAACACAATACTTCAATAATAATAATTTTTTTTTAAAACATCAAGTGCAAAGAATGCGGCCATTTCCGAGCGATGAGCTGAATACCACATGCATATAAAATGATATTAAAGATAATTAAGGCGATAATCATGGCAAGATAAAAGATGTGCTAAAAGATATCAGTTTGAATTTTGTAAGGCCGGGTGTAAACGGGATGTCAACTCATCATTGCGGCTTCACAAAGAAGAATTGATCGATCAAGGATGATCACTATTTAACTGTGTTATTGGCTGTGAAAAATTTCAGGCTAAAGCTGAAAATAGAAGCACGATCAATGAGAGGACTCAGTGGAAACAAAATACATAGATAGACATATAATAAGGAAATGAGTTTAAAACTAGTGCGGTCATTGTTTACGGGGGTTGGATGATGATGGGAAAACAATAAATCTAAACTGTTAGACATATCAATTGAATAGCATTCATACACGTAGACAATAGACCTCTCATTGAGAAAGGTGATCGCACTGTTTGTCATCATTTGAAACTCTGGGATCAAGATGCTCGACAGTGCATGAGATGTTGTGGTCAGCGACCCAAGGCTGACTGCTAGCATCAGGGCTAGCGACCCAGAGCTGACAAAATCATTATCCGCGTGGTGATCCTGAATAACAGACTGCAATGTAGCAGACTGGCAAAGGAAATGGGATTGAAAATGGAAGGCTAATCCTGTATCCAAAAATGCATGCTGAAGTCGGATGTGTCGGACCGAAAGGTGCAAATATCGCAGTCAAGTTGTACACTACGACACAACGTATTCCGTTCTCTGGACTACACCCTGTTACTTGCAAAATCACTTAGTAGCGGAAGTTTCAGAACGAACGAAGAAGAAGAAGAAGAAATTTGAAACTCACATAAGTCATAACACGAGTTCGCATCCTGCCGTGGCAGACTCGGTATCTTTCTCGGTGTGATCACTACTCTGTGTACGAAAAGTAATAGCAACCAGCCGTACCTGCCAGGAAACTTACACAAGCCGAAATAGGTTGGCGGTTGTAAGAAGCGATGTTCTGCCAAAGTACATGTTACTTACTTGATTCTTTTTTTTATTCTTGATTCTAGGAACCAACATCATCACACATGGGACATTCCCATAAGTGCTCCGTTCTCCGTCCAAGCAGCCAGCCAAGCGTATATATACTCAGTCCCAGTCAGGTGTTGATTTCGCATCTTTCCAGACAGAACACATATTTCTCCCTTCTCCCTTAGTCAATCCCAAATATATCATCCTCCCTTCTCCCTTAGTCACTCCCAAATCTATCATCCTCTGCACATATGCATTTTCGCGACCATCTGTCTCTTCATCATTATGTAGACTGTCCATGACTGCCCTTATCAACTCAACCCTGTCTCACGTCATCACCGCGTCGTTCACCACTGCCCGTCCCGCCACTGCATCAACTCTTTCGTTGCTCCAGATGTCTGCATGTCCCGGGCAGTAGATCCATGTGACACCCTGTACACCAGATCTGTTTAGAAGAGAAGCCCACTTCCTTCTTAGCATGCACCGTTCTATCTTAAGGAGCGTGCCCTGCGAGTCGGACAGTATCACTGCGTGTGTCACCGGTTGAGTCACCAATCAAGTCAGGGCCGCTGTTACCGCCTCAATCTCCATCTTCATAATCGATATGACAGCCGAGTAGGCGGCTGATTTCTCCACTACCTCCTTGCCATTTTGGTAGCCAATGAAACCTCAGTGTTTGCATCTCTGCTGGCGGAGCCACCAGTGTACAGGATTGGGTCTTGTGGTCCTGATTGTTGTTGGATCAGCTCATGTATTGAAGCTTCTGTCCTAGTGCCGCCCCACTCACGACAGTCTCTGCTCAGTTGCATCATCACCCTTGTCAGGGAGATCTCATTGCCCAATTTTACCCATTCGCTACCTCTTCCTCCTTCTTCCATTGCACAGATCCTCATCAGTGAGTCTTCTGCTCTGCTATCCATGACCTTCCTCGTTTAATGCGTCTGCCTTTGAGTGAATCCAAGTCTTGGTGCAAAGGGTGATGTTCGTTGTTGGCAACGTTAGCCTACGCCTTTACCTGCGCTACTTGATGTCGCACCTAGATGCTTGGCAAATGACGTTGGAATTTAAATGCAGCAATTGGAGTATCTCTAGTGTATCCCAGAACTGCTCTCATGGCCTCGTTCTGGGGTCTCTACAATCTATCTAGATGTGTCTGTGATAGCGTGAGTAACCCAAGACCGTAGTCCAGGATAAACAAAACCAGTACTTGCATCAACAGAAAGAGAGTTCATTGTTTCATGTCTGTGGCAGCCATGACTTTGATTGCATTGATACCCCTCTCTACTTTCAGAATCACATTGTCAACATGTTTATTGAAAGAGAGACTACTGTCAAATGTGATACCCAGGTATTTCATGGCATGTCCTCTCTCAATGATGGTGCCAGTGCAGGTTACTTACATTTGCATGGTTTATTTTGAGATGGGCTTAAGGAAGAAAAATATGTGTGGGGTGGATGTTGCTGAAAGAAGGGAGGAAAGGACGGCTTTAAAGCATGCAACATTATGCACGGAGGGCAGAATTGCATTTTATTTTAACTAAAATAAATTAAGTACTCTGATCACTTTCGTGAAAAAAAACGTGCATATATTGACATTGACCGAAGATAAAAGAACTTGACAAAAATCTGCTGCCGAGAGTTTGCTTTTCACGTTTTTGTTCTTCATATTTATCAGGTGTCTACAAAATGTTTAATTGTTTGATTCTTTTTTACATTAACTTACAATTTGTTTTATACAGTAAATATACTCACATTTAATTTTTGTTATTTCTTTGGTTTGACAATGATTTTGTATAGGAAAGAAAATATGCATTGCTTCTAATATAGTACATAATGACCCCTATTATTGATAAAACTACATAATCCTTGCGTGATAAATCGCCAGTCATGTAGATAAAAAAACAAAACAACACCCACGCGGCATTTCTGAACTTCTATAATTATGGCGGTGTTGTACACGTACAACCATGGCCATGGTACAACAGTCGCATATTCGCTTATAATATTATTTATTGGTATCGAAGCAGTGGTGGTATTGATGTTCGATTGTAAATGAATAGTTGCCAACATGGCGTTTATGTAGCCAAATTCCAGAATGCAGTGAGGTTTGTTTTTTCAATTTGCTGGCATTTTTTGTTTCTTGGTTTTATTTTGTTTGTTTATATTTTGGGGTTTTTTAGTGAGAGGAGGGGGAGGAGTTCTTTGTTTGGCCTGAAACAATTGTTTGTCTATTGTTTTTTTGTTTCTGGATTTTTAGTTCATCTTGGTTTGCTTTTTAAACAACATTATTTCCACAGATAAAATTTAACGTGTATTTTAGTATTTACAGTATTCTATAATTTTAAAAAGATAGCACAAATAATGTTTTAGCAGGGTTGCAGCTTGGCTTTTTTATGTCAAATTCCATAAATCTAGCTTATATTCCCAGAAATGTTAGACTGGTTTCACTATTGATTATAGTAAAATAAGACAACAATGTATATTTAGAGTGGCAATTTCGCTATCCAGCAAGAACCTGCTTGAACTACCACTCCCTCCTTTAAATATCCATCAAATAACCTGCGCCCCAGTGAGAAGAAAAGAAATGTATATTCTTTCTTTCTTTTCGCTTATCCTATTTTGCCTATCAGGATCAAGTTATAAAGAGAGATCTCTAGAACGAGCCTACTGTGTGCCCTGTACACAGTGGCATTCACTGCCTCAGATATTTCCGTACGTTTCGTTCGCGAGATCTCTATTGCGTTCTATGAGCGTGAAGAAAAATAAATACATATATACACTGTCGGCTTGCTAGACCAGTCACAGTATCATCAGCGCCCTTTTGAAACGGGTTGGAATGCTCTAGACTAAACATTCCGTGAAAAAACACATATTCCGATGAATTTGTTTATTATTAGTATTTAAACTGGAGAAACTAAAGCTTTTTTTTTGTGTTTTGTTTTACATCTGCTGAATTAGCCGAATCAAAGCATAAAACACAATTCGAACCTTCAATGTTGGAGGATTAGAAGTAGAGAAAGTAATACCAGCTAGTATTAGCAAGAGAGCAGAACACACACAATTTGGAAATGATAGAAGCTCTGAAGGAATTCGATATAGATTTAAATCGCTGATTTGTGACATCTTCAATGCGGAGTCTTCACAGACTGATCTGATTATATCTGTCATTTCGGAGACGGCGTGGCCTAGTGGTTAAGTGGCACGGCTCACGACCCGAAGGTGCTGGGTTCGATCCCCATCACAGCACCGGCCGTTACCCCAGGGAAGCAAACCCTTAAAAAATGCAGGAGGAAGCAGACCATTACATAAAATGCGTGCTGAAGTCGGATGCACTGGGCCGATAGGCGCAAAATAAAATCCACAGTGCAACGCACACCACCTTGGGGAATAGAAATTTAAGGCGAACGCCAAAAAAAAATAATATCTGTCATGTCTAGCACAACTCAAGAAACACCGTGCAACAGAAGGTTCCGATTTGCGATCAATTAACGTAATGGGCCTCGCCGTTACGATACCGCTTTAGATTATACAAGCGACATAGAGATGACAAGTACGTTCATGATGAACAATTGGGATTTAGACAGAACAACGAAATAGAAGAAGTGGTGTTCGGCACTTTAGCAGCAAAATATATAGTACAGAAAAACATTTATTTGTACTTTATAGACCGCAAAAAATGCGTTGACAGAGTCCAGAATGGGAAGCTAATTACAAGTCTCGAGAAAATAAGTATGGATTTTTTTTAAAGACACAACTCAGTATTATGCACTGGCAACAAATTGCACTGTAAGATCTTGCAGACTTAGCTCACCAAGTATATATGTAAAAAGAGGAATGCGAGACGGATTCGGACTGTTCACTTGTGTATTTAACAGTTTACACAAAATCCCCCTTTTTTAAGTTAGAGGAAATGCCAGGACTCATTATCTGTGAAGCGTAACTAAATAATCTAGGGTAAGTGGTTGACGTAGTGTTGCATCGCTGCTGAAAGCGAACAATCATTGAGGAACAAAAGTAAAGTATTTGGATTGGACAATAACACAGTGAATACGAAAATGATCATAATTAGTAAATAATTGCTGCCGAAGACGGATGGGTCGGATCGAAAGGTGCAAATATCGCAGCCAAACTGTAAACTAGCGACACAACACATTCTGTTCTCCAGACTACGTCTTGCTACCTGCAAAGCCCTGTTCAGGGCTTGGTAGCGATTGAGAACGAATGCAGAAGAAGAAAAAAATGCAAAATGGTTATCTGTTTTTACCAACATGAGTCATATATTGACATCGAAACCATAGTCATTCATTAAATAAAAGTGTCAGGTCGTGTGTTATGAATTATAATTACTTGCGCGCTGGAATATTAAGAAACTAAATGGACTTTTTCAGAAAAGAAATTCTAGCACGAACTATTATTGAACCAGCATTTTCTACATGGCAAAAAAAATATGTTGGTGAAGGTGGAAATACACTCCTCGAGTTAGTTTTAGTGTCAAACTCTTAACAGAATGTAGCAAGGTCCTCTAGCAGAACAAGAACACCGAGGTATATGCAAATAACACAAACAATTGTAAAGTGGAGGGTGTGTCCATGCAAGATAAATTGAAGTGAACGTACATGTTTAGAAAAAAAGTCTTTTAAAGGCCAATCATAATTAAACTCTCTAATAAATTGCTGTTTTTGGTTGGAGAGAGTAAAACAATTACATTTTAATCCAAACTATATTTACACGTAAGCAATACACGTTTTGGATCGACATACTTAAATATAAACAATTTAAAGAGCTCGACACCTTAGTCATCTCTTGTTGAGTAGTAACATAAGTAAGTACTGTTGTTGATAAGGGGATATTCATTAGTTAGTTAGTCACCGGTGCGTTTGTACTATAATGGGTGACTTCGGAAGTATAAGTCGTCTCTACGGGGCCAGTGACCAACCCGTGTCGTTAAAACATTGTCGTTACGTCGTCTATTCGCCTTCCCCTAGGTACTTTTGCTAGTAAATCTGACCGTCTGGCGTTGTAGGCTAGCAGGAGAAGCTGATCAGGGGGTATTATCATGATAGTACCAAACTAGTGCACCTTCTTTCTGGACATGCATTCAGCACATACGGTTTGATCTACCTTTTTGCAAATGTTCTCGTTTCTCTATCTGTCTCTCCTCGAGACGCGGGCAGACATTCGCAGACATCTCATTTCGCAGGTGGAGATTGAATTCTCTAGTACCTTGGACATGGCCCATATTTAGCTCTGGTAGTACAGGGTTAGTAGGAAGATGCTGGGTATCAGATGCTGTTTTCTTCTAGACTAATGTGGGGATGTTTAAAGTTTAAGCAGTATCTCCAGTTGACAAGTCACTCCTGCTGCTTTCTGGCATCTAGTCGCACCTGCCGTCTTCTGAGAAAATGCTGTCCATTTCATGACCTCATAAGCCTGCTGGAGCGCCACGATCTGAATACTCAAGTGAAGCTGTCCCTGCATTCTGCCCACCTTCAGAGCTGTCTTGTATGTGCTGATGTGCATACATGATATTCTTACTTATTGCTACCGCTATTGTAATTACATAATCGGTCGAAAGGTACGCTCTCTGGAAAGCCCTTCAAGGCATTGGTAGTCCTGCATCATTGCTGAAATTGATAAGGGCGCTACACACGGTCACCGCTGCCAGAGTCCGCCTAGGTGGCACTCTGTCGGACAGGTTCCTATCATCTTCGGGGGTCAGGCAGGGTTGCGTCCTTGCCTCTGACCTTTCTGCCGAGCCATCGACTGGATTCTACACCGCCTTGACTCCCACCATCTAGGCATTGTCATGTACCAAACACGTATCACAGACCTCGCTTATGCCGATGAAACATCAAACCCGGGTCTATCATTATCATGGGCCAACATGAAAATCCAGAACCTTTGCCCCGTCACTGGTCTTCACAGCATTGTGGTCCATCATGGGACGTAATGCAGCAATGTGTTTACAAATTTTTTTTTAAAACAACAACAATTGTCAGTCAGTGTTTCTAGAACTAAGAATTCGTTATTCGTTGTCGTAAATGTTAAAAAGCAAAGTGACAAAGTGTGACAATTACAAAACTGACAAGCTAGATCTAAAGTAGTTTTTGTTTTGTTTAGAAATGTGAGTATGAAAATCTGTGCTAGACTAAGTTGTTTGGAGTTTTTTGTCTTGTCATTTTATGACATACGTTTTGTTGACTTTTTATTTAGTAGATGGAGGCAGCGATTGCACTTTTCAAAAACTGTTATGTGTCTGGCCTTTTTGGCTTTTTATATGTTTTTTGGCTTTTTGTTTTCTAAATATTGATCTGGCAACTCTCTTAATGGACATACACAGAGCACAGTGGACCTACCTATGTGTTTGTCGTTACCTACCTGTCTGGTGACAGCTGTACATGCTCTATTTATTTTGTTTTCAAAGTACACCAAGTCATGCACAAAAAATGACAACACAGGCAAACTCAGTCTTCTAAATCTCTAGAAATAGTCGTACAATGATACAGTACAATATTTTGTACATGCAGAATTGGTATTATTACTATTAATATAATATCATTGAAATCTTTATTTACATGCTTTTTCATATCAGGATCGTAATATAACGAACATGGGAAGAGCAAAATTTCCCGCAGGCTCAGAGGCCTCAAGTCAAAATGGATCCAACGCAAATGATGTGAATAGACAAACCTCTCGTCAAAGCTCAATGTTAGAGACCTACGACCTGTCCTGTAAGGTTGGTTCGATAAAATAAATGGCTACTAATAATTACTACTAAAGTATTAAATTATTAATGTTGTCTTTGGTTACGTGGCGGCTACTCACCTTAATTTCATATTGATTCATCTCTACCTCAAAAGAGAACAGCAGATGCCACTGATGCTGGAAAGTCTTAAATTCTTATGTCTTTGAAAGAGCATTCCTACACACACTTGACTTAATTTTTAGTTTACTTAAAGCAAAATTATAGAAAGCAAATTTACTTCAATAGTTAATCACCAACTTTGGTGTTGTATTGTTGATAAAATATATTATTTCATAAATACTGCGTTGCTGTAAATATAAATTATGTGCCTATAAAAATAAATGTCTTGCTGAGAGGTATTCTTAGGAACATCAGCAGGCAATTGAAAAACTGATACACTCTAGTTTATGGCTCAGACTTACCTGTTTTGTTTGACATGGGCAACTAATTGTAACTGTGTGTGTGCATGAAAGTGAGAAGCAAGATGGGTGTTTATGTGTATGTGTGGTGTAATTCATATCACATAAGAAACTGTAAACGAACTTTAAATTGTTTTGGAAACTTTGATTCAGTTCCATAATAATTAATTATGTTATGAGGAAGTAAGTGAAACCATCTAATCATGCTGCTTTCTAAATATAGCAACACATATTTCAATTTTCAATGACATCCTTGATTGAAATCTTTTGGTCTCCCATGGGACATAGGACTGCTATAGATGCTCTCCTTAGATTCCATTTTGGGCCATCCTTTTGAAATTCGCCAATGAAACTCCAACTGCGTTAGCCTATTCAACTATCATTCTTGACCAAATATTCTTTGGCCCACCAATTCTTCTCTTCCTCTGTGGGTTCCAATTTAGTACATGTCTGGCTATATATTTATTACTTATCTTGATCACATATCATATCTATCTCAGCATAATTCCCCAGTAATATTAGCTGTGTGATGTTTGCAAGAGAACTGTGTCTGTGATAATATCTTGAGATCTAACACAAAGTACTTGGTAAAGACATCTATTGGGGAAGGTCTGGATGCAATACTCTTATTTATATATGTTTCTCAGCCATATTGTAGGATTAACTTTACATTAGTTTAGAAGTCTATTTTTGTTTATTTCGCAGGGGCATACATCAGGGATGTGTGCTATCCTCACTGCTTTTCAACATTTATATGGACAAAATTATTTAGCTCTCTAGCAAGCTCAGGAGTTTAGATACCATTACAGCATTTTTTGTTTGGCATATGGCAGGTGCCACAGAGAAATTGGGACCAGATGCTAGAAAGCAACCGGTGTCTCTGCTCAAACATCCACACATTACTTTGACAATGCAGCAACAACTGATTCACAGCATCTTGTTACCTGTGCTTTCAGAGTAAAATATAGGCCATATGCAAGGCACGAAAGAGCAATATCTGTACCTGCAAAATGCAATGTCTGTGAATGATTGCAATTATTTAGAGCAAAGACTGATTAAGAAATGAGGACATTCACAAAATGGCTGGTTCTATTCCCTGTGTTGAGTACATGTCCATAAGAAGGTGTGATTGTTTGACCATCTCACAAGAATGCTCACTGATCAGCTTCCTATGCAAAACAGTCAAACTTCTGATTGAAAGGGTGACCAAGGGCCAGGTGGATAGACCACTGAAAGATGTTTTGTTTCCAATGATACGATTGACAATGTCAGATGTGATGCATTTGGCCCTAGGAGAATTGTTTTTTTTTTTGTGTGTGCGTTCGCCTTAATTCTCTAATCCCCAAGGCGGTGTGCGTTGCACTGTGGTTTTTATTTTGCGCCTGTCGGCCCAATGCATCCGACTTCAGCATGCATTTTATGTAAGGGTCTGCTTCCTTCTGCATTTTCTAAGGGTTTTGCTTCCCCGGGGTAACGGCCAGTGCTGTGATGGGGATCGAACCCAGCACCTTTGCATTGTGAGCCGTGTCACTTAACCACTAGACCACGCCGTCTACCTCCTAGGAGAATTGAATTAGACTCACCAGATCAGAAATGGGCCTATAGTTAACAATGCTGTTAGGCTTCAAATTGAGTGTGTAGAGTTGAAAGCAAACCGGGCTTTGTTAATCTTAGATATAATATCCTAAATTATTTCTCCACCTTAATTTGATACACCATTTAAAAATATTTCTTGACTCAAACTACTTTCACTTGCTTAAACTGTGTGCTATGAGTGGCTTACATATAACTTTTTAAGTGCTACATGTTAAGATAAAGATGCTGGGTTCCATCAAATGTGCAATTTAGGATTTAAATCTTGTAGGTGATGTTGATAGGAGACAGTGGTGTTGGCAAGACATGTTTGTTGGTACGATTCAAGGATGGAACTTTTTTATCAGGGAGCTTTATCTCAACTGTTGGCATTGATTTTCGGGTATGTATATAAAGAATAAATGTTTTTAATTTTGTCCACTAAATAAATCACGTTTTTAATAAATGTAGGTGCATTTTGTGTAACTACATTTTTTTTAAAGCCACAAGTTGGAAAAAAAAGTTGAAGAAATAAATCAATATGAATACAGTAAGCTTTGACAACCTTTCACATGAGTGATGCAGGGGCCCAGAAGGAGAGCAAAGAATAGGGACACTCTAAACTTGTCAAGCATATTGTAAGAGGCAAAATTTTAAACCACCAAAACTTCAACAAATGTGGACTAGTCATCTAACAAGAAAAATACAACTCAACCATCCAAGACAGAAGAAGGTTCTCTGTCAAGAGGGCTAATGACATTATACAGATATAGTCACAATGAATCTGCACAGCTAAAACTTACCTTTTTTTTTCTAAAGAACTCAAAATAAACACAAAGGAAACAGGAAAGACATGGACAGAGCTGGAATTAATGGCACAGGACATGAGGATTTGGCATGCATTTGTTGAAGATCCGTCCTCCATAGGCAGAAGAATGGTTTTGATTGATTAATATTAGTTGTTCTCCACATTATGTCCATGATTGTTCTTTAGCAATTTTGATTACTGATTTGGTATTTCATGTTCCTATTTAATAAGTAATATACTCTTCTTGTGTTCTGGACACAAACCATGCCTTGTGATTTCTGTTTAGTTTATATTGATTCTTTATTTTCAACATTCCACTAAGTTGTTTCTTTTAATTCTTTGCCATGTCTTAATGTTTTTGTTCCACATTTCTTATTAGTGTATTCATCATGCTTGTTTTAAAAATGGTCCTTTGCCTGTTTTATGTTTTCAGTTTATCTATTTTGTGTCTACAGAATCTGTAATTTCATGCATATATTTCATTTCTGACAGCTTCAATTTTTTTAATCAATTTGTGATGGTTATTGGTTTTTCTCTTTTCTGACTTTTTCTCTGCAGCGATGTTTACATCACATTATTACTGGTCAATAATTAGTATCTATACAGATGTTGGAGATCACTCTGGAGTCTTATATTTCTTCTTTGTCTTTTTCTTATTAACATATTTTGAATTTGTTATGTTACATAAGGGTTGTTCCATCTGTATCATGTTTTTATATGACCTTTTTGGTGTTTAAAGACAGTGTTTGTTATTAAATCTATATTCAACCCTAAAAAAGTGTCACTGAATACTCCTAAGCAGTATTAAAGTGTAAACTTTTTCCCTGATCTTTCATTTAAATTGTCCACTATGATCTGATCATCCTCATTGCCCCTATTGATAATGTCTTGAAGACACAGACAGAAATATCTCTTATCTTCCTCACTGCTGTTGTCATTTCACAGGACATAGACCTGGATCATTGTTCTTGTATTTCCCATTTTGGGGCCTGTTACAGCAGTAGAATATCTCCATTCGCGGGCAGCTTTTTGGGGTAATCTCTACTTCACACAGTTTTCACCTCCTACAGCTTGGACATGGGGTTATATTTTTACTGTTTTACATTTATTTTTAATGTTCTAATCTATTGTGAAACATTATGGGTTTTTTCACTTGTTTTGTAACTTAAAATAAAAACAATTTTTTAACTGATTCTGTTAGTGTATCACCTTTTTTCATCCCTCTGCCCTAAACCAAAAGGATTATAGATAATTTTTAAATGATTCTAATTTTACTAGTCTAACTGTTTGAAACCATCCATTATCCTCTTAAAGCTTACTTGTAGTATAAAATTAAATCTATTCCTATTTGTCAGATGTTATTTCTTTTGCTCCCTTCTATCTAATTTCACATAGTTCCATAATATTTATGTTTAATCTTGTCATTTCCTGTAGATTATATACCAGTAATATTAATCAGTGGGTGTAATACAAAAATAAGGGGATAAAACAGACGTGCATGACGATTATAATTTTGAATCATTTTTTTATGTTGCAGAACAAAGTTGTGGATGTGGAGGGAACAAAAGTTAAAATGCAGGTAATTACTTTTAGTTCATTACTTTAATTTTGATACCCTTAATTTATTTGTTTTTCCATTTTCAGTGCAAGCTCTGACTTCATAATCCTATGTGTTGTAAGATAGCAAATGTAGCTGAAATCCACTCTCTAATCTCTAAATCCTGGTATTCAATCAGACTTGTGTGCCTGATGCCAGGTATCTAAATGTTGAGTAAACTCATTTAGCTCTTCTGTCTTGGTGTACTATGTTGTACCCAGGGCATTCTTTAGACCATCTCTTCACCTCAATTTCGGTCACGTGTGAGGGTATCTGAAGTTATAGGGCCACCACGACGTCACTCAATGTGTCCATCTATTATCTGGCATGCGCACCACATGGCTGGGCAATCGGTATTTTCATAACAGTGTGACATCTATTATGTCAGTGAAGGAAGTTTGATGTCTGATCTCTGTGTTACTAATTTGGTATCGAATGGAGATCTTGAATGCTCTTTGCTCCATCACTCATTGGGCAATGCAGAGTCTGAAATTCACACCTGAATATTTTGGACCTCTGGGCACATTTATTTTTCTGAAGTAAAACTCCTGCACAATATTACTTACTTGTGACTTATTTACCATTGCAATGTTTCATTGACATATCACATGTTACATACTAAACTATTCAGAATCCAATGCAGAATCAAAAGAAATGATGACATTTAAATGTTGAGACGATTTGTATAAAATACGATATAGGTATATCATGTTTTTGTTATAAAAATATTTGTATTCGTCAGTCATTTATTCAGCTACACATATACATAGATGTATACAGGAAATGCAATGTACTATTGACATGTTTGCAGCGACTTGCGATAACTTTGATCTCACCATTTCTACCAGTAAGACTGAAGTGCTACACCAAGTAGCCAAGTACTGACCACAGTGAGTCATCTATCATTATCAATGGTCAGAAGTTGAACCGGGTGGAACGCTTTGTATACCTTTGCAGCACACTCTTCAGAGCAGACCATATTGATGAGAAAGTAAACTCGAGAATAGTCAAAGCATATTTAGCATTTGGAAAACTAAGATCCTCAGTTTGAGACTGGAGAGGAATTAAACTTATAACCAAGTTGAAGGTTTATGCGGCAGTTGTCCTACCAACTCTTCTGTACACTTCGGAAACCTGGACTGTGTACAATCAACATGCTAAGAAGCTTGACCACTTTCATCAGGGCTGCCTAAGGAAACTGCTGAACATAAAATGGCAAGTAGGATCACAGATGTAGAAGTTCTTTTGCAGGCTGGCATGACAAGCATTCACAGAACTCTGTGCAAATCGCTGCTTAGATGGGCTGGCCATGTTGTCTGCATGTCAGATGAGCGGCTTCCAAAGAAAATATTATATGGCGAGATTGAGCCAAGCAAGCGAGCTCGCTGTGGCCAAATTATACATTACAAAAACACTCTGAAAAACACACTGAAGAACTGCGACATTGACATTGATAATTGGGAGAACATTGCTGCTGATCGCTCTGCCTGGTGTAGTAAAATCTCTTCTGGTACGACACATATGGAGCAGACGAGCGACAAGAAAGGCAAGAGACGAATTGCCTCCGTCTGACGGTCAGACAGTGTTTCTCTGCCCTCAGTGGGACAGACGCTTTCTGGCTTGGATTGGTTTGATCAGCCACCTACGAACCCACTCCAGGATTGGCAGATGACAATGTGGTCCTCTTCAGAAACAATGGACAAACAATGTGTAGGCAGTGATTTTCATTGAACCTAATCAGTTGTAATCATTTTTACTTAATGAGCATTTTACTGAAGGCACATGAAGTTGACAAATGTAAAACTTTTATAGAACCAAATGTGAAGTAACCACATGTTTTTATAAATGACCATGTTGGAACCTGAATGCACACAACCTAGCTGAGCTTACCACAAAGAAGCACATGTTTATTACAGTAGATCAGATCATGGTAAATAAACACAAACAATACTGTTCTATTTTTAACAGTCAAAGCATTAGATTTTTGTAGGAGACTGTTCTTTTTAGGACAGACTTCTCACACATTCCAAAATAGCCATAAATAACAATGGGATCCTTCTTTTGTTAATAAATTTTTCTGAATAATAAGCTCTTGGGGGGGGGGTCCAGCAGATAATGTTAAGGAATCTGTGGCTTTCCCTCTCACCCTGATCAGAAACCTGAAAGATTCCAGCTCTTTCCCAACAACATTGGGAGCATATCGATAAATTAGACTATAACAAGTTTTGTTTTAAAATACAGCCACCTACAATAACACGAGGGCATAGCTACAAGCTGACTAAAGAGAAGTCCAGGTTAGATATTAGGAAATATTTTTTTTTTTTTTTTTAAGTCAGAGAGTGGTATCTGCTTGAAATGCATTGCCAGGGGAGGTAGTGGAGGCAGGGACAGTTAATGCATTTAAGAATAAACTGGATGCGCATAGCTTTTAGAGCAAGGTGATGTAAATGTAACTGGTTGTATACAGACTCTGCAGGGTCTTCTAAACCAGTATAAAGACGTTAAGTTAAGTATATACACCAGATGCTGTGCAATGTTGAGTTTGTTGAGCTAACAACTCTAAGGAGCCCTGGTAGGCCAATGACATCCACCATAAATATACACTCACAAATCGCCAGTTATCCAAGTAGGATTGTGTCATCTAAGCAACCTGGGCTGATTTAATGAGCCATTTTCATCTTTTCACCTGAGACAATGTGAACTTGTACATACATTGCTTAATCTTTGAGACAAATGTATGGCGACTTGCATGAACAACACGATAACTGACATGTGTAGACAAGACATTTATATATAATGTAATGGCCGTTTTCATCTAGCAGTCTTTTTGGCAGGTATGTGAAAGTCAACAACAGTCATTTTCTTTGCATTTTTCCTCCTTTTTTTTAAAGTATTCTCTCTGAGATTCCTCAAATGTCTCAGCATCTTTATGAATTTGGGACTTCCACTCATCTCAGTCTGTAGCTGCCATTTCCCAGTCATCAGCGCCAATGGGAAAAGTCTTTCATCAGGATTTAACAGTTGTCTTTATATCTCAGCTTAGTCCTGCCTTATGATCTTTTTCCAGCGTGGATGTCACCATACAGTACCTGTTTGAGAGATGGGATTGCTATCCATTTTGCTAACATGTCGCAATCAAACTAATCTTCTACTGCTTAATATTCTCACAAGTAGCTTTAGTAATTTCAGTGTCTCGACAATTTTAGTTGTTGTCATACCACCTGATGTCTATAATTCTCAGGAGATAGCATTGATGGAAGTATTGTCTCCTCTCATGCTTTCAGTAGGTTGTCCATGTTTCTGAGGCATACAATAATGTGCTGAGCATGCAGGCACAATACATTTTAATTTGGTTTGCAATGTCAGTTTCAAGTTGTTCCATGCTCTCTTGGAGAGCCTACCAAACGTGGTGACGTCTTGGCCAATTCTATTGCTTATTTCTTTGTCTAGGGAGAGAGTAGATGAGATAGTTGACCCAAGGTAGCTGAACTTTTGCATTGATAGTAAAGATTTGTCACTTAGGGAAATATTCACCGGCATGTAAGTGCCCTTTGCCAAGACCAGATTTTATAACAATTATTGATAGTGAGAACAGATCGCATGCCCTGACCATATTGTCAATTAAGGATTGCAGTGGGACCTCAATATACACCACAAGGGCTGCATTGTAGGCGAAAAAGAAGCTCCTTGCGTAGAACACGTGGTTTTTGTCTTGGCTCTTAAGTGGGCCAAGTTGAAGAAGGAGATTGTTCTAGTATTCTAGCTTTTATTCTCATCTGCAGAGTTGATTTCTTGTATACCTTGCTAATCATTATTACTTAAATTAGCAACTACTCTGTTTTTTGTGTATATTTTATCTAAGATTTGGGATACAGCAGGACAAGAACGATTCCGCAGCATTACGCGAGCATATTACCGAGATGCAAATGGTATGTATTCTTAAACCACTGATGATAATTACAAGTTGAAATGAGGGATTACTATACTTCATCATCCTAATGTTCATTTGTTCAAAACATATTCTTAATCCTGTTTGTTTTGGGTTTAGATGCCAGAACATCAAGTCATATTCTGCAGAAACCCTAATATTCAACATACTATTTTTCTAATTTACAGACATTCAACAAAATTTGGATAATATGCTGATTACATACACTTTGAATGTATTTGTCATTCCATTTTCTGGTATTTTGTGTGCTTCTTTAATAATGAAAACAGTGTCATCAGCTGTAAAAGTTAATTTTATTGATCGTTGTAAGCACTTAGTTGTAGATTCAATACAGTAGTATAATGAACACGATTATGCTATTATCTGTGCACTCAAATTATAGACTAACTAATATATGAAAATAAATAGTATACTTCACAGTAGATACCAGTGGCCTCACGTTGTGAAACTTTGTTAGTAACCTGAGTGCGTGGTGATGTCTAACAAAGGGCAATCAGATTAAGAGTAGTACATCAAAATTTGCTAATTTAAAAAAATATAACATTAATGTTAATTGCCAATATTTTAGCTAAAATTGTTCACTTTATTTATTATGACCGCAATATCAGCACATAAAACATCAGTAATTAAACCTTAAATTGATTAATGATATGTTTTCTTAACTGTCTAAGGATGTAGCAAAATTCCTGTTTTGTGCAGCGTATTTTCCATCCTGCTTAGATTTTCAAATAGTGTTACAGTTAAAGTGTTACTATGTTTTATATTTTAATATTGTTTCTGTGTTATATTTGTATTGAAAGGGGATTGCCTGAGCAATAAGAAAATATTAATTATAGTAATATATTTCCATTTCTAAAATTGTAAAGAAGTAAGAAACATGCAACAAAAACATAAAAATTCAGTTCAGTATAAAACATTGTGCGTGTCAGATTTACTCAATATAAACTGCTAATCCATATGTTTTGTCATTTGTGGCACACATCTATCTCGAAACTACATCCATTTATGAAATTATCTAACATAGACCTAACATGATATAGTCTAGCACATGACAGTTTTAAGAATCATTCTTACTTGATGCAGAAATGCCCACTTTATCACTTAAACCTTCACCAGGCTACATTGAAAAGTTGACCTCATTTCCCACGCAGCTGCACTAATTTTCAGCACGTCATATTTGACTATGGTTGTTGACTTTGAGAGCATGCAACCTTTTTTATTAGTTGGCCAAGTGTTGCTGTTGGCCTACAAATGAATAGAATGAAAACCCTGTTCATGCTCAATACCTTCTACCCAAAAGGAGACATGCCCCTTGGAGACTGTCCCGTCAAAAACGTAAATTCATATATCTTCTTGGGCCAAGAGATCGCGAACTTCCATTCAATAAATCGGGAGATCTCGCAGTGGAAAGCAGCAGACTGGCTCAGCTACAACTGTATTAAACCCATACTGCAACAGATGTGAAATAACAGAGCTAGAACTCACACCTTCAACAGCGTGGTTGGTAATTTCAGCCATGGTAAATGGTTGCAAGATGTGGAACATACGGAAGGGATCAAGACGCTGAACAGCGCATGAGCTGCAGTGGTCAGCGACCCATAGCTGACTGCTAGCGTCAGGGCCAGCGAACCAGAACTGCCAAGACCCTTCTACACCTCCATGCGGTGATCCTGGATAACAGGCTGCAGCAGGGCAGACTGGATAAGGAGAATGGGTCAAAGAGGGAATGCTAACCCGGCACTCAAAAAATGCTTGCTGAAGTCAGATGTGTTGGACCCGAAAGGTGCAAATATCGCAGTCAAGCTGTAAACTACGACACAACGCATTTTGTTCTCTGGACTACATTCTGCTACTTAAGCCCTTTCAGGGTTTGGTAGCAGGAGATTGAGAAGAAGAAGAAGAAGAACATACGGAAAGCTGATGCAGATAAACTCTGCATTGTCCAACGAGCGATGGAGCAAAGAACATTGAAGATCTCCCCTCGAGACCAAATCCGCAACATAGAGATCAGACATTGAACTTCCTTCACTATTATCATAAATGTCGCAATGTTACGAAAATAAAGATGTACCAGCAATGTGGAGCGCATGCCGGAAAATAGATGAACACGTAGAAAGACGTCTTGGTGGTCCTACAATTTCAGTCCACCAAGTTGAGGTGTGAAGAAATGGCCTGAAGGAGGCCGTGGGTTCAACATGTTACACCAAATGAGCGAAAAGAGTTTACTCAACATTTGACTACCTAGCACCAGAAACATGTGCCTGGTTGAATACCAGAATTTAGAGAGATTAGAGTTTATTTTAAGAAGCTTCGGTTTCTTCATGTTGATATTCAGTCCAAATGTGTCTATTGTTCTTTCACCCTATCAAGTTTCTCTTTTTCTTTTGCATTTGGCTACGACTGTGACAAAAGTGCGAATCATCTGTATAATCCATGTCCTTCAATTGCGACCATAGTGTCCACTGAATACCAGTTCTCTTTGCACTATTTATGTCTTCATTATCCAATCTATAGCCAATAGGAAGAGTGAGCCTCTGAACTATCAAAATTGTCTCCCAGTGCCCTTGGTCTATATACATAACTTCATGCAGTCCTCAGTGAGCTTTGATTTTAAGACCTATGGATATTCACACTCAATTCTGAACCCTACCAGACCTAAGGCACTGAACCCAACTGTCCCCCATTCCTGGGTTCCAGAGCATTAAAGAGAAAAAAACCAACATGATATAGAAAAATGTTAGTTACATGCAAACAAGTGGTTAGAATAAGATGTAACTTGGAGACATTGTAGAAAATAGGTTTACCTTTCATCTAGCGTCAATATTCCACCTTTGTGTGCCAATTCACCCAGCAAAAGGCAAAGAATCTGTCTCGAGTCATAAAACATTTTGAAATCCGGGAGTAAATACAACAAAGAGCCCTCATTTGTCCAATAATCCTGATAGCTAGGCTTTATACATGAGTATTCCATATAGATCCTCAGTCCAAGAAAAGCCTTCATCTCATCACTTGAGCTCTCACTGTCTGCTTCACTTGAACAAAGTCTGAATCAACCAAATTATTGATCACCTGTTGGACTGTCATAAGCCTAGACTTACTTTGCTTTCCTGTTGAAGTGCTTGGTTCATCAGCCGTTCGTTTCATTGTCAATTTTCCGAATTTGTTCACTTTAAACCCCCGAAAAGCAATTCAAACATGGGAGCAGCCATTTGCAATGACTAATCACGAGGATTGACCACGATTGGTTGGTTATTTATAGATTCTGACGCATTTTATGACGTACTATCCAAATTACAGAAAAATAGGTCTAGCGGTTTAGCGGCAGTTAAGGAAATTACCGAAAAATGGGTACAGCGGTCTGGTAAGGTTAATAAACTTCAAGATTTCACATTTTATCTTGGACTAACTGATTATTTTGAAGGAAAAGTAATCTCTTGTTAATGTTTTTAGTGGTTGCAACTGCCATTGTCATGTTCACTTCTAGGCTGTGCTAGCATTTCTGTGGTGTTTGCTCAACATTTTACTATTTATTCTATTCCTTTTTTACTTATGGCATTGTACTCTGTTTTACTCCTTACAGTCCAGTGCATCTGACTTCATACAATTTATTAATGGGCTCATGTTACTTGTGTGACATGTTGTGATCAAATGTTATTCCAAAATATTTCAACGTCTCTCTATCTCTCTTGCTCTCGCTCTCTCCCTTTCCCTCTCTCTCTTTCCAGTGTAGGAAAGTCAGACCAACAATGGAAGAACATATTCACTATGTCTGCTGGCTTAACCGAAGCAGCATGACCCTAACCATTCCATTTGATAGATGAACAGTAACTGGTTGAATACAGACTCTGCAGGGTCTTCTAAACCAGTATAAAGACATTAAGTTAAGTTAAGTATGGTGGCAAGAGAAGCCTGAATTAGACTACCAGTTTAATGAGGGAAATAGATGTGGGAGAACAACAAAGAAAAAAACTACCTCTGTTCAAAGAGAACCATCCTGGCATTGATCTTTGAGCTGAACTTCTCATTTTACAGTGAAATTGCTTGTAATGTCTATTGTGTGCCTTTCACCATTTAACTGCTAATTTGCTTTCCTAATTTCTAATTGATACTATGTGCATTCAGTTGTTTGTTTTTTTGGAATATAAACCTGGACCCTTACAAAGAAAATAGAGAAGAGTATTGTAGCATACATCTTCAGAAGACTTGGATAAGTTTCTTGAAAAGATAAGAAAACAAGTAGTGAGGTTCTGGAACAACTCAAGGTGGAGAATATGTTTCTGGAGGAAATAAAAAGCAGAAGAACACAATATTTTGGTCATGTCAAGAGACATGACAGTCTGCTGAAGGTTAAATTGGAGAGAAGAGTGGAGGGCAAGAGAGCCAGAGGACAGCAGAGGTACAGTTGGACATACAACATCAAGATGTAGTTGGGAAATAGTTTGACAGTGTACCGACCTGGCACGGGACAGATAGCTGGAGATCCATTACAGTCAGCCTTCAATTCGGAGACGGCACCTGATGATGATGATGACTATGTGTCACACAAAAGCAATGAATTGAAGGACTTGCAGAAAGCTGTCTAAGCTCAATAAATATGTATTAATATAAACACTGTTCAATAATTTCTACAAAAAACATTTATGTTTCAGCAGTCTGTTATGCTGTTAAACTTCCTCATGCTATTCAGTAATGTCATTAGTTCTCCAAGAACTCTCCTGTTGTTGCTATAATATTAATTCAACACATTATGTCCCCACAGACATTAGCACATTGTACTTCTATAACATACTGCAAGCAAAGAAAAATATATTCTCTGTCAATTTTCTGGTGCTGTATTTATAGCAATTATAAGACAGCCCCCAATTTTTCAGAAACTAAACTAGAACAAAATTGTAATCTTGTGTAATTATACTGTGTTAGGCATATGAAACTGTGCTAGGCATATGAAACTGTGTTAGGCATATGAAACTGTGCTAGGCATATGAAATATTTATTTTTCTTTGCAGCTTTACTTCTGCTTTATGATGTAACAAACAAAACAAGCTTTGATAATGTAAGGGTGAGTGTCCATTTACTACACAAATTATTGTAGTTTATGAATATATAAAGAGTCATCATCATCTTGCTTGTCATTCCCTATTGGACATTTGACTGAGATTAATTTGCCACAAATTCTACTTTAGCTTGGTATAGTCTCTCAGCTCAGCTCATTATGCTGCAGCTGCTTTGTCTTCCTCTTCTGCTGATCTTCTCCAGGTTATCTGTGACCTTCCCATTCCTTGTGAGTTCATTGGAAATACATGTCTTGCTATATTGGGAGGTTATTTAATGCAAGTAGTCTTATATCACTTGGATGGATTGTTGTTTTATTGTCATGCTTAACTCTGTTGCTTTGTATTACTTCTGGCCATTTGATATGAATTATGCAATTAATACATAATTATTTATCAGATAAAAATTGAAGTAAATCATAGGTAATAGATCAGAATATCATATTTGTCTATTTCTGCTGTTAACAGTTTCAACACCAAAACCCATACATGGTGGAGAACCCATACATGAACAAATGCACACTTGTAAATTAGATTATGCTTAGTGGGTCCTTGTGAAACAATGACAAAAATGTATAGGTTTGAGCTAAGAAACTAATTTTAACTATAAAACATACATATTTATTAAAGTAGCAGTGATTAATAGTAAAGTAGTTGATTTAATTGTGTAACAGAAATAGGTTGCAAAACATGCCAGCTACATTCAGAAATCAATTACTGGAAAGCACATTTGGGGTTTACTTGATTGTTTTATGAGACCCTAATGTTGAACTATTGATTGATATTTTGGTTGAGACTCTAATGTTGAACTCCTGATTGTTTTTTGAGACTCCAATGTTAAACCCTTGATTGATTTTTGTTAATCTCTAGAGAAAAACATAACATGACACAAAATATGAACATAATAACAATCCTTAGGGAAAAAACCAATACAGAAATCTGTGCAGTCGTAATAATAATAGCTGTCCATCGTTGTCGATGAGGACCGCCGACATCATCCTTGTCACAGATTTCCCTGTTGGGTGTGGGTGCGCATGTGGCTGAACAGGCCAATGCGAGCACGAAAATGTCTGCTACATATCGGGCACACGAGGTTTGTAGAAGGGGATGGTGTTCCCGCTGCTCGGGATTTCCGCGTCTCTCGTCTGTTCTGGGCTTTCACAACACGGTCATCTTCACCGGCAGCTACACCCGATTTGACTGCGCTTCTCCAGTCAGATCTGTTTTGCGCAGTCGTATACTGGAGGAAATGTACAAGAAAATTAACAAATTATGTGCAGCTCATACAAGTCTACTGTAGCTTATTTCTGGAGATTCAAATTCCCCTCGTGTGTCTAGATCCACAGTCATGAGCAATGTTGGATTTTAAATTTTTTTTCTATTATTTGAAGTGATTGGTAAAATATATGGTAGCTAATACACAAACAGATCTGCAATGTGAAACTAGTCTACAAGGCCAAAGATGCGTCAGAAAACCAGAGTTGACCAAGTCCTTATTCTGCATCTAAACCTGGAAACAGAGCATCTTTAGTCACAGTGTAAGAGAGGCTGAGCAATGTCTAAATGAGCTGAATGGAGCAAGCGCAGCTATTGACCTTAATATTTATAGAAGGAAAGCCCAGTACATACTAAACACTTTTTGCCCACAATCATGAAATCGTACATTTACCTACGCCAAAACATTATGGAACTCCCACATAATAAATAAATCGTGAGGTTTCGTGAAGGATAACAGCAGGATGGCCTAGCTTCATTCATATTAAGTCCATTCTTCAGCAGATGAGAAAAGATAAGGCAATAGCTCACACCTTCACAACACTGAAATGAGGCACCAAAATTCCTTCAGTGACGTTGTAGATATTTCATTGTCAAAATACAGATGAATCAGTGTGTAGCGATCATGTCTAACAACAGATAGACATGAAATATAATGTTCTTATGGGCCTGCAACATTAAGTGATGCTTGAATCTCCACCAATGAGATAGAAATATGACTGGGGTAAAGCCCTTGGTCCAACATGGAACTTCAATGCAAATAACATCTGGCAACCTAGCATAAAACACTCATTCTGCCTGATTGAATACCAGGATTACAGATTAAAGCTAAGAATGTGTATAAAATAGTTATATCCAAGTATAAGCTAGCTGACTTATAATCTTGTGGAAGTAGGGATGTGATTGCACTGGACAACATACAACTTGCTTTTGAAATGAAAACATAATTCTTAACTAATTTATTGGTCCTGAAAACTAAAATGACAATAGAATTTGTTGTTGAGATCTTGTCTTCGAGAACAATATATTTTGATGTATAAACGACTCATACTGGTGGCTGCAAAGCAAGAACATCCTTGATAGAAATCAGGCAGGGTTCAGGCGTGGACACCGCATATTTGATCGCCTTTTAAAGCCAGAAAAGGGTCATCACTCCAATAATGAAAACAAGGCATGACCTTTATTTCTGATGCAAGACTGGGTACCGGGACAAGACCCCACATATATGCTGAAGTACATGTTCAAGAAATCTTCCAAAGTGGATGAAAGATAATAAAGTGTTGAGAGACAAGCAATTATACAAATCACTGTCATTTCTGTTTTTGTGGACATAATCAGGAAAAAGAAGTGGACAATAGCATACCCGAATATACAATCTGCTCTACGACCAGCTCTGCATATCAAAGGACTAACACATTGCCCTGCAGAGAAATTGGGCCCTGTCCATTTAGCATGATGCCCAAGACACATCGCTTACACGCTGAGTGATTTCCCTACGACCTTTTGGGGTTACGGAAAAGACAAGATAAGGAATAGAAGAAACTGGTTGTGTACAGACTGTTCAGAGTCTTCTAAACCAGTGCAATGATGTTAAGTCAAGTTATATAAAAAAAGAATATTTCTAAAAGCATCAGCCATTTTGCTGTCTGAAAATGTTTATCCTGAGAGTGTTACATTATATCATATACCTATTTCAGACAGCAAAATAACCAAGACAATTCTTTGTTTATCACTATTAAAAATATTATCATACCTCATTATGGATATTTCAATGCATATTCTTTGTAATCCTGGTATTCAAACAGGCATGTTCATTAATGTCTGTTGCCAGGTAGCTGAAGGCTAACCGTAGTAGGTATTTTTAAACTTTCTGTGGCTTACTAGGCCTGGTGGAAGGTACACACAATAATTTGGGTAGATTTTTAACTAGAATTTTGTCCGGACAGCAGCTGTTAAGTCAACTCTTTTCAGTTTCTAACTTCCATTGGATTTTTAACATTCTCAACACTGAACATGGAAGTCCGATCTCACTACCCAGAGATCAGCAGAATTTTTATCAGAAGATCCACATGAAAAAATTACGGTTCTCATTGTGATTTGTACCAGCTACCTCCAGCACCTGAGGTGGACACCTTACCTTGAGACCACTGATTCCCCATATATCAATATTGTTTTTAAAATACCAAACTCTTTAGAGAACAAACTCATAAAACACAGTTTATAGCCATGAACAAGAAAATATAAAAATAAATGTACAAGTTATGGTAACCCATAGAAAATGGCATTCATGGAACGATACTCTTTAGCTTGATCTTTGCAGTAATGCTCTCTGATGATGTATGGGACATTGCTACCGACATACATATCAGGTGCAGGACGCAAGGCCAGTTGTTCTATCTGAGATGCCTGAAGTCTTACACCAAGTTGAATGAAGTCACCATCTTGGATTTTCTGTCCACTGATGACTGCTTAACACCTCCGAACAAGATATGCAGTCCAACATGATGGAGTTTTCTGCTGCGTGCAATAATTTTGGCTTCACGATCAACACTAGGAAAACTGAGGTGCTCTTCCATCCTTCTCCTGGGAAGCCGTACAGCAAACTAAACAACGCCATTGAAAATCAACATCTGCAGGCAGTTTATAGACTCTATCTAGGCAGTACTCTCGCCAGAGAAAAGAATATCGACTCTGAAGTCGATAACATCATTTTAAAGGACAGCTACGTTTGGGAGGCTGCAAGCGAACATCCAATGAAGTTTGTTCTATGAGTCATTTTTCTTCTTTTCCCATTCAACAAATGGAAATGTATGGCATAAAGCCATACAAATTATGAGTAAACCATGCTGGTTGACAGGTTTTTCACACTTTATTATCCTGGGTTTTATTTGGTTTTGTTATAAGATTGATTTTTAGAAAATGTGATAGGTTTGTCCAGTATATTAGACATTTTTAAAGAGGTTTGTTGCAACATACAGGCCAAAGTCTTCCCAGAGCATGTCTCATTTCAGGAGTGATATTGTCTGGTCCAGAGAATTTTCCTAATGCTGCAGCATGCAAATAATGCAAGTTTTTTTTTTATCCTTTCCCATTTTTAATAAACTGTAACATTCTTTAAACATCATTATATTTCTGGTTTGCACAGCATTATGATTAATAGAGTAAGTCATGTCTCATTGGGCTATGTGCACCACACGCATGGATAAATAAATCTATATGTATGGAACACAAAACATATAATGTATTGGGGTGTCAAATTATAAATCTAAGTTTGGGCTCAATAATGTAATTTGCAATAAAACATGTATGGGTATGGTCAGAAACGCAAAAATGAAAACAAACTTTGTTTAAATCCACAGCACTGTCACAGCCTTGCTTCAATAATGTAATTTCTTCTTCTTCATCGTACGCAGTCAGACAGTAACCATTATTTTTTTGAAAAAGGCAGCGGTCATCCTGATGCTGTCGACACTGCCATAGAGTTTGTCTAGTGTTACCACTGGTGATGGCCACATCTGCTCTCTCTGATCCACGTATGTTTTGTAGCAAATGCTCAGCGGTCATTTTCCCGGTACCACACGGGCATTCGTCGGTGCCACCTATCTTCAATTTGTTGAATAGGTGGTACCTCAGTCTATTGTGGCCAGTGCGAAGTCTGAAGACCACGACCTGCTCTCTTCTGTTCAACTGGTAATAGGCATCGTTTTTGGTGTAGCCAGTATGTTCGGTTTCCCATTTGGTCATGTATCTAGCTCTAATAAGCCGTTTTGACTCTTCGTATGTCATACTAGTATCTGGTTGTGGTAGTTTTGCACCTTCTTTTGCCAGTCTGTCTGCCTCCTCATTGCCTTGGATGTTGCAGTGAGATGGAACCCACTGCACCACTACCCTTTTTGGTGCGGACTGCTGGCATAGTTGACAGAGTACTGCTCTTAAATCATTAAGTTCAGTATTTTTCTGGCTTTTTAGTGCTGTGACTACGGCCAGGGCATCTGTCAGCAGGACTATATGGCTTTCATTCCTTCAATAATGTAATTTGAATTATAGAAATTAAAACTATAATATTGCACAGTCACACCAACACATTCAAGAGAAAACAGAAAGATTGAGCCAACAAGTTGTATTGAACATTAATATCAAGAAGGCAGAAATCCTGAATTGTGCCCTTTTGAGATTAATTACAATTCTTTATTTAGGTATGATAATCGAGAGACTGATACATGTTTCCTACCCTAAAGACATGGGCTTAAGCCCCATTAGACTTAGGTTTTATCTGCCATGAGTGAAATAAACACTTAGCCTGCAAGGTGACTGCGTGGGCAAGTGATTTCTCAGTGCTATAAATCTCCCTAGCACAGTTCAACAATAGAATGTTGCTAATGATAGCTTTTCTAATTATCAATATTTCAGTATTTATTCTTGCAATATTTCATATTGAAATCAATAATCTGATGTGTTAAGTTATTGAGGACACCCTGTAACTGTATAAATAATCTATAGGTTCTGTGTTTATTTGTCCAGATATTTGTTTTACAGCTACATATTCGAACAAAATATTATTCACTGCTGTGTTCAGATATTGTATGTCCTATTTTCTCATTCTCAAACAATTTCATAATAATTTCTTTTAGTATTTTAGGATATTTTTTTTTCTTCGTTCGCCTTATTTCTCTATTCTCCAAGGCGGTGTGCGTTGCACTGCAGTTTTTAATTTGCGCCTGTCGGCCCAGTGCATCCGAGTTCGGCATGCATTTTTATGTAAGGATCTGCTTCCCCCTGCATTTTCTAAGGGTTTGCTTCCTCGTAGTAACGGCCGGTGCTGTGATGGGGAGCGAACCCAGCACCTTTCGGTTGGGAGCCGTGTCATTTAACCACCAGCCCACGCCGTCCCCCGTATTTTAGAATATAAGAAATGTCTACATTTAATTTCATTAGTCTTCATTCTTCAGGAATGTTATTATTGAGCAATCTGTATGTCATTGTTAGTTTAAATATCTCTGTTTCATTGAATTTTAATTTCACTTGTTTGATTTTGTTGATGCGACTTGGAGCCAATGTTAAAGTGTCACATATTGTTTTAGTTATGATAAATAATAACTGGATTTGAATGTATTTTTGTATTAATTTTTTTTAAACTGTAAATATTTAGTTACAGCGAAGACAATGTTATAATACACACTTTATATTTTATATCTTTTGTGCACCTGGCATGTTTAAATAAAGACACATTTTATATATCGTATGCATGACAATGTCTACATGGATGGCTTTGAGCATGCAAAATAATAGTTTGCAGCAGTGGCAATGATGGGACAGTTAATAGCCTAGATTTGTAGAAAATATTTTAAAACAAACAGAAAAGACAACACTGTTATTAAATTTGATGTCTTGATTGCTTCAAATTTTATATGCCTGTGTTCAATATGTTCCACTTATCACAGAGAGCTAAGATCTCTGCATTGATCTACCATACAAATAGCATGTCAATCATTCATGTTGTCAGTCCAGTCAAGGGAGTCAAGAGGTAAGGCATTTGCCTCTCAAAGCGATGTACGGAAACGGCATGGATTCGAGCCCTGCAGGTATCAAGCGATCCCTGGTCTCAAAGAAGGTGGGATCAGAGTGCCGGCATCCTGAATTACCTCCAATCGTCTTGACTTATGTCTTGCCACTAGTCTTAGGTAGTTCAGGACCAGAGAGTGAGGTTGATGACCAGCACAGCTTCCTCACTATAATCCAAATACAGGGAAAGTTACATCACCAAGTCAAAACTGTCTGATGATATTGCCATCATCGCATGCGATGGACAATTAACTTAACTGTCAGTCCATGTCTAGGCAGTTATGAGTTAAACAGACTGATATTAATCAACCATGATCCCTTTCTTGAAAAATGTACGATTAATCAATAGATGAGTTTTACCAAGTCTGGATACCTAAAACATGATTTCCTTAAAATTGTTTATCATTGATTAAGCATTGCTGACTGACAAATGCAATCATGTCTCTTCACAACTTCCTGTCATATATATAACAAAAACCCTTAATGTGTTTGTTTCTATAATAATACTTTCCTGTAAATGACAATCCTAAGCACAACCTTCCTAAGTAACATTTTATATCACCCTTATATAGGGGCACATATCCACATTGTGATATATTTATCTTTATAAAACATATGTAGGTAATGTGTCAGTGACCACACCAGGACAAAAACAAAACGATACCTACATTACGCCCACGAGTCTTTCAATGATTTATGGCCGTAACTCAGGTGTCATTTTATTTTTGTCCTGGTACGGTCACTGGGCCATTACCTATATACATTTTTACCAACTTTCAGTACCACTGCAGCCTTGGTCTTTTTTTTTCTTTGCCTTGTCTTAATTTTTCCCGATGTCTGCATCATAGCTAGCACACTCCGTCCTTGGCAGACTGGGTTGTCTTATGTATTCTGGGTTGTATCCCATAGACTGACTGACCATCCAATGCATAAGAGACTAAATAATTTTGGAAATGGGAAACTAAAGCGGAGAAACTTTGCAGAAATAGCCAAAGCAAAGATGAACAAAGACCCTATGAACGCACCAACAACACCAAAGCCCATCCTTACTGTACGCAAACCTACCTGGAGGCAGCATATATTTCCAGAAGTGGTAGAAAATATACCAGGTATTGGAAAAAAGAACAGCCAGACTGAAAAAGAAAGAAGAGACATAACCCTGAGGTACATAACGAAAAACTACCCAAGCATGGACTGGACCCAAGCATATACCGACGGCTCTGTAACAAACACAACACAGAACGGAGGGGCAGGGGTATTCTTGAGCCTACCAAATGGTAGAAAAATAACACTGGCAGTGGCAACTGGAAAATACACGAGCAATTTCAGAGCAGGGGCACTGAGGGCTGCAGTAGAAGAAATGGTGACATGCAAAAGAAATGAAAGTCATTTAGTCCTGCTTACAGATGCCCTGGCCGTAGTCACAGCACTAAAAAGCCAGAAAAATACTGAACTTAATGATTTAAGAGCAGTACTCTGTCAACTATGCCAGCAGTCCGCACCAAAAAGAGTAGTGGTACAGTGGGTTCCATCCCACTGTAACATTCAAGGCAACAGACAGACTGGTAAAAGAAAGTGCAACACTACCACAACCAGATACTAGTGTGACATATGAAGAGTCAAAACGGCTTATTAGAGCTAGATACATGACCAAATGGGAAACAGAACATACTGGCTACACAAAAAACAATGCCTATTACCAGTTGAACAGAAGAGAGCAGGTCGTGGTCTTCAGACTTCGCACTGGCCACAATAGACTGAGGTACCACCTATTCAATAAATTGAAGATAGGTGGCACTGACGAATGCTCGTGTGGTACTGGGAAAATGACCGCTGAACATCTACTGCAAAACTGCCGGACATACGAGGATCAGAGAAAGCAGATGTGGCCATCACCAGTGGCAACACTAGACAACCTCTATGGTAGTGTCGACAGCCTCAGGATGACCGCTGCTTTTTTCGAAAAAATAAAGGTTGACGTCTGACAGCGTACGAAGAAGAAGAAGTATTCCATAGCCTTTCCATCTTCCGGTGGTGACTGCAAGGCAGCAGGTTGGTTTGTTTGTCAATATTTCCTTCTCCTTGACTAGATCTTATAGCGGCTCTTGCTCCCTAGAATATGCCTGTCATAGGACGTGTGGGGTATTTTAGTGAGACCAACAGTGCCCCCTGTTGTTCCACCATGTCCTGCTGGGATACAGAGCCATTTGGTCTGCGACTGCTTATTCGTCCAGTTATAACTGGCTTAGAATACAGTTGACACCATCTGCCACCTGTGGATGCGTCTTGTTGGGGTCTGTTGCCCTGCCCACCAGGACCTTTGGTCTATTTATTTCTCTTTATAAAACCTACTATTTATGTCTTATCTCTTTTTCTAAACTGGTCAAAATTTTCTCTCTTTGTCATCATTTGTCTATTTTTTCACCACCATTTTTGCCTGTTGCAGTGTATTCTAACATTACTCTCCTCATACAGGAATTGCTTCTTTCTATTGAATATGGTAAGCTTCCTTTGCACACAAAAACGATGCAGCTCGAAAACATTTTTAATGATTAAATAATCATCAAACAGTTATTACCACTTCTACAGAGGCAGATGCTCCTGTGCAGGTTCTGTGTAGACGGAAGAAGGTGTCCTACTTAGCGGGCTAGGCTCGAGCAGCCTAATATGCCGCTGTGTTAGGACAAGCGCTTACAGAGGATGGTTAACCAATGTGCGAGTCCATCTTAATGGACTCAAACGCTAGAGCAAAGTAGATCCGCAGTCTGTTAGGCAGCATCTATGCTGATCTAAACAAATCACCTAACCATGGCCGGTGTTATGCCATGTCACACAGTTAGTCGCATCTTATAATATGTGGCAGTGGCTATTCTTGTCCTTGTCATACAAAAACCCCGGCAGACCACTTTGGGTTGAATTGAAATGATAAATATCATATTAGATACATTTATCATATGAGGAGACTTCATTTACAAAGAAAACTATCAAATATATTACTTGTACTGCATGAATGTTAAATGATGTTGTGTTGGTTTTCTAGTGAGTTTAAAAACAACCATTTACATGACTGTTGTACCTCTGTCTAGTTTTTGTAATGCTATAAATCTCTCATTTCACTGTCTGCATCTAAACCATTAAATTATGTATGAAGAAACATAACAAGACGCCAAAAATATAAAATATATAGCCTATCCATAATACTTGAGGAATGATATGTTCTTATTTGAATATTAATACGAAGCAGAATTATACAATTTACATGAATTTTTGCTAAAATTGTTAAAGTGAATATTTGTATGCATTACATTGGTCGTAATTTATTGAAGATACCTGGTTAAGAATTTAATAGTTTAATTTCATATTATTATCTTGGCTAGTCAAACTCCTAAATGTTACATATAAGGATCGTGTTATGAACGTAGACATCCGTCAGAGAGTTGAAGACGCTATTGGTCCTTTTGAAGATCTGTTCACAACTATCAAAAGACGAAAGATGGCCTGGTGCGGGCACGTCGCGAGGTCCAACGGAATTCCCAACTCGATACTCTTTGGATCCGTACCGGGTCAGAGAGGGCAAGGACGTCCAAGGAAGAGATGGGTGGACAACATCGCTGAGTGGTCAGGCCTTCGTCACGGTGAGATACATCAGGCGGCGACAGACAGAGAGAGCTGGCGTGGGATTTTCATGTCTTCATGTGTGCCCCAACGACCTGATGGGTTACGGGATGAACTGAACTGAGTCAAACAATTTGACTTTAGAAAATGATATTCAACAGCTGTGAAATGTGTTCTTCTCAGTTTAGAATTATCAGATATAGAATGTGCCTGTTAGCTATTGTGTTAGCTGCACCTCAGGGTAGAAGAGGAGTGACTAATTATCTATTACATTAGCTGTTTCTGAATTAGAACAATTTTAAACATTCTTCTTGGCCTTTCGGCTCTTTCCATTAATGCTTTGTCAAAAATAAACTTGACTTTACAGGCCTGGCTTGGAGAAATTCATGACTATGCTCAAGATGATGTTGTTATCATGCTGCTTGGTAACAAATGTGATGCTAGTAATGACAGAGCTGTTAGAAGAGAAGAAGGAGAAAGGTTATCAAAGGTCAGGTTTGATTGATTATTTGCCAGTGTTTCATCTTTCATGGTGATTGAATTTGCTAACCAACTTGTGAATATAGATGTATTTCTAAATTAAAAGTTCATAGATGGCCAATTATCTGAGATCTGGGGCATGTGTGGTGTTTGATGTTGTCATTCAATCAAAAAAGTTATTTTTCTTTAGTGTTCGTACGTAAAAGGACGTTGTGTCATAGTTTAGCATCGAAAACCTTGCTTGAATAATAAGTACAATAAATAATAATTGATGGGACTTGGAGATGGACAGGGTCGGTGGGTTGTCTCTGGGTTAGGAATATGATGTTCACTTCTGTTTCTGTGGGACAAGAGTTATGGAGAATGAGATAGACGAGTTGAGGAGAGGGCTTGGCAAGAGGAGATGAGTGAGATATGGGGGAATTGAAGGAGAGAAAGAGATGAGCGGGTTGAGGAGGTCAACAGACTGGAGGGTACTTTTAAATTAACTACTTGTATAATTACCCATATCAATGCTGCTGGGTACTCCAAAAATGAAACAAAAATTGTATCAATTAATTCATTGCAAGTTTATAAAAAATATGAAATGCTACTCTAAATCCTGGTATTTATCGAGCATATATGTTGAGTAAACTCATTTTGCTCTGTTGCCTTAGTGTACCATGTTTGATCCAGGACCTCCTTCAGGCAATCTCTTCATATCAACATTGGGTGCTCACGAGAGCACCTAAAGTTGTAGGGCCACCAGAATGTCACTCTATGTGTTCATCTGATGTCTGGCATGCACACCACATGGCCAGTCAAACTGCATTTCCATAACAGTGCAACATCAATAATGTCAGTGAAGGAAGTTTTATGTCTGATTTCTGTGTTGTGGATTTGGTCCCAAAGGGATATATTCAATGCTCTTTGTTCCATCACTTATTCAGCTGATTTGATCTGCATCAGCTTTCCGTAGGTTCCACACCTTGTAGCCTCGACATGG
The DNA here is from genome assembly GCA_036924085.1 of Ariolimax columbianus. NCBI lineage: Eukaryota > Metazoa > Mollusca > Gastropoda > Stylommatophora > Arionidae > Ariolimax > Ariolimax columbianus. Next base: position 27,436,782 of record JAVGWX010000002.1, read on the forward strand.
CTGAAGTAATCATGATGTTGAAGGTGTGAGTTTGAATGCTGTTGTTTCACATCAGTTGCTGTATGGATTGATACAGTTGAGACTGAGCAAGTCCGCTACTTTCCTTCGTAAGATCTAACGGTTTATTTAATGTGAGTTAGTTTGTGATCTCTTGTCCCAAGTAGATATGCAAATTTACTTTTTTTACTGGACAATTTTCAAGGTGAATTTTACCTTTTGGACAGAAAGTGTTGAGCTTAAACTGGGTTTTCTTTCTATTGATTTGAAGGCCAACTGCAAAGCTTGCTTTTTTGAGCTCACTTAGGTTTTTATCCACTCCTTTGATACTATATCTTCAGATGACTATGTCATCTGCGAACCTGAGATGAGTGAACATTTCTCCATCTGTCTTTATGCACCTTCTCCAACGATTTAAGAAAAAATCAAGTGAATGTCTGTTTGTCTTTGCTCAAATACAGAAGCTCATGTCATGAATACTTATCTCCAACAGCCAGCTGGAAATAGATGGACTAGGCACTCCACAAACTGGGAAACTAGGGCGGAAATCGACAATGTGTCAAGTAACTACATCAAATATGTTACAAATGTGGAGTTGGTGCACCGACTAAATGTAAACAACAACCACAGACCCATTAGAGTAACCCTAAACATGGACTACCAAAAGATGCTTCCAGATTCCCACAATGGTAGATGTTGCTATACTGTCAGAGAAAATCCAACAAAAGAATTGAAGTTGAAGCTATGGAACTAAACAACAGCTCACAAACACTTGCAAATATGCTGGATCAATAACCAAGCAAACAACTATATAGACAAAAGTTGGAGGAGATTGCTGAAGATAGACCTGCATGAAAAACAACATTGTATAGAGATTTCAGAGGAAACACTAAAACGCACATTGGAGAGCAAGCGAACAAATTAATGTATCCTTAAATCCCTCTTTTTCTTTGATGTTCGTCTTGAAAAAGGACATTATGTTGTAGTTTACAGTGAGGCTGCGATATCAGTACCCTTTGGCCCAATACTCCAAATTCAGCTGCTTTTTTGGGTGCCGGGCTATCCCTTGGCCAGACTATACTTCTTCTTCTGTGTTCGTTCTCAATCTCCTGCTACCAAGTCCTGAACAGGGCTTTGCAAGTAGCAGGATTTAGTCTATACTTCTAACTAGTGCATACTGTTTCCAGAGTCACCACTCTTGGAGGTGGAATAGAGTCTTGGTCAGCTATGGTTTGCTGACCGTGATGTAAGCAGCCATCTATGAGCTCATTCACTGCTGCATCTGCGGCCCAAGAAATAAGTCTACTTTATATCAAAGACCTGCACTCACTGCAATAAAGTTGTGTGCCTGTCTGAAAATTGGAAGCAGCCATGAAAAAAGCTGCTAAATGAAACTTTGTTACCTGCTTAAAACCATCTGTAAAGACAAAAAGAGTCATAAATATATTCCAATGGCTCTTTTCGTCTTGTCAGATGATAGTAATTGTGCTTTTAGCACAAAGCCCGGGCAGAAATATAGAGATCATGTGTTGCCCATACAGTATGATCCCTCTCTCGGTCTGCCATGTTTGCTCCAAAGGAAAGGTGATACCAATACATTTGGAACAATACAAGCTGCAGAAGTTGCTGGATCAGCAAAGCACTGCTCTTTCTGTTCGCCTGTTATGGCTTGACTCCTAGACCAGCCGCCAACCAAAGGTAAGGGCCTGGTCTGCCCTGCCACAACACTCAACCGAGGTTGCCTTTCCTCGCTCTAGGATAAGGCATTGTATCCTTTTGTGTGTGCTCCTTCGCACATCAAGGTTGTCAGGTATGGTAGACGCCGACCAACTTTCAGAATTATCAGAAAACAAATACATCCATATCTGACAAAACCCGATAAGATACACAGTATCTTATCTGCAAGGCTTCAGATGGTTTGAAATCAGAGTTTTCCTTCTCCTAGATCAGCTGCCTTCCTAGGCTTTCGAGCCCCATCTGCGCGAAACTACTGGTTTTAAGGCTGGTTTTTACTGGCTTGCCTTCCGCCCCTTCTACTGTTAGTCAAAAGAGTTCTGCTGCGCGAATGCTAGGAGAAGGACTTTGTTGTCAGAGGTTATATGAGACGCACGCCATGGGAGCATTTAGTTGGTGTTGAGAGTTCATCATCAACCCCAACCCCAGCTATAACAACATTTAGAAATATATATATATATTTGCAGTATTCTGACAATGGGTTGAAATAAAGCATGGCTTAATATTTGTTGTTTATATTACGTAGGAATATGGTGTTCCTTTTATGGAAACAAGTGCCAAAACAGGTGTCAATGTGGAACTTGCATTTATGGCAGTAGCCAGGTGGGTAACAAGTGTTTTTTTTTTTTTTTTTTTTTTGTTTTTTTTTTGCGTTCGCCTTATTTCTCTAATCCCCAAGGCGGTGTGCATTGCACTGCGTTTTTATTTTGCGCCTGTCGGCCCAGTGCATCCGACTTCAGCATGCATTTTATGTAAGGGTCTGCTTCCTCCTGCATTTTCTAAGGGTTTGCTTCCCCGGGGTAACGGCCGGTGCTGAGATGGGGATCGAACCCAGCACCTTATGGTTGTGAGCCGTGTCACATAACCACTAGGCCACGCCGTCCCCGGTAACAAGTGTTTAATTGTTGTTAACCTTAACGGTTTATGTATAGTTCAGCGTAAATACTAATATTTCAATGTGTTCAGTCAATCAAAACCCATCCATCTCCATGTGGAGCATAAATACATGCCAGCTTCTCCGTCCTCAGACATCCGCCTGATCGGTCTCTTTGTCTTCCTTGTTTCCTTTAGTTTATCGTATAAACTCACTTCTTCTTGTGTGTTTTGGTCTCACTCAACTTCTCTTTGCCTAAATATTCCAGAGCAGAGACGGTTTTGTAATGTTACCGGTTGGTTTTCATGTCTGATCTATTGTCATCATCTTCTCCTGTTCCACAATCACAATTGTCTGTCTGGTTTATTCCAACAGTTCCACATTAGGGAAATTATTATACCATTTCAATCCTTCTATTCTGTGCAATCACCCATTTAGAAAAGTCTGTTCCTTTTTGGTGGCAATTTTTTTGTGTTTTCTTCAATTTTCAAAGCCATACAATAATATTTTGAGTTAGACATAATTTCTTTTGATCTCCAGAAGTTTCTCAATTATTTTCTCACCTTTCATATTCTTAATGAAAATCTCTTAATCTGTACATCTTTGTATATATTTCTGTTACGTTACATAAAGAATTCCACAGTTTGTAGGAGTATGTTGCCCTCAGCATTGAAATAGTACAGCACATTAAGAATCATTTAAACCTAATGATAACATATACGTAGGAGTATGTTGCCCTCAACATTGAAATAGTACAGCACATTAAGAATCATTTAGACCTAATGATAACATATACGTAGCCTGTGGCAACATCCATTAAGAAAACAAAATGTTAATGTTTCCTTTGCAGTGATGTAGAAGAAACACCTGGGCTTGAGTTATGTGTTTACTGATTAAGCTAAATGTGATGTAGAATCAGAGGTTACATTTTGTTACACATGCATGGGAAAAAAGCTTTATACTATAACTATCGCTTAGGATATGAATTGTTGGTTAAGGCATGAATATGTAATATTATGTTCTCATTAAATTTTTTTCTAATGTAAAACTCAAACACAGCATCACTTAGTTGTGATCTATTTATCTTTAATAAAAAGTTCCCTGAAATAACACAAATTATATACCAAACTGTTCACAATTGCGGCCAGAATACAATGGAATACACAAATTTTATAAATCGAGGTCAACATTTGTGTATGAGCGATTATAGTTGCATAATCGTTTTTATTTTTTTTTAAATTATGAAAAACATTTTTCCCATCATTAACTGCTCATTTTCAGCTGTAAACCAAAACATGAATAACATAATAACTTTATATTGGTGGTAATCCATGTGAGATGTTTTGAAAGTTACACCTAATTTGGCGCAGTTGTTTTCACAGTATTTATATTTTACTGATGGCACGTTAAGTTGAAAACGTGCTAAAAAAATGAATGCACCAATCAATATCAGTGTGAGTGTTTAGAATTTACGCACACCTAGAAAGAATGTTTCTGCCGCATTAAATATATAAGGATACACATTTATATTATACACACTTAGTATGGCTGGGCAGGATCTTGAACCTTCATTGAATTTATGAACTGTTACTACCATTGCTTGAAACAAAAGCGCCCCCCCCCCCCCCCCCCCCCCCCCCCCAATCAGTAGATTTAGTTTCACTTTCATCACTCGACTTAGAACTAAGACTAAGTGAAGAAATTGAAATAGCGCTATCCGGGCAATCGATATCTTCTTCATCACTACCATTAGTAATAAATAACATATTGTAACCATTACCGAGCATGTACTGTAAAAACTCTTATTTGTTCTGATTGAAGAGGCATGGGCTAGATTTAAGGCTGCCCTCAACAAAAAATTGGTTTCTAAGCACAAAAATAAAAAATTTGTTAATGAAACACACGCTAACTCTTCTGGAAATGAACAGTACAAAATATGAACTTCTGCCAATAACATTTAGAACTAAGAATGGGAAAATATGTGATTTTGTGAACACGGTTGCAAAAGCCGATATATCGGCTTCTGGGTTTTCTTGAAAAATCCGGACGCCAATGTATCGGCTTGCGGGAGTGAATGAGTTAAGATGAATTAAACATTATTTTTGTGAAAGTTAATATTACAAATTGACAGTTTTTGCAGATAATAAAAGTGTAAAGGGCAATAATGAAAAAAATATGCATTTATGTGCTTTTAGCATCTGTTATATAAGAGATTCAGTGGTCTAGCGGTTGGGAGTTTGGTTTACAATCCCAACGTGCCAGGATTGAATCACATAGTGCACAGTTTGACAGACCAACGGGACATGTCATGGGTTTTTTTATAGTATTATCGCTTCTTCCACTTGATTCAGCTGGAAATGGGTACCTGGTGAAGTCAGGGTAAAATATAGGAGCCACTGCAGACGCTGTTAAGTTCATGCTCTGTCATCAGCAATGAGATCATTCCCCAAACATCGATATCTCCAGTAGATGGCGTCAAGAAAGATGGAGGCAGAAGGAGAGAAAGGGGCACAAAAACAGAGAGAGAGAAAGTGGTGGGCTGGAAAGGAAAAATGTAGAAGGAAATCAGATAGACATGGTGGAAAAGTTATTTGATTCGACCACTAAAATCACTGCAATATCACCCAACATGAAGTCATTCTAAAAAAATTGGTCAATGACTTTAACATCCAGTAAACCAGAGGAAACCAACTTGAATGAGAATGTCATCAAAATTTAGGATGCATAACTACAAGGAATTGGAGTGACAATCAATAACACAACCAAAATTGGAGAATCTATCATTTCTATGTACATGTAGACCACCTATTTGAAGAACAACAGTTCTTCTTCTTCTTCTTCTTCTGCGTACACAGTCAGACAGTAACCATTATTTTTTCGAAAAAAGCGGCGGTCATCCTGAGGCTCTCGCTACTGCCATAGAGCTTGTCTTGCAGTTCCACTGGTAATGGCCACATCTGCTCTCTCTGATCCTCGTGTGTCGGGCAGTTCTGCAGCAGATGTTCAGTGGTCATTTTACCAGTACCGCACGGGCATTCGTCGGTACTCCCTATCTTCAATTTGTTGAATAGGTGGTACCTCAGTCTGTTGTGGCCAGTGCGAAGTCTGAAGACAACGGCCTGCTCTCTTCGGTTCAGCTGGTAATAGGCATCGTTTTTGGTGTAACCAGTATGTTCGGTTTCCCATTTGGTCATGTATCTGGCTTTGATAAGCCGTTTTGACTCTTCGTACGTCATACTGGTATCTGTTTGTGGTAGTCTTGCACCTTCTTTTGCCAGTCTGTCTGCCTCCTTGTTGCCTCGGATGTTGCAGTGTGCCGGGATCCACTGTACCACTACCCTTTTTGGTGCGGACTGCTGGCACAGTTTGCAGAGTGCTGCTCTTAAGTCATTAAGCTCAGTGTTTTTCTGGCTTTTTAGCGCTGTGACTACGGCGAGAGCATCTGTCAGCAGGACTATATGGCTCTCATTTTCACTGTGTGTCACCATTTCTTCCACTGCCGCCCTCAGTGCCTCTGCTCTGAAATTGCTTGTGTACTTACCAGTAGCGAATGACAGTGTTATTTTTCTGCCATTTGGTAGGTTCAGGAATGCTCCTGCCCCTCCGTTCTGTGTAGTGTTTGTTACAGAACCGTCGGTGTATGCATGGGTCCAGTCCATGCTTGGGTAGCTTTTCGTTATGAAGCTTAGGGTAGTGTCTCTCCTTTCTTTTTCAGTCTGGCAGTTTTTGTTTGCAATACCTGGTATATTTTCTACCACCTCTGGAAATATATCCTGCCTCCAGGTAGGTTTTCGTACAGTAGTGATAGGTTTTGGTGTTGTTAGTGCGTTTATGGGATCTTCGTGCATCTTTGCTTTGAACAACAGTTCAATTCTGGTGGAATTTTTAGAAGTACCTGGCAAGAAATGCCTGTTTTGCTGGTTATTATAATGGGAAATCAAAGGAGTGGGGAGAAGTCACTGAAAATAGACAAGGGATTCTCTACACAAATCTAGCAATTGACAGATAAAGGGGAGCCAGTGGATGTTATTTATCTAGATTTTGCTAAGGCCTTTGATAGAGTATCTCATCAAAGATTGTTAAAAGCACATGGAATAGGTAGTGAAGTTGTCAAATTGATCGGAAATTGGTTAACTGGAAGAAGGCAGAGAGTGAACATAAATAAGGACCACTCTGGGTGGTGTGGAGTGCCACAGGGCTCGGTTTTGGAACCAATTCTGTTTTGGGTATATTTAAATGATTTGGAAAATGATATCACATCTATGATTGCAAAATTCGCGGATGACACAAAACTTATCAGAAGTGTCTCATCTAATGCAGAAGTGGATATATTGAGGTCAGATTTAGATAAAACTTGGGAATTGTCTGAGAGCTGGCAAATGGATTTTAATGTAGATAAATGTACAGTCATCCACATGGGTCGATTCAATATGAAATATAATTACAGATTGGGAGACAACAATATTAGAAAGATAGAAAAGGAAAGGGACCTAGAGGTTATAATAAATCGTACAGGTAAGATGAGTGAGCAAGTCCAGGTAGCAGTAAAAAAGGCAAATACAATGTTAGCCATGATAAAAAAGAAATATTAAACATAGAAGTAAGAAAGCGATAGTCAAACTGTATAAAGCATTAGTTAGACCATGATTGGAGTACTGTGTTCAGGTGTGGAGTCCTTATCATAGAGGGGATATAAATATGCTGGAAAGGATTAAAAAAAGAGCGACAAAACAAATTGGGGTTCCAGAATTATAGTTATGATGAAAGACTCAGAAAAACCAGCCTCCAGTGTCTAGAAAAGAGAAGAACTTGGAGTGATTTAATGCAAGTATATAAGAAAAGGGAAAGGATAAATAGAATATAACAAGTTTTTTAAAGTACAGCCGTCTACAAGAGCAAGAGAGCACAGCTACAAATTAATTAAAGAAAGGTCCAGATTACATACTAGGAAATATTTTTTTAGTCATGGGGTAAATGATTGAAATGCATTGCCTCAAGAAATCATTTAGGCAGGGTTAATTAATGCGTTCAAGAATAGATTGAATGCTCATAGATTTTAGATCAAGAGAAATAAAAGAAACTATTTGTAAACTGATTCTGCAGAGTCTTCTAAACCAGTATAAAGATATTAAGTTAAACAGACAAGGGGACAGTATGTATTCTTGTTGCACTCCTCGTTTTATATGGTGAGTAAAGCCTGCCAGATTTTAACAGGGAAGTTTGTTCCAAGTACAGGCTGCTTACTCGTCTGTTCTATGCTTTCTAGTAGGCTGTTATATTTATTTTGGACTGCCTCAAGGTATTTCTGGTTAACGTCTGACTGTTTTTGTGTTGAGGATTCTATTTGGGGATCCTTTCTTTTTTTATATATTTTTTATGTAGAATCTGCTACTTTTGTATTTTTATTCAGTTATAAGCTGTCAGATGATGATGGCAGATTCGACAGAGAGAAGAGTGCAGAGGGCAAAAGCTGTCACCTACCAACTCTCTCCACTACTAAGATAGCCCAAGATTTCCCTCCAAGCAAAAAAACTGATGATAAATAGTATCTTTCACCCAACCCTGTGCTACCAGTGCTAGACATGGGCATTGAATAAGGCCCAGGAACAAAAGTTAGCTACCTGCAAAATACAGTGCCTATGAAAGATGACCAGAAGAGACAGAATCACAAATATGAGTATTCTGGAGAAGGTTGGAACAATTCCCTGCCTACAGTACATCGAGCAACAGAGAATGAATTGGTTTGGCCACATTGTGAGAATACAAGCAGACCACATTGTTCATGCAACCTTCTACAGGAGAATATCAGGAAGAAGGACGAGAGGTAGACTGATGAAAAGGTGGACAGACAGCGTAAACGAGACCTGCTGTAAAATGGGGAAAAATGTTACTCTGGCCATGAGATAGGCAAAAGACAAATATATACCATGACACTGTGCTACAACCCGGTAGAAAGTGAGATGGCACTGGGCTACAACCCGGTAGAAAGTGAGATGGCACTGGGCTACAACCCGATAGAAAGTGAGAGGGCACTGGGCTACAACCCGATAGAAAGTGAGATGGCACTGGGCTACAACCCAATAGAAAGTGAGATGACACTGGCTACAACCCGATAGAAAGTGAGATGGCACTGGGCTACAACCCAATAGAAAGTGAGATGACACTGGCTACAACCCGCTAGAAAGTGAGATGACACTGGCTACAACCCGATAGAAAGTGAGATGACACTGGCTACAACCCGATAGAAAGTGAGATGACACTGGCTACAACCCGATAGAAAGTGAGATGACACTGGGCTACAACCCAGTAGAAAGTGAGACGACATTGGGCTACAACCTGGTAGAAAGTAAGACGACAAAAGAAAGAAGAAGATAAGTTGTCAGTAACCTTAGATATGTTTTCTTCAGATTTGTTTGTCTATTTAGTAGGTTTTTGCTTATACTTCTGCTATTCTTTCTCTGAGTGAAAGCCAGTTATGTTTGTCTTTCATTTCTTTTACCATCGTGTTTTTGCCCCAAGGAAAACCTTTTACGTTTATGTGCCTGCTTGTCATTCATAGTAGATTCTGAAGTTCAGTTTGGTCACTGTTGTGGTATTTCAGCAGTCATCCTTGTCTTTCTGCTGAGAATGAGTGTATATGGTTGTGCATAGGCAGTACTCTCTCATTCTTATGCAATACTTTCTCATTCTTCTTAACTTAACTTGTGGAGTTCCATTCTATTATTTTAACATTACAATTTACAGGGACCTGAAAGTTAAAAAAAAACGACGACCAAATGAACCAAAGTTTTGTGTGGCTGACTACGTTGAACAGGAGAAGAAAGAGCCAGGATGCTGTACTAACCAATGAAGGTGGATCTGTGATTGTTCTAGTCTTTTTTTTTTCAAAATTGAAAAACTTACTACAATGAAACAACAGACCATGTACTGACAATCTTTATATCAGGTTCTCTAGCTTATATGCTTTAAAAATTTACAGGAAATGTGCAACTAATGTCAAATTCATGTGATTTGGTTTTGGAATTCGGCGCCACAGAACAATGTGTACTAAAATAAAATCTCATGTGATTTGATTTTGGAATTCGGCATCACAGAACAATGTGTACTAATGTAAAATTCATGTGATTTGGTTTTGGAATTCTGCACCACATAACAATGTGTACTAATGTAAAATTCATGTGATTTGGTTTTGCAATTCTGCACCACAGAACAATGTGTACTAATGTAAAATTAATGTGATTTGATTTTGAAACTCTGCACCACAGAACAATGTGTAATCTCTGAATGTTCCAGCAGACTACAGGAAATAAAACATCTACATGAACTAACAGTTATCAAGACGTATTAAGAATAAAAATAGCAAGGCAGATGATATAGGTCTTCTATATATTGTGTCATGTCATAATGGCAAAGAACACTGTTATAAAACTAGAAAAAATTATTCTGATTAGGACTAACTTAGATTAGCATGAACAATCATATTAACAAGGTAAGCAACAAAGGAAGTTAACTAGAAATGGACAAATTGTGAAGAAGAAAAATTTATACATTTTTTCTTCAGAAACCATTGAAATAGACTATGAATACACCATCACAATTTGCTATGCAATAAGGAAGAGCACGATTTTTCTTGCTGCAAAGGAAGAGATGGGACAGACAACACAAACCAGTGGACATAACAATGCTGTTACCAGTGTTCTAGAAGAGCTGACAATAGGAATGAAATAAAGATCCTTGACAGTGAACCTCGAGAAAGTCTTGGAAATGATGTGACTCAGAAGTTTATCTTTTTTGCATTTTTGATCAATGTTTTGAATGTCTTTTAAACATTCCAGTTACTTCATCAAAACGTTAAAATAATGTATGCATGTCATTATATCTACAATAAAACTGACTTTCCATATTGCGTATATCATAAAAAAGGCCCTCTAGATTGCTGGGTTTTTTTCATCTATGCCTTCTAAATGTAAATATTTCTATCTTTTTTAAGCATGTATTTTTCAAATTATAGATAGGGTAGGTGGGAATTCTGCATACACGACAAGAGCCCATTGTGCCAACTGTCCATGAGCATGAACAATGTCTGATGTCTTCCTGATTTAGCCTAACCAGGTGATGTTGAATGGCCACAGAGACAAAGATGGGACCATGATGAAGATGGTCCATTAGCCTGCTTTAAGAGCTGGTGCGCGGGGATGGCCTCAGCAAGACGGCCACATATCCAAATAGGATATCCAAACAGCAATGATTTAGCATAGTGAATGTGCTTTTGAGGCCTGTCTGTCTGGTGACTTCATCGTTTATGATCCAGTTATACCAGGGGATAACAAGAATATGCCTCTGGCTATGCATGTGGAGACTTCAATGGACTTCTGATCACTCTGCAGATTAGTTCAGGTTTTGAAACTGTACAGCAGGATTCGGATGAAACATGCTATATAAATCCATAGCTTGATTTTCAGTGAAAGCACCTGCTTGCTGCAGACAATGCAGGACGTTCATAGAGATGGCCACCTGACCGACTCTTCTAATGATATCTGCATGGTTACGTGCATTTGTTTGCTTCCCAGGAAAAATTAAATTATCAGTGAAATTTACATGGTTGACATCTTCAATAATTCCTGTCATTGTGGGGTTGCTGCCAAGGTTTTGTGTCTTGGTATTTTTGCCCATGAGATGTAGAGGCTTAATCTAGGTGCAAAATATTCTAGGTGCTCACATGGTTTTATCAATGCTTGAGGGTGTGATCCTGGTATGGCTACATCATCTGCTTATTCGAGGTTGATCACACGAGCTGTCTAATGGTGATGCCTGGGTTGTACATTTACAGTTGACCGAGGATACAGTCCAGGACATAGTAGAATAATGCCGCGGCAAGAACGCATTCCTGTTAGATACTGGATGATATAGAAAACCTGTGAGAGAAATTGTGACCCAGGCGAACTCTTGCACCAGTGTTGCAGCGTATCTGGTCAATTAGTTGCGGTGTGCTGAGAACTCCCACAAGGCAGATCTGTTCATGGAGTCAAAGACGGTCTTGGTGTCAACATATGTGGCATGGTGGCAGCAGTTCAATTCCCAGTGTATCTCAATGAGTAGGTCAAGAACAAGAATGGCAGTCTGTTTGGTACCTAGATTTTTTTTCAGCAAATTTATTTGCTAAAGGAGAGAAATATGTGGACAAAGACTTTTCCTTGCTTGTGGCTGCTACATTCAGAGCCGGGTCCTTTTCCTTTGTTTAGGCAGAATGATTCAATTCTGAATCCTGTTCTGCAGCAGGAACCAAACTGCTGTGCACAGTTGGTGCAGGGCTGACGCCCATGGGGTCATGTGCATCTTTCAGCAGCTTGGAAGTAATGCCATCAGGTTCAACGACTTGGCTATCTTTAAACTTCTGTAGGGCGGTACATACTTCTACAATGGTAGGGTAAAATTGATAGGTTATTTAAATTGAAAATGGGTGCTCCTCTTCACACCTTTATATAATATAAATTCTATTTTATTTTCAATTTTGATTTACACTTTTTGGCCTTAAATTTGTATCATAAAACAATATCCGAGTTACAGTTTTTGTTCTTATGCTATAAGTAATGCCTTAACACCAGAACAGGTTTATATTGGATTTGTCAAATACCATTTTTCTCATTGGTGTCTGGTAAGGTAATTGTGAAACTATGTTTTACATTAAGAACTTAAGAGTGGCTGCATTTTAATGAGGTGAGAAAAAAACAGCATTAAATTTTGCTGCCTTCTGTATAGTTTGTTGAATTGTGCTATAACTGCAGAATACCTGACTGTGTCAGTCGTCATTGTATCCTCTCTGGTGTTTTATATAATGATGATGCCTGGCATTAACAGCAAAGACTTGGTATAAAAGTATTACCTTTGTTTCCCTTAATTATATTTATAACTCAAGTGTGGTGCCAGTTAGGCTCGTGACTACACTGCCCTTTGACATTCTTCCTTATTGCTCATAGAAAAATGAGCAACATTTAAATATCCAAAAATGTGACACCCATATCATGTATTCTTCCATGGAATTAAAAATTGCTCATATGCATGGAACTCCACTTTTTAAACAATACTTACATTTCAGCTTTTCTTAAATATATTTCCTCTTCATCAGCGTCTGTTTTTATTGCATAAATGTTGAGTGACTCAAACATTGATTTCCTCATAACACGGGACTCAGATCTGAATGTATACACAAATACATCAAACTTGGTCTTCCCAACATATTTGCTGTAGTTTTATGATGTTTTCTTTCATGTCATGACAAAAATACATCTATAATTTTAAGTTGATGCCGTTGTCTGTATTACATGGGCTTATTGTAATGATTTGCCATTTTGTTCCAAGCGAAGCATCAGCACACCACTAAAGCTGGCCCCTTTACTCGTATCCAAGCATTTACAGTGGTGGATTCAATACTAGTTGCTATATTTGATAGATTGCTAGTTCCATGTGCAACCTTCTTTAGTCACCTTATTTAACATGCTTGAAAGGTTACAGTGATTCTGTTCTGTTCACACCGGGTACCACTCTGCTGGATTTGTAGTCATTCTAAATGCTATATCGTTTGTCATCATCTATCCGTCTGGTCCCAGTTGGAACATAGTGCCACAACAGATGCCATCCACCTGTTTCTATTCTATGCCATCTTCTTGAGTTCTCACTACGATATCCCAAATGTTACCAACTTCCTCCTCAACCATTTTTAACCAGGTATTTCTTGGCCTTCCCAATCATCTCTTACCTTGTAGATTCCAATCCAATGCATGTCTGGTTATACTGTCCAGCTTCTTTCTGAGAGTGTGTCATCTCAATCCCCACTTTCTCCCCTCTATTTCCCAGCTCTGTTGGTTGTTGCCGTGCTCTTTCCCATAATTCTGTGTTTGATCATCTAACATGAAGTATATGATGAAGATGCTTGTTAACAAAGGTCTGCAGTCTAGGTGTGACATACCATGTCTCCAAGCCATATAGCAGAACCAACTTTAAATTTGTTTTAAATAGCTTCATTTTACTCTCCATGGAGAATGCTACAGAGTTCCATTTGGGACGATGACAGTTGAAAGCAAATCTTACCTTGTTAATTCTGGCATTATCATCTTGATTTGTTCCTCTGTCTTTATCAGTGTACTTCCCAAATATGTCAAATTGTGCACTTCTTCATTTATCAGCCTGTTAATCTTTAAGCGGTTTCTTTGGTTTGTTATATTTCCCATTTCCTTTGTTTTGCTCAGATATATCTGCAATCCCAAATCTGATGCTTCATATTTTGGTCTGAATATCATTTCTTGAGAAGCATGTGGCCGAATGGTTTCGAGGCCTGCCTGCCAGCAAGGAGGGCAGCGGTTCGAATCCCAGTATGGGATTTGTTGTTTTTCTGTTGGGGGTGAAATAAACAAACATAGCCAGCACATGACATGACAACAGCAGTGGCGAAGTGGCCAGTAATTCTCAGCCTAAAAAACCCCTCGACTACCCCAGCAATGGGAAAAAGTTGTATTGGCAGTTTTTTAATGTTTTTTTTGATCATTCCTTGTATGTTCTGCTGCTTTTAAGTGACATCATACATATATCATTTGTGAAATCAAAGTCTTCCAGTAGATTATTAAACGTCAATTGTATTCTTGTTTTTCTATACTCTGTAGTTTCCTGTATCACCCAGTCTATGGCCATGAGAAAGGCTGTTGGAGATAGTGGATACTCCTGTCTGACCCCAGTTTGAATTGTTGTTGTTGTTTGCGAATGCCTACAATGAGTAGGTTACCCTTTTGTGCACCCTGAAAAGGACGTTAAGTGGCGGATTGCAGTAGCTTTTCTCACATCCCGAGCGTGCTGATGAAGGTGGACCAGGGTTCTCTAGGCAGTTGTGCTATGTTTGGCTTCATCTGCGTGTCACTCACTACTATGGGGATCACGTTGATACCTCACCTCGTTAGCCAGGCTGGCTGCCATGAAAAAAGCCCATTTCCAGGGAGGGCTACTAGGAAGCCGAGGTGAGGGTCTTGGTCAATATGTTTTTCCTGACCCTGACTAACATGTCTGAACAGTATATTTTGCCTGACCAGACGTTAGTCTTTCTCCCCAGTTTTAATTGAAAATGGGTCTGACAATTTTGTTAATGAACTATTATATGTGTGGACTTATAAATCTTGTATAATTCTTATAAATTTTTCAAAATGCTTCAATATTTTTCAAATTACTGTTTGCTATATACTACAAAATGCCATTTTTAGAAGGTATAAAGTTTAAATATAAAGGCGTTTGCCATACCTTAGATTGCTTTATGATAATTCTGAATGTAACTATTTGTTCAGTGCAAGATCTTCCTGCACTGAATCCTGCCTGTTCTTCTCTCAGTTGTCCATCTAAAGCACCTTTTATATGATCAGGCATTATCCTGGTCAGGACATTTTCCACTCACCGCCAGGATTGTTATTCCTCGCCAGTTGCTGCATACAACTAGATTTTCATTCTTTGGTAATTTGATTACGTGTTCCTCTTTCCACTTTTTTGTGAATGTTCTATAAGTGCCTTGTTTGCTTCTAATTTTCCGCTGTATGTGTGTGGTTTTCTTTTTAGTGCTCTGAATACATGATGGTTTTTCCTGCACTTAGTATGGTGGATCCTGCATCGTTCCATCTTACTTGTATCATTTCCTTCGCAGCTCTGATGTTCCAGGACACTATCCTAGTTTTTGCCTTCTTACTTACTTACTTAGTCGCTCCTCTTCTACCGTGAGGTGTAGAGGTTTGCTAAAGAGAATGCCACACTGCTCTATCCGCCGTCTTTTTCCTGGCCTCTTTCCAATCCAGCCCTCTATCACTTAGGGACTGTCGTATGTTGTCTTCCCAACGTACTTTGGGACGTCCTCTGGGTCTGCATCCTTGACTTTTGATCTCCCATGACCGCTTTGGTATCCGATCTTCTTCCATTCTACAGACATGGCCAAACCACTGTAGTTGGGACTGCTCCACTCGTGTCTGCAGGGGTTGAACTTCAAGATTGCTACGTATTGTCTGGTTACGGATCTTGTCCCTTCTCGTCACCTGAACCACCTTTCTTAGGTACCTCATTTCTGAAGTTTGTAATTGCCTTTCTTGGGCTGTAGTCATTGCCCATGACTCGCATCCATATGTCAGGACAGGCACATATATCAAGCGGTATACATCCATCTTTGTTTTCCTGCTTATTTCTCTTCTACTGAGGAAACCTCTGTTTATTGCATGGAACAGTCTAACTGCTGCTGCCCTTCATGCAGTTAACTCCTCTTTGATTCCTCCCCTGCTGTCTATTACCACTCCTAGATATTTAAAGTTGCTGACCTGCTCTAGTGCTCGTGTTCCCAGGGTTATCTGATGTCTCTTTTCATCTCTGGCGATCACCATGGTTTTTGTTTTGGAGTTGCTGATGTGCATTCCTCTCTCCTTCAACTCTTCTTCCCAGACCTGCAAGTTGATCTGGAGATGTGCTTCGGTTTTCGTGATCAAGGCCACATCATCTGCAAATGCTAGTTCCGATATGTAACTTGGTCTCATCTTCCAGTACCCTACTTCATACTTTTTTGTCCATTCCTTGCACATACTTTTTTGTCCGTTCCTTGCAGGCTTTGATGACTTCATCCATGAGGAGTATGAAAAGGTACAGTGATAGAATGTCCCCCTGTCTTACTCCGCTAGTGGTCTTGAACTCTCCTGACTTTTGATTTGATGTACGCACATAATTTCTGCATGTTTTATAGAAACTAATTTTTGCCTTCACTGTGAGAAAATTTGTCAGTGCCTTGATTTTCATTGCCTGGCTTTCATCAAGCTGCATTGTATACCGTGTTTGTGATGCATCCTCGAGAATTCCGCCAGTAGTACAACATTTCCTATTGTGGTTTACTGTAACAAAGTGTCTCTCTCCTCCTTCCCCTCCGGGGCTGGTTTGGCTTGTTTTCACTTACTCAACCCTTTTAACTGGTGGAGAGGGAAGTGGTTGTACACTTTTAGTCTGGCCTTTCTTGGTCATTTGCTTGGGTTGAACCTTCAATGAGAGTAAAAATCCAGCTGACATCATTCCAAAGCTGTCCCACCACCTCAAGATACAACACATGGAACATAAATTATATATTTATTATGCTCATTTATTTTTAAACTGACTTTACTTTTAATAAACATACTGCAGCTTACGATTTGTGTGTATTGAGTATGTTACAACAGAGAGGCCATGTGAGTTGGAGACTTCTGCGAAAAAGTTGATAGGGAAACAGTGAAAGATGTCACTGGTTGATAAGCATGAAAAAAAGGCACGAAATGGGCAAAAACAATTAACGTGATCATAGAAAACACGTAGCCAAATAACACACTAATCACTTTTGGACATGGCAACCGTTTTTATAAGGTAATCAAATTGGTTACATTGTGGTATCCAAGAGGCTCAGAAATGAGTTCATATCTGACAAAACATGTTAGTAAATCAATGAGTTTATATCTGACAAAACATGTTAGTAAATCAATGACTTCAATCTGACAAAATAAGTTTAAGACATCAATGAGTTCATATCTGACAAAACAAGTACAGGAGCAGATAGAAAATGGGTTGTGACAGTAATTAGAATAAAACTTATGAGTAATATTGAAGAAAGTAAAGGAGGCTAACAAAAATACGAAGTTTGATTTAGTTTTCATATCGGATAAAGAAATGTATATGTATTTTGCGGCACTTGAGAGCTCTGTATAGAACAGATACAATCTCATAGAAAAATACAGAGTATTGGTGATCATTGGGATGTGCTAATAACATAAAAAGATTAATATCAATGAAATATCAGAGCTAAAATGAGCATCAAAGAAAGAAATGCATGGCATGTGAAATTGTACAATTGAATGATGCAATAAGGAAGATGAAGCAAAAACAAAAACCTCTACGCATAAATGAAAGCATTAAAAAGAAGATGCACAACTACTTGGGGCTTGAACTGAATTGATGGAAGAATATTAGTAGCGCTGGATAATGTAATATAATGATGGGCTGAATATATTAGTAAGCTTTGTTCTGGTCGAAAGGTAAGGCCCTTGTCTCTCAAAGCGATGAACGGAAACGGTGATAGATCGAGTCCCGCAGGTTTCAAGGAGCCCCTGATCTCAAGGGAGGTGGGAGCAGAGTGCCTGCATCCTGAATTACCTCCAGTTGTCTCGACTTGTCCTGCCACTGATCCAAGGCAGCTTGGGACCAGAGAGTAATGTTGATAACCAGCGCAGTTTCTTCCTCACTAAAATCCAAATACAGCGCAAGTTACACCAACACAAAACCATCTGATGTCGTCATCATCAATATACTTGACTTGTTCTGTTAAAGTCTATGTCATTGCACTTTGAGCAGACCCATAGGTGCTCAGTCCCTCTCAGCAAATGGTGAAGAGTGTAGATACTGATTGTTCTACTAGCTCGCTTGCTGCACACACTCCTGCTCCATCCTCCCAGATGTCTCTTTCTATTAGACTCGCATATGATTTCAAAACTTTGCAATATGAGCTTTGCCGGTCTTTTGATTGCAGTGTCTTAATCCAACAGGTGGTCGCTGATCAATTTAAAAATTTCATCTCTACCCAGTGCCATTGTCCCCACTACATGTGCATTTGTCCCCGCTGCGAGTGCCAATGTCACTACTATGAGTGCCCTTATCCCCACTACAAGTGGGACAATGTCCCCACTGCGAGTGTCAATGTCCCCACAAGTACCCTTGTCCCCATTATGAGTGCCCTTGTCCCCACTACAAGTGCACCAATGTCCCCACTGTGAGTATCCCCATTGCGAGTGCCCATTTTTATTTCCTCTAGATCAAGGGTCATGGCATGTTTCTTTCTTGAACAGAAAACATTCATAAATGTTATTATTAGCTTAAGTCGCAGTGTTACGCCGCGTCTCATTCATTAGTCAGTAAGTACCCAGATTCAAGTAGAATGTGCTTATTCTCTAGATGGGTCAAGACTTATCTGGCCACTGTTTTGTCGAGTAATTTTGCAGAGACATTCTGTAAAATGATGGTTCTATAGCTACTTAGCATCATGGAGTCCTTGCAGGAAGTGGACTAACATAGCAATGGTGCTAGTCTACGAGCAATGCTGTATTCAAGTTCTGGAATTGAAATCCTCCACCACCTTTTTAAACACATGCATTATCCAGCTGAGTTTTATGACTAGAGACCAGAAGAAAAAAAATACTCAAAACGACTGTAAAAATTATTTTTCAGCAGATGTTGACGGTGATATACAGTATATACTTAAATATACATCATCATGTAGCATGTCCTTTAAAGAACGCGCTCTCATCACAGTCTGTCTGAAAGAAATTCTTTCATAGGCCAAACCTCTAGCCTCTGCCACAGTCATTCCTGGATATCTTGGTGCCATCGTCTTCACCCGCCTCTTTTGCCTGGCACTTTCCATCATTATTCTCTGAAGACCGTTGTGTCTCTTGATGTGACCAAAGTATTTACACTTTCTGGCCAAATGAAATAAAGGTGCCAGGGTCAAATAACTCGTTATAAATAGTGGACATTTTGGCTTTGTGAGATTTTTAAATAGAAGTGATACATATTGTTATTTTGCATACAGAATTGTGATACATCAAGAATAATCTACTAATCTATATTCATGTTGCTTTTTCTTCATTATTGCTCTCAAATAGTTTAATTGATCTCGATCATAAACTTGGTTGTTCCCCTAAGGCTTCTCTTGTTACCATAATGTTTATCATGCATTTGTATTGGGGTGGTCAACACTATCACTTTGCTTATCTCGTGGATCCGACGAACCATGCTCTACTGTGTGCCAATTGTTTAATTTGTTGCACAGATGATGTTTCAGTATTCGTTGGCCAGTTTGTAATCGGATTGTTGCCACATGATCTCTTGTTGACAAGGAGTAATATATTTCTGCCATATCAGACTCTGTGTTTCCTGTGCCATTTGTTTTTGTTGCCGATTTTTATCATCGACTTTAGTTTTTCAAATACGGCCACATCTTGACAAGTTTACGCTATCATTTATTAGATTCACAATATCGCTACGCCAGAGGTCCCCAAACTACAACCTGCTAAGCCATATTCGGCCAGACATTAGATTCTATCTGGCCCGACACAACATTTTATCAAATAACAAATTAATTGACTCCCTTAGTTTGTTTAACCACGCAACATTTTTGATATGGTCAGTTCCTGTCCGCACGTATGCTTGTCACATGACATAATGCGAGGGTGTTGTATAAATAACAAACCTTCATTATGTGTCACAGGTGTCATGGTTTGGCTTCATTCATTTTTAATCTCCCGCTACAAAGCCCTGAAAAGGACTTTGTAGTAGCAGAATGTAGTCCAGAGAACGGAATGCGCTGTGTCGTAGTTTACAGCGTGACTGCGATATTTGCACCTTTCGGTTCAACACATCCTACTTCAGCAGGCATTTTTAGTACCGGGTTAGCCTTCCCTCTTTGAGCCTTTCTCCTTAGCCAGTCTGCTATATTGCAGCCTGTTATCAAGGATCACCGTGTGGAGGTGTAGAAGGGTCTTGGCGGCTCTGGTTCGCTGACCCTGATGCTAGCTGTCAGCTATGGGTAGCTGACCGCTGCAGCTCACGCACTGCTCAGCCAAAATTTGTATGTGTCATATGATTGGAAACCTTAAGCCACCATGGGTAGTCGCGTTTAAATTCGCCCCAGAGTTCCCACTGAACGTATTTGACCGTTACGAGACATTCCATTTCGGGTTAAGGGGTGACCAGGTCGATATAATTTTATTCTAAATAAATAAGTAAAGATTTAATAGAAGTGTTGCGACCAATCTCTAGGGTTAGAGTATGGCCATGGCTAGAGCTAGCTTGAAAAAATGGATGCTTATCAGCAGACAAGAAGCATACAAACATAATGATCTGCCTGTGCCTTGCCTCACAGGGATGCCCTACGGACAATTGCCTGTTGACATCTCCATCTATCCTGTCGTTCAGTCAAGGACAACACCATTACATAGTTGTTATTACATCGTCTGACAGCATGGATAATAGCATGGTGCTGTAGAAACTGGATGCTTCTCTCCTTATCGTGGACCAACGTTGACAGATTCCAGAAATGCATTGCTGATTTTAAATAAGATGGCAGGAATAAGGGAAGCAGAAATTCTTGTCTTTCAACGCAGAATGATGACACTTCCAACTGTTTAAAGGTGGACTATTCTGTAACGACTCTGCCTCAAATCCAGTGCTAAAAATAGGTATTTATTTTGTTTTGGGTGAATTAAGACGCAAGTTATAACTAAAACAAAGCGGGGTGTTGTGGTTTTTAGGTGAGCGTTAAGAAATTCAAGTATCATAAAATGTTGCATAATTGCGTTTTGTCTGTAGTTCCTACTCTTCCAACATACTGTCTTAGACAACTCTATGCAGAGGAACTCTGAGGAGTCTTTCCATTATCTGTTTCTGTTTCGGACAGGTAAGTAACGCACCTCTTTGTCTTTTTAAAATGTTTTCATTCGTCATGTTCTTTAAGGTTCTGTATAACAGCTTCTGGTCTTCTCCCAGAGTTTCTGTTAGCATTGTTTGTTTGGCTTCCATTCTGAGTGTTAAATATTCTTTTTATTTCTCTGTTTTTCCTGCTGTATTCCAAGTATTACTTCCATACCTTTTTCTTTTCCCTTATTATCATTTTGACTTCTGTCCACCAAGGTGTCTTTTTAATATCCTTCTTGACTGACTGCCCACATGGTTCTCCAAGATCCGGCCATTGGCCCCAGCTGGACATTATTATAAGCAGTAGTCAACACCTGGATCACACACAACTACCCGAGTGATGACTGTAATACTGACTACACGTTGGTCGTTGCCCATGTCAGGCTGAGGTCTAAGAGAATCTTCACAGCGAAGCACACACCAATTTTGATGATAAACCTCATCAACAACCAAGGATCCAGAAAAGTGTTTCAAGTTCTAACAGTATCTTTCAGATGTTCTCACTGACAAATCAGGAAACTACAGCAAGTGAAAAGTGGACTTACCAAAGAAGCCACCCTCAAAGCAGGGGTAACAGCTTATGGAACTAGAGAACACAGGAATCAAGACTGGTTTGAGACAAATAGTCCGATACTGCAGCCTTTGATGGACAGGGAAAAAAGGCAGTACTCATAAAAAACAAAAGACAAAATAAGAAACACTCTCGATGTAATGAAACAAGCAAGAAAGGAAGTGCCAAGGACAGCTCAACAGTTTGCATAAGGCAAATGGCTACTGGATAGAGTTATGTGAAAATATCAAAAATGCTTTCAGTAATGGTAACATCATGTATGAAAGGATAAAGAAAGTCATAGACCCAACAGTGAAAAGGGGTACGCCGCTAAAAGCTTTATCTGGGGAGATCATCACTGATAAAAGGAAGCAGTTGGATAGATGGGTAAAACACTTATCTTCAACTCTACTTAAGCAAGACAGAGCTAACAGGAGGATATCAAAGCCATGCCAACTCTTGATCACGTGAACTCACAGCCAACCATGGCAGAAGCTAACTGCCATTGCTGACCTTGCTTCTGGCAAGGCTTCTGGAAAGATAGAATCTCAATTGAGGCCACCAGGAGTGGAAAAGACATACTTGACCCACATATCCACCTAATAACATTATGCTGACATGAAGAGCAGGTCTGCAAGATTCCAAAGGTTCGGGGATTATAACTTTATACAAGAACAAGTGGGACCGGAGTGACTGCAACAGCTACAGAGGAATTTGGCTTTTGTGTGCCGTTGGGAAAATATTTGCTGGAATTGTTCTGTGTCACAGTGCAGCTTTCGTGGGAATAGGTCTACCATAGACATGATATTCTCATTACGACAGCGGCAAGAAAAATATCCTAAACAAAAGCAACAATTGTATATTGCCTTCATTGTTCTGCCGAAGAATTCGACTTGGTCAGTCATGGGCGTCTGTTGAAAGCGCTCAGGAGAATCGGTTGTCCACCATTCCACACTGGCATGAAAGGCACCATCAACTTTGGCGGCGCATCCTCAGAGGAGTTTATAATCAAGTGTGGAGTAAATTAAGGCTGTGTACTTGTCCCAGCCATCTTTAGGATGTATTTCTCACTTCTCTTGAACCATGTCTTCTGTGACCAGGACGGTGGTAAATTAATTCATTCTCAAACAGATGCCCAAAGGCTGAGAGTCAAGACCAGAAATAACAGGGTGCTAATCAGAGAGCTGCTCTTTGCGGATGATGCCGCCATTACGACTCACTCAGATGTGGAACTGCAAAGCTTACTATCTGCATTTTCTTATTCCTGCTGTGAGTTTAGACTAACAATCAGCAAAAAGAAAAGTTATGGCACAGGGTGCTGATAAAGCACCAGTAATTTCCAATGCTGATGAGGAGCTAGAGGCAGTTAATCACTTTTCTTACCTTCCGCAATTAATAATAAACTATCCCTGGGCCAAGAAATCAATATTTGGATAGGCAAGGCAGCAACAACAATGAGCAGACAAACAAAAAGGGTCTGGTAGAATAAAAGCTCACTATTAAAACAAAAAACACTTGTTTACCAAGCCTGTGTTCTTAGCACCCTTCTTTATGGCGGTGAAACATGGTCTATGTACAAGCACCAGGAGAGGCGGCTAAACAGCTATCACATGAGGTGCCTGTGTAGAATCCTGGGGGTTGGGTGGCAAGACAAGATCACCAACCCTGCGGTATTGGAGAGAACAGGCACTGTCACTGCCTTTTCCATGCTTAGTCTTCGAAGACTCTCAGATGGCTGAGACACACTAGTATGATGGAGAAAGGCAGAATATCAAAGGATTCTTCTTTATGGGGAATAACAGTTGGGGGAAAAGGCCTCGGGGCAGGCCACTACTTCGGTGCAAGGATGTGTGCAAGCGAGATATGAATGATGCGGGCATCGATTTGGAGTCATGTAAACAGGACGACATAGATCATGTTGCATTGAGGGGCCAGATAAAGCATGGAATACAGACAAAAGATATAGTGATTGCAGATAGGCTAAGTACAAGACACATCACGCGATGACGACAACAATCTTGATTCTCCTTGAACACACCTCTCTGCTTAGATTGGTCTTGCGAGACACATTTGTTATCGTCATGGACTGTTGTTACATACTTTTTCTTTCCAAAGCATTTTTAATATGTCTCCTTTCTTGTGAATCAGCAGTTTTTGGTGATAAATTATGTATGAAATATTATTAACATTATTCATGAACTCATTCACTCCACATTAGGCCCCCAAACATACTTATATTTCCAATGTAAAACTCTCACATAATTTCACACAGTTGAGACCTATTGATCTACTGTAAACCGTCACATACAGATATTTGATATGGGGATGTATATTTATGTTAAAGAGATTATAGTGGAATATTATTTGTTATTAGTACACAAAAATTATAGATGCTTGTATTCATAAGTCTATCATTCAGCTATAGACCCATTCATGAATGCAACATTGGCTTTCTATTCTTCTTCTTTCATCCTGAAAAGGACGTTTGTAATGTAGTTTATAGCAGTTATGGGTCACTGACACTGATGTAAGCAAAGTCGCTGGCTGCTGTCAGAGAAAAAAATATACGTTACACATAAATCAGTTGCGTGAAATTGTATTTATTAGTTTAATGACACATTTTGGAAAAGAAACCATGATGAGAGCAAATTTATTTGTTTACCTTATAACCACTGCAATCGTTTTGGGATTAATTAAAAAATCCATTATCAAAAGCACATTCCTTGACAGTCACTACCATATCTGATGAAATAACATCTGTTATAACAACACTGTCTATAACTGGTTTGAAAAGTCCTGGAGGAATCCAGTACCTCTTAGCTGGTACAGTCCTCACTGGTAGATTATTTGATATGAGTTCTTTGTTTGAGTCACAGTCATCAGATGGAAAATCATAAACTCCATTGTCAACAGCTGGACCAACAGAAATTATACTTGTATTTATTAAGGCTGCAAGGCCATCTGATGGTTTAACATCTTGTTTCAAATTATTTTTATTTAAGTTGCTGTTGACACTGTTTTCAGCTTTAACAGCATTATCTTTGTCTTTCTTTATATGCTTAGTGTTTGCAGGTGTAGAGTTGGTTATGAGAGGAGTAACCTGATGTGATGAATGAGATAACGTGCTACTTGTGACAGATTTGATCTTCACTTGTCCTTTCCTTGATCCGGGCTTTCTCCCTGCCTTCAGCTTGGCCTGTTTCTGTTTATCTTCTGGAGGCGCATAGCTTGGATGACTTGGATTTTTTGGTGGTCTTCCAGGTCCACGCTTTACAGGATGTGGTGATGATTTTGAAGTAGATGAAGTACATGACTTTTCTTTGTCCCCACCTTTGTCTCTCTCTTTCTCTCTGTCCAAACAAGGGCTACTAAGAGAATGTACATCTTTTTTATGCTTTATTCCTTCAGTGCTACTTTCACTTGATCCACCATCATCAGAGTTGTCACTATTTTCACAATTTTCCTCTTCGTCGTCATCATCAGAGCCATCACCTGAGTCTTCCAAACTTTCGTTCTATGCAAAAGAAAAAAAAAAGAAAAAAGAATAATCTGATATTAAAATTCAAATGATAATGCACTTGTAGAACTACTAAATGAACTTACAATAACATGTCATCATAGTTCATAAATATGTACAAAGTACATATCAAATTTGTTTTGGGCATAATTAACTAGAACATATGAAAATAAACAATGACGAAAAAATGAAGTTACTTTAAATAAATACTATTAGAGGTTGAAAACTGTCTTTATTCATCCCACACTTTGTCTAGGAGCAACATTATTAAAAAAACATAGCCATCCATACATATAAAGAGTAAAATATCTTTATGGTTCAGATCTGTATATGCATACCTGTACTTTTGCTTTCTTTGATTTAGGTCCTCCTCTTTTACTCCCTCCACTAGTTTCTCTCCTGAAACAGACATGCCATAAAACTAAGTTGATGCTGTGTTGTATTTTGTATAGTACTTAATTCAGAACTATTCATGAATCTTTGCAAAAAGTTGTACTCAGCCTATATTAAGTTAGCTGTGTATTCTCTCTCCATATGTAATTGTATTTTGTATAGTACTTAATTCAGAACTATTCATGTATTCTCTCTCCATATGTAATTGTATTTTGTATAGTACTTAATTCAGAACTATTCATGTATTCTCTCTCCATATGTAATTGCATTTTGTATAGTACTTAATTCAGAACTATTCATGTATTCTCTCTCCATATGTAATTGTATTTTGTATAGTACTTAATTCAGAACTATTCATGTATTCTCTCTCCATATGTAATTGTATTTTGTATAGTACTTAATTCAGAACTATTCATGTATTCTCTCTCCATATGTAATTGTATTTTAAATGACAGCAGGCAACAATTATTTAATCTGAAATGTCACTGTAAATGATAATTCATTACTCTAGATATTTCTCAACTAACAGAATAATCGCCATGGTAATGTCCAGGTAAAGATGGTATTCCTCCAAAATCACTGTTTGAAATTGCATACCAACTAGCAAAACCATTGGTTATATTATGTTATCAATCACTTGCAAAAGGGATTGTTCCATGAGTTTGGAAGGTTGCAGGAGTGATCCCCTTATTCAAAAAGGGCAAAAAATCAGATCCAGCAAATTATAGACAGGTGAGTTTAACAAGCATAGTCTGTAAATTGTTAGAGTCAATAATCAAAGAAAACATTGTAATGCATTTAGACAAGTTTAATCTAATCAAAAATAGTCACCATGGGTTTACTAGAGGGAGATCATGCTTAATAAATCTATTAGAATTCATGGAGGAGGTTACTAAAATGATAGATAAAGGGGAGCCAGTGGATGTTATTTATCTAGATCTTGCAAAGGCCTTTGATAGAGTACTTCATCAAAGATTATTTAGAAAGTTAAAATCACATGGAATAAGTGGGGAAGTTGCCAAATGGATTGAAAATTGGTTAACGGGAAGAAGGCAGAGGGTGGGCATAAATAAGGAGTACTGTGTTGTGCCACATGGCTCGGTTTTGGGACCAATTTTGTTCTTGATATATATAAACGATTTGGACATTGATGTGGGATCTTTGGTTGCAAAATTTGCAGATGACACGAAACTATGCAGTAGTGTCTCAACTAAAGTGGATATATTGAGGTCGGATTTAGATAAAATTCTCGAATGGTCTGTAAGCTGGCAAATGAAGTTTAATGTAGATAAATGTACAGTCATCCACATAGGTAGATCCAATATGGAACATAATAACAGAATAGGCGTTAACAATATTAGAAATATAGAAAGGACCTAGTGGTTTTAACAGATCATACAGGTAAGATGAGTGAGCAAGTCCAGGTAGAAGTAAAAAAGGCAAATGCAATGTTTGGTATGATAAAAAGGAATATTAAACATAGGAACAAAGAAATGATAGTCAAACTGTATAAAACATTAGTTAAATCTAGATTGGAGTACTGTGTACAGGTGTGGAGTCCTTATCGTAGAGAGTATATAAACATGCTGGAAAGGATACAAAAATGAGCGGCAAAGCTGATAGTGGGATTCCAGAATTACAATGATGAGGAAAGACTAAGAAAAACCGGCCTTTAGTGTCTAGACAAGAGAAAAATTTGAGGTGACATAATACAGGTTTATAAGATGACCAAACGAATGGATAACTTAGACTATAATAAATTTTTCAAAATACAACTATCTACAAAAATAAGTGCGCATAGCTACAAGTTAACTAAAGAAAGGTCCAGATTAGATATGAGGGTATATTTTATTTAGTCAGAGAGTGGTGAATGCTTGGAATGCAGTATCACAGAAAGTAGTGGAGGCAGGGACAATTGGTGCATTTAAGAATAGATTGGATGCACATAGCTTTTAGAGCCAGGAAATGTAAATGAAACTGGTTGTATACAGACTCTGATGAGTCTTTTAAGCCAATATAAAGACGTCTAGTTAAGAGTAGGGAAAAGTCAGGCAGATTAAATCATGAAGGTAAGAGACAGAGGGTGTTGGAGATCCATTGCAGCTGTTCTGCAATGTGAAGATTGCACTTGAGCTGAACTGTAAATAGCAAATTCTGTTATCATTTAAGGAGAAATAGTATAACCTGGGAAAAATTGCACATTAAGCCTACCCAAGGATAGAACAGCAGTTTTGAGCTTCAAAAACACCACTTAATTCAAAACAACGTTTTCTTATTGTGAAGGTTTTAAATTATCAGCAAGTTTCCTAAACAAACCTTACTTGAACTGTTCAATCAGTCGACGATCAAGGATATTTTCCTCTGGCTCCCATGTATTGTATCTATAAATGAGTAAGTTTGTTGAATCATATTCATTTATTGCAACCAATATTAAGACAAATCTGCCATCAATATTTACAGCATCATTATTAATACTTCCTCTCCCAAAAAATACTTCACAATATCAAGTGACGTATCATAATTAAAGCCATATATGTCTGCACAGAGTATCAATAGCTATTTAAAATGCATAAACTATGTTAAAACCTTTATTTATACCAAGTAATGGTGTTCATCTTAGTCGACCTGCACATCTACAAGGGCATTAGCATCTTGTGTGAGTTGGTAGTTGCCGGTGTATTTCTCTGCTTAGCAGGCTAGGCTCGATCAGTGCTCTGTTTGTTTTTTTTTGGTGCTGGTCTCATCTAGGTTTTCAGTCGATTCTGTCTCAGGCACGGGTTGTCCAGTGAATGGCTAACTTGTTTGTTTCAGGATCACGAGTGTTGTGCAGCTCGAGCGAATCTTGCCATCTAGTGGGGGGTTGCCAGGTGGTCTTTCTTTGACACGCTGGTACCATAGAGTGGTAGCTGTGCTCCAGTGTTAGTCTTTCTTTCTGACTACATGACCGGCCCAGCAGTGGTTGGAGTGGTTGACATGATGGATGACATCCTTGTAGTGTGACAATGCCTGGATGTCACTGTTGTGCAAGTCAATCTGGCACTGTTGCCTTAGTGACAGGCTCACGAGACGGCGCTCAAGCGAGGATGTGTTGTCCTTAGCTGGTTCTCCATGACTTTTGTCAGAGACCAGGTTTTGTATCCATAGCGTAGCGCTGGTAGGACCACTGAGTCGAAAATGTCAGCTCACTGTCTAGTGTCTCTTGTGGCGTTTGTTGCCGCCTTTATCGAGTTGAAGGCAGCTTAGCCTGCTCCACGACACCTGGCAATCTCGGGCTTCAAGTTATTTTCCATGTTGAGGAGGCGGCCGAGGTAGATGTATTCGTCAGCATCATCCAATGGTGTATCAATTAGCAATATGGGGCTGGCCTCCACAAAATGGTTGCGCAGAGCTTTCGTTTTTTTCTAGATTTATTGTGAGGCCTGCTTTCTTGCCCTCCGCTTCCAGCGATGCTAGCATCTGTGTCGCTTCGTCAGATGTCTCTGTGATAAGTGTGACATCGTCCTTTAACTCCCTGCTCTTCCAGAACTTTTCACACACACTCTGGTTCGAACCGAGTCAAGCGTCTTTTTGTAATCAATGAATGTCAACACTAGCAGTGTGTGGTGCTCTCTTGCTGCCTCAATCAAGCGGCAACACGTGGTTATGTAGTCCAGCGTGCTGTAGGTGCGCTTGAACCCAGCCTGCTCTATGGGTTGGACTTCCTCAAGGGTTTTGCGGATCATCGCCAGGAGGTATCTGGTGAATACTTTGTACAGTATTGAGAGGAGAGTGACAGGGTGGTAGTTAGTCAGGTCTTCTTTTTGTCTCCTTTCTTGTATAGTGAGACGGTCTTTGACTCTTGCCAGCCCGATGGGATTTCCTTCTCTTCTAGAAAACGTGTGAATCATTGTACAAGTGCTGCATAGAATGGGTGGCCACATCCTTTTAGTGTCTCTACCATGATTCCATCCTTGCCAAAAGGCATGCTTTCAATAGCACTTCAGATCTCTGAGATCAGAAATGGTGGGAGTAGTGAGGGAAGTGTAGGTGAGTTGGTGAAGGGGTAGGGAGAGGAAGCGATGACTTGAATAAGTTTGTGTAGAAGCTGCAGATGACTCTTTCTATCTGCAGATGTGAGGTCACTCTCGTTCCGTCTGTTGCTTAGAGAGATGGAATCACATGAAGTTGCTCGGCGATGGAGCGAGTGATTTGCTTGATGCTTCTACATTATTCTGCGGCTGCAAGGACTCTTTGTCAGGTGAAACTGGTGTGGTCTTCCTCGATCTTTTGCCAACAGTTTGCTGAGCGTATTGAACACATTGATGTTTGCTGGTGTTCTATCCAATTTGGGGTGCTGATCGAGAAGGTTCTTAGTGGCTAGAGAGATGCAGCTTGTTATAGTGTAAGTAACAAAGTTAAGTGTTAAAAAAATGGTGTAATGTAACATTCATAGTAACAGGAAGTCAACAAATTACAAGGTAAACATATATTTTTGCAATTCTTTCTTCTAATTCTTTAATCGTCAGAATGCTAAGTTGAATCGTACCATCAGACACGGTTTTCTATTCTTCAGTTAATAGGAGATCCTCATTAGTTAGGGTCTCATCATGCGACCCAAGCATTTCTGCAACATCTTCAGACTGGATGTCCTTTACCATGCCAACAGCATTTGAAGTAATTTTCTCCACAGGATTCTAACAATTTTCTGAATTAGTTTCTTGCAAACACCTTTCATCTTTGGCGTTTCCAAAAAAGAACACTGTGTTGTAGTTTATAGCGATATTTATGTATTTCAGCCCGGTTTCAGCTGGATCATTTGTCTTCCCTTCTCAGTGTGATCTATATTTTTAGTCAGACTACACTAGTGCAGCCTGTTTCCAGGGCCGCAACTTGAAGATAAAGTAGGATCTTCGTCAGTTCTGGTTTCCTGACTCTGATGCAAGCAGAAAGCTATAGTTGTTGGTTGCAGTCAGCTCATTCCATTGTGTGGCATCTTCTACTATTTCAAAGTTGTTTCTTCAATTTCCTCCCATGCATCCCTAGCTGTTTCAATGCTATCCAAAACAGTGAAGCTTTTAATTTATTTTGCTTGATCCTTCAGAAGGATTATGCAATGCAGCTTTTCATTGGATAACAAGATATGAATACTGAAATCACATCTTGATCGATTTTATCACTACACTATGGTGTCATTATGACTATTATAAGCACAAATATAAGAGGCGCACTGACACAATTTCTAAGAAAGTCTGCCAAAAAAGTGAGGGACGATTGTATTTACATGGACATGTTGGTGTTCCAGGAAATGAGAAGGTTGATGAGCTGACCAGAAGTGGAGCACTACTACAATCACTATCTAAAATCACACTACAGACCTGCAGTGAGATCCTGAGAAACAACTATCGACAGGAATGGCTAGATCAGTGGACTACATCCCAGACATGCCGAATATACTTCAGACATCAAGCAAAACCAGATCACCAGTATAGTCAAGAAATTGAAACGAAGAGACCAGAGTTTGATCTTCTAGCTGAGAAGAAGCCATGTCCCTCTCAACAAACATCTGAATAGAATAGACCCTCTTCGTGAACCAAATTGCAGATTCTGTCATGACCACGAGGAATCAGTTGAGCACCTCCTGCGCCTGCTCAGGGCTAACCAACCCGAGAAACCAGCTGCTCCCACCATACACAACACCACAACAACTGAGAAAGACGTGTGATTTTGGTTGGGAGGCATTGGGCTGCCAAGAGCTACCAGTTCACAGCTAAAGAGATTATATCATCATCATCAATATATATACAGCTGGCCACTCTTACTTTTGTATGACATTCATAACAAAGATATCTTTATAATCAAAACATACAAACTACAACATATAACAACTGAAATGAAAGCTCCATTCATGAAAAGGACTTACTTGATTGACCAACCCTTCCACTTCACAAAATATTCAACCTTGCCCTGTGTATGTGAACAGGTTAAAATAATAAAGTACAGCACCTTCAGAACAGAGATTTACTAAATATAGTTTTGCATTTATATATTTAAAACAAACTCCAAACTGTATGAGGTACATCATATTTTTTCTAGTATTTCTACAGGGTATACCTTTACTGTATCTACATATTATTACATTTTATGAATAAGTAACATCTACCGGACAAATTGTCTGGCATTCGCTAATGGAACAAGGCGTCAATCCTGGCTACATCAAAGTTCTTGCCAACTGCTACACAAATTGCACTAACCATGTTCCAGTTCCAATACAAAAAAGGGATCCTATCTCACCGAACCTCTTCTCTGCGTACTTGGAAATCAGGCATCAGTTGTTGAGATTGGGAGGACTTTGAAATTAATGTTAATGGTAGATGCCTCAATCATCTATGATTCGCAGACAGCATAGTTTCCGGAGACATAGTGCTGATCACAGGGTTAGCCACAGAAGCTGATGGCATGCTAGAGATGCTCAACAGAGAGGGAAAGACAGCTGGGCTTAAAAAGAATATCTTCAAGTCAAAAGTCATGCAAAACTTTTTCATCCATTGTGATTCAGTCATCCCCGATAGAAAAAACTTATAAGACGTAGAGGAATATTGCTATCTTGGATGCCTCCTCAACATGCAGAATAGTTTAAATCAGAACTAACTTGATTTTGCTATGTTAACTGGCTGACCTTCTTGACCAATTATATAGTCCTAAGACAGTTGCCAGGATCAGACCTCATGCACTTCTCGCTTTAAATTCACAGTGCTCCCTGCTGAAACATTGACACTTGCAATAGTAATGAAAAACAAACTGTGAGTGACCCAGGTCTCTCTTGAGAGACAAATCGTCGGCCTTGCTCTCCGAACCAGCTTATGCAGAACCTCCACAATTCTAAACTATGGCAATTATGATTGACGAGCGATGCAGTTGTCCCCGCAAACAAGGCAAAACATTAGTGAGCACGTCACATAGAAGAAAGGATGAACGTTGGAGCATGCCGACAGCAGGCCGCTTGTAATGAGTTTCTGGAGAATTTCTCACAAGTCTATTGATAGTAAGCTAGCACTGCTACATTCCATTTCCCTTCACACTTTTTTACAAGGATATAAATGACCTGATGCAATTGTTCCATGTGTTTGTCACTGACAGGACTGCAGTTAGCTGGCAAGGAATCCAGATGAGAATGCTGAAAGTGTAGTTTCAATGACATGCATGCATCCTTGTCTCTTGTAGAGCCGTAAGAGGGTTTCTAGAAGTCCCTGGTAATTGTCCGGCACATTGTTTCCTAGAAAGTTTGTGACTCTTTCTCAGTTAACTATTCATTACCTGTGTAGATAGCATCAAAATGCTGTCTTGGAAGAGCTGACATATCTGTGGGTCTACAAATACACCTTTGATGATTTTGGCCTGTCTTGAAAATTTCTCACGGAGGTACACAAATCCTGCCTCAATTCAATCCCTGACCTTTATTAGTTCAAATTTGATGTATGTGGAGAGGACAAGTGGATTGTACAAGTGGTTCATTAAGTACATTAATTTTCTCAAGTTCAAGTGATTGTCGAGGAGTCAATCCTTTTTCTTATAATGGTTAGTCATGAAACAACGAAGGGACCAGCAAAACTTCTGGGTAACCATGTTGTAGTCCTTTCAATATGGCAATGACCTTCTGATCACCACAAATCTGAAATTTATAATTGTCATAACTGATGGTGTATAAGTTTGTTTCATGTTGTTGTATGCTTCTTTCATGTGCACTGCACACTCTAGTTGAACAGATGGTAAACCATTACCATCATTATGGAGCAGCACAGCTTTAAAGCTCATCTGGGATGAATCAATGAACGGCCTCCAATTGTCATCTTGTAGTCGATTTGTAGTGATGCAATCAGACCAATTAAATCAACACAAGCAATGAGGTTCTCTGTCATTTTCATAAGTGGAAGCAGTTTCTTTTGCCGAACACAGAACATAGATACATGCATTCTTTTCTCAAAGATTTCATTGGTGCAGTCTGGACCCCAACAGCTCTGGTTTGTTTTAGCAATTCAACATCTCACACTTCAAGATCCATAAGAATATATTTTAATTGAGAATCCAAGCAAATAGCTTCATCTTTATTAAATCACCAGTCATTCATTGTCACTACAAAAACAATAATTTACTTTTCTGACAATGATTAACCATTATATATATGGTGCACACATGACAATCTACTATCAAGTGTACGTACACTTCATATAATGATTAGCATGTTCAGGAATATCAAAATTCGTCAAAGTTGTTTTTTTTAAATATGCAAACTATTAATATTAATTAGCTGTGTGCATGGCGTATCAATGATTTTTACAGAGTTTTGTACTTCCAAAAATTACAACATATGGTTATCATGGTATTTGCTTATTAAATTCTTATAAACAAGAAAAGTATATAATAAATTATCCACCTCCACTGCACTTCCGGGATGCAAAATGATAACCAAATGTTTGAGGGAGCTGAAAGGCGGGCAAAGAATAATATCACTGACATGGGAAAGTCACAAGAAGAGAATACGATGGGTTGGGCATAGCGCTGGCTACACAGGGGAATCGAACCCAGCACCTTTAGATCGTGAGCCGTATTTCTTGGCCACTACCCCACAATTTTAATATGAAACTTTTGTACACAAAAATTGTACACAATCACCTAAGCAAACACATACCTATTTTTCCAGATGCTTGTAAATATAATAATTTTGTATTGTCTGGCAAAAATAGGGCCATAGATAAATAGTGCGTCCACTAATTTGGTACTACATATTATTTTGCATTTAACACTAAAAATCAGTGAAATTGTGAGATTCACACTAAGAGATGACCATACCTTCTTCTTCATCTTTCGATCTCAATCTCCCGTTATCAAGCCCTGAAAAGGGCTTTGCAAGTAGCAGGATATTGTCCGGAGAATGGAATGCGTTGAGATAGTTTTCAGCTTGACTGCAATATTTGCACTTTTCTGTCCAACACATCCGACTTCAGCAGGCATTTTTGAGTGCCGGGTTAGCTTTCCCTATTCAATCTCTTCTCCTTAACGAGTCTGCTCTTTTGCAGCCTGTTATCCAGGATCACAGCTTGAAGGTAGTAACGTAACTATAAACTCTAGTGTCCAATCATCCAAGTTGTTAGTATGATTTATAATTTACTGATTATGTAATGAAAAGATGTATCTAGTCTTGCCAAACATGTATGGTTATCAGGTTGTTTACTTACAAATAATGCAGACAGGATTACCTAATTAAGATTAGATAGTATCCACCTTAATTGTAACTATATTTAAATTACACCTGTCAAGAGCTATCTAGATATGGCAATTTTGCTGATACAATTTTTGACATAATGGATGTGAGGCACCAAGATATCCATGAATACCTGGGTATGACTGTGGCAGAGGCTGGAGTTTTGGCAAGGGAAAGAGTTTCTTTCAGACATGATGTGAATTTTTGTGATGGGAGGATGTTCTATAAAGGCTTAAAGGACATGCTTCATAATGATGATGGATATGAGGCATGGAGGTTTTTTATTACAAAAACATTATGGCAGTGATTGTCCTTTGTCAGTAAATGAGTAACAGTACGTCAGTAGTAACATTAACTACTAACACACTAACATTACAACAGTTCTACTGACTGTTCTTTGTTGTTGTTTTCAGTTTTGTAATTTGGCGATGTCCTGTTATTTGTTCAGTCTGACATTTTACGTAAAGTAAATTAAATGCGTATAATGTTGTATGGTGGAATATTACTTTATAAAACGTGTGTTTTATTTAGTACAAATAAGTATAGAGTCTACCTCTTTGCTTGGAATATTATAAATTTGCGTTATCCGAATTTCGACCAAAATAAAATCGATAATTGGACAACAGGAACAGTGTCTTGGTTTTGATTGCGCGTTTCATTGTCTGAAAACATACATCATGGAAGGCTGTATAAATCACACTGACAGCAGTAAGTCAAAGTGCCCCTACAGCAACATTACTAAACCTTTAACAAACGTACTTTTCGTACTCGTCGCTTCTGGATGCACTCAGCGGCAAACACTCGTTCGCCCATTTTGGTTAGCTCCATAAACAAGAAGTAACAAATCATCAAGTATCGATCCCAACTACAGCTGTAACACAATCTATGACACCGATTATAACTTTGAGTATCGTTCAACAAAATACAAGACCGAATCTGACACGAAATGGGCTTTACTTGTGACTGACAAATAAGTGTTCCAAGCAAGGGTGGGAGGGAGATTTGCGCCACTGTTGGCTCTCAGAGAGGGACTGGATACAGATACAGTTACAGAGTATCTTAACGCAGCTCTCATAGATACTGCAACAGAGATCCTGGGATGCCACCAAACAAAAAAGAAGCCAGGGGTGACCAAAGACATTCTAGACCTGTGTGATAAAAGAAGGTCACTGAAAAAATACAATCACCCACCGGAGGTGGTCGGCAGTTATAAAAAGGTCAAGAAAGCCATACAACAAAAGATGAGAGAGGCGAAAGAAGCGTGGATATGCGAGCAATGCACAAACATCGAATAGAGATTAAACAGAAATGATGATAAAGGAGCACACAAGGTTGTCAAAGAACTGGTAACACCAAGACAAAGCAGGAACCTTATGATCCATGATTAAAGCGGCAAAGTGCCTTATTGAGGAAAATGACGTACTGGCACGATGGACAAAGTACTGTTCCGAGCTATATAACTATGAAGGGCGAAACGAACCTGAGAAAACAATCCCCCCAACACCAACAAATATAGAGGATAACCAACTGATATCGGAGGAAGAGGTAACTGCAGCGGTAAAGACAATGAGAAGAGGGAAGGCGGCCGGAGTGGACAATTTACCAGCAGAGCTCTTACAAGCAGGTGGAGAGGTAGTGGTGGAAGGCCTGACACACATCTGCAACAAAATATGGGCGACAGGAAACTGGCTGGACTTATGGACGAAATCAATAGTTATACCGTTACATAAGTCTGGAAACCTAAAGCTGTGCCAAAATTACAGAACAATAAGCCTCATCAGCCACCCTAGCAAGGTCATGCTTAGATTAATCCTCGACCGACTGAAACCCCAAGCAGAGAACATTATTGCCGAGGAGCAAGCAGGGTTCAGACAGGGAAGAAGCACTACAGAACAGATATTTGATTTAAGGCTGCTAAGCGAGAAATATCTAGAACAGCAGCAAACACTGTATAACGTGTTTGTGGATTTTAAGAAGGCGTTTGATAGGGTATGGCATAAAGCGCTTTTGGCAACCAAGAGGATGTATAATATCAACAGAAATATTATAATGGTCCTTGAACACCTGTATGACAAGGCGT
The DNA here is from genome assembly GCA_036924085.1 of Ariolimax columbianus. Classification (NCBI taxonomy): domain Eukaryota; kingdom Metazoa; phylum Mollusca; class Gastropoda; order Stylommatophora; family Arionidae; genus Ariolimax; species Ariolimax columbianus. The sequence goes on from JAVGWX010000002.1 coordinate 27,473,657, forward strand.
CTAGTGCAGTTCTTATGAATGGGAGGCGAGGAGACTGGTTTTCGCACATCAGTTGGTGTGAGACAGGGGTGTACACTCTCTCCAACTCTTTTCAATATATTCCTTGAAGGAATTATGAGTGAGGCACTTGGAGGTCACGTTGGTACTGTCAAGATAGGGGGCCGAACGATTACCAACCTTCGTTTTGCAGACGATATCGACGTACTGGCGGGTTCAGAAGCAGAACTCCAGGAATGGGTCAGAAAGCTCGATGAAACAGCTCTTGACTATGGTATGGAGATAAACGCTGGAAAGATAAAATTAACGACCAACAACGCCACGGGCTTCAATGGCAGAATAAAAGCTAACGGTCAGGAACTCGAAGTGGTTGACCGTTTTAAATATCTTGGGTCGATTGTCAGTGATGACGGATCAAAATGTGAGGTGTTGGCCAGAATAGCACAGACAATAGCGGCGCTTGCACGACTCAACAAAATCTGGCAAGATAAACGGTTAGCACTATGCACGAAAATCAGATTAATGCGTACACTGGGCCTGTCAATATTCCTCTATGCGTGTGACACATGGACAGTTACAGCTGACCTTCAACGAAGGATACAGGCCTTGGAGATGAGATGTTTCCGAAAACTTTTAAACGTCACGTACAAAGATCAAGTTACAAATGAAGAAATACGAGATAGAATTTCAACAGCATTAGGGCCTTTCGAAGACCTCTTGGCAACTGCCAAAAGAAGAAAACTCACTTGGTACGGTCACACATCGAAATCAAATGGTCTTGCAAACACAATCCTCTACGGAAAGGTGCATGGCAGACGACGAAGAGGCCGGCCCAAAAAGAGATGGGAGGACAACATAACAGAATGGACCAGTCTCCGACCAGAAGAGTCACATGGCAGCGGCATCTGACAGAGAAGGATGGCGTGGAGTTGTGAGGATGTCTTCATGTGTGCCCCAACGACCTCACCGGTTACGGGATGACCTGACCTGATCTTACCTGACAAACAAGTGGGCTGGAATAATGTAATAAGAACCATTGACGTCGTCACAGATACTGTTGAAATAAATACATCAGTGCGACAAGAACGTGTGCTTTCATCATTGCTGTTCAACATTTACATGGACAAAATAACAATCAAATTGCAATTCTAGTAACGGAAACTTACACAGTTCATGAACTATTCTTTGATGACGAACTAAGCTGTATGTTCGAAGATGAAGATAAGACTACACAATCATATCAACGCGCTTATGATATAACGAATGATATAACTCCCTCAGCTCGCTTACATTCAGTGGTGTCATTAGGATTGGTGTCACCCAGTACGGTAACTTATGGTATCACCCCCTCCCGACTTCCCCCATGTACCAAACCGTTCATAATCCTTAGTAAACTTGGTACATTTAGGACCTAAATTTACAAAGGACAAGAAGAAAACAATAGAATTCGAGATAAAAGCGTTTAGGAACTGCATCAAGATTATGTTAACTTGTTTTGTTTTTCATTTTAACTTTAAGCATTACACTTTACAGGGACATGAGATAAGTTTGTGCATTGGGTTTCCAATAACTGCCCAAATAATATACAACCTTTAATATATCTCGACTAAATCTTCTTCTTCTTCTTCTTCTTCTTCTTCTTCTTCTTCATCATCATCTTCTTCTTCTTCTGCTTCGTTGAATCTCAAATCAAGGTCCGGTTTCTTTTACAAAGGACACCGTTGTTTGTAAGGCTATTTTATCTCCACATAGCTTTTGTCTCATATTTTTCTCGCGAGGCCAGTATTGTTCTCTCTTTTCCTGCGTTAGCATGCAGCTTTTTAGGATATGTTACATTGTCATGGTATGCTTCTCACATGGACACTTGTCATCTGTATCAATCCTCATTATGTTGTAAAGATGACCCTTGAGTCTGTTATGCCCAGTTTTCAGTCTGAAGATGATGACTTGCTCTTCTCTAGTTAAGTTAAAGTAGCTGTCTTCTTTTCGGAAGTCGGGGTGTTGATCAGTCTATTTCCCCCTGAAGTTGGCTTTAATTATGGTCTTGGCCTCATTATATACAATACTCAGGTCTGTTTGTGGAGATGCTCCTCCACACGTTGCTAGTTTGTCTGCAGCTTCATTGCCTTCAGCATTGCAGTGGGATGGGATCCACTGTATGACAAACCTTGGGTGTTCTGCTGAGAGCTGTGTCAGAGAGAACATACGTTGCTCGAGATCTTCATCTTTGTGTTGTTTTAGCGCTGCTATTACTGACGCGGCATCAGTCAGGAATTCTATGTTTTCTTGGTGGATATCTTTAAATTTGATTAAAAGCTCAGCTGCGGCCTTCAGTGTCTCTGCTTCTGCAAGGAAGTTATTGTAGTATGTTCCCTTTGTTAATACTCATGTTTTTTCTTCTCCATTTCTTAGTCTGTAATAGACCCCTCCTCCTCCATTGGATATGACTTTGTTAGATGAGCCATCTGTATATATGTGTATCCATGTTTCTGGTGGGTATACTCTCCTAAGATATTCTTCTGTGATAAATTTCCTTTCTTAATATGTCTGAGTTTCCTTTTTTCCTATTACCTCTATGGCTTCTACCATCTCAGTGGACTTGGTTTTTTTCCATGGTTGGATTTGAAATGTTTGTTTTAGATCTCTAACCACTTCCTAGCTTATGATTTGGTCTGCTTTTGCAATTTCTTTTGTTTTTTATATGAAGTTGTTTCTCTTTAATCTCTCTCTTCCCCTGCGATTTATCCTGAAATATTTTGGGTGATCAGGCATTCGTTTGATTTTCTCCCCCTGCTGGAGTGTTGTTTTTTTTTTTTATCTCTGTGCGTCTCCATACTTTCGATTTGTGTGATATTCTCCATTGCATTTATTGGTGTTGTTCTCATAGCTTCAGTGATGATACGTATACCTAAGTTTGGGTTGCATTTATTTTTTGGAAATTATTCTTTGTTGCTGTGGACCACGCTGCTAGCCCGCATTCTAGAACTGGGTCTCACATAGCTTGTGTAGTTTCTTTAGCGTGCCCGTGTCAGCTCTCCGTGTTGAGCCTGATATCTTTCTCAATATGGCCATTATGTATTTAGCTTTGTTGGTGGCTTTTTTTTAATCTGGGGTTTCCATGTCAACCTTGGATCCATTGTTATTCTCAGATTAGTTGGACTTATGTCAAGGGGAAGAGTCTGGCCATTTACTTTTAGGATCACTTCTTGAGGCTTTGGAGATAGGGAGAAGATTGTGTACATGGTTTTGATTTCGTCTATAGAGATTTGCCATTTTTTTGTCCATGTCTCTATTTTATTTAGGACCTCTTGCATTTGGTTTCTGGCTACAGGCGTAGGCTTTTCTGATGCCCATAGTACCAAGTCATCTGCATATAGTGCACTGTGTACTCTTTTAGGAACTTATGTGATTGTATCATTGATTTATATGAGGAACAGCATGTGTGAGAGCATTCCACCTTGCGGAACTTCTTGTTCCATTTTCATCTTTTTGCTGGGGTGTCCTTGGAGTTGCACTCTTGCTGTTCTGTTATCTAGGTAATCACTGATCCACGTGTACATGTTATTGGTTACATCCATTTGCAGTAGTTTTAGTTTTAACCCTCTCTTCCATATTTTGTCAGTCTTTTTCTAGGTATATCCAGACTGCCAGTTATTTATTTATTTTCTTGAAATCAATCTTCTCTCTCCTGCGAGATATATGTCCCCTGATCTTCAGTCGATCTGATTCTACGAAAACCTGCTTGCTGGGGAATAAGTATTTTTTTTTAAATTCCATATGCCAGATTATTCTAGTGTTAACTATTCGTTCCATTAGTTTCCACACACAGCTGAGTAGACTAATAGGTCTGTAACTGCCTGGCTTCATGTTGTCCTTCCCATGTTTAAGGATTGAGATAGTCCTTGCCTCCTTCCACACTGTGGGGACAGTTTATTGTTTCCAGCTTGTGTTAAAGATGTGTAGCCGTTTATTTTTCCCTACTTCTCCCATGTTAGAGAGCATTTCATTAGTGATGCCATCCTTTCCTGGAGCTTTTCTCTTCTTGAGTTTACAAATGGCTGACTCCAGTTCTGTCTTGGTGATATTTACTATCAGATGTTCCTCGGGTGCTCGCATTGACTGCTAGGTGTGGTTTATTTCTTTCATAATATACCTTTTCATGTCTGCTGGAATTTTTTATTTTTTTTTACCTTTCCTTTATTTTAAATTGCAATTGTTGGCTTGTAGCTGTTTTCGTCCCTCAAGGCCTTTTCTAGCTACCAGAGTTTCTTGCTCTCTGTCTATTAAAGTTGAGAGTTTCTTTATGCTCGTTCCAGCTTTTCTGCATGATTGGTTGACTGTTTTCCTATATCTTGCAACAGCTGCCTTGAGTGCGATGTTGTTTTCTTGATTTTAGCAAATTTCCGCTCTTGCTCTAGCCTTTTAGTTGAAGTTCCATCTGTTGCACTTCAGGTGACGAATACGGTTTGCAATTTCTTCTGGCGCCTCTTGGAATGTTCTTTATTGTTGCCTTTAGAAGACACTGGTTGAATTAGATAGAATGTTTTCCAGGTTTATTGTAAGTTTGATGAGTCTGTGGTCGATTTCTGCAAGAGGTGCGAGTACTCTTCATTTGGATTTTTGGTTTAGGTCGCCGGTGGTAAATGCAAGGTCAGGGAATGATGTTGATGTCCATACCCTTGAATAGACCGTTGGAGGGTCGTCCAGGAAGTTGGTCAGTTGTCAACCTCCCATTCCTATAGTTCGTGTCCCTTTGTGTTGGTCTGTGAGTAACCCCAACTCTCAGACTGGCTGTTAAAGTTTCCTACCACTATGGTTGCCTGGTATATAATAGTCATGGCTTCTAGGGCCAGATTTTTTGTTGACGGGCAATATGTATTATAAATTCTAACTGTCTGATTCGGTAAGGTTATGTCCACCCCTATTGTTTCGGCTTCTCCGTTTGTTTCCACCGAGATCATTTTTAATGGGATTGATATTTTGGAGAGGATAAGCACCCCCCCCCCCCCCCCCTCTCTCTCTCTCTCTCTCTCTCTTGTGTCCATCCCTATCCAGTCTATTGGTTTTATATCCTCGTATGCGAAATTTGTAGTTTGGATTAAGGTGTGTTTCCTGGATGCAGGCAATGTGTATTTTTTCCTCAAATAGTCTTCTGGACAACGCTTCCTTTTTGTTGTATATACCTTCAGCGTTCCATTGCAACACCTGCAGGTTTGAGTGGCATATGTTTCAGTGTGTCCATGATGGGAGAAACATGTCTTTGTCTGTGTGGGTACCTTATGGTATCTCTCTGTATGGCCCGGGTCCTTGATAATGCTTGGATGAGATACGTAGTGTCGTGGTTTGCAGCAGCGAGCTTTTTTATTCGCTCCTTTCGGTCCAACACTTCCGTTTTCAGCAAGCATTTTCTTCAGGTTCGCATCCCTAGTCTTTGGTTGTCCCCAACCGACCTGGCGGCGACAACCTGCAAGGCAGCAGGTTATTTTTTGATACCATATTTATATATGGTCTGATGGGGTAGTTATACGGTCACCCTGACAGTTGCTCCTTGTCAGGGAAGAGGCAGGGGATGTCCTGTTTGGAGTCTATGAGCCTGGCGCCGTCGCTCTCGCCCACCAGACTCCCACGTTCATAACTGCTCTCTCAGCAGCCACGCAGTACTTTAGCACGTGGATACACCGTGGACTTAGGTCATTGTTTGGGCTCGCTAGATGATATTCCTTGGTTGTCCTGCCCTCCTGGGTTGCGAGCTCTATCTGCCCGACTTTCCACTTCTAGATGGTCTGTCTTCCTGGACTTGGACACCACCTGGCTGCTACCATTCTGATCCCTCTCCAGTGACCTGTCCGGTATGAGTGGCCCTTCCAGAAACATACGTTCCATCCGGCATAGTTCACTGTGTTATTGACTCAAGCAATTCCCCCCCCCACCCCACACTGCATCTCGTAGTCGCTTCCTAGTCGTCTTGTCCTTGACTTGCCACTGTGGTCGGGCGGCTCGAGACGAGAGAGTGAGGTTAAAAAAGTATCGCAGTTAATCCTTACTAAAAATAGCGCTAGCAAAATAAATTATGCCATCATCGTCTACGATGGACGGCGGCCTTTGCCTTTTTTTAAAATGATTATTACTGTTGTTATTATTATTATCATGTCGACCGTCCGACGACCAGCATTAAAATCACACCGACACTATGGGAGTAGATCCTGCTCAATGGGACTAGTTAAGCAGTTGAGCGTGACTCGGGTCATAATCTTGACCTCAAATGACAGCAGGGAGATATAGTCAGGTCCTGGAGAAACACAGTATCTCCTGCTTGGTAAATGTTAGAAGGGAGGGAATCTGACCCGGAAACCTTACCTCTGGACAAGGAGCCAATTGTGTTTATGACCTCAGACTCGCTGGGCTCGGGGTCAAGCCCACGGTTAATAGTATCTTGAAACATACAAGTTATAGCTTGTTCGCAAATGATGAACGGACAGTTGAGGATGGAGTCAAAATGCGCAGCCCAACATTCCAAAATCTTAACCGTGTCAGTCAATAGTACCGTGCCGTTAGCACAAAGGACAGGATATGAGTGATGGGACAGAGGGCGTAGGCCGTCTTCAGGCGCAGTAAAACCGCATTGAATCATTGGCATCAACATACCCTTGAATCTTCACCTCCTTGTCGTGAAGGCAGCCATCTTGCATGGACCTGAGACTGCGTTGTACAACCCTACGTACTTTTTGGAATGCAGTTCTTCTAGACGATTGGTAGGGATCTCTTTTCGACAGTCCGAACATACGGTGCATTTCATTCTGCAAGATCTTGATATCTGCATTGATTTCGTCGAACCAAAAGGTAAAGGCCGCCGTCCATCGAAGACGATGATGGCATAATTTATTTTGCTAGCGCTATTTTTATTTTTTTATCCACACTCTCTCGTCTCGTGCCGCCCGTCCCTAGTGGCAAGTGAAACCATACATTAATCATATGGGTCGCAAGTCCCAAACAATCCGTCGCAAATATGTGCATTTCATCCTTTAGAAAGGCCAATCTATCTTCCACATAACACAATGGGGGCTGATCTTTCGTCGGGCAACCGCTGAGGTCATCTAACTGAGGTTGAGGGCGGCTTTATATTTTTTTTTTTTTTGAGGCCGTGCCAGTACAGACCGACTAGAGTCTGGTGTTGGATTCCTCGTCAGATCCCGCCTGGTCCGAGAGCTTAGTGTGATCCCAAGGGTGTCAATGTTAGATTAATGTCTCTTCTGTCTCTCACTTCATCCAGGACAGCAGTGTTGTCTGTTATAAGACTACAGTTACTATTTTAATGATAAAACACCACAGAGGCTCTATCACGCGCATCAAGGGATGTATCAAGATAGCATGTTCTCAATATGCCAAATTTGAATAGGACTATCCTGGAGAAAGATGCAAAGAGAGATCAAGGGCTTAGTACGTGATGTGTTTCTCAGACAAGATAAAATGATGCAGGTCAGAATATTCAGGAATCGTTCATAGCCATCAGGGTTGAGTCTTTCATAGGCTTTTCATTGATTTCGATGTGGAATATCTTGTAAGTACCAGCAGAGTTTTGTCACACGATGCAGCTGGATAAAGTATGCATTAATAAATGGAGTGAATTATTTCAAAATAAAGATAAAGAATGATAAATGAGGTACTTACTACAGTGATCCAGCGGCAAAGGTCCGCAATCAAACAAAACGCCGCGAACTTGAACCCAGCCACTTCATGCTCCAAAAAGCTGGGCCAGGGTGGAACGGCTCCCAAAACATTCATGGGTAGTCAGACATCCAACGCCTTCTGCCAACCCCGCCCCCTCTTCCCACAGGACGACCCAAATGACGACTTTACATCGTCTCTGAGAAACTGGTAAATAGATTGAAATGAGACCAGGAGGAATACTGCAGATAGAACAGTCTAACGTTCTCTGTGGTAAATCTAAACGACTAGCCAAACTGTGTATTACATGCATCAATGGTAGCTGCTCACAAATGACTTTAAATTGATTGTGTTATTCTTTTGAACGTGACACTGACAATTGAGTATCATTTTTTTTTTAAATCAGTAACATTTTATAAAGTTGCATGATGTGGGGTTCCTTGAACAACTCTATAGTGAAGGCTGGCCTGCCGGATATTACCTTTGATTGATATGGCATTGACAGGTGTGACAGGTTGAAATACCTTGGGGTAGCTTTGATCGTTGGCTCTCATATAAATACCACGTCGAGTTTACAGAGATGCTAGCAATGCCTGGGCGCACTCAAGACCACGACAGCGACAAACTTGGAACAGTGTCTTTTTTCAACCTATACCGTCAGTTGGTACTGTCAGTTGCTGATTTCAGACTGGTCATTCTCACACTATCAAGATTACAGTGTGAATGGTTAGAGCGTATCCAAAATGAAGGGAAGTGATTGGCGCTGGGATGCACTAGAGAAGCCCAGATCTAAAAAATGCGGTGGATGCTGGGATTTCTTTCTTTGGCATCCATATATACATTGGCACAGGTCAAAGCCTATATGCGGGTGACCACCAACAGGCGACACCCCCTGCACAACAACACTTCAGATCTCTTTAAGGGATCAAGAATCAAGAAAGGAGGGCAATGGATATTACAGACAGTGTGAACAATTGGACAGATCTCTTCAGTTCAGACGATGGTCAAGAGAGAAGAATGGGGTCACACACGCAATAAAATGACAGATTAACAACAAAAGTCATCATAATCCTTGGGAATGCAGAGAGGTGCAACAGGAGAGCAAAGCTCGAGGTTAACCATCTGATAAATGATAACACGCAGTATGGAGATACGATCATATATACTGATGAATTGGAACTACAAAGGGAAATATCTTGTAAGGGTTTCTCAGAGTAAAAAGACTGATTGACGCCGAGCAGAGCGGTTCATACAGAACAACAACCTCCAGTACAGGAATGGAGATGAAAGTAGCGACAGCAGCTATGGGATGCTTTCTGTGGTCTCTTTAACTTGGGCAGTTTTCGTTTCAGACTCCCAGTTCCTACATCGGACGATTCAGATGGCATGTCTAAGGCATGAGTGGATGGCCGCTGTTGAAACATCAAATTTGGGGGGGGGGGGGCTGTTATGGATGTTCTACCTTGATTATTATAGTACACTAGATATGGATAGAAGTGATATTTTGAAGTTTATCCATGCCCGCATGTTAGATGACGACACCGCAATACATGAATCAACCATTCATAGACTGCAGATCTTTGAAAACGAACTAGGCTCGAGCGGACTGAAATGCAAGAGAGGACGGGGTAGAAATGCGTACAACCAACGAGCTGCAGGGACCATCAGAATCGACACCCTTCGCCATTTACTGATAGAGACTAGACACCGTTGGGTATGTCCGGAGTGCAGCAACAGAACAAAGTTGAAAGTTGTATTTCTTTTAAATTCTTATCAGCGTAATTAAAATATTGTTTGAAATATGCAATGCACTTGAATATTAAGCCATTTAAAAAAGAATAGCCATTTTTGTAATTTCTAAAACGCATACTTGAATTCTTGAATCCTGGTATTCAATCAAACAAGGTTGACTGATGCCAGGCAGTCAAAAGCTGCTCGAATCTGTGCCTGTCCGTGGCAAGGATCTCTCCTTCGCCTTGAAGTGATCTGAAGTGAACTACTGGTAATGACTTTTGTGAACAGTTTATAAATAGTTGATAGCAAGCAGATTGGGCGGTAGTTCGTCAGAATTTCTGTCAACTTTATTGTGGATCACGTTTTTCTTGAAGTATTTCCACTGGTCTGGAATTTGTCTTCTATGAAGGCAGATGTTGGAAAAGTATGACCACTTGACAGACAAGTGCATTACCGCCTGCCTGTAGCATTACTGCAGTGGTTCCGTCCAGACCACGCGATTTGCCTGAATTTAGGTGTTGGGCCGCGTGCAGGACCTCGTTACTAAACTATATCGGACAGTGATTCATAATCTATATTTAGGGGTTTGTTGGTCCATGACCCTCTGTAGTTTAGTAATCTAGAGTAGGTCATGGTTGGTCACTACTGTTTTTTTTTAATGCGAAAGAGACCCGTGTAGGACTTTGCGCATTCTTCCTCAATTTGCACTGAATCTGTCAATGCTGTACCATCTTCCTTCTTCAGGGCTGTCATGAGACTCTTATTTTGTAGTAGTGTATTCCTACATTTTATTATACTTGTTCTTCTTCGTTCATCCTCAGATCAAGGTCCTGGTTTCTTTTAAAAAGGACACCGTTGTTTGTAAGGCTGTTTTATCTCCACACAGCATTTGTCTCATATTTTTCTCGGGAGGCTAGTATTGTTCTCTCTTTTCCTGCGTTAGCATGCAGCTTTTTAGGATGTTACACTGTCATGGTATGCTTCTCACATGGGCACTTGTCATCTGTATCAATCCTCATTATGTTGTAAAGATGACCCTTGAGTCTGTTATGCCCAGTTTTCAGTCTGAAGATGATGACTTGCTCTTCTCTAGATAGGTTAAAGTAGCTGTCTTCTTTTCGAAAGTCGGGGACTTCTGGTCTCAGCAAGCAGCCTTTATCAGATGTTGTAAGCTATGCTGCTAATAATCATCTTTGAGTCTGTATTTTTATTTCTGGGGCCAAGATGCTACATCGCATGAGCTGACAACAACCATCGACTCATACCTGGTTGCTTGCACCATGGTCAGCTGACTAAGACCCTATTCTGCCTGCACGAAAAACGGGTTACACTAGTTACTAGTATAGCCAGGCCAAAGGATATGGATCGCAACGTGACGGCAAATCTGGTACCAAGAAAAGGCAGCTGAGATCGGATGTATCGGACCGAATGTGTAAATTACAATACAATGTCTCAACGTCCTGTTCAGGACGATCGCCGAAGAATAATATATCTTGTTCTTCTTTCTTTCTTCTTCTTCATCTTTTGTCCTACTGCTCTTGCTATACGACGTCGCAGAGAGGTGGGATGCGTAGATTTCTTGCTATCCCCAAGTGGGAAGCTTGTGTTGTCGTTAGGTGTAACTTCCTGAGAGTGTCAAAGACCTCCCCCCCCCCTTCCCCCCCCCCCCCCTCGATCCATCGACGTCGTGGTCTGTCTTTTGCTCTTGGACCGGAGACCTGCATATGATATGCTCTTGACGCAGGCTAGTCAAAATGCATTCTGACTAAATGACCAAACCACTTGATTTGTTGAGAGTCAATGTAGGCAAGACTGGGTTTGTTGAGAGTCAATGTAGGCACTAACTGGGTTTGTCCCCATTGTCTACCTCAGCGTGGTTTTGCGGATTCGGTCACAGATTATCTTTCCGGCTGCACTTCTCACACAGCACATCTCACAGCTCTGGATCCTACTCTTATGGGTTGCTAGTAAGGACCAATATTGACATTGGTAATACAATTTAGTAATAAATAGTGTATTTATCAGCCTTCTCTTAGTTGAAAAAAGCACCTTAGGGTGTTTCAAAATCGGTGCAATTTGATAGTGGACACTGTTCGCTTTCTGAGTTATATGTGCAATCTCTATGTCCACTGTGCGGTCATCAGTGACATACTACCTAGGTATTTGAACTCCAGTACTTGCTCGATACCAATATCACTGATATGGAAACGTAGAATCAATATAGTCTCTGTCGTGTATGTGTTGATCTTCATGTTATGTTCGTTACAAGCGAAATGGAGAAAGTTCAGGTGGTGTAGGTCTTCTCCATTTTGGTAAAAGATTATCTGGACATCAGTAAACAACATTTCATTGATCCTGATTGTGAAGTACTGAGCCACGGCTTCAGAATATCTTGAACTCGCTGCTCAAGGACCCATGTGAAAATTTTATCAACGTGGCTAAGGAGGAAAATGTCCCTTTAGGATCTGCAATCTTTCTTGCTGCCCTTGTTTTTTTCAAATAGGTACCATCGTCGCTCTTTGCCAATCAACAGGTACTTTCCGTTCAATCCACCCTTGATTAAACATCCTTGTGAGCCATCTTACCCTAACATTGTGACAAGCTTGCATGTCATCTGCTGATATGTTGTCTACACCTGTGGCCTTGTAGTTAGGACGTCTTCTAATTGCCTCTCTGATTTGTTGCTCGAGTACCAACCTGTCGTTATGCTCAATATTTTTCTGGATTTGTGAATAACGTTGCACAGATTCTACACCGTCAGCTGCATGTGCTCTTGGTACAAGTAAGTCTGTGAAATACTCCTCTCATCCGTCTCTTATCCTCTCAGTTGTATTCCGTGGTTGTCCCTCTTTGTCATTGATAACTGTGTAAGAGTTATATTGTTTATCTCTCAACCGCAGAGAGCAAATGTTTCTGTACAAATCTCTGGGAGATGTTGAACACAGCTCACTCAGTACCTCCCCAAAGAATATATATATAAGTAAGTAAGTTAGTAGTTTGTAATTATTAGAACGTCACTTTTTACAACCGCCAACCTATTTGGCTGTTATAAGTTGTTGGCAAGTGTACAGTATGGTAGGTTGCCATTAATTTCAGTACGTGGAGGAGCTATATCTGCAAAACTGGACACAAGCGTGATTCGAACCGGGTGCGTTAGGATTGTGAAACGAACGGTCCAGCCCTGGGCAACGCAGCTTCATATATATATATATAAATATACAAGGGGCAGGGGGTAGGGCAGAAGTGTGTAAGGGTTAGTTTCTCATTGTGAGAGGCAGCCACATCCTAGAATGCCAGGATCCTATTTGGTTCACCCACTTTTGTCACCTAGTCTGCCAGTGTTCGGCATCGCCACCTCCCGGGCAACGGCTTTGACTGGTCGCTAAACTACGTGAGTGAAACGACAGCAAGGGGAGTCCACCCCTGACTAGTACACACAGTTGCTGGCGGAAAAGGCGGAAGATCGACCTGGTCGACAACGACTCTGAAGGTGGGAGCTGCTGGAAACGCATGGTATCGGGCTAAGGACGCACCAGAGACCATAGTTGGTAAGCGGCCGGAACAACGTTCAGAAAGCAATGGCAAACTACTGGACGTAAAAGGCCAAGAAACCTATGATAGTCGATAGAAACGAAACGAAAATGGTGAAGCCTTCCCATCGATGCAAACTGGGGAAGAGGCCGATGACAGAGCCAGTACAAGTAATAGAGATGACGGCATAAAGCCCAACTGCATTACAGTGGACAACTCTTAAATGGGACTAAAAACAAATCTACGAATAGGCACTGGGAACGTCCGGAGCATATTCCAGGGCAAGTTGTTTATGATTCGAAAAGAGATTGAGGGAACCAGGATAGCTGTTTCTGGGAGCCTCTGAACATAGATGGGCCTGTCAAGGGCACGGTAGCAGCACATCAGGAGAAACATTCATATACTCTGGGATGGACATGTGTGGAAAAAGCGGGATCGGCTCCATTCTGTAAAACAATACGGCACCTTCACTCCGTGGTTACAATCCAGTTAACGACCGAATCATTGTAATCAGACTAAAGAGGAAGACAAAAAAATTTACAATAGTTCTAGTGTATGCACCAACATCAGCAGCTGATGATTGCGAAATGGAAGATATCTATGACACCTTACAAGAAACAATGGAAAAAGTAGAAAAAGGAGATATATTGATCATAACTGGAGATTTTAATGCGAAAGTCGGAGAGGAAAGAGCCAAAGAAAAGAGAAGTGTACTAGGACTTTTTGGTTTGGGACACAGAAATGAGCGAGGAGAAAAACTGGTTGAATTCTGCAAGGAAAATGACATCTCCATTGGCAACACCTTATTTAAACAATACCCGCGAAGAGTATACAGGTGGACCTTCCCTGATGGTAACATCAGAAATCAAATAGATTACATCATGGTACAACAAAGATGGAGGTCAAATGTGATGGAAATAAAAACGCTACTAGGAGCGGACTGCGATTTGAACCACGAGTTTTCTGTTTGCAGCTTTCAAGACAAGACTTCGTATGATTAACAAAGTTTTCGAGCCAATATGCTTCGATGTACAGCAATACCTACTGAATGCAACATCAAATTAGAAAACAAATTTAAGGCTTTGCTTGCAGTACAGGAAGAGATGAAATCTGAGGAGTTGACATCACGCGCAAGGGATATTTTCATCTCGACAGCAAACGAAATGGTTCCCAGGATGTCGCACAAGAAACAGAGCTATATATCAGATAAAACACTGAAACTCATTGAAGAAAGAAAACAATTAAAACCAAATTGGAAGTCAAGGGACCAACACAGCATATAAAAACTATGTAAGAAAAGTTAGAAGACAAATAAGAAAAGATAAAGGAAGATACATAGTGGACACTTGAAAGGACATTGAAATACTACAGCAATAAGGCAGGGAGAGCGATGCCTTCAAGGCGATAGGAACACTGACAAGGGAATTCCGTCCGGTTCCGCATGTCATGAATGACAAAGAGGATAACACACTAACATAAACCAAAGACATGCTGAATAGATGGAGAGAGAATACTGCAGAACCATGTATGAAGACAGCACAAAGCGCGCAGTTACAATCCTACCAAAAGATGTGAAAGAACCTGAACCAACATTGGAGGAAGTACGCTTAGCAATCAAAATCCTGAAAATGGGAAAGGCCCCAGAATGGTATGATATCCAAGCAGAGCTAATACAAGCAGGGGGGGGGGGGGGGAGGCCAGTGCTCGAGTTTATCACAAGCTGTGTAAGCAGATATGGCACAGCGCAGAGTGGCCAGAAGTATGAAAGAAATCAATTTATATTCTCTTCCCCTGAAAAGACAATCTAAAGCTGTGCACAAACTACCGAACTATCGCGCTAACACATATTCAATATGAGGAATATCTACGAAAACTGTAGAGAGTTTAATGTAGACCTGTACACGTCTTTTCTTGATTACACGAGGCTTTTGATACGGTAAAACATCAAAATATGTGGAACATCGTGAAATTAAAAAGAAATTAGGAGACGATTGGCATCATGCATATTTTATGGCATAATACTAACAAGCACCTAAAACTGAAGATCCTAAGAATATGTATATACCATGTAGCAATGTATTGGTATGAGACATGGACTATGACACAAGCAGAAAGAAGAAAGTTGGAGTGTTCGAAACAAAATGTTACAGAAAAACCAAACAAAATCCTTGGATAAAGAAAATGACAAATAAAACATTCCCAGAATACCTGAATTTTGAAGAAAATTGGCTCATAAATAATGTTATGTTTCGGAAATTGAATTTTTTCGGCCAGGTCAAACGTCATGACGGTCTGGAAAGAACTTCTTCGAACGCTGTCAGACGTCAACCTGTATTTTTTTCGAAAAAAGCAGCGGTCATCCTGAGGCTGTCGACACTGCCATAGAGCTTGTCTAGTGTTGCCACTGGTTATGGCCACATCTGCTTTCTCTGATCCTCTTATGTCGGGCTGTTTTGCAGCAAATGCTCAGCGGTCATTTTCCCGGTACCACACGAGCATTCGTCAGTGCCACCTATCTTCAATTTGTTTAATAGGTGGCCAGTGCGAAGTCTGATGACCACGACCTGCTCTCTTCTGTTCAACTGGTAATAGGCATCGTTTTTGGTGTAACCAGTATGTTCTGTTTCTCATTTGGTCATGTGTCTAGCTCTAATAAGCCTTTTTGACTCTTCGTATGTCACACTAGAATCTGGTTGTGGTAGTCTTGCATCTTCTTTTGCCAGTCTGTCTGCCTCCTCGTTGCCTTGGATGTTACAGTGGGATGGAAACCATTATACCACTACTCTTTTTGGTGCGGACTGCTGGCACAGTTGACAGAGTACTGCTCTTAAATCATTAAGTTCAGTATTTTTCTGGCTTTTTAGTGCTGTTACTACGGCCAGGGCATCTGTTAGCAGAACTATATGGCTTTCATTCCTTTTACCTGTCACCATTTCTTCTACTGCAGCCTTCAGTGCCTCTGCCTCCGCTCTGAAATTGCTTGTGTGTTTTCCAGTTGCCACTGATAGTGTTATTTTTCTACCATTTTGTAGGCTCAAGAATACCCCTGCCCCTCCGTTCTGTGTTGTGTTTGTTACAGAACCGTCGGTGTATGCATGGGTCCAGTCCATGCTTGGGTAGTTTTTCGTTATGTACCTCAGGGTTGTATCTCTTCTTTCTTTTTCAGTCTGGCTGTTTTTGTTTACAATACCTGGTATATTTTCTACCACCTCTGGAAATATATGCTGCCTGCAGGTAGGTTTTCGTACAGTAGGGATGGGCTTTGGTGTTGTTAGTGCGTTCATAGGGTCTTCATTCATCTTTGCTTTGGCTATTTCTGCAAAGTGCCTCCGCTTTAGTTTCCTATTTCCCAAATTTTTTAGTCTCTGGTGCATTGGATAGTCAGTCAGTCTTTTGAGTTTCTCTGCTTGCTGCTGGGCTGTGCAGTCTCTTCTGTCAGTCATGGATTGCAGTTTTGTAATTTTTTCAAGTTCTACAATTGGCGTTGACTTCATGCCTCCTGTTATAACTCTCATGGCTTGGTTTTAAAGTTTGCTAATTTTATCGAAGTTCGCCTTTGCTGCTGTTGTCCATGCCGCAATGCCATACTCGAGAACTGGTCTCACTCTTCCAGTGTACAGTTTCTTTAGTATACTTTCGTCTGCTCACCAGCTTGTGCCAGCAAGTTTCCTCATGCCATTCTTTCTCTGGCTCTCATTCGGTTTCTCTCGATCTGACTGTTCCATGTCATGCGCCGATCAAATGTGACTCCCAGATAGTTTGTGTTGTCGTTTGGCTGCAGGTATTTGCCGTTAAGACTTATTTTGGTGTTTTGGGGTTTTATTTGAAAGCGAGAATATCGTACATGTTTTTTCCTCATTTATTTTGACCAGCCATGAGTTCGCCTACTCTTCCAGCGATGTTAGGGCCTACTGCATCCGATTACTTGCTATGGTGAGATTCTTCTGGAAAAAACGGTCATGAGGGGAATGGTACATAGAAAGCGACGCAGGGGTCGACCAAGGCGAAGGTGGATACAAGATGTCAAGGATACTCTAAACATAAACATGGAGCAGGCGGGAAGATTGACTGCAGACCGAGATTTCGGCTGGCTGTGATGAGAGCGATGTTCTACAGACAGAAAGATTGACTGCAGACCGAGATATCGGCTGGCTGTGATGAGAGCGATGTTCTATAGACAGAAAGATTGACTGCAGACCGAGATATCGGCTGGCTGTGATGAGAGCGATGTTCTACAGGCGGGAAGATTGACTGCAGACCGAGATATCGGCTGCCTGTGATGAGAGCGATGTTCTACAGGCGGGAAGATTGACTGCAGACTGAGACTCATATCGGTTGGATGTGATGCGAGCGACGTTCTACAAAGGACATGCTTAGTGAGGATGATGATGATTTTGAGTCTGTATGTCTTTTTTTAAAATTGCTATTTATACTTCCACATTTTTAACAAAGTTCTACCACATTTCTATTTTTCTACTTGCTTTACTTGTTTTAGCTTCGTTTGTGTGGTCTTAATTGCTTTCGGTTTGTTCTGCCTCTGATACTGGTCTTAATCTGCTTTTACTCTTGTGAATCTGCCATTCAACCTAATGCGTTTGTTAGTTATCAGTGGTCTTCAGTTTCACTGCTGTTAGTGTAAATGTTCATATTTAGATTAATTTCAAAAGTACATGAGTTTACAACGATGGGAAAAAATTTTTCATCGACCAGACGCGATGGTTTAAAAGTAAACATGAATTATTACTACTGCAATTGTTTACATCGTAAGTGAAAAAAATATTTACTGGCAGCTTCGTGTCTCTTTTTCGAATTTTATTAAGCACATGACTAAAATCGTGATACACAATTCCGGACTGCTGCCCGCGGAGACAGGATGTAATCAGTTAAGAACGCTATTTTCTTATCTAAGTATTTTATATTAAAAAAATAGCATGTGACCCTTTGGCCGAACTCTTTAAAAAGGACTTGTTGGGAAGAGTCATTTGTCACTTGTACAGTAGTGTTCCTTTGTCTGTGGGTCAAAACATGGCCAACTTTTCACTGTTAGTCGTGCTAGTCCTTGCTATCGGTAAGTTCAATAGTATTTTCATTAGCTGTAAGTAAATCATACTCATTTCAAGCAAAACCAGTAGTTGGCTTAGATTGTATCTAAATGTTAAAAAATCACATCTCAGTCCACCAGGTCAAAAACAACAGCTGGCTTAGATTGTATCTAAACGCATACAAATCACATCTCAGTCCACCATTCGACACGCAAAACTATAAACCCAACTCAATACATAAGCTGCTCATTCCAGAAGACCAGAACTTCTACCAGGACGAATATACGCTGCAAAAATAACTAAAATTCATTTGACACAGCTTGCGAAAGATATACGAAGGCAAGTCCGTAATTAGGTCACAATTGCCGACTTAAAAAATAAAGTAAATGATAAACGATCTTTAAAAACCATTTATTGTTGCACTTAAATGTCCATTATTTCTCAACATAATTGTCACAAAAATTGTTACACTTAAATGTCCATTATTTCTCAACATAATTGTCACAAAAATTGTTACACTTAAATGTCCATTATTTCTCAACATAATTGTCACAAAAATTGTTTCACTTAAATGTCCATTATTTCTCAACATAATTGTCACAAAAACTGTTACACTAATCTCCTCCGTTTATCAATGTACCAAAACCTGCAGCATTTAAGTAGTTGGTCTGGTGTCGCAGCCACATTTGCGCTTTGCATTCCTTGTCAGTCTCGAAACGTACCAAGTCAAGGTTGGTTTTAAATGCAACAAACAGATGGAAAATGCTTGGGGCTAAGTCAGGATTGTAAGGTGGATGTCCCAAGAAGTTGCCACCCTAGTTGGTCAATTTTCTCCGGAGTTAATCGATCTATGTATGGTCTGGCATTGTTATGTGTTAGTTGTTGTTTGTTGTTTGCGAATTCCCACAACGAGTAGGTTACTCTTTTGTCAGCCCTGAAAAGGACGTCAAGTGGCGCGTTGTCGTAGCTTTCCTCACGTCACGAGCGTGCTGATGGAGGTAAATATGGGTCCTCCAGGCGGTTGTGATATGCTTGGCTTCATCTGTGTGTCACTCACTACTACGTGGATCACGTCGATCCCTCACCTGGTTAGTCAGGATGCCATGAAAACAACCCGTTTCCAGGAAGGGCTACTAGGAAACCAAGGTGAGGATCTTGGGCAGTATGTTTTGCCTGAACCTGACTAAGATGTCTGATCAGTATATTTTGCCTGAATAGACGTTAGTCTTCCTCCTCTCCTGTGTTAGTTAGTTAGTTAGTTAGTTAGTTAGTTGCCCATCGCAAGCAAAGATGGCAACAGCGTCAGATATGTTTATTCAGATGTGACTGGATTTGACTGTACAGTCCGATTTGAGCGTGACAAACTCTACCACACGAAGGGCACCCTTGAACAGCATTTGTAGTTGGGCAGTCTTGCATTCTTTCCTTTCGAGCAGCTCGCTTTTCCTCCCCTCCGTAATGGTCCTTTGCTCAGCGAAGCAAGCACCATGTGCACCAGGCTGAGCGGTTCAGAGCAAGTAGCTCCCAGGCAGCAACATCAATAGAAAAACTAGTAAAATAACTTTTAGAGTGTCTTTGCATCGTTCCCTTTGTTCCCCCGGCGAGCGCTGTCCTGTCCTGAGCTCCCCGTACAACAGTTGTTTAGGAAGGCGCTCATCTGACATGCGAACAACATGCCATGTCCATCTTATCTGGGCTCTTTGTAGCAGCGTATGGATGCCAGAGAGTCTAGCCCTGATGAGGACTACGGAGTTGGGCACTCTGTCCTGCCAACCGATCCTGAGCAGTCTACGGAGACAGTTTACATGGAAATTATTAAATTTCCTGACATGCATGCTATAGACTGTCCATGTTTCGCATGCGTACAGAAGGGTGGTTAGCACAACAGCACGATACATACTTATCTTGATGGCAGCACTGTCATATGTACCGCTTTATTCAGCATGCCTGGACGTTTCCTTCGAATTGCATCTCTGAATATCCTTCTCAGAAAATATGAATCTTCCACCCCCAACCCAATAGAAAAAACACTACCACACACAAAAACACACTATGGCACGCTATTCTTTTATTGTACACTCTGTGAGCACATGCGCCATTTTATATCTGGCCTACGCACGTATATGTGACGTCTAGCCTTTGCTAGCTACAGTAGTCACAAAGCTGGACGGTGCTGGCATCTAATGAAATCTTTAGAAGCTACCAACTACATTTTTCAGCTAACTCAAAACAGTTTGTGATCTACTTATTGACGTAACTCGTAATACGAAAAGCAGGACATCAAAGGTGGAACTACCATGATTAAAACGTATAGGTTTAAAAAATACAAAATTAAAACAGACACATATAGTTCAAGTAAGCATTTTTTACGATAGAAGAATTATAGAAAAATTGAAGATATTCGCTAGAAAGTCTCCGTCGTGACTCAACAACTTCTACCTCTACTTAAATACCCGAACATCTGCTTGGTAACAAAATATCAATTTATAAACATATTTATACCAATTATTCGATACCACTGCCATACTTGATCCTTATCGAGAAACCATGGTATTTGAAATATTATTAGAACTTCTTCTCGCGAGAATGTAATGTGATCAATTGCCATTATGCGAAAATAACACAATAAGATCTTGCTATAAAACATAAGGATCCTAAGATGACAAGAAGAGATAACATAACCGAAATACTACAACATGAGCTCAAAATGATGACTGCAACATACTTCAGCTCACTTCCTGCCTTGTTAATTGCGCAAGTGGACTAGTCAGTCAATTAAGCGCTAGTAGATTAGCATTAGTGTGTGCTTGTATGTAGTATTAAATGTCCAAACCTTACGTCTGATATACCATACCTTACTCGTTCATTTTTCTGTCTCATTTTGTGTAATTATTTTGGTCATATTTAAAAACTGGTCATCATGTTTGTTCCAGGTTATGTATCAAACGTGGTCTCAGACGTAAATGAAGAATTAGAGTCCTTAAAACGCATTGGTAATTATGATACTTATTATTTATCAAATCTTTGTTACTTATGGACATTTTAAAATAGATTATGGATACATATACATTTTTTGCTGCTTTACATTTTCACTGCTCCATATTTCGAAAAATTTGCTTTCGTAAGAAATATTTTGTGACTTTCAGACAATTCTTTAATTTTTACGTACACTGCAAAACGATTTTAGATCAACGGAGCAAAATGCTAAGAATACCAGTCAGTAGACAACACAGACAAAAATAACTTGCGATTAGTTTATTTTAATGATTTAAAAAGAGAAATACTAAAACAGCTGTGCCGTCGGTCATCTCTAAGAAGAAGAGTTCTCCATAATGATATGCCAGCCGTAAATCGAGAATTATTAAAACAATCTACATATTTAAATATTTAATTTAATTTATACTTCTTCTTGTGTTCGCTAACTGATATTCACATCGTTAGACAAGTTTCCGTCATGAACTCGACCATTGTCTCGAGATCATCTTAAACTCCGCACAGCTTGGAATTTAGTGTTGTCTTTGGTCAGTGAGTCTTCCTCAACCGGCTATACAGAGGGCATGCCTGCAAAACATAGATTGCAGTGTGTTTGCTTAATTCACACGTCTACAGTTGTGAAGCAGAAAGAGGCAGCCTGTAGATGTGTTTATTTATTCTGATAGGGCAGTTCCTGATGCGAAAAGTGGTGATCTGTCCCTGCCAGCCAGTCAAGAGTGTGCGTGTCGTTGTAGGGTTGGTTCAGATATATTATAACAGTATGGAAAAGCTCTCTTTTTCTCTAATGATGGGATAGTAACCACTGAAGTGTGGTTCGTTTACTGGAAGCTGCTCTACTTGGTGCATTTTTCAGATGTGGGAATTTACCACCCTTGGAGGCTTTCTGTACAGAAATGCGTCTGTAAATGCAATTGCCTGATGACAGTCGAAATTATTGCTGTGTATCATTTTAGCAGCTTGTTTTATCAACGGTATAGTTAAAACATAATGTACAAGTAGGAATACGCATTGTTTCACAGTAACTTCCAGAACACGAGACAAAGATACTGGCGCCTCTATTATAAACAGCATTTGTTGCTGATCCATCTTCGAAGGTATTTATCCACGACTGTGTTGAATAGTTTTCTTGGATCATATTCAGTGCAGCAGATCACTATATTAATAATAATAATAATGTTCGCTTAGGCGTCTGAGGCCCGTCCATGACCCACAGCTGTGGCGTGGTTTCAGCCTCGTCCAGGGCGCAGGAGGAGGCTGCTACTCTGCTTGAGCTATACTGTTTGGGGACGGCCTCTTGTGCGCCTCAAGCCGGTCGAAGACGTTTGGTGCCGAGAAACGACTTGTGTAGTCTCCTGTGGTCAGGGGTTTTCTGATCCAGCCGTATGACATGACCGAACAAAGAAACTCGGCGCCGGTCAAGTGTTTCTGAGATTGGGTGGAAGCATGTTTTAGCAGAGACCACCACGTTGCGCATGTAGTCTTGCCGTTGGATCCCCAGAATACGCCGCTGGTTGCACATGTGAAAGGCTTCCAATCTCCACATGTCATGTTTCAGCAATGTCCAGGTTTCGGAGCTGTAAAGCAGGACTGGTATCACACATGATTAGTAAATGCGATTTTTTTGTCCCAATGGAGATCCTGTCATTACTCCACAAACGCCAGAGGTCTTGCATAGCGGGCGCAGCTAGTCCGTCCTGCTTTGACATACCGGACCGCTGCGCCCAACGCTTGATATCATGCTACCGAAATAGATGAATTCGTTGCTGTCATCCACAGTGTGAACTTGAGTTTCAATACGCTGAGGTGCTGTGTCGGAAATGAGGTTCTGAACTTTGGTCTTGATCCAGGATATAGACAGGCCTAGGGAGGGCGTTTCACTGTTTCACATTTCCAGAGAGCGCTGCAGCGCAGATCTGTTTGTGTCGAACAGGACAATGTCGTCCGCGTAAACGACATCATTGAAGATTGATTGATCAATAGCTATACCTTCCTGATGCTCGCTGAAGCGGCCAAGAAGCCAGTTGACTGGCCGGCAGGTCGGGACAAGAACACATCCCTGCCTGACACCCGACGTCGTGGGTCGTGGGGAATCTGTCATAGAGAGTGCCATCCAATCGAATTCTGTCTCCGGTGTTCTTGTGTAGCTTCTTGATCACGCTCAACGTGGGGGGGGGGGGGGGGGGGCTATTCTCTGGAGGACTTTCCATAAAGCCGGCCGATCAACCGAGTCTAATGTGGACTTCACGTCCACGTATGCAGAGTAGAAGGGACGATTGAAGATCCGATGTAGTTCGGCGAGGAGGCGCAGAGCAAGAATAGCGTCGGTTGTAGAACGACCCAGGGTGAATCTTAACTGTTCTGCGAAACGTTGTGTGCTCAAGAGGCTATAGCCTAGCCGGTAGCGCGTGGGCAAACACCTTCCCCGGTCCCGAGATGGTAACCACTGAAGCGTGGTTCGTTTACTGGAAGCTACTCTACTTAGTGCATTCCTCAGATGTGGGAATTTACTACCCTTTGAGGGAAGGTGTTTGCCCACGTGTTACTGGCTAGACTTGTAACATTTAAAAAAAATTACAGGCCTATAACACTACTCTTGGTATTATATTCGTACACGGTTATAATACCACTGATTGGTCTATTAACGTTGAACATATAGCTCATATAGGAGAAGCAACTTTGAAAACAATACCATCCCAGTTCATTTTCTGCGATTATTACTCATTTATACTGGGACTCTGAATTGTTCAATACACTCTGCACTCTTTTTCAGGGTATTCCAGTTAATAAAAGGCATCTTATGCAACAATTACACGTCAATGGAATTATGAGATTGTGTAACACGGAAGCGAATTGCGGAGGATGAATAAATAAACTATCCTTTCGCACATCGTTGTTAAGAATCCAGTTGACTCGCAAATAAATGGATGGATAAATGCCAGTGCACAAAGACAGTTTATTACATAAAATAATAAGACACATTAGAAAGTCCCAATCCTCGTATGGAATGATGAGGAATGCGATATATTGTGAGAAAGGGTTTCTATTAAAACATACAAAAATCTATGGGTAACGACACAGATGATAACAAAGAGAAAAGACACTGGATAAGTTAAACATAGTCGAGGAGAGTCAACGACAACATTGATAAATATTGATTAGAATATGGCCATTTTCGAGATCCGTGATTACCATGGCACTTTAAGAATTCCAATAGGAATTCAGGTACAGCTTACTTAGCAATGATTACTTTAATTACTGAGCTGTTGTACAATACATCTGGGGATTCGACAAGTACACCCCAATGAGACACCATCGGGCGTTTCTGAGCGTTCAAATATGAAACAAAGAACACGCAGTCCGCTACAGTCAATAAGAGACACGGATATGTGTTGGTGTATCAATAAAAACACGGATATGTGTTTGTGTATCAATAAAAGACACGGGTATGTGTCGGTGTATCAATAAAAGACACGGATTTATGTGTCGGTGTATATCTACTTGTATATGTCTCTATGTCTCTTATTATTTGATAGCTAAAATTTTTATAAATATTTGATATTTTTTATTTTTGTTCGAACTACACAGTAATATTATTTATTTATGCAGTTGAAGGAACCCTTAATGAAGATGGAGTTGTTCCTGACCTAGATGAGACATTGCCAATCGCGAGAAGGTAAAACGAGTTTTCTTTTTACTGAGAATTGAAGTTCAGTGCCCATCGTTTGTTTAAAGAAAGCCATAAAAATATTAATTGAAGTTCACTTAGCTATTGCGCACGCTAGTGCCAGTAAAACAATGTACAAACATTGTCGATATGTTTCTATGTGTTCAACTTTAGCTATTTTTAAACAAAAATAAAAACGCAACTGATTCTGACAGAAACATTAACATATTTTACAGCGATCAGCTTTAATACAAAAAGCACGTTTATTTTGTGTTACATTATGTTACACATGTAGGAGAGCAAGACTAACGTCTGGTCAGGCATAACATATTGGTCAAGACCCTCACCTCGGCTTCCTAGTAGCACTCCCTGGAAACGGACTGATGTCATGGCAGCCTGACTAACGAGGTGAGGGATTGACGTGATCGCCATATTAGTGAGTGACACGCAGATAAAGCTAAACATAGCACAACCACCTGGACCCCGGTCCACCTTCATCAGCAGGCTCGGGATGTGAGGAAAGTTACTGCAACCTGCCACTTAACTTCCTTTTCAGATCGCACAAAAGAGTAACCTGCTCATTGTGGGCATTCGCAAACAATAACAACATGTTACACGTGCAAAAAAAGAAAGAGAAGGGATACTTGTCATTCGCGATATACTCTTCACAGATGATGCTGCACTGGTCGCCCACACACAAGGAGAGTTACAGATCATTATTAATAGGTTGGCAAAATCATGTGATCTGCTTGCTCTCACCATCAGCCTACAAAAGACGAAAGAGGTGGCAAGGGTGCAGATCCACCAGACATTGTCCTAAGCGATAAAAATATGGCGGTAGTAAATCAATTGAACTACCTGGGATATAAGGTTGCAATTCTTCTTACCCCTGATTTTTATTTTGGGCAGTCATGTATATTTCTTCCTTCCTCTGTCTACATTTCTTCGACACCCGTATTCTATCATTCTCGTTGCTCTTAAATAAGGTAATAAAATCTAGTATTTCAATAAAAGTAAACCATATCCATCTCCAAAGTCGTTCTGCAATATCTAATAATTCATCGACTACAATCAATCTTGTGTGTATATAGGATTCACGCTGTAACTTCCTCTGAATAACTTTTTTGAGTGATAGGGCGGATCTCATGACCGGAAAAGGAATGAAAAACAAGATATATGTCACTATAGCGTAGTCTATAATAAAATGAAATTATCAACTCCGGAGAGGAAAGGCAAATTAAGTAACATCTTTACACTTGGGAAGAAATGCAAAGAGTGGAGCAATACACACAAAGGCATGCATTAAACACTTCATAACACCCGAGTGAGAGATTAAATCGGTCGTTGCCATGGAGAACAGACATTCCATGATTTGGACCTATAGTATGAAAATGGTGACTAGAGCAGTGACTGCATCTCTGAGGTGATTGGAGACGTCATTATTTGGGATTGTTACTATCTCAGTCTTGGATTCGAAAGCATCCAAGCGTAATGGCAAATGTCATCATTATCAAGTGCCCTGGCGGTTGGTATTTTTTATAATGGACCTCCATTTTCTCTTATCACGCTTGTCATTTATCAGTTGCAACGTTGATCGCATCCGATGCCATGCCTTCAAGCTGTCAATTATTTTCTCTCTTTGCTTCTCTCTGTCCCACTTCCCTGTAATTCTGTCCGTTGTCCTCGTTCTAACCAGTCTCTTCTCATGACATGCCATTAAAAAGGCTGACTGTCTTGTTCTGATTTTTGTCAAAAGATGTCTTTGTGTCTGTGTCGCCTCAAGAATCACGTTATTCATTTTCTTTGCGATCCATGCATTTTTCTGTAAAACCACATTTCCTCTAATGATCCATGTACTTGCTTGCTGATTGTTTATGACTAGCTGTCGTGTGTCAGTACTGGTTCCACGTAGCATCGAAGAATTATCTCCTGAAATTCCAGTGATTGATTTTTGTTGCACAAGATTCCCCTCATATTTTCTTTATCAAGCAGATACTGTTTAAAAAATCTGATTCAGCAGCCAATCTAGTGTGCGGTGCTGTGCCTAACATTTGTCTTGCTTTTCAGGAGTTGACTTTTGAGTTAATAATTATTTTCTTCTTGATGTGCTGCCTATTTCTTTTGCCAAGAATCTCTTTGCACACAGTTTCCGGATAACTGTTTATATGCGTGATTCTCGGAAAGCATTTGCAAATGAACATTGTAGGACTAATGTTGGAAGATAAGGTAATAATAGTAAGTAGCAGCCATCTTAGCAACTTTTGTTTTACACTTTTGTCGGCCTTTTTGTAGACGTGTTAAGACAATATACTGCATTTTATTGTTTTAATTCCAATAAAAATGCTAACATCAAAACTTTGAAGCATTTCCAAACACAAAGGATATTTCTAGTGTAACCGCATACTAATGTCTAAACTTCGCTGCGGAAGAAACAGACTCTTAACATACTTAATATTTTAACCTTTTAATTACTGTTTTTGTTTTAATTTAAATGCTTAAGATATCAAAACAATAATTACAATATATAAACATTTCGCCATTCACAATAATCAACCCCGTCTAGTCTGCAAACAACCTAGCGAGATGAGTGACTGCTTGGATGGTGCGGCAACACGTGTCGTAAAGCGAAACATCGAAAGTCTAAACGTCGTAACTCGAGAATAACCTTCGATTCGAACGATCTGTAGCAGAAACTCGTGTGTGTATTTTATTTTTAATAAAATGTAGGCATGAACAAGTTCTCAGCAATTGACATGTTGTGTCTTATAATCGTGTGTATTTTATTTTTAACAAAATGTAGGCATGAACAAGTTCTCAGCAATTGACATAACTTAACTTAACTTAACATCTTTATACTGGTTTATAAGACTCTGCAGAGTCTGCATACAACCAGTTCCAATTACATCACCGTGCTCTAGAAGCTGTACGCATCCAATCTATTCTTAAATGCATTAACCGTCCCAGCCTAAACCACCTCACTTGGCAATGCATTCACAACTCTCTGGCTAAAAAAATACTTCCTAATATCTAATCTGGACCTCTCCTTAGTCAACTTGTAGATGTGCCCTCTTGTTCTTTTTGGTGGTTGTATTTTAAAAACCTTGTTATATTCTACTTTATCCATTCCTCTGATCATCTTATTCACCTGTATTAAGTCACCACGAATTCTTCTCTCTTCCAGACACTGTAGGCCAGTTTTTAAAAAATCTTTCCTCATAACTGTAATTCTGGAATCCCACTATCAGCTTTGTCGCTCTTTTTTGTATTCTCTCCAGTATGTCTATATCCTCTCTCTGATAAGGACTCCACACCTGTACACAGTACTCCAATCTAGGTCTAACTAATGCTTTATACAGTTTGACTATCACCTCCTTGCTCCTATGTTTAATATTTCTTTTTATCATCCCTAACATTGCATTTGCCTTTTTTACTGCTACCTGAACTTGCTTCCTCACCTTACATGTATGATCTATTATAACCCCTTTCTTTATCTATCTTTGTAATATTGTTCTCTCACATTATGTAATAATGTTCCATATTGGATCTACCCATGTGCATGACTGTACATTTATCTACATTAAACTCCATTTGCCAGATTACAGACCATTCTCGAATTTTATCTAAATCCGACCTCAATATATCCACTTCTGCTTTAGATGAAACACTACTGCATAGTTTTGTGTCATCAGCAAATTTTGCAATAATTGATCCCATTCCAAATCATGTATATATATCAAGAATAAAATTGGTCCCAAAACCGAGCCCTGTGGCACTCCACTTTTCACTTCACACCACTCAGAGTACTCCTTATTTATACCAACCCTTTGCCTTCTTCCCGTTAACCAATTTTCAATCCATTTGGCAACTTTCCCACCTATTCCATGTGATTTTAACTTTCGAAATAATCTTTGATGAGGTACTCTATCAAAGGCCTTTGCAAAATCCAGATAAATAACGTCCCCTGGCTCACCTTTAACATTTTAGTAACCTCCTCCATGAATTCTAATAGATTTGTTAAGCATGATTTCCCTCTGGTAAACACATGCTGACTATTTCTAATTAGATTAAATTTATCTAAATGTATTTTATTTTTAACAAAATGTAGGCATGAATGAGTTCTCAGCAATTGACATGTTGTGTCTTATAATCGTGTGTATTTTATTTTTAACAAAATGTAGGCATGAACAAGTTCTCAGCAATTGCTATGTTGTGTCTTAAAATCGTGTGAATTTTATTCAATGCATATGTGTAGAATTATGGAAAACTAAGAAAATGTCAACATGTTAGAATGAGTGGTAAATGTATATTTGCCATAGTAACAGGAAATTCAAGAGGAAAACGTTATATATCAGTAATCACTATGAAAATAGTTGCTTTACTAATAAATAATGTTACTATTTGTTTAAATTGTTTGTTTTAAAATGAAGACGTTAAAAGAACCCTTGGTCGCTGACAATCGATAAGAGTTACCGCTGTCCAGAACAAAATGATAAAAGTAATGAAATTCATCTCGAATTTGCAGCCAGGATTCCAAGTATTTAATTCTATGTGGGAAACCCAACCCCCCACCCCCTCTCTTCGTTTGACATAGCTGTCATTGTTGGCCCATACCATAATGTTTGTGGCTGGGTATGTCCTTTGAAGATATTATAATGTAATAAACTGAAATATATCAAAGCAACAATACATGTGACATCTAACCAGATTAATATGTTGTTGTTTGGTTTTAGCCGATATGACAAGATCGATGCTGCTGGTTGTGGTCAGAGACCATTGGTAGCAAGCAATGGTGCAAGCGAGCTGGTGCTCGCTTCAAAAGTCGTGGGTGGAAAAGTTACCGTTGCCTATTCTTGGCCAGCTATTGTGAGTCACAGTGTTTGTTTGACAGTAATGTCCGCCATGTCTTAATTGTTTGCATATTACCATTGGCGAATTTGAAACTCTTGTTTTACATTTTTATTTCTTGATAGTTTTTATTTAGAAATAGTTAAATTGTCATTCAAAATAATGTATCATTAAGACATTTGAATTTCTAATTGACATATTTTTGTATGCGACCACTACATATTGTGCCATTGTCACTCTATACATAGAAAGTCGGACATTTAGTGTTCAGCATAGTCTTGTCAACGTGTTAAGAAGTTCTCTTCGTAATGCTTAAATTGTAAAAGAAAATTAAGATAGTGGCAGATCAAACATTACCGCCAGGAATGAACTGATAGATACATGGCTCTACAAGATTTCAGCTAATTATGAGGTGTGTAGATCGCTTTCCATTTTCGATGTCCTGCCTTCTCTAATAAAATGAAATCAGGTAGCTAATTACACCTGGATACGCTGGAATGTGTATCCACTGAAAATCGAACCCGATACCTTTCCCGTAAGAATCAACGGTTGTACTCAGTACGTACAATTTGAATTATGCAGTCAATGGACAATAAATCAATAGTACGCTTAGGAGACCAGGGCCCGTCGCGTCGAATGACCATGTCCACGACCACGTGTGACGGCCACGTCCCAGGCGACCTGCAGTTCTCTAGGGGAGGAGGCGATCTGTTTTAGCCAGGCGTTAAGAGGGCGGCCTCGATGGCGTCTCCAAAATGAGCACGGCTTCTTCCCGTAACTCGTCCCCACAGCCTGCCGGAACATCTCGTGGATTAGGCCTCCCCGGGAAAGGCGAGCAAAGTTACTGATCAATCGTTGACAAGGCCTGCAAGTTTAGTACGTCCAACTACTTCACTGTTGGAATTTATATCGTGCCAGACGATCCCAAGGATGCGCCACTGGTTGCGCAGGTGGAAGGCCTTAAGACGCTGCCGGTCCTGACGTAGAAGTGTCCAGGACTCGGAGCTGTACAGGAGAATGGGGACAATGCAGGAGGAGTAAACACGGTATCCATGGAGAGCCTTCGCTGAAACTAGACTCTGATGTCGTGACTGTTGTGTGCGCCAGAGGACTGCCTGATGTGGAGGTAGACAAGGTCCTAGGTGGCTGCAATGGACAACATGAACAGATTTCAAAACCTCTTATATCCTTCAATAGTGAAGAATTTATCTGCCAACATTTGATGTTTTGGCATTACAATCGTGTTACCAGATACGCATTCAACGTAATATAGAAATGGCACGATTAATGTGTATAAGTGATTGACCTCTTCCGACTACCTTGGGCCTGGTTCCATTTTTTTTAAAAACATCGCTCGTGGTTTATATAACTTAACTTAACGTCTTTATACTGGTTTATAAGACATTTTCTCTAAAAGCTATGAGCATTCAATCTATTCTTAAATGAGTTAATTGTCCCTGCGTCCACTACCTTCTGGGGCAATGCATGCCAAGCATTCCCCACTCTCTGGCTAAAAAAATATTTACTCATAACCAATCTGAACCTTTCTTTAGTTAATTTGTAGCTGTGCCCTCTTGTTCTCGTTGGTGGTTGTATTTTGAAAAAAACTTCTTATAGTCTAATTTAACCTTCCCTGTGATTATCTTAAAAACCTGTATTTAGTCACTTCGAATTCTTCTCTTTTCTAAACACTGTAGGCCTATTTTGTTTTAGTCTTTCATGCTAACTGAAATTCTGGAATCCCACGATCAGTTTTGTCACTCTTCTTTGTATCCTTTCCAGCATGTTTACATCTCCTCTACGATAAGGAATCTACACCTGTACACAATACTCCAATCTAGGTAGAACCAATGCTTTATACAGTTTGACAATCACTTCCTTACTACTATGTTTAATATTTCTTTTATCATACCTAACATTGCATTTGCCTTATTCACTGCTACGTGGACTTGGTCAGTCACTTTACCTGTATGCTCTATTATAACCTTAGGTCCAAGACGCTGAGCAGCGCATGAGCTGCAGTGGTCAGCTACCCATAGCTGACTGCTAGCGTTAGGGCCAGCGAACCATAGCTGCCAAGACCCTTCTACACCTCCGCGCGGTGATCCTGGATAACAGGCTGCAGCAGGGCAGACTGGCTAAGGAGAAGGGATCGGAGAGGGAATGCTAACCCGGTACTCAAAAAATGCTTGCTGAAGTCGGATGTGTTGGACCGAAAGGTGCAAATATCGCAGCCAAGCTGTAAACTACAACGAAACGCATTCGGTTCTCTGGACTACATTCTGCTACTTACCCTTCCAGGGTTTGGTAGTGGGAGATTGAGAACGAACGAAGAAGAAGAAGAAGATAACCTTAGGTCCCTTTCCTTATCTAGCATTATAATATTGTTCTCGCCCTTTCTGTAACTATGTTCCATATTGGATCTACCCATGTTGATAATTGTTCATTTATCTATATTAAACTTCATTTGCCATCTCACAAACCAGTCTCTAATGTTATGTATATCCGAAATATCCACAACCAAAGTCTTGTTCTACGAGTTATGAACTCCTTTGGTCCGGTATAATTAATATATATATATATATATAATATGGTTTATAGTAATTTCTTTTAAACCTAAAAAACTACATCGTACTCAGCAGAGTAGTTCACTGTGTGCTCATTGCCATGTGTTGAACAGTCTTCAAGAGGGGTTAGACAGCACTGTTAAGTCACACTTCATGAACCTTTCTCTATATAGCATTCATATCAGTATCATTCACATAACTCTGATACATATATATATATATATATATATATATATATATATATATATATATGTATATATATATATATATATATGCGTGCGTGCGTGCGTGCGCGCGCGCGCGCGTGTGTGTGTGTGTATGTGTGTGTAAAGTAAAAGTGAGTAGCATGACCTTTTACAGAATATCGCTTCTTACAACTGCCAACCTATCTGGTTATTATAAGTTACTTTAAATGGCTATATGACTCCCGGGTCGGCCCAGCCTTAAATGGGTACTGGTTCAGTTAGGGAAGTAAAAGCGGCGAAGAAGAGGAGATGGCTACCGCCCTCATATAGCCGAGCCTTTGAAATGTGCGATCGCTAACACCTCACACCCCTATAGGAGTAATCCTATGGGTTACTTTTATTTTATATGTGTGGTATTTTATCACGGTAAGTTGCCATTACATCGGTTTTTGTTGTTTTCTCCGATGCGATCTTTCCTCCGCGTACGGATGGTAAAGATGGTAAAGACCTGTCAATGAGCTTTTAACAACCAGATAGATTAGCGTTTGTAAGTAGTGACACTCTGCAAACGACATACTATTTATCTATATATATAATGTAAATATATAGTTACTGTTGGCAAATACTTGTGCATGGAACAAATTAACCCAATGTCTTTCTATTTTCTTCTATACACAGTGCAGTCTGCGCACATCTACTTCACCAACGTCTCACATGTGTGGAGCTAACTTGGTGAAGAATTTAGCTGGGCAATATTTCTTGATCACTGCGGCTCATTGTACAAGGTATGTTTAATATTTGCATGTGTGTTAAACAGAGGAACGTTTTCTGAACAGTAATTACTGAAACATGCAACGTTCGTTCAAATGTTTGGGTTTTCATTTTTATTTTTATAACTAGTGATTTTTAAATAAGACGATTACAATGGATGCAACAGAAACAGGACTCCACCAAGTAGCCATTACATAACGATTCAGGTCAGACTGTTGAGCCAGCAAGACGAAAGTTAAACTGGGCAGCTGCTTTAATGTTATTATGTCTAGTTAAGGCATACAAGTCCATGTTGATTTATATTGTTGTGTAATGAAAATTTAATCATTTCTCGGTTTTGTATTATTTAATTACCTAAGCCCAAAACTAACAAGACGTCGTTGCGCGAGCTGGGCGGCCTTCTCGTCCATAAAGACGGCACTAGACCATGCCCATGATCAGAGTCTGTACGCCTCCCTATTCAACTCCATAGTTCTACCTGCAATGTGTTATGCCACAGAAACATGGGCTCTTACAAAAGAAATGGAGTCCAAAATCAGACTGACCGAAGCCTCCCTCGAGAGACGTATGTTTGGCCTCACGTCCCACAACCAACGTTTGTAAGGTCTTCACAATACTGACGTACGGCAGATGTCATTGGTGAAGGATGCAGCTACCCAGGCAGACACGGCAAAACATTGCTGGACTGGTCACCTGCCTTGGAAAAAGCGATGACTGTTGGAGCACAGTGACAGCAGTCTGGTACCCACTAGACAGAAGACGACCACGAGGAAGACCACCTACGCGTTGGTCAGACTCCCTCAAACTCGGAAACAACATATGCGATGCTTCATACAGGATACTTATCACCCACTGGTCCACCGTGGCCCAAGACAGAAGACAAAGGAAACAAAGTTGGGACCCGCAGCGTTGTACCCGCCGCTGAGGAACGGATCGTCCAGTAATCCAGTAGTGAGATATATTTTACTCTCAAGCAAAAAAAAATGTGTTTGCTGCTTGCTTGTATATCTGTTTGTCAGCACGTACAACCACCCAAAAATATGGTTATACCGGTTACATAACCAAGAAATGTATCATCGCAAGAACACATAAAGCGCTTTGGTACATATCCCTGCATGAAACGATCTTTAGTGATGGCGTGCACTTGGTCATCAGCGAATATCATCATACGATGCATAAAAGTAGAAGAAGAAGAACGATTAGAAGAAAATAAAAATTAGAAGAAAAAGAAGAAGAAGGAAAAACAAATGCCCTTCTACTTGTTACATTAAAAGAAATGAAGATGCACTTTACTCTCAATCAAAAACTTAGTATGCTATGTTCATTGCTGCTCGTGAGTGCATACAGCAATACCTGGTAGGAGAGGGGGTGATGAGGGGTGACGGGTTTAACCAGTTATTTGTATCATTTTGTTCAATACCACTATTTATTTATTCAAACGCCCTGCAACTTTTGATTAAAAGGCATAGGGGAAAAAACACGCAGTCTCTGGGATATTGACGGACAGAAAAAAACAGAATGAAAGGAATGTGTTTGTTTACTTTGTATCGTTTGTTCCTACACAATTTGCTTCTGTAACATCTGTTAAATATGCTTTGTTCCAGTGACGCAAGGCCAGCACGCTATGTAGCGTACTGTGGTATTCACGACACCGCTGCTTCATCCCAGCCTTATCGTTTCATCGCATCCTTCTCAGCACTCACGGTTCACAGGTAATACCGACACATTTACAAACATGAAATATTTCAATTTTCTTTAGCAATTTGATGTAATACTCAGCACGTTCTAGAAGCACTTGAGAAAATTGCTTCTTTTATGAAAGAGGTAAGAATAATCCAACAAAATGTATATTTAGTAATGACTGTTCATTTAACAATGTTTATACAATTACAATTAACGACTCGTTTGAATATGTAAGATTGGCCGGCAAAGAATAGTCAGTTTGGAGAAAAGGTTAAAGGTTATTAAATTTCTCTATGTTGATGATAATGGTATGTCGCTGACTTTATTTTAACTTGTTTTGTTATTATTGTTATAATTGTTATTATTGTTATTGTTTTCTAAAGAACTAAAACTATCACTACGAAGAATGTTCCCACTGCTGCGGCCCATGTGGAGGATATAAAGTGCTTGTTATTACCACCGAATATTTGTTTCCCAAATGTTAAATAGTCAAAGATGGGAGACAGATTGTGAGATGTAGTAGCGGTACGATGTGCCCACTGGTGCATATATTTTTCTTGTATGTGGTGATGTATTGTTCCCTGATAAAGACTGTAAATGTATTTTATTAAGGCCGTTGCGCTCGTTTCCAACTGTACTCCATAGTAATAATAAGTAATGAAAACAGATCTAAAGTGCAGTCATGTCGATTTTACCTTACCCATTATAAAGTTCTATTTGATGTGTATGTGCTCGTTCATATGTGCCGTCGAATAAATTGTAAATGTGTAAGCCGATACCTCTACCATCCCCCCCCCCTTCCGCCTCCTTTTTTTCAAACCCACCCCGTCACAAAATAAACACTCACCTTATGTGACGTCATTAATCTCTCCTTATATGTGTACGCACTAGATAATTGTCCTGTGAACAGCTTTTATTTATTCTGTTGTCTTAGCTGAAATTTATCGGTGATTAAACCAACATTTAACTAGTTTAAACTCGTGTATTTTAAATATCTGTATTTCTCTTGTATTGGATGCGTACTTACCTTACTTGACTTTTCCCGGCCATTTGTGCCATTAAGAGCTAGGTGGGAGGTGACGTTTCCTCTTTTGGGCCTTTAGCGATAGGTGGAAGCTCACGTTTCAACTTTTGTCTTTTTAGATCTAGGTGGAAGCTGGCATTTCTTCTTTTGTTCTTTAGTCCTAGATGGAAGTTGGATGTTCATCGTATGTGCCTTTAAGCGCTAGATGGGAGCTGACGTTTCCTCTTTTGAGTCAAATGTATCACGTTGATTTGTGGTTAAACCCGTGCTGTTGTAAGATTTATGTAATGTCATATCTATACATCTAATATATGGTCTTCCTTGTGTATCGTAGTTAAATCATTATGTGATATATGAGCGCAGTGATAGTTTATCATGTTGCACTCTCACGTATATTGTCGTTATTTCTCATTCTATCTTTTGGGGAAAAATTGACGGTGTCTCAGTTATTTCATTCCACGCGTTATTTTCCTCCAATGTGCCTTGAATAAGAACCAAAACTTCTGCTAAAAGCAGGCAAGAAAATTAATAACGTGACAGACTAACAATACTTCCCCCCAAACGATGATAATATGATGGACTGTGTACCGTCACATTTCGTCAACTACCTCTGCCACTCTTTACACTTCGTCACTTAATGTGACATCACACGTGAACTTCCTTTATCGTAGAAATTAAGGTTTCTCATTCTGCATTCATTACCATGATTTTTAGGCAGGCTTTATGGAAAAGGTCATAACATATTATCTAAATATTTTGTTGTATATTTGAAAGCTAGCTGAAATACACTGCAAAGTTTCGAAGACTCTCATTGCGTGACCATGTGACCGATATCGCAATGTTATGTAAGGCCATTCTTGAGTTCTGTTCTAGTGTAGCGTTTGTAGTGCATGTCTGATATATTGTGTTTTCATAAGCTAAATTTCGAAAACCTAGAAAGTTGGTTCAAATCATAATTATTCAGCACAGATTGTTACATACAAAATACATGTACGAAGTGCAGTGTGGTTATAGTAAGCAAGTTGTTTATTCATGCACAATGACGACAGTGCGCGAGAAATGAGGTAAATAATGCCGACATGATAGTTATGCATTCCTTTAACATCCAGTTTACATTCTGGACAAAATACAAATTGGACGAAGCAGTCTTCTGTGATCAGATATTTCTAGGAATTGCCACGAAATTAATCAAAATCACAGGTACGGGGGAACCGGCACATGAAAGTTTTTGAAAATTAGCATTCAAATATTTGGTAAACTTGTTTAATTGTATAAAGAATATATAATTTAAAAGAGCATCCATATTAATTTTGTATTGGTTCTTCCTTCTTCACACTGTATACAGCTTGCATCTGTCCAAATAATACAGGCTTTTCTCATCAGACGGGGGAGATTGCCTAAAGGCAGTCAGATGAATCAGTCAAATTCCGGCTTTGAAGAGCTGTTATTTATGCATCATGCCGTTTTTTCTTGTTCGAATGCACACACATTCGCAAACAAACATTCACCTGCCTGATCTTTGCTATAAAGATAATGTAATAACGATTAGAATATTGTCACCTGTGTTTTATCAACTGTCAAAAAAATGTTGTTTCTTTATACGTTGCAGTCAGTACAGTAGCTGGACTTTGGATTATGACATCTCTGTCTTCAAGCTTTCAACTCAGGCACCATCGAACAATTACATCTCGGCTGTGTGTCTTCCAAATGAAGGATGGAGCTCAGGAGAGCTTGCTATTGTGGCTGGATGGGGCACACTGGCATCAAGTACGTATAGAAAGTAACACTTTAAAATCCACATTAAAAAACGAAAATTTGCGTTCGCCTTATTTCTCCATCCCCCAAGACGGTGTATGTTGCAGTATGTTTTTATTTTGCGCCTGTCGTCCCAGTGCATCCACTTCGGCAAGCATTTTATATATATGCTGTTTCCCATAACCTTCGAGCCGTGTCACTTAACCACTAGCCCACGTCGTGTTCCACACAGTACCATATGTTAACAAACAGTTCATTGCAATCAGTTTTACGGTCAACTGAACTTCGAAGTCAACTGAACTTTGCAGTCAACTGAACTTTGCCGTCAATTGAAACAAGGCTCCGATAGCTGAAGGTGTGTGAGAGCTTCACTTGTTTCGTATGTAATGTTTGCATACTTGTTATATGACTAAGCGCAGAATAGTATTCATCTTTCTGATTACTTCTGCGCTGGTTTAATGTCTAAGCAGGGGAAGTAGACTAACGTCTGGTCAGGCCCAATATACTTATCAGACATGTTAGTCGAGGCCAGGTAAAATTTACTGGCCAAAACCCTCACCTCTGCTTCCTAGTAGTCCTCCCTGGAAACGGGCTGTTTTCATGGCAGCCTATCTATCGGGGTGAGGGATCGACGTGATCCCCGTAGTAGTGAGTGACACGCAGATGAAGTCAAGGATAGCTCAACCGCCTGGAGAACCCCGGTCCACCTTTATCAGCAGGCTTGGGATGTGAGGAAAGATACTGCAACCCGCCATTTACGTCCTTTTCAAGGCATACAAAAAAGTAAACCTACCCATTGTGGGCATTCGCAAAAAACCATATCTAAGCAGAATGGTTCTTTTAGACTAATGACTTCTTTTAAATTGTTAACAGTTTCTTTTTAATTAACACTATCTAAAAAAAAGTGTTTATGTAAGATCTATGAATATATGATAGCAACCCATAGTTCATATCTTTTCATATCATGGCACTCCACTTTTTACTTCACACCACTCAGAGTACTTCTTATTTATTCCCATCTCTGCCGTCTTCCCGTTAACCAATTGTCAATCCATTTAGCAACTTCCCCACATATTTCATGTGATTTTAACTTTCTAAATAATCTTTGATGAGATACTTTATCGAAGGCCTTTGCAAAATCGATATAAATAACATCCACTGGCTCCCCTTTATCTATCATTTTAGTAACCTCCTCCATGAATTCTAATAGATTTGTTAAGCACGATCTCCCTCTAGTAAACACATGCTGACTATTTTTGATTATATTAAACTTGATGAGGTACTATTTCAAAGGTCTTGGAGTAATCTTCTTTTGTGTAGACTGTGCCAAACTACTGATTGAGTAGATTAGCTGCCTTCCTATTCTCACTTATTATATTTCCTCTGCAATCTATGAGAGGGCCTATTTTGTATGTCGTTCTTTGTTTATTTCTAACACAAGAAGAGAAGCGTTTGCGATTAGTCTTGATCCTATCAGCAAGTTCATAAGAACAAAAAGTGGAAAAAAGTGAATGTTGTTTACATCGCCAAAGAACATATTGCCAGTTCTGTCGATCAATTCAGATCAAGTTTGTTACTCTATGTTGGAGAAAAAGTATTCTTCTATACGATGACACAGAGACTAAATGTCTTTGCTGCATAATGGGTACATTAACACATCTATGTAGAAGGTAGGAATGACATGCGTGCAGTAGAGTGTTTGCCTGGTGAGGCCCCAATCTCTGTCACTGTGACCAATAGTTATCTTTTTTGTGTGTCTCGTACGTCTCTAAATGTGCCCCAGACTTTGCTGTTCCACTTTTCAAGCCTTTGGCTTGGCTTCGTTCTTTCTAAATCTCCCGCTACCAAGCCCTAAAATGGCTTTAGTAGCAGAATATAGTCCAGAGAACGGAATGCGCTGTGTCGTAGTTTACAGCTTGACTGCGATATTTGCACCTTTCGGTCCAAAAAATCCGACTTCAGCAAGCATTTTTTTGAGTACCGGGTTAGCATTCCCTCTTCGATCCCTTCTCCGTAGCCAGTCTGCCCTGCTGCAGCCTGTTATCCAGGATCACCGCGTGGAGGTGTAGTAGGGTCTTTGCAGCTCTGTTTCGCTGGCCCTGACGCTAGCAGTCAGCTACGGGTCGCTGACCACTGCAGCTCATGCACTGCTCAGCATCTTGATCCCTTTCAAGCCTTCGATCTTTATAATTCATCCGCTCCCATCACCGTCTCAGACTTCGTGTACCAGGGATGAACATTCCCGTCAACTGTACACGCAAAATTATATGCAGCCAAATTTTGGGGCTGCTTCCATAGCATATGACAAATACAAATTCTACAAATGGTCAAAACAGTAACAAAAAAAAAACATTAATTATAAAATAAAAGAACCATCTGATGCCAACCTATTGATAACAAAATTGATATATCTTGAATGGACTTCTAAAATGAAAAGGTGGCAACATTGTAGAAAAGAGGCGGTATATCTTTTCTCTTTCAAGGTTCACTTTAATAATGGCATAGGTACGCCCTTTCAACAAGTATTTTTGGTTATACCTTGACGTATGTAACCGTGTGTGCGCATGCATGTCTATGTGTGTTCGTGCGTGCGTGTGTGTGTGCGTGCGTGTATGTGTGTGCATGTGTGTGTCTGTGTGTGTGTGTTTGTGTGTTGGTAAATTTGTGCTGATGTTTGTATGAGTGATATGTGAATTGTTTGGCCGCTGCTTACTAAGACAAAGAACCGTTTCACATTATTAAAGTAACACAACTCTTTGACGAAATAAAAGTTCCCTTTATTGTTTGTGGTAAAAATGTAACACTGTTTAACAGTTTCATAACACAAGAAGAGCTCTATTTTAAACAGTAATCGATTTTGTTATCCGCAGACGGTGCTACACCATACAAATTGCACCAAGTGACCAAGCCAATCAAATCTAGAGCTA
Organism: Ariolimax columbianus; assembly: GCA_036924085.1. Classification (NCBI taxonomy): domain Eukaryota; kingdom Metazoa; phylum Mollusca; class Gastropoda; order Stylommatophora; family Arionidae; genus Ariolimax; species Ariolimax columbianus. The sequence continues at coordinate 27,514,041 of JAVGWX010000002.1, forward strand.
CCTGCAGACAACGATATGGTACATCCTCAATAACTGACCGTATGGTGTGTGCTGGCGTGCCACAGGGAGGCATTGACTCATGCCAGGTGATATAAACATTACAATTTGTTTCATTTACATTATATGTGACCATAGGTATTAAATTTGCTTTTCTTTAGAAAACTGTGCCAATTGAATCAGGAGAAGGGGTAGGGGGGCAGAAGGAGTGATCCATGGGTAAATATGAAGCAATCTTACTCGTCCCATCCTAATAATTGTCTCTCGCTTGCCTGTCGGCATCACTATATACAATATGTTTCATTGTATCTAGGTCAGATCAGATCAGCTGATATCGCCGTAACGTCGACCAGCTGCAATTAGTCTCCACTAGACTTCCATCCTTTGTCTTGATGATCGCATACTGAAACGCTGTGTCTGTCCATCCCTTGATGTAATCTTCCCATTTAAGAAAAGCTTATGTTCCTCTGGCCCTTTTCACCTCCACGTTTCGTCTCAGTACGGGTTTCAGTAAGGTGTTATATATTCTCAAAGCAGCGACTGGTCTAGTGATATCGATGTCTGCCTTCTGACAACGAAGACTTGTACTCAAAACCTCGGAGAATTAAAGATTTCTTCTATCGAAGCTAAAATAGACGTCAAACGTCCTTTTCTTGACTAACGCCGAAGAAGAGGTATTAACTCTTTCTTCACTTTTTTCACTTATAGCGTTGCTCTTCACTTCTCGCATTGAACTATTCACTTCTTGCTTTGAATTATTCACTTCTCGCTTTGGATTATTCACTTCTTGCTTTGAATTATTCACTTCTCGCATTGAATTATTCACTTCTTGCTTTGAATTATTCACTTCTCGCTTTGAATTATTCACTTCTCGCTTTGAATTATTCACTTCTTGCTTTGAATTATTCACTTCTCGCTTTGAATTATTCACTTCTCGCTTTGAATTATTCACTTCTCGCTTTGAATTATTCACTTCTCGCGTTGAGTTACACTTCCAGCGCTGCAATAATATTGGATTCGGTTTTTATTTTATCTATGTAAATCTTGAACATAAAGGCACACATACTTGTCATGTTCCTGGGGTTATTTACAAATAATATGTGGTTCCATCAATCGGTCTTATTACATGTGTATTTTTATGGTACACTGCTCTCACATTATCTAATAGTTGTCCTTGTATTCCATAATCCTCTATTATTATCCAGAGTTTATGCTAAAACTATATCAAAAGTGTTCTCATGGTCTATATATGTTAATTTTAAATGATTGCCAAATTATATTGGTTGTTTTGCTTTGTTATCTTAAGATGAATAGGACATTAGTGCATTATATTTCTTTAAGGAGTCAAAATAAGCTGCGATTCAGCAATTGGTGCTTTTCTTAGTTCTAGTATTTTAACATACATGTTTGTATGACTTAGTGGCGATAATATGCTTGTGTATATTGTCAGTTTCTTGGAATACTTGGAACCCTGGTATTCAAACAGGCATGTTAATGTATGTTGCCAGGTAGCCGAATGCTTCGGCTATATGTAGTAGGTATTTTACAACTTCTTGCGGCTTACTAAGCCTGGGGGAAGGTACAAATAATCTGTGTAGATTTGTAACTAGAATTTATGTCCGGGCAGCGGCCGTTAAGTCTTCTCTTTTTCAATTTCTAGCTGCAAAGCTATTTTTAACGTGCTCGACACTGAACACGATAATCCGATCTCACTACCCCAGAGAGCTGTGTAAATTTTTGCAGGAAAATACAGGTGAAAAAATCACGGTCTCCACCGTGATTCGAACCCGCGACCTCCGGCACTCGAGGCGGACACCTTAACCTCGAGACCACGGGGTCACTGTCAGTTTCTGTTTCAATTGTTTTCTTTCTATACATCTATTATTGTAACGTGTTGCCATGTGTCTGATACTTGTCTTATTTCCATGATTTTGTCTAGATTCTCTTTAGGCACTTCGTTAATGTCTTCCCACGTCTGGAATTGTTTCAGCTTATGCATCCTACATGCGACTTTCTTTATATATCTTTCTTTTTCTGGAATCACTATATATCAATATGTTTCTAGATTTGTATTATGTCTTGGGATAAATATTGATTTGTCTTTATGTTCTTGTTTATTTTTTAATTACTTTTTTGTTGTTGTTGCTATCACGTTTGTAAAATTGATTTTTTTTTTCTGACCGGCAATATAAACATGTGCTAATCATTTACGATGTCTGTTTTGCAGGGTGATAGTGGCGGCCCACTCTACACATACAGAGAAAACAGATGGACTTTGACCGGTAATTATGATAGTTTGTCATAGCTAAATATTATAATCGGGTTACCTACCGGTTTCCGGTCTCTTAACCAAAGTCAGAAACTAATTCAAAAACTTAATTTAGGCATACTATTTTTTTCTATGAGGGTGAAACAAAGCTAGACTGTACATTGCATGGGCAAGCGACCTTTATTCATAAGTCATATAAATCATTCCGATTCACCACAGTACAGGGAATAATACCGTAATAATAGTTTATTTATATGAAAATACAGAATAATAAGGAGGAGAGTCAGACATTTAAACATCAGCGAAACGGTAATGAACGGTATTATTTAGTGAATGGCTACTTACCTCGGAGCTAGATTGGTATTGCCATAAATATATTTTAAACAGGAAAAACGTTAGTATGTAGACAAATAATTGAGCCATGATGTCTTTTCATCATTCATTTACCTGTCGCTCCAGATGGTGGTGTATAGGTCCAACAATGCATTTGGTGTACCCTAAACAGTTATTTGGGAATCTTGAACTTATTTGTTTGCTGTACGGTTTCAGTTACAATGGTTTGTGTATGGTGATGTTGCCCGTCCCATGCACCACTTTCCTCAGTCGTATTTTGCAACACCGGGAAATTGAATGACTGTTTACAACTTTGTTTATATTATATATTCATTCAAAGACACAACCAAAGAATCCAATGGGAAAGTTTGGGAGAAATGCACAACTCCGCTAGATAAGACACAAACCTTCAATCAATTTCGCACATGTAACGAAGGATGAATATGGAGAATATAAGTCAATCTGTCCCCAGCAAGACTTGTCTGTAACCACCAAGAAGAAGGAAGCAAATACGAGAGTTCCACAGTAGATAGGGTGCTCAAACAGACATGAATGATAAACATGCCAGGCAAGATATTAGGAAACTTATTCTTGGAACTGCAATCAGGGGCGAGTGCGGTTTACATGGATCTAATAACAGGCTGATGTGGTACATACTCTAAGTACATGCAGGAACACAGCCCTTGGCACTGATGGAGTACATTATTGGCAAGTAGCTATGAAGCTGTGGTAAAAAATTGGACCTAAGACTTTAACACAACTGAAAAGAAAATAGAAGCACCCGAGTACAGGCTCAATATATGTCTTCAATCTCTATCACAAGTAAGGACTTCACACTGACAAGTGAATATCGCATCATTACCTTACAAATTGCAAGAGAAAATAGTGACAGAAAAATAATGCTCCATCTTGAAAATGAACACATTATACTGAATAACCTAGGTTTATGGTATTGAGGGAAACCTGGAGTCATACTGGGAAGCTAGCAAATGATGTTTACTGGGGCTTCCAGTTCAACCAAGAAACACTTCTTGTTGTTCTCGGCCTGAAGAATATATGCCACTGATCTAACTTTGACACATTTCTTTACTGATCGATGGAATATATCGAATAGCAGATCACATATCAATACAGGAAAAGTCTGCAAAAGGGTGTGGTTTTTAACATCACAGAAATCATGTGCCTGGTCGTTTGTACAGTACATGAACAGGGAAAAACTGCACAGGCCAATATCACGTGGCTAGCTGTGACAATGTGGAAATAAGTGGAGAGGGGGACATTGATCATATGGGAAATGTTAATGTTCAAAAGCTACTAGGAAGCACGTGCACACTAAAGTAAAGGTGAAGCCCTAATGATATCAAAACAGGCGCAAAATATATTTATAGAATGACACCATAAATTATACCAGCTACGTTCAAAATTGCCAGAAATAGCAAGGAGATAAACATTATGCAATGTTATGCTCATCCATAGAAGACTCAATGAAAGCAGAACTTTACACACCAGTGCCATTGATAAAATGAAAAGAAAAAGCAGGACAATTGGATGAGTTACCTACATGTCAAGCTTGAAAATGATAACATCGGTTTTGAAGTGATCATACGAAAATAATTGTCTTGAAAATGATAACATCGGTTTTGAAGTGATCATACGAAAATAATTGTCTTGAAAATGATAACATCGGTTTTGAAGTGATCATACGAAAATAATTGTCTTGAAAATGATAACATCGGTTTTGAAGTGATCATACGAAAATAATTGTCTTGAAAATGATAACATCGGTTTTGAAGTGATCATACGAAAATAATTGTCTTGAAAATGATAACATCGGTTTTGAAGTGATCATACGAAAATAATTGTCATTAACTCTCTTACAGACGCCGCGTGTTTTATTATCACCAGTTGTTTGATATAATCGTTATTGTATTTGTCCTCTACAGGTATTGTGAGCTGGGGTTACGGATGTGCACAGGCTGGAAGACCTGGTGTCTACGCCGATGTAATTGAGCTGAAGGAATGGATTGGTCGTATTATTAATGCATAAGGCCACTGACAGCAGAACATTCTGAGTTGGGGAAGGAATTAACGAAAGCATTCGCCATAAGACATATTATGGCGTGTTGAAGATTGTTTTTCTAATACAAATGTAGACAGGCTAGTTTTAAGTCATTAATTTTTCCATCACTCACCAATGTTATATATTTTCCCTAACTGGCTAAAGCGTTTGTTGTATTAGTAGTTTTAATAGATTGAAATTAAAACCTGAAATGGCAAATAAACTATTTTAATTTCAATCACATTAGTCAGTGTTCATTTATTGTCTGCAGGAAAAAAAAGAAAACACAATTAGAGCAGAAATGATCGTGACATCAAAGACTTCATGAACTCGCTGAACACTTTTAATGACGTATACACAACTAGCAGCTTTAGCTGTAGTTATTTTTAATTGACGTGATTCTATTCTTAGCATCGCCTTGCCCTTGGCCTGCAACACTTATTCTCACCCCATTTGACAGTCTGACAATGTTTACTTTGAGTACCCAATGTCTTCCCCATCGGACATATAGGTCCTCACTGTGTAATTAACATTTATCAACGTCTCTTATGCTTTAGGTATTAAACTGCCCTACCTTATATTATGATACCTTCCATACCATCGTAATTTCATGCATCACTAGGCCCTCCATCCAGAAGATGCCAGCCTTACATAATAACCGTCAGATATCCTGTTAATTCTAATTACTGATACAGTGTGTTCTCTACTTACTAGTTCTACCTGAAACAAGACTTGCAGGTGTTTAGTTAAATGCTCTGACTCAGCCCTCCTCAACTGCCTTTTTATGTTTGCAGTCGTCAGAAAATATCAACCATTTCGTACGGCTACGTCAGTTTTCTTGCACTGGAATGCAGAAGGAGTGAACAGTAGACAGGCTGGGTACAGCAAGGGGACAGAGTTGAAACACATCTTGAATGAGAAGCAATTAAGTGTTTGCTGTATTCAAGAGACTCACCTGAAAGCAGATCTAATTTTCAAAATAAGAGGATATCAATGCTTCAGATCAGATAAACAAGACAGACGGAAAGGAGGAATACTTACCCTGGTAAGGAACAATATCCAAGCGCACAAGAGAACTACATCGATGGATGGTGCCGAGTATCAGCAGCTTCAGATAAAAGTAGGCAAGATAGAAATAGAGCTCCTGAACTACTGCTACCCAAATGACAAGCCTCTGAGTCTCAGCTCTATACAGACACCAGCCACAAACTTTATAGCAGTAGGAAGGGGATGGCGTGGGCTAGTGGTTAAGTGACACGGCTCACAGCCGGAAGGTGCCGGATTCGATCCCTATCACAGCACCGGCCGTTATCCCGAGGAAGCAAACCCTTAGAAAATGCAGGAGGAAGCAGACCCTTACATAAAATATATGCCCAAGTCGGATGCACTGTGCCGACAGGTGCAAAATAGAAACCGCCTTGTGGAATAGAGAAATAATAAGGTGAACGAAAAAAAAATGGCAGTGGGAGACTTTAACAGCCATTCCCAGAACTGGGGGCTATAGTCACCTTGATCACAGAGGTAAAGATGTCGAAACCTGGCAAGATTACCACTCCCTATGCTTCATCAATTCTGCAATCCCTACCTTCTAATCTAGAAGATAGCTCTCAACTTCAACTCCAGATCTTGCTTTCGCCACCCCAGACGTAGCTGGTCTCACAAGTAAATAAGTTGGATATCAACTTGGAGGGAGTGATCATCGTCCAATCTTTCTCTCCTTCCAGAATGTAACCCTCGGTGCTGGTCCAGTCATCACAAGATGGAACTACAAAAAAGTGAACTGGGGCCTGTATAGGGATCGGGTGACCACTCTGCTATCTGACCTCAAAGTGTAGAATATAGACATTAATGCAGTGGTAAAAAACGTTAATCCATGTGTACTACAAGCAGCAAAAGAAGCCATCCCCAAAGGATGCAGACGCAACTACACACCGTACTGGTCCACCCTACTCCAAGAACGTCAGGAAGCCATGAAAATGACCAGAAATTATGCAGAAACTCATCCCTCAGTTGAATATCACAATAAATGGAAAAAGGCTGTAGCTGAGCTTCAGAGAACCAAACTAGAAGAAAAAGGGAAAAGCTGGAGGAGTAAAATGGCTGCGCTCAATCCTGAGAAGGACGGCAAGAAACTCTGGAGATTAGTAAAATCCGTCAATCAAGAGGGTATCTCTACCAAACAGACCATAACATTGGATGAGGATGGCAAAGTACGTACAGGGAAATAAGTTGCAGACCTCTTTGCCAGCAGGTACAGTGCAGAAAGCAAACTGACTATTAACATAGACCAGCAGGGAGAAATAAGATAAGAAATGCGTACAAGCAAGGGAGAGACGGATAGCCCTGCTCCGATGAGAGAATCCATCACATTAGGAGAACTTCAAAGAGCAATACCCGAGCTTAAGACAAGAAAGGCACTCGGCCCAACTGAAATTAACAATGAAATGCTCATCGGTTTGAGCCCAGCAGCGAAGAGAAAACTGCTTGAGATATTCAACCTCAGCTGGGCGACAGGAACGGTAGCGTAAGTATGGGGAGAAGCCATCACAACACCTATACTAAAGAAAGGGAAATGCAAAAGCAAAACTTCAAGTTACCGACCAATCAGTCTTACAGGCTGTGTGATAAAAACCATGGAGCGAATAGTTAATACCAGAATGATATGGTATTTAGAGTCTGAGCAGATTCTGGTTCCTGAACAAGCTGGATTTATTGAATGCTGAAGTAAAGAAGATCAAGTCACTTACTTATCTCAATCGGTAGAAGATACCTTCGAGGAAAAGAAAAAGGTCCTAACACTATGGATTGATTTCAAGCACTCCTTCGAAAAGGAATGGAATGACGGCCTTATGGCAAAACTAGGGAGAAACAGGATTCAAATCTGCAACATGCAAAGCTGGTTCCAGTCATACCTGCACAATAGGAGAACATGAGACACCATCGACGGGCAGATGAGTAATAAAAGTGATGCTCTACCATTGAGTACCTCAGGGGGCAGTAATTTCACCAACATTGTTTCTGGTTTATATTAACAACTTGGTCAAGGATCTCCCCGCTGGAGTGAAAGCTGCCTTATATTCAGACGATCTAGTACTCTGGTGTGCTGATGAACACGCCACTACAGCAAACCATAGAATGCAGGTGGCAGCAGATATGGCATTGGCAGAGAAAGAGTGTCACAATCAACACAGACAAAACCTCCACGACGCTGTTTTCCCTTTCCCCAAAATACCAAACAACCAATTTGCGCTTAGGAATGCCCATGATCAATGAAGAAAACTCCCCTACCTATCTTGGGGTGACATTTGATAAAGAGCTTACTTGGAATAAACACATTGGAAATGCAGAAGGGAAGGCCGAAGGGCAGAGACTAGGTTACTCAGAAAATTAACAGGCACTAGCTGGGAAGCAAACGGAAGAACCCTTAAGAAAGTGTACAATGGAGTAATAAGACCTCACTTTGAGTTCGTATCTACAGCATGGTCATCAGCTGCCAATACACATCTGCAGTCATTAGACAATGTGCAAAACCAAGCTCTCAGGCTCAATACAGGAGCCATGAAAACTGCGCCGATTTTAGAGATGCAGAAAGTTACTGGATTACATACATTGTGCAATAGAAGAGACACAAAGAGTATGATCCAGATGGAAAAGTATAACAGTAAGCTACAGCACCCAATGAAGGTAAGAATAAAAGATGTGGCTTTGGGTCGTCTTAAACGAGGCAGTTTTGTACATTGTTGAAAGAGACTAAGTAGACAGCACCAAACAGACCTACCCACGAAGACAGCACAAGCAGACCTACCCATGAAGCCAGCACAAGCAGACCTACCCATGAAGACAGCACCAAGCAGACCTACCCACGAAGACAACACCGCTGAAGCCCACCCTATACCCAATATCATGGGAAGAGGACAATGAAACCATACAGATAAATACATCAGTCACTGGTCTCACTACTAGACACGACTGCAATGGGCTGCAAAAGCCAACTGCTACACTGAGTATGATCAATAAAACTATTCTAAACAATCGGGGATATATACCTACACAGATGGATCAGCAACAATCGGGGATACATGCTTACACAGATGGATCAGCAACAAATGCTGGTAAGAATGGAGGCGCTGGTATGTTTTTAACATACCCTGAGGACCATTGTGAAACAAGGAGTGTTCCCACTGGTAAATTCTGCTCCACCTATACAGCTGAGGTTCAAGCTCTCAAACAGGCTTCTGAGAAGTGAACTGGGTAGGGTAGTTGCTGGAATGCGAACTATACTCCAGTGGATGCCATCCCACTGTGGCGTGCCTGGAAATGAGAGGGCAGGTGGGCTTGCAAGGAGGGGAGGAGACTGTGAACAAGAAGACAGCAAAATCACATACTTGGAGAAAAATAAAGTTGCCTAAGCTATCAGAAGAGAACAGAACCAATCCAACGATGTCTACCACACTCTTGACCGACAAGGGCAAACTATAATTTTTTGTCTCAGGACTGGGCACAAGAGACTGAATAAACACATGTACAGGCTTCATATGTCTGCTTTGTCGCTGTACACATGTGGGACAGGCGAACAAACTACCGAGTATTTTTTGCAGGACTGTCCTCTGTATGGTCAGTTAAGGAAGATACACTGGCCAAATGATTCGACACTCCAATCAAAGATGTATGGAACTAAAGAGCAACTGCAGTCAACGGTCAAGTTCGTCTCGGAAACTGGCTTGATGGTGTAAATATCCATGATGCGATCACAACAAGAAGAAGAAGTTGCGTACTCAAGGGGAATGGGTGGGGAGAGGAAGCGGCTTGCACCAAATATATATCTAGTGGTCTGTACCAAGAACATTTTAACCTTGACATTACAATTTGATGGGATCTTGATGCTGAGCAGCGCATGAATTGCAGCGATCAGCGACCCATAGCTGACTGCTAGCGTCAGGACCAGCGAACCAGAGCTGCCAATTCCCTTCTACATCCACACACGGTTCCCTGATAACAGGCTGCAGCACAGCATGCTGGCTAAGGAGAAGGAATCGAAGATGGAATTCTCACCCGGTCCTCAAAAATGCCTTCTGAAGTCGGATGTGTCGGACAGAAAGGTGCAAATATCGCAGTCAAGCATTTATCTACGACACAACACATTCCGTTCTCCGGACAACATCCTGCTACTTGCAAAGTTCTTTTTATAGCTTGGTAGTGGGAGATTGAGAACGAACGAAGAAGAAGAAGAAAGAGGAAGAACACTTTTATAAACTGGTTTAAATAAGTTTTTTAATGGAACAACACAAAATGCAAAGGATTACGAATATTCCCCGCCTAATAAGCCACGCTAAACAATGGCTTCGGCACATAACACTTCAAAACACCTTAGTTCTGCATTCACATTTCAAAAACCTTTATATTCCTGCCGGGACCAAAACAATTAATCTAAGAATGACAATTGAGCTTCTCAAAACAGTGGCACTGGGAACTTGGGAATATGTAGTAAGCGCCTGAAAAATCCACACAAACCGGAGGAAGTCTATAATAAAGACGATGATACTAAAGTTATTACACCATTTTTAATTTTAAAAATGACAAAAACCATGATATTATTAACAGTTTAAGTGAACATTTCAAAAATATTGATGGATCGTTAGCGATATGGCAATTATTAAGCTGTCATTGTGTGATGTGGTTATTGATGTTTCACGATATCACCTCTAGGTTTGTGGTATATAATATTGACACATACTCGTATAGTCAATGAAAATAAAGTTGAAGTCTATGCTTCTTAGAAAGTGACACCTTTTATGAGCAACTCGACCATATTAGAAAATATTGTAAATCTCACCTGGTGACAATAGTTAATTGCGATTTCAGTGCTAAAGTGAGATGATGAAGGATATAAGAAATATTAGGAACATGTGTATTAAGGCACAGGGATGGAAATGGTAATGCATTGATATAATGAAATACAGTCAACAAGGTGATCATCGGTAACATCTAATTTCTACGTGTTGCTTGCATCAGGGTCAACGAACGATACCAGACCAATACACTATTTCAACTCCGCGTGGGGACCTTGGAAACAGGCTGCACTAGTCACTAGTGTAGTGTGGCCAAGGTATAGGGATCCCAGTGGAAAGGCAAACCCTGTACTAGAAAAAACCCAGCTGAAATCGGATTTGTCGGGCCGAAAGGCGCAGTAATCGTAGCATCGCTGTAAACTACGACTCCAACGTGTTTTTTTTCAGGGCGAATGCCAAAGAATAAAAAAATTTGGTTTCAGCAACGTCTTATACGATTACAGCACACTAAAATTAGATAACAATATTAGAAAGATAAAAAAAGAAAGGGACCTAAGGATTATAATAGATCATACAGGTAAGGTGAGTGAGCAAGTCCAGGTAGCAGTGAAAAAGGCAAATGCAATGTTAGGCATGATAAAAAGAAATATTAAACATATAATCAAGGAAGTGATAGTCAAACTGTATAAAGCATTAATTAGACCTAGATTGGAGTACTGTGTACAGGTGTGAAGTCATTATCGTAGAGGGGATATAAACATGCTGGAATGGATACAAAAAATGAGCGGCAAAGCTGGTAGTGGGATTCCAGAATTACAGTTATGAGGAAAGACTCAGAAAAACGGGCATTCAGTGTCTAGAAAAGAGAAAAATTCGAGGTGACATAATTTTGGTTTATAAGATGATCAAACGAACGGATAAATTAGACTAATAAGTTTTTTTTTCAAAATGCAACCACCTACAAGAACAAGTGGGCATAGCTACAAGTTAACTAAAGAAAGGTCCAGATTAGATATGAGGGTATATTTTTTTAGTCAGAGAGTGATGAATGCTTGGAATGTATTGCCACGAGAAGTAGTGGAGGCAGGGACAATTAATGCATTTAAGAATAGATTGGATGTCCATAGCTTTTGGAGAAATGTAATGTAAACGAAACTGGCTGTATACAGACTCTGCAGAGTCTTCTAAACCAGTATAGAGACGTTAAGTTACATTAAGTTAAAATGTTGAAAATAAGATAGCTTTCACATTTCTAGATAAATGTCATCGAAATTCATTCACCCTTGTCTACAATGTTTCTAGTTGTGACTGCGAAAGCAATAGTGTCCTCCTTTTCGACGAAGTAAGGTCAACACCGACACAGATCAGTAGACCCCTCTACAACACTAAACTGGGTCTTGCTAAATTGAAAACAGATCTCAGCATAAGACACCGATTCCAAATCTCAATCAAAAACAGCTTGAATGATTACGAGAAAATACACTGCGTAAGAACACTGAAATCAGCGATCCTGGAGAAAAGGAAAGAGTCCATTCCAACATAGTTGGAAATCAGGAATAGGAACTTGGGTGATTGATGAGATTATATCTGCAATGCACAAAAGGAGGCAAAATAAATTAACTATATATATATATATACATATATATATATATATATATATATATATATATATATATATATATATATAGGAAAGAGTATTGGGAACTTCTTAATTCGGACTACAAAAATGCAACAAGAAATTTCTACATGTAAATCAAAAGTATGAGAGGCAGAGATGAATGTTGCAATACAACAGAAATTATTAAAGACGACAGTCAAATCGCAACAAATGACCCACAACTAGTTCTGAACAGATGGCAACAATACTTTAATGAACTTCTTACCAACAACTGGGATCCACAGCCTTGGCAGTCTTTAGAAAGAGGACAACAAGCAGAAATGACTGATTTGATGGTGGGTCGGCCATCCTAGCACCAGCCATTAAAAAGCGTTAATCTACTCAACGGTAGTTTAAGATTTCCCCAAGCAGAATGACTCTTAGAGACTTACAAATCCTCAAAGAGTACAATACAGAGACTTGCAAGGAACTGTGCAAATGACTACTGGCTTCAACTCTGTACGTCCATACAGTCGGCAGCGGATACTGGTAAAATCAGGGCAATGTAATAGGGAAAAAGAAAGCATTTGGACCAACAAGAAAGTAAACAGCGTCTCTGAAATCTGCGACAGGTGAGATTATTCTGCACATGGATATGCAAATTAAGAGATGGGCCGAACACTCTTTAGTCTTGTACACCTGTAATAACGTAGTGGCAAACTCTGCTCTCGACGAAATTGAGATTCTGCCGGTATTGCAGGAACTTGACGATAAACTGAGCATATAAGATTTGAAAAAAGCTATCCAGAGCATTCCAGTGGGAAAGGCAACCGGTAGAGATGGCATTACAGCAGAAATCATCAAATGGGGGGGGGGGGGGGGGGGAACGTACTTCTCCAATACTTGTACGAACATATATGCTAGAGTTGGGATGAGAGGGGCCGTATCACAGGACATGATAGATGCCAACATAATCATCCTTTACAAGAAAAAATCACACAGAGGACACTGCAACAATTACAAAGGCATATCGCTCCTCAATACCGTAGGCAAAGCGTATGCTCGCATCATCCTGAGCAGATTGCGAAAGTTGGCTAAAGTTGGCTGCCCACATAAACTACTGAGCATGATTAGGTCTTTCATGTGGGCATGAAAGGTAGAGTGCTGTATAACGGTCAGGAATCTAAGGCCTTCGACATTAACAGCGGAGTTAAACAAGGATGTGTCTAGGCTCCGACTCTATTCGGCATTTTTTTTTGGGGCCATCGTGCTTAGACACGCCTTTGGAACTGCCACAGAGAGGGTCTTTCTGCATAGTAGGTCAGATGGGAGACTATTCAATCTAACCAGACTGCGAGCAAAAAGTAAGAGAAGGGAGACTATCATTCGGGATATGCTCCTCGCAGACGATGCTGCCCTGGTCGCATACACCAAAGCCGAACTACAGATTCTCAATAATAGTTTGGCAAAATCCTGTCATCTGTTTAGACTCACCATCAGAGTACAATAGATGAAAGTGATTGCTTATAGTGCAGATCCACCAGACATTGTCTTAAACTATACAAATCTGGAAGTAGTAAATTTCTTCAGCTATCTCGGATCTATCATCATCGACAACGGGGGCCAAGAAGAGGACTCACCCAGGGGGCCACTCTTCCCCTTCTCTCTCTTCTCTCACCTCACTCTGTTTCATTTGACTCTATCCCACAGTCACACCCTTGCACAACTTTCACACGCGCCCTCGTGGTAAAGCCCTTCCATTGCACTTTGGTTGGGCTAGCTTCTGAGGGCGCACAAACCTAGCATAGGTACATACAGATGCACACATGCATCCAAGCACTGGTTTATGCGTCCTGATATCGCCCAATTGACTACTGTCTGGGGTGGAAAATGGCGCGCCTCCGCCAGTAGAAACTAGTGAGGCAAACATCTAAGCAAAAAAAAAAAAAAAAGACAACGGGGGCCACTCTTCCCCTACTCTCTCTTCTCACCTCACTCTGTTTCATTTGACTCTGTCCTACAGTCACACCCTTGCACAACTTTCACACGCGCCCTCCTGGTAAAGCCCTTCCATTGCACTTTGGTTGGGCTAGCTTCCGAGGGCGCACAAACCTAGCATAGGTACATACAGACGCACACATGCATCCAAGCACTGGTTTATGCGTCCTGATATCGCCCAATGGACTACGGTCTGGGGTGGAAAATGGCGCGCCTCCGACAGTAGAAACTAGTGAGGCAAACATTTAAGCAAAAAAAAAAAAAAGACAACCTTTTACTGGACGCGACGAAACATGGACTCCGTATGCCTCACAAGAAAAAAGGCTAAATGCTTTTCATATGCGCTTCTGGCAAAGATGGCGCCATAACTGGCTGCGAGTCTACATTTCTCTACTGTTTTGGATCATTATGGATGCCGCTAGACCACGGATTTACCTGGAATTCACACTAGTCGACGACTTACACTTGTGTTCACTGAAACGTGGTGTTGTTTTCCGTCTGGACTTGTTATTTCGTTCTTTTTTGTGATTTCTTCCATCCGTTTATCCTGGTCTGGACGCCGACTGAATGGCACTACGCTTATACCAGTGCTAACGCCGCTTGTGGTGGCTTGGTCGCGTGCAGAATGGCGGATGGGCGGATACCTAAAGATATTTACAAACAGCTGGCCACGGACAAGCGTAAAAAAGGTAGACGCTTCCTCTGCTACAAAGATGTTTGCAAGCGTGATCTGACGGCGTTGGATATGACCACCTGCAACTAGGAGAAACTTTCCAAAGACATACCCAGCTGGAGGCAGGCTTTGCGTGTTGGTCTGCATGCAGGGGAAGATAGCATACGTCAAGATGCAGACTACAAACGTTTGCGGCGAAAGTTAGTGCAACAACTGACTGTCCCCTCTCATTCGCGAAGTCCATTGTCTCTCGAGACTGACAGGATGCCAATCAATCAGTATTACTTGTATTAGTAGTAATAGTAGCGACATCGGTAGTATTATTAGTGTAAAATAGGTTACAGTTAATACTTTGACTCTTAGACGCTTTGGGACCGAGAGCCCGGGTACAAAATTCTCATGGGTCCTGGCAAAGATAGCCCCGTATCTACTACTGCTGCTGGGGATGAAGTGTTAGAGACTTCATGGCACGATAACACAGCTTGTTTAACAGTAAGTCAGGTACCCATTTAGATCTGGATCTATTGGAGCGTGTCAGTAAAGTAACAGCAGTTTAGCCTCTAATCTAATCAGATAATCACGAGGAATATGGTGACGGGACAGTGAAATCAATGTCCTATCTGCTGTCAACTTACTACCACTGTAGGATTTGGCTTGGTTTCTTTAGTTCTCAATCTCGTGCTACCAAGCCCTGGAAGGGCTTTAAGTAGCAAAATATAGTTCATAGAACATAATGCGTTGTGTCATTGTTTACAGCTTGACTGCGATATTTGCACCTTTCGGTCCAACACATCCGACTTCAGCAGGCATTTGATTAGTACCGGGTTAGCCTTCCCTCTTCGATCCCTTCTCCTTAGCCAGTCTGCTCTGTTTCAGTCTGTTATCCAGGATCACCGCGAGGAGGTGTAGAAGGGTCTTGGCAGCTCTGCGCTGATCCTGACTCTAGCAGTCAGCTATGGGTCGCTGACCGCTGCAGCTCATGAGCTCACTTTCACGGTATCATTATGTCCTTAAAAACGCTGCTGGGCATACCTCAAGACACTGTGAAAAAACTGTCCCACGGTAAAAAATAAAATGATTAGCATGGCGCCAGGGTGCATCAAGAAGGACATACTTAATTATGTCGAAGCTGTGTTATTCTTCTCTGTTAAAGGGACACCACTCGTCATCAGTAAAAGTCATCAACTTAGTTTGATATGTAAATGTAGAAATTAGCATTGCATGCAAGCATAAGAGAATACAAAATTGCGAACTATTTACTGTCTGTTTTATTTATTTATTTATTTTTTAGTTGGTGTCTGCTGGAGTGTGAGAAAAAGTTGTGGCTTCTCTGCTGGTATAACTTAACATAACTTAACGTCTTTATACTGGTTTAGAAGACCCTGCAGATTCTGTATACAACCAGTTTCATTTACATCACCTTGCTCTAAAAGTTTATTCTTAAATGCATTAACTGTCCCCGCTTCCACTACCTCCCTGGCAATGCATTCCAAGCAGACACCACTCTCTGACTAAAAAAATATTTCCTAATATCTAATCTGGACCTCTCTTTAGTCAGCTTGTAGGTATGCCCTCGTGTTATTGTGGGTGGCTGTATTTTAAAGAACTTGTTATAGTCTAATTTATCCATTCCTCTGATCATCTTATAAACCTGTATTAAGTCACCACGAATTCTTCTCTCTTCGAGACACTGTAGGCCGGTTTTTCTGAGTCTTTCCTCATAACTGTAATTCTAGAATCCCACTATCAACTTTGTCGCTCTTTTTTGTATTCTTTCCAGCATGTTTATATCCCCTCTATGATAAGGACTCCACACCTGTACACAGTACTCCAATCTAGGTCTAACTAAAGCTTTATACAGTTTGACGATCACTTCCTTGCTCTTATGTTTAATATTTCTTTTTATCATACCTCACATTGCATTTGCCTTTTTCACTGCTACCTTAACTTGCTCACTCACCTTTCCTGTATGATCTATTATAACCCCTAGGTCCCTTTCCTTATCTATCTTTCTAATATTGTTTTCTCCCATTCTGTAATTATGTTCCATATTGGATCTACCCATGTGGATGACTGTACATTTATCTACATTAAACTCCATGTGCCAGCTTACAGACCATTCTCGAATTTTATCTAAATCCGACATCAATATATCCACTTCCGCTTTAGATGAGACACTACTGCATAGTTTTGTGTCATCAGCAAATTTTGCAATCATGGATCCCATATCAATGTCTAAATCGTTTATATATATCAAGAACAAAATTGGTCCCAAAACCAAGCCCTGTGGCACACCACTTTTCACTTCACACCACTCAGAGTACTCCTTATTTTTGCCCACTCTCTGATTTCTTCCCGTTAACCAATTTTCAATCCATTTGGCAACTTCCCCACCTTTTCCATGTGATTTTAACTTTCGAAATAATCTTTGATGAGGTACTCTATCAAAGGCCTTTGCAAAGTCTAGATAAATAACGTCCACTGGCTCCCCTTTATCTATGATTTTAGTAACCTCCTCCATGAATTCTAATAGATTTGTTAAGCATGATCTCCCTCTAGTAAACCCATGCTGACTATTTATGATTAGATTAAACTTGTCTAAATGCATTACAATGTTTTCTTTGATTATTGACTCTAACAATTTACAGACTATGCTCGTTAAACTCACCGGTCTATAATTTTCTGGATCTGATTTTTTGCCTTTTTTGAATAAGTGTGTGAGATCAAGTTATGGCTTCTCTGCTGAAGTGTGAGATCAAGTTATGGAATTTCTGCTGGAGTGTGAGATTAAGTTGTTGCTGAACGGATACATCCCAACAACAACCAGTGTGAAAATAAAGATTGAAGCAGTGACTTCTCCTCTGGGATGGTTATCAGAGACATCTGTAACAAGAGTAGTCATTGTGCCAGACTCTTAGTCTTTACTTCGGAAAGCACAGAAAAGCTGGCTAAGGCATTAGTGAGTAGCAGCTGTAAAGGCCTCAAACCTTTAGGGGCTGGTTTGAATTGACTGTCCTGGTCATGATGGGGTACCGGACAACGACATAGCTGACAAGGCTTCCCTAACACCCATTACAGACACACTAGATCGGAGCGGCATTTTGAAGTTTATGAATGGCATGCCATCGGATGATGGGACCACGATAGATGAATCATCAATTCACATAATGCGTGAAGAGCTTTAAAATTAAAAGAGGTTCGTGAAAAGTGGAGAGGGGGAGGAGGAGCATGAAAGGACGGAGCAAGAGTTTATACAACCAACGAGCCAAAGGGGCCATCAGTATTTTCACCCTTCGCAATTTGCTGAAAGAGGTTTAGCAGCTTTGGGTATATTCAGAGTTAAGTGAAGTCGATTCTTAACAATATAACAGAACAGCATATTACAAATTAATAATGTGGCAGACTAACAATGCTTCAATATAGAAGACCAAATAGATATTGCTTATGTGGTGTCATCTCTTAGGCTAAAAATGTTTTAATATAGAAGACCAAATAGATATTTCTAATGTGATGTGATGCTTGGCATCGTCTTTCTTGGTTGTTTAGTTGGTTATTGATCCAGCGGCCTATGGGCTCCTGCCCTTTTGTCCATCTGCCTAATGCCATGTAATGGTATCTGCAAGTGTTTTTAAGCTGTTGTTTAGTTCCGTACAACGTGTTCATCAAACATCTCTTAGACTAACAACGTTTTAATATAGAAAACCATTACAATATTGCTTGTGTGGCGTCATCTTTCTTCAAACATATATCGCTTCTACTCTTTTTTCATCCTCATCCCACTTCGTCATAACATGTTGAACGCCGATATCCCCCTCACCGAGGTAGGTCCTATGTGAAAGATC
This sequence comes from Ariolimax columbianus, assembly GCA_036924085.1. Classification (NCBI taxonomy): domain Eukaryota; kingdom Metazoa; phylum Mollusca; class Gastropoda; order Stylommatophora; family Arionidae; genus Ariolimax; species Ariolimax columbianus. The sequence goes on from JAVGWX010000002.1 coordinate 27,532,598, forward strand.
CGTAATGTGGTAGATAAAACAATACTTTAAAATATAATGCGATAATAATGTTTATTATGTGATCTCACAAACAAAGAAAGTAGATGCTCGATCAAAGAAACTAAAGCAATAACAGGTGAGTGTTGAACTGTCATTACACGTAATTAACGACGATGAGGCTAATGCACTGGCAGCGCAAGGATAAACTAGAGAGAATGGAGAAATACGCAGAAAAATGTATGAAGACAATGGGAATAGCTCGAACTTAAAGCATTAGAGGTAGGGAACAGAGCATAAACATGCAATAGATTCTGTCCGCTCAGCAAAACAAGGCTTAAAGAAAAGCAAATCATTAAGATGAGTTGATTTTATACAAGCAGAAGGAGAAGATGGTGTCAGTATTTACCACGTTCTTGCGCAAGAAGATTTGGAACACCACAATATGGTCAAAAGCATGACAACACTCTGTCATTATACCACTTCTTAAGAAAGGTGTCTTGAAAGGATACACTAACTACCGAACCAATGCTTTGATAAGTCATCTCCATAAAGCTATTTTAACGGATCATTATGAAGAGGGCTAAACGAGGCAGTACATGAAACACGGGCAGTCATCATGCATGGCATGGCTCAAGTCATTACGTCCTTTACATAAAAAATATCATTGAGAAACGCAAAGTGCAATGACGATCGACACCCTTTGCTTTATATATTCCATCAACGCATTCTGATTGGGTGCAACAACAAACGTGGGAACAACAAGAAGGTTCAAGCTTTCGCTCCAATGGATGCCTGCGTCGAATAAATTGATTATAACGGTACAATAATGTTACTAATGTCATTGCAGGTGACGACAAGGCAGATGTCAGCAGAACTTGGCGTAACGAGAATGCACTGGTTTTGGGATAGGACATAAATTACGGAAAACAGTAAATAACATTATAAGACTCTCTGCCCTGGACTCGACGAAGGCAAGAAAAGTGGGAGCAGACTAAACTTTCACGGATAAGAGGACGCAAATAAATATAAAGGCAGAAGGGAATTCGTGTACAGATCTGAAAGGGATGACTTGGTGAGTATTTGTTTGTTGAAGACCTATGCTTCACGTGGAGCTATACGGTTGTTGATTGTTCCACCAATGATCTACGGATGCGTTGTTGTTGTTGTTACGGATCCAGCAGCATCACGGATCTCACCCTTGGGCCCAACGCCATGTAATTGTATCTGCACGTGTATACAGAGTATTCCATGTATCTGGCAGCGGAAGAAGAAGCACTTTCCTAAAATCATTGAGTGCTGAGCACTCAAAAAAATTTAAGATCAACGGTTTCATATGAGTGTCTTTTTGTCACAGGTCTAGAGCATGGGAGAACTCGGTCTAACCAGTAGCCAATTATGGCGGGAAATGAGCAGTGGACCCCACAGTGGCTTCGGTACCTTGGAGTGTTGCTAATTACAATTCCTTCATGTCAGGACAGAACATTTCTGGCTTGTACCTAGGATGAAAAGAAAATCCACAGACTCACCAGCCCGACAATCTATGGATACGAAGTGTGGAACTTGCACAAAACAGATGCTGAAAAGCTGAAAGAGCAATAGAACGACACGTAGTACTACACATTTCGATACGGGATGAGAAAACTTAAGATCCGAAATGAAAAGATTTGACATCAATCTTTGCTCAAACTTTGTGTAAGCAGCGATATAACGCAAACATCGTTGGGCTGGACGTGTGGTACGCATGCTTGACAACATATGGAGACGTAGAATAGCGTTTTGGTGGCCATTTGCCTGTTTACAAGGGGTTTGTCATAAGTCTTTACCCTGACCATGAAGGAGTAGGAGGAGAAAGTGAAAATTTGGCACAGTGCTTATTCTTTCTCAATGTAGCCACTACTTGAATTTATACATTTCTGCCATCTCTGCGTGACCTTGAAAAGACCTTCAGAATAAAATAACCTATTTTTCGAACTAAACCAGTTATCACAAGCCAGTATGACATCTTCGTCACTGTCAAAATGATTTCCTTTCAGCTGTTTTTTTAAGTTTTGGGGAAAGAAAACAGTCTGATGAAGAGAATATGGTAGGTGTGGAAGAATTTCAATATTCAAATCGTTGGCTGTTTGCAGCACAAGCATTGCACAATGGGAGGGCGCGTTGTCTTGTAGAAAAGGCTGAATTTGATTGCGCGCTATCCCTCGTTTTTTGGTCCCAGTCTTTCTTAGTTCGGTAAGGAGATCTGCATAATATTGCCCATTAACCGTGTTGCCACGAGGCACGTAATTTTTCAATATGACACCTTTGACATCCCAAAAAACAGTCAGCATCACTTTTCTTACAGATTTCTGTGCTCTTGGCTTGACATGTGTTGGTGAGCCTGAGGTTTTCCACTGCATGCTGGAAATTTTGGATTCTGGGTCATAATGGTGAACCAAAGTCTCATCTACTGTCATCGTGGTCGGCAACATGTTTTTCGACCGACAAATTTTGAGCAACTGGTCACAGTAAGCAACGGAAAGATGCAGGAGTGATCACCTTATTCAAAAATGGCAAAAAATCAGATCCAGAAATTGATAGACCGGTGAGTTTAACGAGCATAGTCTGTAAATTGTTAGAGTCAATAATCAAAGAAAACATAGTAATGCATTTAGACAAATGTAATCTAATCAGAAATAGTCAGCATGGGTTTACTAGAGGGGGATCATGCTAACAGATCTATTAGAATTCATGGAGGAGGTTACTAAAATCATAGATAAAGGGGAGCCAGTGGACGGACGTTATTTATCTAAATTTTGCAAAGTCCTTTGATAGAGTACCTCATCAAAGATTATGTCCAAAGTTAAAATCACATGGAATAGGTGGGGAAGTTGCCAAATGGATTGAAAATTGGTTAAAGGGAAGAAGGCAGAGGGTGGGCATAAATAAGGAGTATTCTGAGTGGTGTGAAGTGAAAAGTGGAGTCCCACTAGGGCTCGGTTTTGGAAACAATTTGTTCTTGATATATATAAACGATTTAGACATTGATATGGGATCCAATATTGCAAAATTTGCCGATGACACAAAGCTATGCAGTAGTGTCTCATCTAAAGCAGAGGTGGGTATATTGTGGTCAAATGTAGATAAAATTCGAGAATGGTCTGTAAGCTGACAAATGGAGTTTAATGTAGATAAATGTACAGTCATCCACATGGGTAGATCTAATATGGAACATTATTACAGAATGGGAGAGAGCAATATTAGAAAGATAGAAAAGGAAAGGGGCCTAAAAGTTGTAATAGATCATACAGGTGAGTGAGCCTAAGTTAACCCTCGTTTGTTTATGTTCACATGTCAGCAGACGTGGGACCCAGCGGGCACATACTTTTCTCATGTTCATTCTGTTGTGTAAAATTCTAAAAACTGTACTAACATTCAGTTTTGCTGACCTAGATATCTCTGCAAATGTCATTTTCCTAACCTGGTCAAAGATTTTCTTCACTCTTGCAGCATTTTCATCGCTGCACTCTGAGGATGGTCTTCCTCATCTCGGATGATCAGCAACATGGGAACGGCCCCACTTAAACTGCCTATACCAGTTTTTTTACAGAAGCATACGAAGGACAGACTTCCTCAAACACTGGTTCCTTCTCCATGTTTATTTCTGTAGGTGTTTTTCTCTGCAACATCAAGAATGTTATCACAGTTCTGGCCTCTGATTTCTCCATTGTTCTGACAAACCGTTAGAGTAGCAGATCCGGTCAGTAAAGTGTGTTGCTCCGTGCAACATACCGTGTAAACCCGTCGAGAAAGGAAATTCATACTTCTCAAGTCCAGAACAAATTGAATGAGCTACATATGTACCAAATTTCAACTTTATCCTCGTACTCCTTCATAGTTAGGGTAAAGACTTATATGACAAGCCCCTTGTACATCCACGGGATCGACCACCTATGCGATGACGAGATTAACTAACTAAATACCTAGGTTAACATTGGTACAGCACTGCAAAAGATATGCTTCCTCGCATATGGGACATCTGACGGGCTGACGCCGAGGATAATGTAATGTAAAGACCAAAAAGAAAATGGACACGACATAAAACATGTTCTGAAGATGACAGTAACTGATGACGCATGCAGAAGAACTGGTGAAGTTCGAGTATTACAAGGCAGCTGCTATAAGACTAGCGTTCTTCAAAGAACAAGATGGTGATAACGTCAAATTTATTTGGGGACGATGAGGCTAACGTCTGGTCAGGCAAAACACGCTGATCAAACAATGTTAGCCAGGTTCAGGAGAAATATACTGACCAAGACCCTCACCTGACCTCCCCGTTAGTCGTCCTGGAAACGGACTGTTGTCGATGACAACAATCTGGCTAACAAGGTGAGATTCGATGTGATCCCAGTAGTAGTGAGTGACACGCAGATGAAGCCAAGCATTGCACAACCGCTTGGATGAACCTCTTGAGCACGCTCGGGATGTCAGGAAAGCTACTACATTCTCCCACAAGTTCCGTTCTTTTTCAGAGCGCACAAAATGGTTACTCAGGTTACCAACCCATCGTGGGTATTAGCAACCAACCTATTTCAGGCAAAAGTAATGGTTTTATACGGTAATGACGTTAAAAGCCCAATGCACAATCCTATTCTTAACTTAACGTCTTTATACTGGTTTATAAGACTCTGCAGAGTTCAGCTGCCTAAATTTACGACATGGAAGGTTACAGTATTTCTATTCCTTCATCCAGGGTCTCATTTGGCCGGGTGATATCATCTACCTGCGCATGCGTAATGACTTTGTAAATTGCACATAATTTATACCGCTACTATGACGCCATCTACAACAGCAACTTAAAGGGCTGACAGGATTCCCTGCCCTTGAATAGTAAATATCGCATCCAACTTCCGTCTATTAGAATAGATGGAGACTGATTCTCGAAGTGAACATTTGAAACATGTTCAGTGTGGTTTTTAGTAAAGTTTGCAAGTGTTTGTGTAGGGGAAATATAGTCTATAGAGTATAACAGTTTATTAAAATGTTCTTCAACATGTTACTTGTGTAGCTGATACGCTATAATAATAATGTGAGGGATTGAAATATTATATATATAATAATTTCCGATGGACTAGTTTTACTTTCGATTTGTCTCGATTGGTGTAAGTGTAATGTTTTTTGTTTATAATGTAAATTAGAATAGTGAGGACTTGAACATTAAGTGATACTATTAGTATTTAATGTTAGTTATACTTCTTGCACGTCATTTATTGCAGCAGCGAACTAGTTGATGTAAATGCATAATAATCATAATTGTATATTTTTTTTTATACTTTTAAAAATATCTACATTCACAGGGGTACACTCTCACTTGGACTCTTAGTCTTACTGTACCTACAAAAACAAGTACTACAACATAACACTACTTTACACGACTACTTTATACTTACTAGTAAGTTATTTTACTACTAGTACTACTACTAGTACTACTCATGTCTACGGTTTATTGTGTAAACTCACTGAACTGTCAACTGTAGAGCACGTAACCTAAACGGATTACCGGGATTACGCGATATAAATTAAAATACTTTATTTTTTTAAACCTAGCATTTGTTCGTTTGACCATATTGCGCATTATGACAGTTCTGGTTTCTCTGACTCTTCTATGTTGTGCATAGTCTGTAATATATGGTGTTCCATCTAGTTAGATGTCTAAGCATAAGTTCATTCCAAAACTGTTGAACGTGACATTCTCGATCAATTTTCTCAAAAACTACTATTACTATAATACTAATTTTACTATATTCAGTAAAATGTAGACTACTTATATTTACTTATAAGTTATAATTATAAGTCATTTTTTGCAAGTAGTAGGTCTATTGTATTTCTTACGAACTTAAGGAAGATTTCATGTTTAATGAATTCACAGGAAACATAGTTTTTTGCATACAATAAACTATCTATAGCCATTTAAAAAAATATAATTTTGCATACAATGTTAATCAAACCTTAGATTACACTCATTACAGTAATATACTTCTTCTTCTTCTGCATTCATTCTCAATCTCCCATTACCAAGCCCTGAACAGGGCTTTGCAAGTAGCAGGATGTAGTCCGGAGAACGGATTTGCGTTGTGTCGCTAGTTTACAGTTTGACTGCGATATTTGCACCTTTCGGTCCGACACATCCGTCTTTGGCAGGAGTAATATACTAAATGGTGGCGGCATTTTCCAAAGGCATATCCATACTACATATGGTAACATTCAATGAGACGTAGGAAACTTTACTCCATGAGTATATGTAAAGTTATATGTTCTTTTACTGTTGCTATCAAATCGTGGTGTTCTTTTTGCGGTATGGGTCCTGAACGAGACTGTGATCTTGTTATCTTCACATGACTCAAGATGATCACGAAAGATGTGTTGTGCAAAGCAGAAAAATAAAGTACCAGTTGTTTGCTGTTGTTTTTCCACAACAAAAATAAGACTACTATCTTTTCATACCGCTGAAAAACATAGTATTTGTTGGTGCAAATGTGACTGAGAAGACCCACTTGGATATTGTATAACTTTGGGCAATAAGGGCATTGAATTGTTGCTATTGCAGTCTTCATTAGTTTGATGTACTTTCTTGGGACGCAGAAACAAAGTTTGTTTTCATAAAGATGTAGTTCTTAATATATTGTGAGGCAATTAGTGAAGGTGTCCGCACCTGAGATTGGCGTATGAACTAGTCTATTCTGACGACTCGAAGAGATTAACAACTGCTAATGGCTGGATAAAATGCAACCCGTGTCGTTGCCAATATGCTTCTTCCTCTCAAGGCACACATGCTGTTCACATTTATTCCAGTATTCAATATCTATTTTTGAGAGGGCATCAAGAGTAAATTTTTTAACATCGCATAGTTTGAAAGTCATGTTCTGTCTGGCAACTCGGTAGGGGTGTGAGATGTTAGCGATCTCACATTTCAAAGACTTGGCTATATGAGTGCAGTAGCCATCTCCTCTCCCTCGTCATTTTTACTACCCAGACTGAACCGATACCAATTTAAGGCTGGGTCGACCCGGGAACCGTTGTGGTCTGAAAAACATTTCCATTCAACTGGGGAATAAAAGTTCAATCACTCAGATACGACAAAACCACTGAGCTGCACTGTTCCCTAAACTTGTATAGGTATACCGAATCAAGATCAGTGTTATTTTACTTATCCCAAATAAGTAATAACTTACAGAACAGTTTTAGATGGCAAAAAAAAATACTTTTTTAAGGTTATGACTATTATTAATACCCACAAAAAATGTCATTACATTCTTTCAAGGGGATTATTTCATATAAATCACTAAAGTTGTTCAGCAATTTTTTGAACAAACTATAGTAACTATAATATTTCTATAAGTCTAGATATTACATTTTAAAAAGTCTCTTCCATAATTATCTTGCTCTTCTCAACCACAATCGTCTTCGATTATCATGTAAAGCCGGTGTTACTTTTTCAACTCTTGTCACTGAAATATCTCAAGTGGATGAGCTGACTTATACCCTTTCATAACATGCTTCTCTTACTGTATATACATGTAGACTGTCATAGCTTTTGGAGGGTTTTATCATTACCTAAAGACCACAGGAAAGAAATGCTCATGATCCTCATTCTGAATCTTGGATCCTCAGGCCAAGTTTATTACAAATGCAAGATATATATTGACAAAACATTTTTTTTAATGATCATTTTTATAATACTTATATATAATCTTGTATACCATTTCATTTCCTTAATTCATGTCCATCTGTTACAAAATTAATCTGTCATCAGTTTCATCGTTATGTTTTGCTGTAAAATTTGTACTTGAGTGCTTCCCACTCATGTTTTCTATTTTTGTTTATATTGTCTAAAGCAGGTGCCTCAAACTCATGGCCAGAGAATCTATTATCTATGTCCTACGATGTGATTGAGTTTTTTAGGGAGTGTGTAATAAGTGGCAATAACGGTTGGATAAGAGTATACAGCATTAACTACCATAAAAGACGTAATATACATTTTTCCATAACTGAAACATTGAGTAAGAGAAATATTGATCTAATGTGAGTGCAAAACACATTTGCGTTTACTTTAGTTCTCTATTCTCCAAGGCGATGCGCGTTGCACTATGTTTTTATTTTTGCGCCTGTCTGTCCAGTGCGTCCGACTTCATCCTGCATTTTATGTAAGGCTCTGCTTCCTCCTGCATTTTCTTAGAGTTTGCTTCCCTGGGGTAACGGCTGGTGCTGTGATTGGGGCGTGAACTCAGCACCTTCGGATTGTGAGCCGTGTCACTTAACCACTAGCCCACACCATCCTACAAAACACATATGGGAGTCATAACAGAAAGTGCAAATACTATATAAGAAATCAAGAGCCGGATAATGTAACTATGATAGACAAAGCAGATTGACGGCATTGGGAATAAAACCCCAAATTCATGGCCTACAAATCCTACAGAATTCCTAGAGCAAAGTTTATGTAACACTTGAATTTGATTGTTGGGGTTCACTGTATTTTAATTGCTTGGACACACTTTAACTTTGCTTGTATTACACTTGATACCATTATTCATTTTTTTTAATAAGTAAAAACATCGTAAGACTGCGCAAACATGGATTTCAAGATGATGGACAAACACATTGAAAACAAAAAAGCAGTCTCTCCTTGTTGGAACCCATCTGCGATGTGTGGTAAGCGCCCCAAAATTGTTTGCCTGACAGGTGCACGTAAATGGAGAGAAAAATTGGTTACACGTTATTTTTTATGCAGAATACTTATAGACTTTATTCTTCTACTGCTGCAGGGAAGCATAGTGTGTAGCTGTTGGTCTTGCTTTAGGGCCAGATGTGTTGCTATGGTTGTGATCCCATGCTGGTATAGGATGTCTTTGGTGTTCCCTATCCATTTGTTTCAAGGTTTTTCTTTGATCTCCTACTGTTGTTTGTTTTTAATGGCAGCCGATCTGGTTTAATTTTCATGAGATGATCAAAATACTTAACCTTCTGTCATGAGATGATCAAAACACTTAACTTTCTGTCATGAGATGATCAAAACACTTAACCTTCTGTCATGAGATGATCAAAACACTTAACCTTCTGTCATGAGATGATCAAAACACTTAACTTTCTGTCATGAGATGATCAAAACACTTAACTTTCTGTCATGAGATGATCAAAACACTTAACTTTCTGTCATGAGAAGATCAAAACACTTAACCTTCTGTCATGAGATGATCAAAACACTTAACTTTCTGTCATGAGAAGATCAAAACACTTAACCTTCTGTCATGAGATGATCAAAACACTTAACCTTCTGTCATGAGAAGATCAAAACACTTAACCTTCTGTCATGAGATGATCAAAACACTTAACTTTCTGTCATGAGATGATCAAAACACTTAACCTTCTGTCATGAGATGATCAAAACACTTAACCTTCTGTCATGAGAAGATCAAAACACTTAACCTTCTGTCATGAGATGATCAAAACACTTAACTTTCTGTCATGAGAAGATCAAAACACTTAACCTTCTGTCATGAGATGATCAAAACACTTAACCTTCTGTCATGAGAAGATCAAAACACTTAACCTTCTGTCTGTGCACATATTCTTGGGAGGATGTTGTTCCCACAACTTTTCTGATATTGGCATTTGTCATTCTGTCTCTTCTGGTTATGTTGATGACTTTTCGCAGGCATCTCATTTCGCAGGTTGCATTTTTCTGTTCCTGTGCCTTGGGCAGAGACCAGGTTTGGCACAGATAGCCCAGAATTGCTAAGAAAATAGTCTTTATCAGTTGCTGTTTTGTTTCTATACTGATGTATGAATAGTAGTAACAGTTGGCAGGTCACTGCATTTGCTTTTATTGATATATAGTTTCAATTTCTCTGTCCAATCGTCTGCCTTGAGTGAAAATGCTTCATATGTACTTGAACTCATGCATCTGTTTGAGTCTCTTGTCTTTGGCATGCACAATATAGCCGGCCTCGCGTTTTTGTCTTTGAGATACTATTTTTATGTTGTATTTCACACAAGTTGTATTCAGCATAATTACAAAAATTTTCAGTGAGTTATGAAAACCACAAATACTGAACAATGCTATATAGCTTTATAACTTACCATTGTTATATAGTAATTGAGCAAGGATTTACTGTATATTTAAATGATTTACTTGTGACTGATGGAACTTCAAATTTAGAATAGAATAATACTATGTGTAATTTGTCCTTCCAGATATAGCGTTTAATTATAAATTTAGTGTAAAAAAGTATTGATAATTATTTTTAAATGAAACTCCTAAAAAATATGGTCTTCATCTGCATTTGTTCTCAATAATATCCCACTACCCTAGCCCTGAAGAAGGCTTTGCAATTTGCAGGATGTAGTCCGGTGAACGGAATACATTGTGTCGCTACTTTACAACTTGACTACGATATTTGCGCCTTTCAATCCGACACATACGTCTTTGGCAGAAATGTAGTCTTAAAAAGTAATAAGATGGAAAACATTTATTGGATAAATGGGAAGCATATGTATTTTTACACAGAGTTTAAAATTTAAGTTCAGTGTTTAAATTGTCTTCAAACAAAGGCAGTGCTAAAATCCAATAATTTTGTATTCTACTTTGATATGATGCATATGAGTGAGCTGTCATACCCAATGATCTCCTAGGTTACGGATAAAAAATATAGGGTTTACTGTGGTGTGATCTGTGGAACATTAAACTTGTCCACATGTAACTCTTGGTGTGGTTCAATATTAATACCCTTGGTCTAAAGCAGTGCTCTCTTAAACCTGGGCGGTAGCACCTACTAGTCGACGATTTTAGCTTTCAAGTGGGAAGTAGCAGCATAATGACATTTTATATTAAAAACAAATTATTATGGCAATGCAGAGGCTGTACAACGTGAAGAAACTATGGCACAATACCAGCAAAATATGCAGAAGTAAACAATTGTTGAGAACCTGTGTTTTTCCTGTGGCAGCATAAGGCTGTGAAACATGGACAGTTATCCTTTGACTCAAAATGTTATAGAAAGATTCTCAGACTAGCATGGACTGAAAAAAAGAAGAATACAAACATTTAACAAGAGTTAGGCATAGAGAAGAACTGGTTCATACATTCCATCAGGGAAAACAATTTGAAGTACTTTGGCACAAAACACACAACAGTCTTGAGATAACGGTAATGAAATGTATGATGCCAGGAAAGAAAGACAGACCAAGAAGGGGATGGTACCAAGATGACAATGAATGCTTGTGCATGACTCTGGAGATGTGGCAAGAGATTGAGTTACTTTCAGACGGACTGTGATGGAAGTGACTTTCTGCAAAGGATATATGTCGCATATTTCTTCTAACAAAGTTCAGTTTGCTGTTTTCTTGATCATTTGATTCTCTAATATTGGTATGTGATCACTGCAAGACTGGCATTGTTTTAAAATAAGGTTTTTGCATTTCAATATTTTTTTTGTTCATAGGTATGTAATTTGAATTGTTTTCTTTGACCTTTTCATTCAAGCTTTGCCGTGATCATAATCTTTTATGTTTCATGACTCTTATTTTACAAGAGCACGCCACTAAAAACTAAGATTACAATAATAATGTGTAAAAAGCCTCACTGGGACGGCCGCAGGGACCAACTGACGGACGGACGGTTGTTCCGTCCCTCACTCCGCCGACCTAGGACCGCCTGACAGGGGCCCCTACACACACCAGACGACCGACCGTCCGGGCTCGCTCGGGGAGGGATGGCAGCCAACGGCCCCGGCGATGAATTTCACACGGACTAGAGACAATTTTGGCCTGCCGGCATGCCCTTCTCCCGAGGGTTGGTCGGGCGAGGACATGGTTTTTAGGCTGTATTCCTGCTTTCCATTTGCCGGTCACAAGCTCTTTGCGAGAGTCTGACCACCAGCGAGACGAAATGTCGAGCTCTGCTATAAGACTTCAAAAAAGCACCACTGACTGTAAAAGTTTCTCGATACGGGCCACAATAACGCACCTCTGCCGAGGGCATGACACCACAAACTGCGTCCCGCTACCTAGCCGGGCGAGCGTTTTCGGCAAGCCCGCGCTATCGCTCCGTCTGGCGGGACTGAGATCGCTGTACGAACACTGGGCGAGAGAACTACCCCAGATCTGCATTTGATCATTTTACTTCCTGTCTCAGCTTCCTTTATCTGACGCTGAGTCTATATTGTTCATAATCTTGTTTGAGCCTGTGTCTGATCTTGTTTAGTTCGCAGAGGACGATCCTAACGGGCCCAACTTTGATCTTGAGCATTTTTCTAGTTGCAAGAAGTTGCTGATTTATAATGACAATTATCCTTTCTCTATTCTCATCCCTCAGCATGCATAGTAATTCAATTCTCCTCTCTTTTGCTTTAGTTGACTAAATGCATTCGAAGACAAAAGACAACAAAGTTATGAGGGCATGCCAGGTCTATAATGTATAAGAGTATTTTGCAGCATTGCATAAAGACTTTTATGTGGTATTGCCAGATACGTATGACATATTTTTTATTATTTTTCAGCAGTATAATATACAGCCCTGGATCATTTACAATAATGGTGAGTTTTGATTGCTTATTTTGAATTCTTATTTACATCTTTGCATCAATTTTCCTGTCATCCTGCACTAAATTGATTTAATTTCCTCCTTTGTTTTTTCACTGTGTAGTTGGGCTGCTCTTGATCAAGTTACTTTTTGTGTAGTTTACTGTCCTTCATTGTAATTTCCTGCATTTGTGTATGTATCACTATCCAAAATTCAATAATAGCAGAATGCTAGCTTGAGAGAGTGTACTAAACCTGATGTCCGATCCTAAGAATGAACACCTCTTATCAGTAGGTACAGTGAAGCAATGAAGCAGCCATCGGGAAGTACATGGGCATTTGCTTATGATGTTTACAAGAGCTTCCAGTTAAATCAGCAACTATAGGCTTTGACCTGGAGATGCATATAACAGATTGCACTTTGTGACCTCGAGGCGCTGTGTCAGGGAATGTAAAAGCAATACATACTTGATGAGCTGGATAGTCTCTGTCCTGATGAAAAGAACAGTTTCACTCCACCTTGGGACATGAACATTCAAATCCATGTGCATATTATCAGGAGGTTGATTGGTACCACATTTTAAACTATAATCAACTTGAAAGAATGGATGCCCAGTGCTAATGAAATGACAACAGCTAAATGGTAGACAAAGGTAAAATCAGTCTTCCAGAGTATGAGGGGAATCTTGTGCAATAAAACCCTATCATTAGAATTAAGGAAAAGAGTTATTAGATGTTGCGTGGAACTAGTACTGACATACAACAGCGAGTCATAGACAATCAGCAGACAAGTATAGGGATCATTGGAGTCAACGGAAATGTGGTTTTACAGAAGAATGTTGAGGTTTCCATGGACTGTAAAGAAAGTGTATAACGTTGTACTTGAAGAGGCACAGACACAAAGACAGCTTATGTCATAAACCAGGACAAGGCAGTCAGCCGTTTTCTGGCATGTCGTGAGAAGAGACAGGTTGGAACACACAATGACAGTGGGCAGAATCGCATGGAAGAGAGACAGGGTAGTAAAGAGACAGCTTGAAGGGATGGCACGTGGAATTATCAGTGGCGGAATTTATAAATGACACATGCGATAAGAGGAAGTAGATATCCATGAACACATGCATATGGGTCTGTGCGTCATGGTGAGAAATCAGGTTGGCTCTTCTCTGCTAGAGTTAGAGATAAGTTTAAAATGAAGAATGGTGGCATGCATGACAACATCCTCTAGAATAAGAATAGAGATACCAACAGTTACTTCAGTTTTGGGGTGATTATCTAAGACGCCTTCAGATCATTGGAGCTTGGAATACCCATAAAGTACCGCACAGATGGCAAGTTACTCAATTCCAGAAGAATGAAGGCCAAAACCAAAGTGGCTGGCGACATAATCAGGGAACTTGTATTTGCTGACGAATGTGCTCTAATGAGCAACTCAGAACTGAACATGCAGGTTGGAATGGACCAGTTCTCTGCCGCATGCGAAAATTTTGGCCTGACCATAAATGCCAAAAAAAAACAGATGTCATGTACCAACCAGCACCAGGCATGTCGTACACAAAACCAGAGACTACAGTCAGCGGGCAGACGTTGAATGCCGTAGACAAATTCACATATCTGGGCAGCACGCTGTCGAGATCTGTCAGCCTAGACGATGAGGTGGCAAGCAGAATAGCAAAGGCCAGCACAGCCTTTGGTAGAATGCGCTCGATGGTCTGGGCACGTCGTGGCATCAGCGTCAAGACCAAATTGAAAGTCTACCGTGCAACCATCATTCCAACCCTACTATACGCTTGCGAAAGCTGGACTGTATACTCTGGACATGCAAGGAGGTTAAACCACTTCCACACAGGTTGCCTGAGGCGAATATTCCACATCCGATGGCAAGATCGTGTCACTGACATCGAGGTTCTCTCGAGGGCTAACATGCCCAGCATACATGCACTGCTAGAAAAAGCATGACTAGGATGGGCCGGACACCTCGTCCGTATGTCAGACGAGCGGCTCCCAAAGAAGCTTCTCTACGGCGAGCTGCTGAGAGACGGATGGCGCGAGAGAGGGCGCTCAAAGAAACGTTTTAAAGACGGTCTGAAGGACTCACTAAAAAGTTGCCAGATAGACTTGGACACCTGGGAATGTCTTGCGAAAAACAGATCTGACTGGAGAAGCGCAGTCAAATCGGGTGAAGATGACCGTGTTGTGAAAGCCCAGAACAGACGCGAGATGCGGAAATCCCGAGCAGCGGGAACACCATCCCCTTCTACAAACCTCGTGTGCCCGATATGTAGCAGATGTTTTCGTGCTCGCATTGGCCTGTTCAGCCACATGCGCACCCACACCCAACAGGGAAATCTGTGACAAGGATGATGTCGGCGGTCCTCATCGACAACGATGGACAGCTATTATCTAAGATATTAGTCAGGGTAGCTATCCTACTCTTAATCATTGTTTTGGAAGGAACAGGTGAGACATGGATGGATTTTGGGCATGGATGTCTAAAACCTTCAGGAGCTTGTGTGGAACTACAATCTTGGTAATGCTGGAGCTAACAGACGTGAAAATCTAACATTCTGCCTTCAACATTGCCCATAGAGGGGACATTATGAATAGGGGTAACATACTTAAATCAACCAATGACCACAGTAATCGATGAGTTAGCAATTCAGATACTGTCAGTTACAGTTCGCTTGGAGTGCAGTGATGTCAAATCTGAATAACACACTTTTGACTCTCTAGCTTATAAAATAAAAGGTTATATTTTGTGCATGGGTGCTTCCATTTGTTGATCATATCTTTACCTTGTTTAATTTTGTTTATATTTCGAAGACAAGGTATTTCATGGGAAACATAAAAGCATTATCAATCAATGCTAGGAATAATAATTAGCAGCTGAGCTGTATTATCCAATAAATAATTTTTGTTGGTTCTTAGTTGAAAAAATTAGTTATATGAAGGTTGTATAAATAAATAATATAAAATTATCTTTTAAGGGCAAAACTATATAGTACCAGTATTTTAAATAAATTGACTGCAGATAACATAAAAAGTTGTCGCATTTCACATATGCTTTACAGCATACTTGAAAGGAAAATAAAGAAACTAAAAGTGTTGGAAGCTTTGAATAATGTTGCTCACATTTCTCTTCTTTCTTTCTTTCCAAATGATAAGAATAGCGGGAAGGGTAACAGATCCATGAAGTCAGCAACAGAAAGTTCTTGTAAATTTTATGTGTGAATATTCTGTGAATGCACTTTCTGTCCGAATTGAGAATGGTCACATATAAAACTTGACATGTTATATAATAACTATACCTAAACAACAGGCAGCAAACTATCACTGCTCAACTGCATCATAATATAATTTGTACCTATTTTGAGCCAGTCTCACTTTATTTCTTTTTATACCAATTTCTTTTTTAAGTCAAGGAAAGACTTATTGGCATTGCTTGGCTGTATAAGTAATCATCATTGTCAGACATTCTCTGTATCATTAGCCTTCTTTAATAGAGGATTTCCTGTTTTAGATAGTTCAGTTTTATTTTACTTTTGATTGACTTGTCCATATTTGTTTAAATTTGTGTGGCATAAAAGTTTCTAACGGATGAAGTAGCCAGACCCATGCCCAACCCTCCTTATTTGCCTTTTTGTTCAGCATTCATGTTTGGAATGTTGTGTTGTAGTTTACAAGACTGTGATATTTGCCTTTCGGTCCAATACATCCGATTTAGGCATGGCATTTTTGGGGACCAGGTTTGCCTTTCCTCTTCAAATCCTAATCTCTTAGCTAGTCTGCATGGTTTGAGGCTGAATGGGGTCTTGGTCAGTTATGGGTTACTAGGAGAGACAGAATGTGCAATGAAGATGTGAGAAGAATAGTTAAAGCAAGACCATGCTCTGAATATATTGATGAAGAGAGAATCAAGTGGTTCGGCCACCTAATGAGAATGCAATCTGACCAACTACCACTGTGCGCATACAACGCATGATGTTCGGATTTTCGCAACCATGGCAAACCGAGAACTAGGTGGTTAGGAAATGTTGCGGATATTCTAAATCGTCATGGGATTACGACTACTACAGCTCCCCACGATGCCTCAAGGCACAGGTGGATAAGACAAGATCATGATGCAAGCAGTCTGCTATGAGTCGCTGGCTGCTGTCAGCTCATTCACTGGCACCATATGCCTCTTATGATATTCCTGACAGGTTATAGTGTTACTATTGTTTGACCCCCTGCGGACCACCCTTAACATTGAAAATAGTTTAGTGCTCAAGCAAACAGTCTGTTTCAGGGAATATGGTGGTGCCATTAACATATATCACAGGATACCTTTATCACATAATTAGTTACTTTGGCATGGGACCAAAAACAAAATTGAGGCTTTGCTGTATGCCCCCTTACAATTCTCTAAGTGTAGTCTGCCAAGGTAATAATGACTGCTGTACGAAGAACAATTAATGACTTCCAAATTATGCTGTATGCAAACGTTGTTGAAAGTATATACAGTTTTTGTGAATTTGTTAATCTCACTGTCAGGAACATTTGACATTCTTGTGCACCATCTGTGTGCCCGTTTTTATTTTCATTGTTTTTTTAATGCAACATTGTGTCTTTGTTATGAGGGATGGAAAAACTTGCAAAAAGGACTCTAGCTTGAAGCTAGGACTCGTCTTAGCAGAACTACAATTACATTTTTAAATTCCTCAGAAGAAACTGAGGAAATCAAGGACAATTGTGACATGAAATTCTGTTCATTAATGACATTTGTTAAAATTGCTATAAATAAAAATAAAATAGTTCATTATATTTATTGTTTAATAAAATGGTACTGAACATTTCTCAATGAAAAACACATACTTTATATAGCTTTATGTTTTATTTATTAATTTAATTTTTGTCTTTTTAATTTTGTAGGATTTGGACATGGCTCATAGTATTGAGGTTTTAACAGTCTCTACAAGCTCCAGTCCTGGAACTTCAGTGAAAAATGTAGTACCTCTACAAGTTGAATTGGCAAAATATCCTATTCTTAGAAGAGATGAAGGAAATAAGCTACGTCGCCCAGTGCGCCCCATAGATAGGCAGCGCATGCGTCCTTGGCTAATGGAGTTGCTTGACCTTGGAAATGTGTTTGGTTTGCGCTGGACAAATAGACACCAAGGAGTGTTTCAAATTTCATGGAGACATGCATCACGCCTGGGATGGAATCTTGAAACAGATGGGGACGTGTTTGAGAGATGGGCAAGACATACAGGTAAGGCCTTCAGACACTTACTTTAATATATCTATATAATTTATTATATTGTTTTCTTCTTCGTTCGTTTTCAACTCCTGCTACCAAGCTCCCAAAAGGACTTTGCAAGTAGCAAGATGTAGTCCGGAGAACAGAATCCATTGTGTCATAGTTCACAGCTTGACTGCTATATTTGCAACTTTCAGTCTGACACATCTGACTTTAGCATAACATTTTTGTGTACAAGGTTAACCTTCACTCTTTGATCCCTTCTCCTGAGCCAGCCTGCCCTGTTGCAGTTCAGTCTGTTATCCGGGATCACCACGTGGAGGTGGAGAAGGGTTTTGTCGCTCCCCCTAACTCTAACAGTCAGCTTTGAGTCACTACAGCTCATGTACTGCTCAACATCTTCATTCCAATATGTAGTTAAGATGTGAGGATTGCTATAATCTTCAGTGCAACCATTATGCATCCACTTGGGCATAAGATTTCTTCAACTTGTGTATTTATAAAAAATGTTTTGCTCATCTTCAGAATGGTTATCATTCTTTATTTCTTCACTAATAACTTAACTTCTTTATACTGGTTTAGAAGACCCTGCAGAGTCTGTATACAACCAGTTACATTTACACCACCTTGCTCTAAAAGCTATGCGCATCCAGTTTATTCTTAAATGCATTTACTGTCCCTGCCTCCACTACCTCCCCTGGCAATGCCTTCCAAGCAGACACCACTCTCTGACTAAAAAAATATTTCCTAATATCTAACCTGGACCTCTCTTTAGTCAGCTTGTAGCTATGCCCTCGTGTTATTGTAGGTAGCTGTATTTTAAAAAACTTGTTATAGTCTAATTTATCGATTCCTCTGATAATCTTATAAACCTGTATTAAGTAACCACGAATTCTTCTCTCTTCGAGACACTGTAGGCCGGTTTTTCTGAGTCGTTCCTCATAACTGTAATTCTGGAATCCCACTATCATCTTTGTCGCTCTTTTTTTGAATTCTTTCAAGCATGTTTAAATCCCTTCTATGATAAGGACTCCACACCTGTACACAGTACTCCAATCTAGGTCTAACTAAAGCTTTATACAGTTTGACGATCACTTCCTTGCTCCTATGTTTAATATTTCTTTTTATCATACCTAACATTGCATTTGCCTTTTTCACTGCTACCTTAACTTGCTCACTCTATTATAACCCCTAGGTCCCTTTCCTTATCTATCTTTCTAATATTGTTTTCTCCCATTCTTTAATTATGTTCCATATTGGATCTACCCATGTGGATGACTGTACATTTATCTACATTAAACTCCATTTGCCAGCTTACAGACCATTCTCGAATTTTATCTAAATCCAACATCAAAATATCCACTTCTGATTTAGATGAGACACTACTGCATAGTTTTGTGTCATCAGCAAATTTTGCAATCATGGATCTCATATCAATGTGTCAACATTTTTTGTAGCTTCAAATTTTTGCTAGGATTTGTTCTTACATTTAAGTCTGAGAATGTTAGTATTTCAGGCAGCTTTACAGTTTAATTCTTGTGTAATATTTTCATATGATAATGCTTTGCTAAATGGATTACAACAATTAATGTTGTTTTTTTTTTGTTTTTTTTCGTTCGCCTTATTTCTCTAATCCCCAAGGCGGTGTGCGTTGCACTGTGGTTTTTATTTTGCGCCTGTCGGCCCAGTGCATCCGACTTCAGCATCCATTTTATGTAATGGTCTGCTTCCTCCTGCATTTTCTAAGGGTTTGCTTCCCCGGGGTAACGGCCGGTGCTGTGATAGGGATCGAACCCAGCACCTTCGGGTCGTGAGCCGTGCCACTTAACCACTAGGCCACGCCGTCCCCAACAATTAATGTGACATGAGCAACATATCTTGTTAACAATATGTCTACTTGGTGTGCAAATTGGTTCCAAAATGAAAACACTGATTGTTTGGTTAAAAAGCTTACAGATTGTACAGGACATGTGCATACGGATCTAGAGCTATGTAGATGTGATGCTGTGTAACTCAAATAATATGGCTGCTAACATTCTTAGCTGGACAACGGTAAACTATCAGATAATATAGATAAACGAAAGCTGCATCGGCTTGAAAATAAACAAAAATAATCTCTGGGATTTTATTCATTCTATTACACTGCGCCAGTGTTCGAAACCACATACAGACAGAATAAAATCCGGGCGTAGTTCTTTCCTGGTACGACCGCTCCTCCATTCGACCCAGCTGTAAACGGGTACCTGACTTATGGGTTTGAGAAGATATATACAGCAAGGAAGGGAACTGGTCACCCCACCTCACATAGGCTTCGGCTTAGTCATGAACATTTTATCTTCATTCCCAACGGCAATTGTTGCCATGGGATCCACCTTACCGTTACTCATTTGTGCATAAAATGTGTACTTTCACTTATTTTTTTCAATGCAGAATACATACATGGAAATGTTAATAAATATTTCCATTGGGTATATTTAGTCAGCATTAAAGTATATATTGGGGGGAAAAACAAATGGAAAAGTTGATTACGGTTGAGTTAAATGAAAATTACAAAATGGGTATGGTCAGATAGATACCGCACCGAGATGAGAACACAAACAAAACCTACATTATGACCAATAGGCCTTCACCCGGGACAACAAATAACAACAATACTGAACTAACAAATAACATATAAGGAAAAAATGGTCTATTTATCTGATAGTAGACCCAGTCTGTCTAAGTGACTGGTTGGGTCAGATGCTTGACTGAATATGAAGGGGAGCGGTTAAATAAGGTGGCCAGGAGAGCATAAGAAGTGAGGGGGAATGCGCTGGATAAGCCAGTGGTGGCCAAATATGGAAACGTCCAAATAGTGATCCAAGTGGGAGAACAGAAAGAAGGGGATATAAGCCGGGAGGGGTGAGATTAATTGGGGGGGGGGGGGGGGGCAGGCAGAGGCAGACAAATAGATGGGGGCCAGTATGAAGTTTTAAGAAAAGGTATGGAAGATATTAATGCCATGTGGTTGGAGACAACCTATGCTGGAGAAAAGTCTATTCTCAAGGGCCAATCGATGATAGAATAGATGAGGTTATGGGAATTGCATGTGAATCCCTCTTTGATGAAGAATTCTGCTTTAGGAAAGGTGATGTAGCGAGAAAGTATATATTGTACTTTAAAAATAAATGTTCCATGTAAGAAACTGCTGCAGGGGATGGAGTGGTAAAGACTTCATTGTACTAAGTCACAGCTTGTGTGGGTTGGCCAGTTCCCTTTCTTTCCCTGACCATAGATCAGGACTCATTTGCAAATGAACCCTCTAAATAGCTGGGTAGCCTGACGCATGCTGGTAGCGGTAGTTGAGCCCCACACTTTTGTCTTGAGTGCTCTACCACTATTATACTTTAGAAAGAAACAAAAATCTCCTGTCCGTATTAATGTTTGTAAAATGCTAATATAAGAACACCATAGTATTCAAACAGTATTATGTATCTACATTGTCATTTGTGTCTACAGTTGTGTATTTATGAATGTTGTACAGTAAAATCTTATGATTTTAATTTTAGCATGGTTTTAATGAAATATTGATTGAGTTACAAATGAGAAAATATGAGATAGAATTACTACAGCAATATGGCCTTTTGAAGACCTATTTGCAACTGTCAAAAGAAGGAAAACGCGCTTGGTACGGTCACATATCGAGATCAAATGGTCTTGCAAATACGATCCTGCATGGAAAGGCGCAAGGCAGACAACGAAGAGGCCATCCCAAAAAGAGGTGGTAGGAAAACATAAAAGAATGGACCAATCTTCGACCAGAAGAGGCACAGACAGCAGTCGCTGACAGGGAAGGGTGGCGTGGAGTTGTGATGATGTCTTCATGTGTGCCCCAACGACCTCAATGGTTACGGTATGACCTGATTGATTGAAGATGGGATTCATTTGAGATATGGGAATTTGTCGAACAAGGTCATTGCATAATTTGGTATAGTAAATTAATGGTGTATGTTTATAAAATGACCAAGTTTGTTTCATTTCACAATATCATTTGAAAGTTTTTGTAATTCTTCATCATTGTTTGCTTTCAGAGAATGACATCTGCTTCCCTCATAAATCTGGTTGTCTGTTTTAGGATTCTTTCATCACCATTACGGTTTTCTTCCTCATCTGGGTTGCAGTGGGGAGTCAATGTTCAACGTTGTTTGTCTTCCCCACACGAGTGCATGACTGATTTTTATTTGCTAGAAAAAATTCTTCTGTGTATTTTGTTGGCATATAAAATTGCGTAAACATGCTATATTTTTTTTTTAATTTGATAGGAATTTACAAAGAAGGTGACCCTCCAGAACCCAAACGGTGGAAGGCAAATTTTAGGTGTGCTCTTCACAGTTTGCATGATGTTGCTGAATTGACAAATGCCGTGGAACGCAGAGGTCGAAATGCTTGCAGAACATACCGCTTTTTACAAAGCAGTGATGAGCAGAGTATAAGAAGAAAGAGAGCTAAATCAAGAAGTAAGAAAAACATGTACATATTACTAGAAAAGAAATTGGTTTAATTTTTACACATAACCAGTTCCTTTGTGCATCTGCATGAAAAAAATTAAATGACATTGGCATTTCAAGATATCTTTTTGTATGTTAGATGTCACGTGGCACCTTTAAGGACGAATATCTATATAAGAAAATTGTAATTTAACTTGTTGGTATCTATCAACTCAATTAGTTTGAGCATGGCCATATGTTACACAAAATTACAGCAATGTCAGAGTGGTGCATCTATGTATTTTATGTATATTGGAAACCAGAACCAACTAGATTTTAACAAGGGTTTTCACATTCGGCACTGAGACGTATATATGAAAACTGCCTTTCAAAGTAATACGGAAACAGTTGGCAGTTGAATCCCACATTGAATCCCTGGTCTAAATGGCAGAAAAATAACACTGTCATTCGCTACTGGTAAGTACACAAGCAATTTCAGGGCAGAGGCACTGAGGGCGGCAGTGGAAGAAATGGTGACACATAAAGAAAATGAAAGCCACACAGTCCTGCTTACAGATGCTCTCGCCGTAGTCACAGCGCTAAAAAGCCAGAAAAACGCTGAGCTTAATGACTTAAGAACAGCACTCTGTCAACTATGCCAGCAGTCCGCACCAAAAAGGGTAGTGGTACAGTGGGTCCCATCACACTGCAACATCCAAGGCAATGAGGAGGCAGACAGACTGGCAAAAGAAGGCGCAAGACTACCACAAACAGATACTAGTATGACGTACGAAGAGTCAAAACGGCTTATTAAAGCCAGATACATGACCAAATGAGAAACCGAACATACTGGTTACACCAAAAACGATGCATGTTACCAGTTGAACAGAAGAGAGCAGGTCGTTGTCTTCAGACTTCGCACTGGCCACAATAGACTGAGGTACCACCTATTCAACAAATTGAAGATAGGTGGAACCGACGAATGCCCGTGTGGTACCGGGAAAATGGTCGCTGAACATCTGCTGCAGAACTGCCCGACATATGAGGATCAGAGAGAGCAGATGTGGCCATCACCAGTGGAACCACAAGAAAAGCTCTATGGCAGTGTCGACAGCCTCAAGATGACCGCCGCTTTTTTTCGAAAAAATAATGGTTACTGTCTGACTGCGTACGAAGAAAAAGAAGAAGAAGAATCCCTGGTCTTAATGGAGATAACACCAGAGTGCCTGGATACTGAGTTACCTCTAGTTACCCCCACTGGTTGTCTTGCAACTGGTTCAAGGTAGCTCAGGATGAGGCTGATGAAAGCCCATTTTTATCCTCACAATAATCTAAATATAGTGCAAGTTACATCATCAAGACAAAAGCGTCTGATGACGCCACCATCAACGCTTGTGATGGGCTACTAACATTATATAAATCACTTAAGAATTTGAACACCCTGTCCATGGGAACACTGTAGACATCAAGGAAATGAGATTCAAGTGATGGATGACACAAACAGGTCATGGGATTGAACATGTGGCTAAAGCAGATACTAAGGTCCAAGGGGAAAATGGAACTACAGTGGCAGGATGATAACAGCATACCAAAAATGTCTATTTCACACCTTGCCGGAATGCAAAGAGTGATAAATACAAAAATATGATAATGCACATAACAAACCTAGCCATCTTCACATATTCCATATCCAACATCTAGCCCCTTGAAAGCTGGATCTCTTATATGCAGACATGCCTCAACGAAATCTCTTAGATACTATCAACAATTTGAGTTGAAGTGACCCGGGTACAATTTTCGGGTTGCAAACACGACATGTGCCCCTGAACAAACACCTACATAAATTACCGCAGACCATACTGCAAGCACTATGACAGACAAAAATAAACCAAAACACCATTTTCTGGATTGTCTAGAATTGCAGAAGCAACCTGCTTCCACCAGCCTCCTCTATCACACATTCTGCTACATGACACAGAGAAAAGAAGAGTGAAAACTCATTATCCGTGGGATAGGAAAAAAATGGAAATTTATCATTCTATCCGCTAATTTTCCTTGGTACACTGTTAGGGAGATAGCTTTTACATTCATCTGTGTTTTTGGTTTTTCAGTAATGGCACTATGTGTGTATTTCTCCATGCTTTTGGGAGCTTTCCATTTCTTAGTTTCAAGTTGATTAATTTTAGAACTGTTTCTTTTCTAAGTGTTCCCAGATGATATAGCAGTTCTTTATGAATCTTGCCCAGCCCTGCGACTTTTTCATGCGTCAGTTTATTCAGGGCTCGATGGAACTTTTGCATGTCAACCTTCTGATTACCAATTTAAAAAATTACGTCTACTTCCTGTATCTGCATTAATTTTCCAGCGCGTCATGCTCCGATGTGGTTGTTGATTTTGAGAACTTCTAATTTTTCATGTGTCTAGAGACATATACAATCGCCATTTTCTTCATCTAACCGTACACGGCGGAAGTTGGTCCTCTCTACAATCAAAGGAGCAGCATGTTCAGCCGCTTCTGCAGCATTAGCCCGGTAGTTTATATACGGTAAAGATGCGCCTAGAGATGGCGGCGTGCAACGCCAGTGGAGTGGAGCCAAATCGTCGTAATCTGGGGTTATTAGGCTGGAAACGGTTAAAGTCTATTTCAAATATAGAGACATTGGCTTTTCTCTTGACTCATCAGGTAGCACCTATGTTTCATATAGGATGATGTGTGTAATGAATGATCTTGAGTTCGTCATCCTGAAAGTTACATAACTCTTGTGTTCATCTATTTTATGTTCAGGAGCAAAGGAAATTCAGGATCAGCCCGAACAGAAACGATTGAAAGAAATGATTCCGGTGAGCTTAGAGTCAGGTTCAAGTGAAGAAATAGTATCAGATGCTGAGTCTGAAGCATCTCATAAAGATAAGGTGAGTCTTGTGCAAAATTATTGGCATAATCTTAGATTCAAGTAGAGAAGCATGATGTGAAACAAAGTTATTACTAGAAATTGTTGTGATATATAGATTGTGAAGAACTTTCAACCTACGGAAATGGAATTTAATGGTATTTGACAAAGCGACTTGATGACTTGGCTCTTCTGTCTCAACCAGAACCAGATGCAAAATAAATTAAAATGATCATTGGTCACAAAAATACACAGAGAAAAGACAAAGATTATGAAAATGAAAGCACTTACGACAATCAGATTATGTTTGAGGAACAAGTTACTTCAGGAAGTGGAATCATTCATTTGTCTTGGTAGCAATATAGACAAAGTAGGAAGTGCAGATAGAGATATCAAATTAAGAATACGAAAGATGAGAGGGACTTTCATTGATATGGGGAATTTGTGGAAATCAAAATAAATTTTGTCCACCACAAAAATAAAAGTTCTTTCAACTCTGAATGTAAAGTATGTTTTATTGTAGGACTCTTTAATGTGAGGAAATAACAAAAAAAGGTTCAAGTTTAATTTCACTAATATGAACCCGTGGAAAAGAACCAGACAGATGTCAATAGGACTTGACATAAGGAGAAGGTGTAAGTGTTGGATAGCACACATATTACAGAAAACAGCTGATACCATTACAGGAATTCCCAAGGCAAGAAAAATAGAAAAAGACCTAAACACCCACAGTAAAGAGAACCTGAGGGTACGTAGACAAAGATGAAAAGGATGGCACAGGACAGAGAGCTGAAAGGTTTTGATTGACTAGATATTGTCACTATATACAATGTTGTCTTCATTAATTTACCATACAGCTGTACATTTGATTTGAAATAGGTAATAGTGCAGACATTGGACATGAAACCTGATATTCAGGGAGAAGAATTTTGCCTACATCATGACCATGACTATGCGGGACTAGACAAAATTCGTAAGTTGCATTTGAAGTCATTTTTTAAACATCTATAATTTAATAATACAAAGAAAGGTCAGACTTCTAATCTGTTGAATGGGGTCCTGTCATTTATGTAATACCATAATGCTGATGTTTATTCAGGTAGGTTATGTGCCCTATGCTAGGTAGCCAGCCAAGTGTCATCTATAAATTCATCTTTGTCTTTAAGCACCATGTCGGACCAAGGTTTTGTCACAGGCCATCTCTCTATTTCATTGGTGGACATCCGGGTGACAATTAAAGGGCCACCATGACGTCATTTTATGTGTCCATCTATTGTCATGCATGCGTACCACATGGTCTGCCCACCTGTACTTTCTTAGTAGCTTGGAGCCGCGCCATGTCACTTTTTCCCACATACACCATGGCTGGAATGACCAGGCTAATAAAAGTGTGACCTTTCGCTTGTTTCGTCTGTTGAAGTACGGTCTTGTTGCGGCTGAAGCTGGAAAACCACCACCTCGTCTCCCCCAAAAATAATCACAAATATGGACACTAAGTGATGTGTATTCGACATAATTGGAGGTACACAATGTTAGGCTGCGAAAAGAAACACTGAAATATCGAGTGGAGAAATAAAGACAAAGAAAATAGAAACATAATATTTTGTTACATCATCATCTAGTAGCAGGTCCTTGTAACACCTTAATCTACTAGTTTTGATTGAGCAAATAAAAGCTGTTATGGGTGTTCATTTCTTTATTTCACAGCTTTTTTTTTTGTATGAATTTGCACTAAAGTGGTCTTTTGCAGAAGCTGTATTTTATTGTTTATGCTGCATATTTTGCAAAAAACATGAGTAGCTTTCAAATAGATATGAACGTATGTCTGAGAATGTGAACATCAGGGCTGCTGAAATGAATAGTGGTCAGAGTGGGAAGACAAAACCCGGTACCCAAAATGGCCAGTTGAAACTGGATGTGTCGGGCCGAGGTGCACAGACATCACAGCCTTACTGTAAACTGTGACACATCTTTATCAGGACGAATGTCGAAGAAGGCGGCGGTTGTGTGGGAACATGACCACCAGTGCTATTAATTGTGTCTCATGCTTAAAATATACTTCAGCAAGACTGACACACACATTACCTGGAAGATTTAAATCTCAAATTCAACTGTACCTAAGGTAGTGATGGCAGTTGACTTGACAATCAAATTTTTTAAACAGTTGTATGAATTAAGCACGTCTTTTTCTAACGTTATTATTGCTAGCACTTCTGACCAGTACATTATGAGTCTCGGCCTGTATATACCATGCATGTGGCGCCCTGTAAGTTTTGTCCAACTCTGTTTCCTGAATTTCGACACTGTCTGCTATGGCTGTAAAGGTTGATCCGCGATTGGCAGTCTCTGCCACAGGTTGTATAATCATACTGAGGAGGCTGGCTGTTCCTTGATATCTTCAGCCTCTCTTTTCTCTGCAGCCAGAAAACTACGAGCGCCAGCAGTCACTATGCCCCCTGCAACTGACTGTCTCCAGATAGCTCGAGCCTGAGCTATTTTTTCCCAGCCTCGGATGGGACTTCATGTCCTTGAATTCTTTGGCAGCCTTTCGTCTTCCACATGATAACCTGGGGTCCTCTCTGACATGTGCATTGTGCAGTCTATGCTGCTTTCATTTTATGCATGTGTGCATTTAGTCTGCAATGATCTGTTCTGAGGTGAAAAATTGTGGTATACTGTTTCCTATTAAGTCTATTGATTGGGTCCTGTGGGTATTTACTGTTTGTTCTCTCTATTCGCTGTTGTTTATATATATTTTTTGGATGTTTGCCTTGACTTCTGGCAGTGACACTGGGTGGGCTGTGAGAAATAATAGTACTGTGTATTACTACTGCTGTAGTACCATTGAAGCATGCTGAACAATCCCGAAAGTTACTGCTATTTTTCCAGAACCTAATTTTGCTTGAATAAAACCAAATTATTTGCTGGCTTTAATTGTTATTGTTAAAGTAAAGTATATTGAAAAACTAATTTTCTTCACTATTTTTCAGAGAAGACTATTGTGCTGCGCCAGGGAGTAGGTTCCATAGTGCTGCAGAAGGAAGTACAGAATGCTCCAGAAGCAACATATGAAGTGCAAAGTTTATTAATGTCTAATTTAGATCAGCTTGCATCAGCCGCTATGAACTCAGCTGGTATTGAAGCAGTACAACCACAAGAATCAGATAGTCGTTACACAGTTGAGATGACCAGCAGCAATATTGAATCATTTGTAAAAATACCTCATGTGTCACTGTTAAATGATTCAGAACTAAGAGAACCTGACTTTAGTTTAAGGCACTTTCTGATGGAAAGAAATGTGCTGGGCAACAATCCAGTTATGAATGATAAATCAACAAGGAGAAGAAAATCTTTGGCATTTGTAGATGATTCATTTGGTGTGGATCTTGCTGAAAGTGAGTTAGCAACAGCTCATCAGAGAGAAAATAGAAAATCTTCTATATGTGTCTCTCCACAAGAAAAACTGAGATACGAAAGTAGCATTGAACCATCTGAGTCTCAATCATTCTCTGTTTTCCCTCCAAAGCAGAGATCTGGCTCTCCAAAAATTCACTGCCGTAGATCAAAAAGAAATAGAGCAAGGAGTGAAAAGTGTACATTAGAACCAAGTGAGCCTCTTATGTCATCATGCCTCTTGTTGTTAGAGGCAGCAACAAGACTTGACAATGCAGAAAAAACAGGAATGCCATCCTTGTCCTCGAAGATTGTGGATAAACAGAACTTTAATGTAGTTGCTGATGGCAGTTGTAAAATAAAAGCAAATGCTCATGCAGATTTGTCTTTTCAGAGTTCGCAATTAAAATATGAAAATCAAGCATGTGTCTTAAAGCAAGCAAAAGCCAGCAGTCACATGGCATCTTTTGAAATCTTAAGAACTACTCTTGAAAATGCTGAGGGTGGTATTGAATATGGGAATAATATCTGCAAATCTAAAGCAATCAAACATTTGTTTCAAGATTCAAACACAGCTACAATTATCAATGCTGTCAGTTCTTCTAATGGAACAGTTATTGCTACTGAGGCACCCTTTGCAACAGGTCTATTTAGCGGTTCGAATATTGACTCTGGAAATTCTCTTTCACTTACCTGGAACAAACACGGAGAAGACAAAGGTGGCATGAGATTGTCTAAGAGTAAAATATTTGTATATGAGAAAGCAGCTATAGAACATGAATCAGCAACTGCTTCAGAGAATGAAAAAGAAATTAAACGTATTGTTTCAGAATCAATTTTGTCATGTACTCCTAATTTGTCTACAGTGAAATCAAGCAGTAATGTCCAACAGGTGATAATTCAGAGAGCACTTCCAATAATTAATACCTCATTGAAAAGGACAATAACGTCACAATTTGATACATTTTCACCAATTGTAATAGCACATGCCGTTAGCAGTGGTGGTCACAGTCCTCAAATACATGTCTCTGCTGGAAATATCTCTATGGATCCTGCTCCACATATAGAACATTCTAACCAGGGATGTGTAGTTGTGACTAGTGCGATTCAAGACAATCCTATTTTTCCATTATCAACATCATCTACCAAAATGAAGGAACAGTCATACCTTCCATTACACAGTATTGAAAAAATGCACATGACAGATACGAGTAACAGTCTGACAATTTTGACATCAGCTCATGGCTCACAAAATGTATGTTCTAGCAACTCTTCAGTATCAGAGACCCATCCTAAAACAGCACTGCGAAGTTCATTTGGCTCGGTCACTGTATCACCAGCCGCTGCATTGAGAACAGTCACCTCTGCATCTTGTCTGCCTGCAGTTTCATTTTTTTCAGATATAACACCTGTAAAAATGTTGCCTATTTGTTCCAAGACGAAAATAAATATTGCAAAATCTGAAACACAAGGATTCATACATTCAGAAGGAGAGCAAAATATAATCCCTTTTAAATCAGCAAGTACTATTCCTTCAGGCTGTATGTTGGAAAACTCTCCAACCATTTCAAAAGATGATTCATTATCATCAACGCAGGAGAATGATTTATTTATTTGTGAACCTGCAAAGAAAGTGACAAATGAAATTGAACTTCATGTTTTGCCACTGACAAGTTCCTCATTTACAAGAATGCAAACAGATATCAATAATCTAACTTCTACTAATTTTTGCAAGGACAGAAGATCTGGAAATATTTCAGAAACAGTTAGTTCTGAGGAGTCTAACAAAACATGGCTTCAACAGTCACTAAGATCTTCATTACCAAAAATAATCCAGCCACAAATGAGAACAGTGTCTGTGTTGCCAAGTTCATGCCTGTTTACTAGCACAAATAATGCAGCCACATCAAAGGAAGAAAAATCATCAATGCCAGTTCTTATAAATGGTACTTTCACTATGGATGATAGTGCCATGCCTACTATTATAACACAAGAAACAGATAAAATTTCACCAGTTGAGAAAGAAAATGCATTTTCTGACCTAATGATGAAAGTAAGCAGTACTAAAACTATCCCTGTTCACATACCATCATTGACTGTGCACCAAGTTGGAAAAGTTACTCATTCAGACATTTTTTCCAACGATAGTGAAATGACATTACTTCATTGTTCTTCAGATGCTTCCTTGCTGAATCATACTTCTGTCGTGTTAGACTTTAAACAAGATCTTCAGGCTAATACAATTACCGAAAATGAAAACAAGATAAATCAGAAACAGGAATCTTCATCTTTGTTGCCCTGTAATGAATCTTTGAGTGTGAAATCTCTGGCAGAGCTATGTAAAAAATATTTAGCTCATCTTTTTTCAGCGCTTGATAATCAAACATCTGAATCTGATGAAAATGATTCTGCGACTGAGTCTCCACATTTGGAGCTAATAAATGACACATTTTCAACAACGCAGTATAAAGGTATGATGCAAGCAGTTACTACATTACATCAGAAACATAATTGCATGAAATCTGAGTCCCAAGAAACATCCATCTTACTTTGCCCAAGTAGGTATGAATTTCAATCAGAGAATGCCATTATTTCAGATCCAATCACCACAAAGAGGGGACTTGTGTATAGTATATCAGATGCAATGATAAATGTTCAAAGGCACTTGTCAGAAACCACCAAATTATCAAATCTTCAACAGAACTTAGATCAGCAGGATATAGTTTGTAATGAAACACCAGTTAAAACCAATCAAGACATTAACATTCTTGAAAACATGTCTCCAACAACAGCAAGTGAATCACAGGTTGCTTTTAACTGCGGAATAATAATGGATCCCACTGCTCCAATATCTATTGGTGAAATACCATTGTTTGCATCTAGCAAAGGTGACTCAGATTCTCAAAGTTTGGTTAGTGACTAAGCAAATTATTTAAATTTATTGGCTGTTTAATGTTTATTAGTTTCTAATTCTGCATTTAAAAGCTGAAAATCTTAAATTCAGAGTTGACATTATATTGAACAACTTGTTACTTGTAATGGATCTGGAAACATTTATTTGTAGTAAATGGTAAGAGTAGCGCAGACAAGTAGATTATTTGTTAGTACCCAAAAGACAACGGACACAGACAGCTCTGTACTGCGGCGCTCTCTGTAAATCCTAGACAGTGAAACGCCCTACATAGGCCTGTCTATATCCTGGGCCAAGACCAAAGTTCAGAACCTCATTTCCGACACAGCACCCCAGTGTATTGAAACCCAGGGTCACATTGCGGGACACCAACAAATTCATCTAGCTCGGTAGCATTATATCATCTGATGGGCGCATCTGTCCCGATATGTCAAGGCGGATTGGACTAGCTACACCTGATATGCACGACCTCTGACATGTGTGGAGTAATGGCAAGATCTCCCTTGGGACAAAAATCTGCATTTACCAGTCCTGCGTGGTTCTAGTCCTACTTTACGGCTCCGAAACCTGGACATTACTGAAACATGACATGCCAAGACTGGAGGCAAACCACATGCGCAACCAGCGGCATATCCTGGTCATCTGATGGCATGCCTACCTCCACAACATGGAGGTCTCTGTCAAAATAGGCCTCCACCCTATCTCAGAAACACTTGACCGGCGCTGAGTTTCTTTGTTCGGTCATGTTGGGCGGCTGGACCAGGAAACCCCTGCCCACAAGATGCTACACAAGTCTTTCTCCGACCGGCTGGAGGCACAAAAGAGGTCATCCCCGCACAGTATGGCTCCAACAGGTATCGACCTCCGCCCTGGACACGGCCAGGAACCTCGTCACAGCAGTGGGTCATGGATGTGGCCGACTAACGCAACAGGCCTCAGATGCCTAAGCAAACATTATATTATTAAAAGACAACACGCACAAAATAAGGATGAGGCGGGAAGAGTCTGAGAAAGGTGTATTTGCAGAACTTCAGATCATGAATATTGATGGCTTCGTCTTGTCGTGGAAAGATGGACAAAATTGTTGTGTTTGAGCACTAGAAAACAGACATATACCGCTTGTTATGATTATGAACATTGAAGGTATTATGTATGTCTGACCAGCAAGTAAAAGTTGCATCAATCAGTTAAAGTGTTATTGTTTGGTCTTTAACTCTCCACAAAGTTTGATCTAAACTTGACAATTTATTAAATTTAATCTGCATTATAAATAGTTTTCACAATTGTCAAAGGTTTACCAGGTAATACAAACCATAACATCTGCACAGTGAGGCTGATGAGAATGAAGAGCCTGAGTCAATAGAAGGACCATAGTGGAACTACAGATAACTAAATTGTTATTTTCAATGTTTGTGTACAGCTATTTATGTTGTGTATCAAGTAAATGTAAAATGGTAAAGTGTATTTTGATAATTATCAGATATGTTGTATGTTCTGCAGACGTTAGTTTGAAAAGCGCTTGCATTGTAATCGGTATATTATAAATACATTGTAGTTATATTTCAAATTGTATAATATTCCTAAAGATTTGTGTATAATCATTTCATTACCCAGTAACTTTTCTTTTTGTTCATCCAGTATTGGATAACAAAACTTTACTTCAAATGCTATTTTCTTATCCTTCTCTCTCTCTCTCTCTCACTCACTTTTACATAGACATTAACTGGCTCATGTCAGCCTCTCACCCACTGCCATAAACAACTGTTGTGCTGAGTATAGTGATTTCATATTTTCTCTATCTTCATTTTTTTCAGCGCAAAACACAAAATAAAAAGATTGATTTGATATTTGTCTTTCGTACATTTGTCACCATTGTTCAGTCAATGTCACTGGCCAGGTATGCTAGTTTATCCATCTTTTCAAACATGTCCACTTATTTCAGTTGATTTTTTCCAAGTTAAGTAGGGTTGCTTTTATACTCTAAATTGTCATGTTTACGTTAGCAGTTACAGCATTACCCTATTATGCACCACCTCGATAAATACTGATTCGTGATAGTGCCTTTTTTTTTTCTTCTCTCTTTTACTGTACTGGCTTTCTCAACAGTCAGTTAAGGACTCACGGAAAACTGCAGGCAATTGACAGCCTCAAGGAAACATTGTTGTTTGAAAATTTAAATGAGAAAAAAAAGCACCGCAAGGATTCCACACCACATCGGGGGCTGGGCATGGAGTCAATCATGAAATGTTATTATTCCGAATTGATCATATCTTCAGACCCTCCTTCAATCTCACTTCCAGGTTTCCCACTCTCAGAAATTCATCATGTCCTTGACAATATGGCATCACTACAGAATACCTCCACCACACTGTCTAGCTATAGGTGACCATTTTACTAAATAACTTCATACAGGGGGAAAACACAGCTTGGTGCAGCTCTAAGACAATAGTGTGTGCAACCAAATGAACAAGCTGGCCTTCAGTGTTCCTACAGCACATCACTCAACCTGCTGTTGCCATATTGAGGCAGCCCAAGAGTACCAGATTCCCTTAACACCGTCATCAACTACAAAAAAAAGCATTTGATTCTATAGAACAACAATTTGTCTGGCGTTCGCTAATGGAACAAGGTGTCGATCCTGGCTACAGCATATCTCGTTAAACTTCTCCACATGCTTGGAATTGACCGTCGATTGAAGCAAATGGGATGACTGTGTAATCTATGTTGATGACAGGTGCCTGAGTAGCCTTCAATTCGCGAATGACACAGTGCTAATCACAGTCAGCTGCATGTTCGAGATGATCAGCGGCGAGGGAGGAATAGTGGGGTTGGAAACGAGTGCCTCCAAGGCCAAAGTTATGTGGGGCAGTTTTGTTCATTGTGGCCCAGTTGTCATTGATGTTAAGGACTTGGAGGACGCCAAGGAGTGCTGCTATCTTAGACAGCTTCTTAACATGACGAATAATTTTGTTCCAGAACAAGATGTCACTGGGCGTGTCTCGTTCATTCAGACAGTCCTTTAGGGCCTGTACCCTACACGCTTCTCTCAAATATTCAGTGCTTCCTACAATGTGCTGTGCTACTGAAACATGGACACTTGCAATAGCAATGGAGAATATATTGTGAGTGACCATTTTTCTCTTGAGAGATGCATGATCAACCTTGCTCTCTGCAATCAGTGCATGCAGAATCTCCACAATTCTGACCTACATCAATTATCATTGGCGAGGGGGGCAGTGGCTCACACAAACAAGGCAAAACATTGGTGGGCAGGCGACATAATCAGAAGAAAGGATTAATTTTGGAGTACATCGGCCGCGGGGTGGACCTCCAATGCATTGATCAGACTCCCATGCACTCCACTGAACCTCCATAACCCAGGATAGAGATTGTTAGAGACAAAGTTGTGACCCACAGCTGTACAACCCCCACTGAGGAACGGGACATTAAGTAATAACTAAAAATGTGCAAGAATCAGTAGTCAAGTTTGACATCCCAAAGATGGCAAGACAAGAATAATCAGAAGAAGTTGATATGTTGAAGAACTGCTTCTGTTACACATGAACAGTCTCACCAATGAAGAATTGCTTCTGTTACACATGAACAGTCTCACCAATGAAGAATTGCTTCTGTTACACATGAACAGTCTCACCAATGAAGAATTGCTTCTGTTACACATGAACAGTCTCACCAATGAAGAATTGCTTCTGTTACACATGAACAGTCTCACCAATGAAGAATTGCTTCTGTTACACATGAACAGTCTCACCAATGAAGAATTGCTTGTTACACATGAACAGTCTCACCAATGAAGAATTCCTTGTTACACATGAACAGTCTCACCAATGAAGAGCTGCAAGAATGAATGTAGCAGCAGTATTGAGAATGAAGCAAATGATGAGAGGGTCACAGAGTGTTGACAACTGAGTTTTTGTGAGGATATCAATTTGTAACAATTTTGTGTAATTCTCCACATTAATGTAGCTACTGACCATCGACTAGTAGTAATGAGCTAAACAGCATCACAAAGAAAAATAAGACAGAGAAGGCGAAACATTGCACATCTTAAAGAAACTATAAGAGAAAGCTGTTAGTAAATAAATATACAAATTTACCATCGAATGAAACATTCTTGAGACGCTAAGTCAAGAAACTTGGGAATACAAATAATAGTGAAGGGAAAATCTTTCAATCTGCTTGTTCTCCAGCAAAAAGTAGTTTATATTAACAGTGGCTTATCACTATTATATATATTATGTGAAAATACTTGTGTGAAGAGTCTGATACATTGTTGAACCTCGGTTGAACCATGTTCAAATTAACTTCTTAAAGGAAATGGGATGTACAGATGCCTAATTGACCTTTATAAGACATTTAAGTGAATGCCTAATAAAATACAACAGCCATATGAACATGGCATTTTTATATCAGATAGTGTGGATAAGCATAAACTCATGACAACTTCTAGATAATATGTGGCTACTATCAAAACTAATGGAGTCGTGCAAGCTCTTCAAATAATCGCAGAGCGCAGCAGGGTTATGTGCTTACATGGCTGCTTTTCGTCTAATTGCACAACCAGACATGGCATCTAACATAGTAAGCATAAAATACCAAGCAATTTATTAATATATATATATGAGCTACTCTTTCCCTCAGAAGAAATATGAATATACATGGATGAAAATGGACTGCAAAATTAAATGAATCTGGTGCAACCTGTCAAATCCACACAAAAACATTCTGCCCATTTAACATACTTGTAAACAATATCAAACAAAAGTAGGCTCTGAAGGTGAAAGGTTTGTTATAGAAATGAAAACTAATGCTGGAAAATACAGTAAGCAACCAGGTGTTCACAATTCAAATAATGTCAGCTGTGATGAAAATTATTGACACAATTTAAAGATCAGACGAAAGAGTAGCAAAGAAAAAAACTATACACTGGAAAGTCCCACACAGCAATGTGGACACCAGCACCCAAATAAAACTTCCGCAAAATAAATAAGTTCAAAACCAAGCTTCTCGTTTTTATTGTATCAGCTTCTAGGTCTCGTAGTATGTCCTTTGCCTTTTTGTTTTACTTGGAGACGTTCTGCAACATAGATTGTCTGGTGATACTGGCTTATGGGGTTTCGCAACATGTTGCCTATCCAAAGCTACCTTTTTCCTAAGACTGCGGGTTGCCTGTTTTCTCCTGTTTGCTGGCCACACGTCCTAACCGCTTCCTTTATCATCCGAGCTTGGGTTCGGCCATGGCGGAGTTACAACAACCATTGGAAAATTAGAAACAATTTAGAAATCTGCACTCAATGTAGGTGAAAAGGGACAGCTAGTTCAAAAAACGCAGAAAGAATTTCAGAAGATTGGTAGATCGCCTAACGTACTAGATAATAAATGGGCTTGGAAGGTAAAGACACAGTTGGAGACATTTTCTTGCATTAGTAGAGACAAAGTGGAGAATAGATCCACGCATATCACATCTTAAATAAACCTCGAGAAAGTCAGACGCTAGTCCAGCCAGGCACAATACACTGACCAAGACCACAATCTCTCTTCCATGTAGCCTTTTCAGGGCGCACAAAAGAGTAAGCTTACTCATTGTGCGTATTAAACAACAATCAATAAACCCCATACACATCCTTCCGGTAAAGTTCAAATGACAAGATAACATGCTGACCCACCTAAGGTTTGCTGATATCAGAGAAATCCTCAGTCAGAGAGGTTCAGTAATACCTAAATGAGCCCCATCGAGGCAGTATGTTTTAGAATTCAGTTCAGTTCAGGTCGTTGGGGCACACATGAAGACACTCCCAAAATCCCACGCCATCCCTCTCTGTCTGTCGTCTCCTGTCGTATCTCACCGGGACGAAGGCCTGACCGCTCAGTGATGTTGTCCACCCATCTCTTCCTTGGACGTCCTCGCCCTCTCTGTCCCTGTACGGAACCAAAGAGTATTGAGATGGTAATTCCGTTGGACCTCGCGACGTGCCCACACCAGGCCATCTTTCGTCTTTTGATAGCTGTGAACAGATCTTCAAAAGGACCAATAGCATTTTCAACTCTGTCGTATTTCTACGTTCGTGACACGATCTTTGTATGTAACATTTAGGAGTTTTCTATATCACCTCATTTCCATTGCATGTATTCTGCCCTGGATATCTGCAGTAATAGTCCAGGTCTCGCAGGCATACAGAAATATTGATAGCACCAAAGAACGCATTAGTCAACTTTTATGCCGAGGGCGAGCCGCTTGTCTTGCCATGTAGGTTTCAGCCGAGTCCGCGCGCTGTTGTTTGTGCTATTCTTGCAATTACCTCTGGCTTCGATCCCTCTTCACTGATCAATGATCTCAGATATTTGAAACGTTTTACCACCTCAAGTTCCTGCCCATTTGCATCTATTACAGATTTAAACCCTGCTATATTATTGGTCATGAGCTTTGTTTTATCTGCATTTATTTCCATACCAAAACTCAGGGCCGCTCTATCCAAGCTACCAATCAACTCCTGTAGTTCCCTTTCTGTGCCTGCCAATACATCAATATCATCAGCAAATCGTAAGTTTGTGATACGCCTGTCACCTATTTTAACCGTGCCAACATGTTCTTTTAAGGTCGTCTCCATGATTCTCTCCAAGAATATATTGAAGAGTGTTGGACAGAGTATACATCCCTGTCTCACACCCACCGTCGTATGGAACCAATCGTCTAGCGTTCCCTCTACCGAGACTGCGCTTGTCACCTGCTCATTAAGGTTTGCAATTACCCTCACAATATCACTGTTGAACTTATAATGCTTCATTGTTGACCATAGCGCCGCATGCCACACTCTGTCAAACGCCTTTCTAAAGTCAATGAAGGCATGGTAGAGTTGCTGTTAATACTCTGAGTACTTCTCATTCATTAGCCGAAGATTAAATATCTGCTCGATGGTACTCCTTCCCGCTCGTTCTTCGGCAATGATATTCTCTGCCTGTGGTTTCAGTCTGTCAAGTATTATTCTCATGAGAACTTTACTTGGATGACTTATCAGATAGTTCTGACACATATTTAGGTTTCCTGATTTAGGCAGTGGTATAATTACTGATTTTGTCCAGCTGGTGGGCCACTCTCCTGTCTGCCAAATTCTATTGCAGATGTATGTCAGGGTATCAATTGTTGCCTCACCTCCCACCTTGGGTCACCTCGACCTTCATGCTTATATAGTTCCGAACAGTACTCTGTCCATCGCTCACGAATATCTTGAGCTTCAGTGAGACATTTCCCACTCTTGTCCTGAATCGTTGTATTTCGACTTTGTACAAGCCTTACTAAGTCCTTGACTAATTTATATGCCCCCTTGGCATCATTTCTTCCTAGATTTTGTTCGATATCTGCACACTGAGTCGTTATCCATTCCACCTTGGCCTGTTTCATCTTGGCCTTTATGTTACCATTTATCTCTCTATATTGCTGAATCCCATCTAGTGTTTTCTTCGCTCTCTTCATTTGTCTTCTCTTGTCACATAAATTCAGTATTTCACTTGTGATCCATGCTTTCTTCTTAATCCTACACCTGCCTAGAACCTCAGATGCCGTGGAGATTAATGCTGAATTCAGGGCTTCATTTATCGTCTCAACATCTGCCTCCTCGTTAAGAACCAAGAGAGGTAGAATTAATAGAAAGAAAATCCAATATATACTGGACACTTTTTGCCGATTAGGAAATTATACCGTCCAACATGTGAATTACCAGAACATTTACCTCGGTCAAGAAATTAGAAACTCCCACATAATAAATCGTGAGAAATCACGTAGGATAGCAGTAGGAAGGTCCATCTTCAGTCTTATCAAATTCATTTTTTGGGCTACGGATTAGTCTTTCGTCTTTCATACCTTCTCATTAGCCAGTCTGCCCTGTTATCCAAGATCCCCACGTTGAGGTGGCCCTGACGCTAGCAGTCAGCTTTAGGCATCTCATCATCTTGATCCTGCTCCGACCATCAGTAATGGAAGAGGGGGTACTTGAGGCACACGACATATAGTTATGTGGTGTGCAACATCGACTTAAGTCCATGCAGGGTGCCTGGCTCGACTGCAAATAGTTGGAGATTCAATGGTATTCCGATACCAATGACTTGAGACTGTTTATTTTGTCCAGAAGGCGATCTACAACTTTGTGCCCCATCACTCCTCTCCTATCCTTGGTGTTGATGGCATGGCACTATTGACTGACAAGGTTCAGATTTTAGAGCGCTGGGCAGAGCATGTTAACACCATCCTCAATTGAGCTTAGAAACGTTATCAGCTCGATGTCCAGAGGTAAAATTCTTATGTCAGATTTCATAATAAGTCTTAATGGCAAATATCTGCGGCTAAACGACAACCCAAACTACTTGGGCGTCACATTTGATCGGCGCATGACATGGAAAAGTCAGATCGAGAGAAACCGAATGAGAGCAAGACAAAGAATGGCAATTATGAGGAAAATTTTGGCACAGGCTGGGGAGCAGACAAAAGAATACTGAAGAAACTGTACACTGGAAGAGTGAGAGCAGTTCTCGAGTATGGCATGGGCAACAGCAGCAAAGACGAACTTTGATAAAATCAGCAAACTTCAAAACCAAGCTATGAGAGTAATAACAGGAGGCATGAAGTCAACGCCAATTGTAGAATTTGAAAAGATTACAAATCTGCAATCCATGACTGATAGAAGAGACAGCAGAGCCCAGCAGCAAGCTGAGAAACTAAGAAGACTGACAGATCATCCAATGCATCAGAGACTAAATAGATTTGGAAAAGGGAGACTAAAGCGGAGAAACTTTGCAGAAATAGACAAAGCAAAGATGAGCGAAGACCTTATGAACACCATAACAACACCAAAGCCCATCCCTACTGTACGCAAACCCACCTGGAAGCAGCATATCATTCCAGAGGTGGTAGAAAATATACCAGGTATTGGAAACAAGAACAGCCAGACTGAAAAAGAAAGAAGAAACATAACCCTGAGGTATATAGCGAAAAACTACACCGACGGTTCTGCAACAAACACAACACAGAATGGAAGGGGAGGGGTATTCCTGAGCCTAACAAACGGTAGAAAAATAACACTGTCAGTGGCAACTGGAAAATTCTCAAGCAATTTCAGAGCGGAGGCAGAGGCATTGAAGGCTGCAGTAGAAGCAATGCTGACAGGCGAAAGCAATGAAAGCCAGACAGTCCTGTTTGCAGATGCCCTGTCCGTGGTTACAGCACTAAAAAGCCAGAAAAATACTGAACTTAATGATTTAAGAGCAGTACTCTGTCAACTATGACAGCAGTCCGCACCAAAAAGAGTAGTGGTACAGTGGGTTCCATCCCACTGTAACATTCAAGGCAACGATGAGGCAAACAGACTGGCAAAAGAAGGTGCAACACTATCACAACCAGACTCTATTGTGACCTACGAAAAGTCCAAAAGGTTTATTAGGGCCAGATACAGGACCAAATGGGAAAAAGAGCATACTGGCTACACACAAAAAATGATGCCTATTACCAGTTGAACAGAAGAGAGCAGGTCGTGGTCTTCAGACTCCGCAGCGCATGAGCTGCAGTGGTCAGCGACCCATAGCTGACTGCTAGCGTCAGGGGCAGCGAACAAGAGCTGCCAAGACCCTTCTACACCTCCACGCGGTGATCCAGGATAACAGGCTGCAGCATGGCAGACTGGCTAAGGAGAAGGGATCGAAGAGGGAATGCTAACCCGGTACTCAAAAATGCTTGCCGAAGTCAGATGTGTTGGACCGAAAGGTGCAAATATCGCAGTCAAGCTGTAAACTACGACACAGCGCATTCCGTTCTCTGGACTACATTATGCTACTTAAGCCCTTTCAGGGTTTGGTAGCGGGAGATTGAGAACGAACGCAGAAGAAGACTCCGCACAGGCCACAACAGACTGAGGTACCATCTATTCAATAAACTGAAGATAGGTGGTATTGATGAATGCACCAGGGAAAATGACCGCTGAACATCTGCTGCAAAATTGCCCGACATACGAGGACCAGAGAAAGCACATGTGGTCATCACCAGTGCCAACACTAGACAAGCTCTATGACAGTGTCGACAGCCTCAGGATGACTGCTGCTATCTTCGAACAAATTCAAGTTGACGTCTGACAGCGTACGAAGAAGATTTCATCCCTGCTGAGTTTAACGAAGCGTGGAGATCTGTACCTCATCGAGAACTGGCTAAACTCTTCCATTGTATATGGCAAGCTGAAAAAGTTCCACAGGAAATGAAACATGTCACTTTTATACACGTGTACAATCAAAAGGGCAGTCGTCCATCCCGCATCATGATGCCAATCGCGAGTACAATTTTGGCTGAGTCCTGCTCACTCCCTATCACCTCGAGAAGAATCTACTCTCAGAGAGTCGGTGTGATTTTTGAGTGGGAACGCAGGTCGGTCGACATATTATATGCAGCACGTCAACTCCAAGAAAAATGTCAAGCACAGCACTGTGACCTTTACACGTTCTTTATCGATCTGACAAACGCCTTTGGCACCGTCGATAGGGAATGGCTTTGGCAAATCATGACGAAGTTTAACTGCTCCTGCACATTCACTGCAGCTGCTCTCCAGTTTCATGATGACTCTAGAACGCAACTGGGGAGAATTGTCTGTGGCTTTCTCAGTCATCAACGGTATCAAACAGGGATGTGTACTGGCGCCGACACTCTATAGCATGGTCTTTGCCTCAGTGTTCTCTGATATTGTACACGGCGCTGCTACTGTCATTCTTATCATGTATAGGACGGAAGGTTCAGTACATAAAGCCACAATCTCCAGTTCGCTGACAACTGCGCCTTTAACACGTGCTCATAACAAGATATGCAATCCACCATGACGGACTTTTTGGGCGCGTGCAGAAACTTTAGTATCACGATCAACGCTAGAAATACTGAGATACCCTTCCAGGCTACTCACGGAAAGCCGCACAGCCAAACATTACCGTACAGAACCAATGTCGCCTGACAGTGGATAGCTTCAGTTTGTTTAACATTGCCTTCACCAGATATGATAATATCCACTCCGAGGTGAACCGCATGATAAACTGTGGATGTGTCAAACAACTCGTATATAACGGAATTGCCAGTAAACCTCTATTTAATCATCAAACAGTAAGTGACAAGCGTAAAAATGACACAGGCAGTCTACATTGTTCTATTCTGACCACCTTTATTTCAATCTGCCTGCCAGAAATTTTCTTCTGCTCCTTTTTAGGGCCCTACATTTTTCCAGAAGGTTGGTCGAATAACTGAATATAACCATTTTTTTTTCTACACATTTATCTTTATCTAAGTTTTTACTTACTTATTTAAAATAAAATAATATCGACCTGCCCTCCACGTAACACGAAAAAGAATGTCCCTAAACAGTCGTCAGCTGTCAAATACGTATGATGAGAACCCATGAAACTCTGTTTGGGGTGAATTTTAAGGGACAAGTACCGAAACATACAACAGCCAAATAGGTTGACAGTTGTAAGGGCAACGTACTGCAAAAGATATGCTACTTGCTGTTTTATTTTTTTATCGACGCGTATCTAGAAAAGTTATGTCTAACCTACTCATTGTGGGCATTCACAGACATCTCGAGCCATAATGGCAACAGCAGTCAGACATGTTGTGTTGATCTTTCGAGTGAATGCGGATGTGACTAAGATGCCGACACAGGATCCCACTCCACACTTGTAGTATTCAAGGTCAGGGTTGGATATATTGGTATCGATTCAGTTCAGTACGGTTTCTCCTTGCCTCGGAGTTCGGAGACAAGATGTTCGTCAGCAGTG
Source organism: Ariolimax columbianus (assembly GCA_036924085.1). Taxonomy (NCBI): domain Eukaryota; kingdom Metazoa; phylum Mollusca; class Gastropoda; order Stylommatophora; family Arionidae; genus Ariolimax; species Ariolimax columbianus. Next base: position 27,575,843 of record JAVGWX010000002.1, read on the forward strand.
GTGGCGCCTCTGATGATGGCTCTACGCATGGTCTCTCGGTCCTGTGTCAGAAACTCCTAGGAATTTATATCGATGCTGAAGTATATCAGAGATCTTCCCCTTCTTCATCGATCAACTGATGCTATGCTTCTAGTCCGATTAGGTTCACTAAAAAGACTGTGCGTTTCAGGTCTTCGCCGGACACCCACAGCTTTTCGAGCATGGTCGCTCTACCAGGTCAGACTGCCTGTCTTTGGTCTGCATAAGTAGGGCATTCTTGCAGAATATGTTCTGGTGTTTGATTGGGCCGTTCCACAATCGCACGTGACAGTGTCTCTGAGACCCATTCTATGGAGGTGGGCTTTGAGTTTACAATGTCCCGTTCTGAGTCTAAAGATCTTTGTCTACCAAGTTTATCTATGCTGTCATTTTCTGGCTTGTATTCTTTGTGATGACCTCTCCATTCTGTCCTCATAGATCGTTTGATGAGTTGCTTTGCTTCTTTATAGCTCTGCGGATGGGGGAAATATGCTTGCTGCCACTTCCGGCTTTTGTGAGCTCATCTGCTTTCTCGTTTCCGGGGATCCCACAGTGGGCCGGAATCCATTGTAGGATTAAATCTGGTTTTTGAGACAGCAATTATATGTTGTATTTTATTTCATGTGAGAGTCTATCTTGTTTGTGGCTTGAGATGGCATGGAGTACACTCCTGGAGTGTTAGACTGACCGTTTTTCTTGTATTTATGTTTTGGTTAATACGAATCTGAGTTTCTGCATGAGCAGCTCTTGCTTCAGCTCTGAAATTGGTACAGGTCTCTTCTGCTGGTATGGAGTGATTTTCTATGTCGCAATTGGATGGCCCTGCTAGAACAAGATGAACTGAGTGAAATAGAGGTAGTAGAAAAAGTGACTGTCACTAAAGTTAGCACGGGGCTGACAACAATAATTCTCTTACATCATATCCGTCTCCTTGAGGCTTGCATGCCACTTCTAGACAATTCTCTTAGATCATATCCGTCTCATTGAAGCTTGCATGCCACTTCTAGACAATTCTCTTAGATCATATCCGTCTCATTGAAGCTTGCATGCCACTTCTAGACAATTCTCTTAGATCATATCCGTCTCCTTGAAGCTTGCATGCCACTTCTAGACAATTCTCTTAGATCATATCCGTCTCCTTGAAGCTTGCATGCCACTTCTAGACAATTCTCTTAGATCATATCCCTCATTGAAGCTTGCATGCCACTTCTAGACAATTCTCTTAGATCATATCCATCTCCTTGAAGCTTGCATGCCACTTATAGACAATTCTCTTAGATCATATCCCTCATTGAAGCTTGCATGCCACTTCTAGACAATTCTCTTAGATCATATCCGTCTCCTTGAAGCTTGCATGCCACTTATAGACAATTCTCTTAGATCATATCCGTCTCCTTGAAGCTCGCGTGCCACTTCTAGACAATTCTCTTAGATCATATCCGGCTCCTTGAAGCTTGCATACCACTTTTAGACAATTCTATTAGATCATATTCGTCTCCTTGAAGCTCTAGAAAGACATTACCCGGTATCCTAATTTTTAACGAAGTTCAAGCAACCATTTGAGATTCGTATGTCTGCTACTCGGAGATCTACAGGGAGATGAAAGAACAGTCTAACAAACAACTTTTGTGTACATACTTTCATAACAGACCGATAACACCACCTAGTCGTACTTTACCTGCACGAGGGTCCGAGATGTGCTTTAACTGTAATACTGAGTTTTAAAATAGCCCACCGCAAGGGAAGATGGCGACAGCACCAAACTTGTGCTGTGAGATGTCTCAAATGATAGAAAACCAATCCTGACACGGCAGACCCCGCCGCATCCATGTGTGGAGTCGTACGTCCTTTCGGGCCGCACACTTTCTCTGAGTCTCAATAATGAAGTTTCGCTTTGCGATATGACCACCTGTGATGATAATAACACACCAGACGAAACGGTTCTGTGCAAACAACTCCCACGATGTGACATCAAAGTTGAAGTTTTTCATAGACACATTCAATGAGTTTGTAGCTTTTCTTCTGCTTCCCTGATGAGTGTCTGTCTTTTCTGAGCTCACAGTCTAACAGTTGCTTGGGGAAGCGCTATTTGGACACGCAACCAACATGTTACGTTCCATCTTAACTGGACTTTTTTTCAGAAACGTTTGGATGCTCAATATGTTTGACATGCGAAATATTAATTTAAAGTTAGGCACATCGCACTACCATCCTATCCTAAGCAGCTTATGCAGACATTTCAAGTGAAAACGATTTAACTGTCCATGTTTCGCAGGCATGCAGCAGAGTGGTAACACCACAGCACGATACACTTTCACCTTAGTGGCGACACTGACGCTTTGTCGGTTCTAGACATTCGGTTGCAGCCTCCCAAACTATGTGACCCCACTAGTCACTACCCCAAATCCGGTGCTAAAAATAGATATTTCTTTGGGGCGAATTAAGGTACCGAAGTTTCATGGTATGTGTACAGAACGGTATGTTGTCATTACTTTACGTATGTGGAGAAGCTATCGTACCAAGAAAAAACGTAGGATACATATTTATATTTGTGCCCATGATTGTATGTATAAAAATTTTTTAATGCATTTGTTTTTGTGTTCTGTTTTTGATCATCTCTTATTTAGCCTACTCTGTACAACTGACATAATGTGATTATTGCTTATCATACACCCCTGCCTTCTTTCTAGCATATGACCACAGGCAGATTCGTATTATGTGTCAAGTCTATGTTAGTTATTCTTGTAATATGCAGCAAAGATGGCGCCGTAACCAGCTGCGAGTCTACATTGCTCTGCTGTTTTAGTTCATTTTGGATGCCGCCAGACCACGGATTTGCCTGGAATTCACTAGTCGACAACTTATACTTGTATTCACGGAAATGTGTTTTTTTTTCTATTTGGACTGATTAATTTGTTGGTTTTCTTTTCTTCCGCCCGATTATCCTGAAATGGATACCGGCTATATGAATATACGCTTAAACATGTGTCGTTTTTCACGGTCTAATTCACGAGATTGGCGCCCTTCAACCTAGCTGCAACAATGTTGGTTTGGGTGTGTGAAATTTAGACAGGACTATAATGGACTAGAAAACAGCCCGGGAGAGATGCCCAACTAACTCACACGCTGAGTGATGTCCCTACGACCTCTTGCTGTTAAGGGAAAGACATGAAACACGTTAGATGTGATTCTTCCCCCCCCCCCCCCCCCTACGAGAAACCTGTTTACAGTATAGGCTTCGGGAGTAAACCCTGAGGAAAAATCTGCATCCTGTGTTATCTCCAGTCGCCTTGATAAATATCTTGCCATTAGGCAAGGGTAGCTCAGGACCAGAGAGTGAGGTTAACAAAAGACGCAGTTTCTGCCTCACTTTAATCCAAATCAAAGCGCGTCACCCATTTCAACGGACACATCAAGTAAAAAGACTCCACACTGCTGAACAAAGAGAGTGGTCTTCATCACACGTGATGGACGAACGTCACCAGCTATTGTTGTGTTTTTTTTGTCCCTGTAAGAAAAGCTTTGAGGCTGTAATGGAGGCTCTGACTAGGTATCGATTTGTTTGTTCTGGTGCGGTGACTCAACTTTTGACCTTCAGTGTCGTTGAAGCTTCGATTTATTTTCTCCAGATATTTCTGCCTGACTGCCGTGTCTCTCAACGATACCTACATCAAGGGTAATGACAAGGACGTCAGTTTTCACCGTTGAGTTATTATTTTATTTTTTTTAAAGTACCCCATGTCCTGTTGGGATTAGACTCTCCAAACCGCTTGCAATGTCTCTTGCATGTGGTTGACCATATTTTTCATGACAACAGGTCACCATGCTTGATTGTAATTTGCTTAGTATTATCCTTCATTGTTCAGTGCTCTAGTTAGTTTCCAAAGTTTGTTTCCCTCACTTCCTAGTTTCAGAGATTGTATTTGTCTTCTTTCTAGCTATCTCTTGTTGTCCGATTTAAAGTTTATTTTATATTTTGCAGTGATTTCTTTGAGAGCGATGTTCACTTTGGTTGACTGTTTTCTTTTTGCCAAGTTTCTGGCATCTGATAGTCCCTTTTTGAGCTTTTGTAGTTCTTTACTCCAGTAGAGTTTGTAGTAGAGGTTGTGTGCCACCTTCTGGAGCAAAAGCTTAGTTTATCATCCTGCCTATTTTAATAGATGAAGTAGAGGTCTTGGAAATTAATGGTGGTGATTTGTATCAATCTCCCAGTCCTCTGCTTAATCTCCTCTACTGTCTGTGTCTGAATATCCACATCTTTCCGAATGGCTTTTGAAGTTTCCAACCACTGTGCAGTTGTAGTTCTTTATTTCCATACTAGAAAGTGAGAGATGTTGGCGGACAATATAGGTTATAGATAAGGATGCTGGTTGCATTTGCAATTTTAACAACTACTATTTCTGCTTGCCTGGCTAGTTGTTCTCACTGCTACTTTGTTGCTTACTACAAGGTCTCTTGTATGTAGTTGACCATCTTTTTTTATGAGAACAGGGACATTGTCCTTTCTTGCTACTTGGCTAATCTTTTTGAGATTTGGGGCTGATTATTGTGGGTTTAATTTGTCCATGACTCATGTTCGCAAGTTTAGACATGTACATAGTGGAGCGGTTTATGGTTATCTTTGTTTTCTTGTCTATTTCTCTTTTGCAGAGGAATTCTGTATTTATGTCATGAAAAAAGCCTACAGGTGGCTGCTTTTGTTGATGGATGTCATACTCGTCTAGTCTATTACAGCTCCAAGAAATTTGAACTGGCTGGGGCTAAATATGCAGCACAGTGAATGAACTGACAACAGCTAGCGAATCAGAGTTGGCCGCCCTATTCTGTTTCCAAGCGGCAACCCTGCAAGCAGGCTGCACTTGTGCAGTCTGGTTAAGAGAATAAGGATCGCAGTGGAGAGGTAAATCCAGTACCCAAAAAAAGCAGCTGAAAATGGACGGTCCGATTAGCACAGATATCGCACCCTTGCTGTAAACTATGGCACAATGTGCGCAGGTTATTTTCAGATTGAACGCAGAATAACAAGATATTTTTGGTCCTCGCCAAACTTTAGCATCTTTCACTTAATTAAATAAACATTTCATCTCTTCTGTCTTGTCTTTTTTTCACTTCAGCCAGAATATAGGACCACCACTACAGCTGGCCTCCTCCAGGAAGCCTGCACCAAACACTTTACATGCTTATGCAGTGATGGTTTCTGTAGCAATGTGTTCTACATGACGAGGTTGCTAACCCAATGCACACATCTCTTTAGTCACTTTTTACAACATGCATGGAGGTGAAGCGGTCCTATTCTTTCCTCCCAAGTAAGTGGCTCCAGGATTCATTCTCTTCCTCACTATGAATTAATTAATGATTGATGTCCAATTCCTTGTTGGTTCGCATCTTGTGTTTGTACAAATGAAGAAACTCTGTGTTTAATGACAAAGTTATTGTTCATTGCAGAATCATAGAACCATACATGTCATTCAGAACATTATCAACCCTACCAATACTCAATCCCATCTAGAAATTTAATTTCCAACTCTGATTATCAAATTGTTAAGAAGGACACTGTAGCCAATAGTCATTTGGAGAAGTTCAAAGAGGAATTCTTCAACATTTGTCTTTCATCTTCACATTGTATATACACGATGACAATAATGATTATATTGTCCTCTTATTGTAAGTTAAGCATTTGATCCTTCGATGTTTTCCATTTGGTTAATGTCCATAATACAACCAACACCTCATTAGCTTGGCTTTTATGTCCAAAAGAACTCTCCTTTGGAGGTTTATGTTTCCATTAAAATCCATCAGGTCCTATACTTTTTTCTGTTTTTGCAAGTGCTTAGATATCCAATTTGTCTTTATTCATCTCTTCCATCAGTTCATCTTTCTTTCCATTGATACTTATGTCTGTTCCATGTTCAATAAACCATATTTTGTAATCTGTGTCAGTTTGAGGTTTTAAGGACATTTATTTTTCTCTGCATTTACTTGTAAACAGTTTGTAAGAAATATTTGATAGTTGTTTTTATGGTAAATTCCTGTTATCAGAATTGTACAGTCGACCCAGCTGTAAATGGGTACCCAATTTACTTTTAGAGAAAAAAAGACAGCGAGGAAGAAAACTGGTCACCTCATAAACTTCTTCTTCGTACACTTTCAAACGTCAGCTTGAATATACCTAAAGGTCGCAGTGGTTAGCTAAGGCTATCAGTATCTCCATAGAGCTTGTCCAGGAATGGTATCAGTGATGGTCACACATGCTTTCTCTGTTCCTCGTATGTTGGAAACCTTTGTAGCAGATGCTCAGCAGTCATTTTGTCAGTATCGCAGACACATTCAGCTGAATGTCCTATTCTTAGTTTTTTGAGCAGATAGTGTCTTGGTCCATCATGGCCGATGCAGAGTCTAAAGATGACTGCCTGCTCACCTCTGTTGAGCTTGTAATATGCATCATGTGGTTGATGACCTGCATGCTGTTTCCCACTTATTTCTGTATCTACACCTGGTAAAGTCTTGGTCTCTTCATAAGTTATACCTATATCAGGTTAAGATAGCTTTCCACCTTCTCTTGACAGTCAGTCAGCTTTTCATTGTCAAAAATATTGCAGTATATTGAGTGTTCTATGTTCTTGGTCAATAGCTCTTGCCCCTTCCCTCTGTATATTGACTTCATAGAACAGAGAAGGGTGACCACCAGTAGCATTGGATGGACCCCTATGAGACGGGAGGCGCGACATTATCATCGCCTTTCTCCACAGAATGAGCACCGCACTGCTTTCTCTTTATTCGTGTCCTAATTAAGCAAAAATTAAGTTGCACTATTTAGTTAGACTTGTGCCTCAGTGTTTCCGTTGTCAATAGGCTTTTTAGTCAGGTTTGTTCTCCCTCGCCCTTGACTGTCTCCAGTATGCCTGCAGGGCAACAGGTTTGTATCGCCGCTTGGTCTGGTCCCTACCCTGTGACCTGTCCGGCTTGGAAGGTCCTACTCATAGCTATGCTACCACAAGCAGTGATATTATAGTCATGGGGGCACACAAACTCCTCTACCTTGACATGGTGGAGATACGAGAGAGGAGATCTCCTAAACAAGCTGTGGCATCGTATATTGAAGTCTCTAACACTTCATCCCTGACAGCAGAGCCTGCCATGGGACTACCTTTACCTTACTCAATGCCAGTCTTTGTGACTTAACATCTCTATCAATTACAGTTTCAGAGTAACAGCAAAATGAACTTTGCTTTTACTTAAATTAAAAAATGTCACCTGTTGCTATAATTAATAACATTATTTTTATTTGTTTCACATGATAATAGCCATAAAAACATATCAATTCCAGAAAAACATAAGTGAATGCTGCTGAGAACAACAGAACAAAAAAATTCCTTCAATGTAGGTTACTTACTGAGTGTTTGCTATAGATATATAAACCTTTTTTTTTTTTGCGACCGTCTTATTTCTTATTTCTCTATTTCCCAAGGCGGTGTGCGTTGCACTACGGTTTTTATTTTGCTCATGTCGGCCCAGTGCATCCGACTTCACCATGCATTTTATTTAAGGGTCTGCTTCCTCCTGCATTTTCTAAGAGTTTGCTTCCCTGGGGTAACCGCCTGTGCTGAGATGGGGATTGAACTCAGCACCTTCGGATTGTGAGCCGTGTCACTTAACCACTAGCCCACGCCGCCCCGTTATCAATAATAAAATTGAGACTGAAGATTTAGCACAGGAACTGAGCTGACAGTATCCAGAGACTCATAGATGGCTGCTTGCATTGGATCAGCGAACAAGAGCTGACCAAGACCCTATTCTGCCTCCAAGCTCCGACCCTGAAAACAGGCTGCACTAGTGTAGCCTGGGTAAGAGAAAGGGGATTGGAGTGGGAAGGCAAATCATGTATCTGAAAATATGAGCTGAAACAAGATGTGTTGGGTCAAAAGGGGCAGATATCACATCCTAGCTGAAAACTACAACACAATGTCCTTTTTCAGAACAAACACCCTTAAAGAAACACTAACAATAAATATTCAGACCAGCAATTATCTAACAAAAACTACTGTTATTTTATTTTCTTTCAGAATCTGATACAAAAGTAGCACAAAGAAGGTCATTATCAACATTTAAATTATTATTTACAATTATTAAATTAAGAACAGGTTGTAATAGCAAGTGCTATGTCAAGCATATTTCAACTAAAAGACAAATACCGTACTTTGTTTATGCAACAGATAAAAACATTTCAAGAAATTTTAACTCACAACTCCAAGTTGTATTCATATACTTAACATTTTCCAGTCCTGAATCATTTTTTAAAATTTATGTCTTTCATCCGGGATAAGTTGCCCCAACTCCATATGACAAATAGTTATTTTAAAAGTAAAATAAATTAGGATTAAACAAAGTCTGAATTGGATGTGTGTTGAATAGTAGCGTGTAATCCACATGCATGATCGTTACTCTAACCAAATAATTAATTATTTCTTGCGTCTATGGTAAATGACAGCTTACCAATGCACGAATCATCAGCCCTCTTGTATGTGACGAACTAAATGACAGAACATAACAAATGTGTTCAGAAGTCGGGATCAGGTGAAAATGAATGTCTTCTGGGCAGCCTGTTCTGGGCGTGTTACAAGCTATCAAGGGTTAAGGCAGCTTGCCATTTAGCTACTATAAATATTTTCTGTTACATTTTAGAATTCAGAAAATAAATTCATGAAATTATGTCTTTAAATGCAGACGGCCTTAACACTTAGTTTAGTTGAGACAATTTTGAGCATTTTGTTTTACTATAATAATAAACAAAGTTTCAATGAATCTTCCATAAAGGGATACAATTTCACAGATATAAACTTCGTTCTCACTTATGATTCAGTTTATCTTCCAACTTTCGAAACTCGGCATTTGAAATAGCTTCAACCTCATCAACAACCTGTGAAGTATATGTATTAGAAAATTGCATAAATATTTACAAATATTACCATGGACAAATTTTGATTAAAGTCATGCCTCTGAGACTCTTAAATATTTCAAAGCACTGAACATAAACGTGACAATTAAAACCCCAAATTGGCTATTTTTTTAAAATCGGCAATTAATTATAACATATATATATTATTATAATGGAGTAATGCAAACATATAACATGTACCAGTAAAAGTCTGCTTCTACGTCCAATGTCGCTTTACCTGCCCTGCTTGTATAGCTGCTCAGGATCAAATCTGCGGCGCGTTCAGCAATGGCTAATACTGAAGTGGACTAGTTTCCTGGTATCGTTTCTCCATCACTGCAATGTCCTGGTGAAAATGGTCACCGTTATCATCACTAATCACGCCACAGTTGCCGGGGAAGAAGTCCAAGTGGAAATGGAGAAAGTGGATCTTTAAGAACATATTGCAGCTGTTTTATGAGTTGATAGCAGTCAGCGACTCATTACTCGCATCAGGGTCAGCAAAACAGAGATGACAAAGACCCTATTCTGCCTACAAGATTACTAATATAGTCTGACTAAGAGAATAGGAATCGCAATGGAAAGCCAACAAAAAATACAATTTTTACAAATTAATTTAAAAGAAAAATTAATATTTTATTTGCACAAAGGAATTACAAAATAAACAGAGAAAAATACCTGCTCCACAGACTGGACCTCTGGGATGTAAAATTGGAGCATATTCTGGACACCATTCTTGAGTGTAACAATAGAACTTGGGCAACTGCTGCATGAACCTTGCATCTTCAGTTTCACAACGCCTTTATCAAACCCCTGAAAAAAAGGCAGTCGTGGTAGAAAAACCGCACCACAGATGAAAATAAATGATCAAATACTAGAATTGGTAAGCAGCTTCTTCTATCATGAATACATAATAACGGAGGACGGTAGATGAAAAATAGAAATCAAGAGTTTTCATCAGCATGAGACAAATATTGACATCTAAATAAATAATTTTAAAACGTAATGATTGTGATTAAGTGTTATGTATACTCCCCATTACTGCAAGGTGAAGTGAACAAATCGTGTTAGAAGAGAAATGAAGCAGATAAAGTGGTGATGTTGTTGAATGCCTACAATGAGTAGGATTACTCTTTTGTGCGTCATGAAAAGGACATTAAGTGGAGGGTTGTCGTAGCTTTCCTCGCATCATTGATCTGTGCCTCAATATCCTGCAGTCTAACATTCTCAGTTATACAGATAGCAGTATTAACGCATGTGTGGAGGAATTTGTGCTGCACATACACCACCAGTCGTCATCTGCTGGGACAAACTGATTGTTGTAGCACCTGTAGCCTGGACACTTGATGGTGACATTATCCTTTAAGTTGGTTTCCTGGATCATGAGGATGTCAAAACTGTATACCATTCTTTGAGAGATGGCTGCTCGTTGGTTGGTATTGCAACAGTTCCAGTAACCTATGAGGATATATTTTAGGTCAAGCCTCTATGTTTTCCTTCTACCTTTTCTCTTCTAACCCCTTCTCTTTCACTCACTCTTCTTCTCTCCTTCTGTTTTCATTCTTTCTATGGCCCTTCACTGAAGGTATCAACAACAGAGCACAATCTCAAGTTTGTTTTTTTAAAGTAAATGAATGTCTTTATTTTGTGGTGATAGATAAATGAGACCATCAGTATCCCCAGGTCAGGACGCTAATCTGGTCGGTCGACTGTCATTCAAGATTGTTTAGTTAGATAGCTTTGTCCTAATATTTATTTTCAATCTATAATAGGTGTCTATGCTATGACACCATTTTTTAATATACTGACAAAAATAAATGCAAAGATAAGACAGACAGAGATGGTTATATTCACTGGATGTTTATCAGAAGGGGAAAGCTGATCACATTAACAACAGGCATAACTTATTTTGTGAAAGTACATTACAGTTAAGCAACAAGACATGACACATCACAACTAAAGCAGGAAATGATAGAGCACACATACAGAAAACATAATTGCACATACTGATTTACAAAGACCTTGACTGTTCTGGGAATGCTTACATCTTAACTAAATATCAAACTGCTTTCTACTAATAAATGAACCCATCAATAACAAGAAGCAATATAGTGCTTGCAGTCAGCCACAAGTCTAATCATGTTATATGGATAAAATCTACACTTTGATCATAGTTTCTTGTAAGGCCTACATTGTATGCTGTACAATATAACAAGACATTTATATAGTTTCGTTCTCTGGCAATAACTTTGAGCTGTTTGTTGTATGTGTCCCAAGAATGTCTCCCAATTAGGCCCTTCATTGCTTTAAATTTTTACATTAGGACAAGTAAATGCCTGGAAAAGACCAGATAAAGTTAGCAATGGCTGAAAATGGACTGGAAAACATATTTGCCTTGTTTTTCAAGGACATTGTGACTTGTAATATTTTACTGTAATAGGAGATGCTTCCCATTGAGCAAACTGGTAATAGCTATGGGGACCTTCTACACAATCTTCAATGATGCAGTGTAAGTTACTAATAGCTTCCTTTGGATTAGCAGACTTCTGATAAAAGCTAATAATTAGTACCTCCCCACACCTCTCATCACCCCAAAAAATAACAACTATATAACTATTGATGTTTCATTGTCATTCTCATCAGTTCTCAATCTTGCAAGCACTTTTTTTTTTAAACTGGTAAAAATGAAGACAATGATTAATATTTTACCATATAAACAATATCACCACCATCTTCCTGAACTGTTGGTCTGATTCTTGTATCAAGCAACTCTTTAATTAGAGATACAGTTTCATCATCATCTTGTTGGGAAACTGTAAAAAGAAGAAAAAATAAATTATAATTTTTTTAATTCAAACAGCTGAAAGGAAATTCAGTTCTGATAAATGGCACAGTAAACTTTGAATGAGGCCTTTATGTAAATATACTGTTGTTATGGGTTAAACCATAAATGACATTTACCAAATGCCTTATCAAGTTAGATAAATACCATCCCTTATATTAATTCATAACTGAACTGAACTCTCCTAATTCATGTGTCACAAGGACTGGAATGTTTGATAATTTAATTTCAGAGGCCAGTGCTATGCAACTTGATATACTGGGTGTGGCATAGACATGACTTATAGAGGCAGGATACATGAGGAAAAGTCCATGAATGAGACATATGAATTTTGTTCAACAGAAATCTTGAAAAATATGTTTGTGGATACTGGACACACAAACTGTAATCTGTTGAGGGCTAAATAAATATTGCCACTTTACAAACATATGCACCAACTCAAGAACAAAGTGATGGACCCTCAAATCAATAAAACCTACTGATGTTGTGACACTACTGGGAGATAGGAAGTCTAAAATAGGAAGATACAAATATAAGAATGTAGTATGACAATTTTACTTGGGAAAACTACTTGACACAACAATAAATGAGGTGGGTCGGGTAGTATCAGAGTGTCTAAAACCTACCTGCATCGATAAAATATACTCCTTAATTGGCATAGCACCACATGAGATCCAAAGAAGAGTTGCAACATTAAAACAAGACAAACAGAAGCACGACATAAAATACCCAATGTTTGGACATCAGGCACAAAGCAAAAGACTCAAATCCAGACGGATCTATAGCTGATCTATAGCATCAGGGTCAGCAAACCAGAGCTGCCAAGACTCTTCTACACCTCCACGCGGTGATCCTGGATAACAGGCTGCAACAGAGCAGACTAGATAAGGAGAAGGGATCGAAGAGAGAATACTAATCCGGTACTAAAAAAATGGTTGTTGAAGTCGGATGTGTTGGACCGAAAGGTGTATTCAAGCTGTAAACTAGGAGACAACACATTTCGTTCTCTGGACTACATTCTGCTACTTAAGTCCCTTTCAGGGTTTGGTAGCGGGAGATTGAGAACGAACGAAGCCAAGCCAAGCCAAGTCCAGACATAGTTTTCTAAAATCAACAAACCTGATACAGATAAGCCCTGAAAGCCACAGAATCAAGAGATGCACGAACCAAGTTTTGGTGGCAACATTTGTTGCAATGGTTCTACAATTTCAAGATGACATGCGTGCCCGAGACTTCTGTCTCACCATCTCTATCACAAAAAAAGAGGTTCTACATCAACCGGCTCTAGATAGGGCCTATTCAGAACCTTTAATCAAGGTACGCAGCCACTGTTTAAAAAAATGTGAACAGATTTATGTATCTTGGCAGTACTCTGTCTCAGGTTATTCACATAGATGATGAGATGAACACAAGAATGGTCAGGGCAAATGTAGCATTTAGTAGACTTCATAGTACGGTGTGGGATATGCAAGGGGCCAAGACTCAAACAAAAATGAAGGTCTATGCTATAGTCGTTCTACCTACACTCCCCTCCTATATGCAGGTGAGCACTGGACTGTCTACAGTCGTCATGTCAGAAATTAAACCACTTCCATACCTGTGAAAAATACTGAGGATTAGATGGCATTGAGGCAGGTCATGGTGTAAAATACAGATATGTTAGCTTGATCGGACATGAAAAGCATACACACCATGATATGTGCAGCACAGCTAAGATGGGTTGACCATGTGTTACGCATGTTGAATCAACGTCTACCAATAGAGCTACTCTATAGTGAACCACAAAATGACAGAGTAACTGGTAGGCTGAGGAAAAGGTGCAAGTACACACTTAAGAGATCCATGATCCAGCGTGGTTCTTCTTCTTCTTCATTCGTTCTCAATCTCCTGCTACCAAGCCCTGAACAGGGCTTTGCCAGCAGCAGGATGTAGTCCCGAGAACAGAATGTGTTATGTCGCTAGATTAAAGCTTGATTGTGATATTTGCACCTTCCGGTCTGGCCCATCCAATCGCACAGACTGACACAGCACTATTGCGAAGGGTGTTCAGAGACATGAGGTATCAAGAATAAATGAGGATATTCAGAGAAGATCCCTTCAACAACTCTTCTTCGACCCTGGTGGAAGGGGGTGTCCTATTTCCTTGTACTAAGCGTAACAGATAATTCAAGGCTCACATTGGCATATTTAGCCATCTTCGAACTCATGCGAACAGTGAAGGTTGACAAAGTGATCCTCATCGATTACGATGGGCGAAGAACACCAAATAGGATTAAACAGTGCATGCACTTAGTTAGGTACAGAAATTGCTCATCTGAAATTCTATTCAAATTCAAACTGTTACATGCATGGACATATCTGCCAAAGTAGAAGGTTTAGACTCAGAGGATGTTGTCTGCATTTGTATACAACAACAATATCGTAGCAAATTAATTCAGAAGGTCCACAGCATCAGATAAGCAGAGAAACCCACCAAACTCCATCCAAAACGCATCTCCAAACATTAAGACATATTCTGACCAATGTGAAATAAGTTGCATGGTTTTTGTATATGATATGCTTTACTGAATCAACATTGCTGCATTCTGGACAGACTCATAGCTCAGTCTCCTTCAGCAAAGATTGAAGGGTATGGATGATGGTTCATGTAGATTGCTGATTATAAACTCCTGCAATGTGCAGAATTCTCAACAACCAGCAGGTCATTGATTGGTTCCAGTGTGTTCTGCTATCCACGTATAATGTTTGTACTTTCAAAGCCAAGATGCCCAATCTTAGCATATAAGAATAATGTAAAAACTATTACAGTACAATGGTTTTTTTTTAAAACAACTTTCCATGTAATGATTTACAACAGACAAGCACATCAACATCAAGGGAACAATAACTGATTTCACATGATTTTCTATTTCAATAAAACTGCTTCTATGATATTGTATATTTACACTTCTCTGTACCATGCACAATTGTACTTAGTAACCATTAATGACATGCATTGTAGGGAGCCTGGGAAAGCAAAGGTGGCCAGCGTGATGTTGACCACATCACCCTTAGTATGCCGATGGTCAAGAAAAATATGGATCTAACATCATATTCCCAATACGTCACAAGTGGCGTGAAATCAAGATCTTTACTATAGTAGGGCACTGTGTTATATTCTTACCTCCCGAGTAAAGAGCCATGGTATTCACACAGGAATAGATGGACAAACAATGCAAGCTAATAATAAGAATAAGGTATACATTTCTCATTGACTACCAAAACCACTTCTTGCTATGCAAGCAAGTAATAGAGTCATACAGAGAATCTTTGCTAAGACAGACATACTTCTCTAACATTTTATTTATGTATAAACTTCTATTAATATCTTAAAAATAACAAATGGATTATAATATAAATAATGCACTTACCTGTGTCACCAGACGGTTTATCATCTGTCAACACAGGAATTCCAGTGGCAAAGAAATCCATAATCACAGCAAAAATCTCAGGTTTAAGGACTGCCCAGTCTATATCATCATCAACCTGCATGAAGTCATAAAAGCAGATGAAAGACAGGTAATAAAATACACACATGACACAACTGCTGATGGTGATTAATTATTACATATTCTTGTCTCAGTTTCACTCAAATACAAAGCACAGGGCAACCGTTAGAGTTGGACCCCTTACAGGAAGCTTGTATCAAAGCACAAATGTGCACTCTTGCAGTGGTAGTTTATGTAGAATTTTGTTTTATGCAATGAGGTACAACTCTCTTTAGACATCTTTTTTGACAAGCTACAAACTATATAATCGTCTTATTATTTCGTCTCAGGTATCATTCAGGTGGATTTTAACATAGCCTTATGACAAAAATAAGTTAATACCAAGTTTAAAGAGATGCATATAAAAGCTAAAGAGATTTTAACATATCATTATGACAAAAATAAGTTAAAACCAAATTGAAAGAGACATGTAAATACTAAAGATATTGACAAATTCAGTAGCTTTACTCGCGCAGGTGATGCATTAAATTGGTTGCAAACCCCCCAATTTCACAAGAACTTACTTTTGTTACTGTAATAGAATCCTTTGAAAAGAACACTCCTTTAACACCATCAATGCGAAAAAGCATTCTGTGGAACATACAAAATATGAGAATTCCTATGATTTTCTTCTTTTTGATAATCAGAACTAAGATCTCTAACAATTTATTATGTGTGTGTTGTGTTGCTTCAAATATATCTTTAGGTTTATTTAATAGATTTACATACGACAATATGCATCCAGAGTGGTTTGCCAGAGTCTATGTGTATAAGGACAAGAATAGCACCACTGCCCCACAGAGAGCATGTCGTAAGAGGCAACTGACTGTGTGACATGGCATAACACTTAACGCCATGGTTCGGTGGTTTGTTAAGAGCAGAATAGATTGCACCTAACAGGCTGCGCGTCCACTTTGCTCTAGTGTTTTAGTCTATCAAGATAGACTCGCACATCAGTTAACCACACTCCATAGTAGAGTAATAAGCTGCTCGAGCCTAGTTCTTTTCTTAAAAATCTTCGCAGACCCCCCCCCCCCCCCCCCCCCCATATTTGCGTTGTTAATCAAGTTCCCTTCCTTATTTTTATCAAAGTTATTTATTTGCTGATATTTATCTGGCATTTTCTTTTGTGTTTTTGTATAGATCATTCATATTTCCTTTTACTGCAGCTTCCTCTACCTCTTTTGTCATCTCATCAATATGCTGTCTCCTACTTCTTTGTTAGATGCAGTGTATATATCCGAGTCGAGGCTTTAGAATTTCTGGTTTTGCTTCTATTAAAACCGAAATATCATGTTTAATTGTGGACAACAAATATGAAAAATGGTGGTTTGTGAAAGACAGATAATGATGGCATATTGTAACCATAATTTCAAGCTTGGTTTGTTTAGTTTTCATTGTTCGCAAACACAGTTACTGTAATTTCTTTGGACATTGAGATAACAATCTAGTAAACTAGGTCAACATGTAAAGGGCTGGGAGTTTGAGCTCAAGCATTAGCAACAACAACACACAAAAAACCAATACACAAATATAAGCAAGCAAATGGCTTTATTGAATGAAATTTAATTAGCAATGAAAATGAGCATATTTTTTAAAAATTTGTTTTTGCGTTGCACACTGTTTTTATTTTGCGCCTGTCTGCCCAGTGCATCCGACTTCGGCATGTATTTTCTAAGGGTTTGCTTTCCCTGGGTAACAGCCAGTGCTGAAATGGGGATTGAACCGAGCACCTTCAGATTGTGAGCCGTGTCACTTAACCACTAGGTCACGTCGTCGCCAAATGAGCATATGAAGAGATGGGCAAAGCATTTAGAAGAACTTTTAAACAGACCAGCATAACAAGATCCCTGCAGAGATTCAGTCTGCAAAAATGGAACTGCAAGTTAATTGCGAGAAACTAAACAAAGAAATAAAGAAAGCTATAATCCTACTAAAAGACAGCAAAGAAACTGATCCAGATAGTATCTCAAGAGAAGCAATGAAAGCAGACATCAACACTTCAACAGAGATATTATACAAATTACTTGGTAAAGTTTGAGAAAAGAAAAAAAGAAATACCAACAAACCAGAAGGAAGACAATGTAGTCAATTTGACCAACAACAACAACAAAAAACAGATCTGCAGCAGTGTACAAATTATAGAGGGAAAATGTTACTATCAGTGCCTAGGAAAATATTTAACAGGATTATATTAGAGAGATTAAAAGAGGTCATAGACAAACAGCTAAGAATCTTCTCTGAGTATAATGACAGAACAGTTTCTACAGGATGAGGTGAATGGCCACATGCCAAACCTTCTTTTGCTAACTCTTATGATTTGCCTGGCAGGTTACAGTGCAATTATTCTTTGCTTCCATTTCAAGTCCCAGTAACACATGAGCTACACAATTATTATTACAAAATAATGCAGACCAGTCTGTGTATATATTGTTTTGTATCTGTGACTCCTAAAAATGTATTCTGCTGCTATAAAATCTTTTTTTATGGCAGGAGACATATGCACCACATAATGCCTCCATTATTTACAATTCCAGTCTCTGTCAAGCACTGTCTCTTGTTTTGTTCCAAATGGCTTAGTTCTTAGTCAACCTGTACTTCTACAGGTGCAGATGTCCCTGTGCAGGTTCCAGCTCCGGTATGAGCTGGATGTAGCTGGGAGAAGGATTTTGTGCTTAGCGGGCTAGGCTCGAGCAGCTTAATATGTTGGTGCGTTGGGGACAATCGCTTATGGAGAGTGGTTGACCAATGTGCGAGTATATCTTAATTAGACTTAAACATTAGAGCAAAGTAGACCCCAGCCTGTTAGGTGCCATCTATGCTGCTCTAAACAAACCACTTAACCATGACTGATGTTATGCCATATCACACAATTAGTCACCTCTTACGACATGCTCTCTGTGAGGCAGTGATGCTATTCTTGTTCTTGCCATACACAAATATCCCGGCAGACGACTTGGGCTTAGATATTCTAAAATACAGACAGTCAACTGAACTGCTTACTTTGCAAGAGGAGAACAATAAGCACTCTGTGGATTGGGAAAATCATATGTGCCAGATTCTAAAACCTGAACTCCAGGCATGAACTTCAGGCTGTTTGGGTTTGGTGTATCTTGGGTCTGAATGAACATAGTGCGCACTGCATAGTTATGAAGAGAAAATGATAATCAGTAGTACATGCAGCATCTTTGAAAGCTATATGAATTATAAACCATTTAATAGTGATACTATATATCTCACCTAGATGTCAGTTTAATTAAAGGAAAGGGGGGAAACCCCACTAAAAATGTACACTTCTAACAATTAAAGAAATGGATGTTCTATTTTACATGCACCATCTCTTCTCCACTGTTTTCTGCTTATGATCAACATATTTATCTCTTAAACCAAATTTTTTGTACTGAATTCTTCAACATCATGGCTGACTTCATGGTTTGACACTTCAATGAGTTTACTAAATGTATATTGCAACAATAGTTGATACAGTAATCACTTTAATGTTACAGATGACATATTTTGTGTGTATGTAAATCTATAGTAACAATAAATTTACCTTGCTGGAATTTAAATCCTACAGATCTATTTTGCAGCACATCTGTGGACTGGATTAAGCTCTGTTTTAACAAAGGAGCACTGAACAGATACCTTGACCAAGTAGAGGTTAATTCTTCAGGGACATGACTTTGAAAAACAGCCGAAATCAAAGGTGCTGACCTGAATACACATAAACACATAAATACAAACATACATATTTTTCAATATCAACTTAATATGTAAATTACTTTATGTTTGATCAATTGTAAAGTCTACTAAAATCCCTTTTGTTGCTTTCTGGTTTGACTGCAAGTCAAATGTCTATGCACAGTCTTATGTGTTTTATTAATGTGAGCATCAACTTTAAGGAGTGTGAATACTTGAAGTTTATGTTTTGATTTGTTTTTCCACATTTTTAAATGGTTTGAGAACATCATTAGAATTTATAAGAGACTAAAAAAATAGAAATACATTTGCTTTGGTCAGCTAAGTGTGGTCACAGTCACATATTTATTCACTATTAATTTATTCACATGTGTAAAATGTATTAAATGCTTTTTGAAATAGGTAAAATCTGCTTATTTATTATGAAAAAAATGTGTATACTCAGCCACTCTGCTATCTTGTTATAATTATTATTAAAACTACTAGCAGCAGGCTGTCATACATTTTTTTTAACAGCAAAGGAGTGATGAAACATATCAAAATTCATCTGCTAATGAAAGTTTCTGTATGGTGATATATGTCTGTGTCAGCAAGTATTATGAGTGAAGTAGGAAATTCAGAAATGATATGAATTATGTAACAGATTGTTCTCAACTGGAAAAGGTAGTAGTGACACCAGTGTCATATGCAGCAGTTGAACATATTGTGATGAAAAATCATAAAGTGATTTTGAATTAAATAGCTGCAATTCTGGGCATCAGTCAAGGTTCAACACATCACATCATCCATGATGTGCTCCAGTTCCAGTGTCTGCAAGGTGGATGCCATGGCAGCTGACTCTGGCTGTGCTATGGTAACGACGTTCGTGCTGTTTTTGTGGGCAGCATGCTTTTGCTGAGTCTCCGTGATTGCTATACTCTCTGCGATCTGAGCACCATTGGTGAAAATTCGGAAAACTATGTGGTGTATGATTGGCTATATATAACATAAAAAGATTTTTTTTTAGAGGAATTCATGCACTTTATAGACACTGTGGGACGTGTGTCAAACACAACGGGGACTAGCAAAATGATACAGTTGTGTGCCACTTTTTCTTTATAAATTTTATTTAACAAAACATTTTGTATGGTTTTCATTTGAAGCACTATTGTACATCTTTTCTACTTCTTTGCAAATATTGGGCCATATTTTAATAATCATTAATCCACAACTAACTGTTTTTTAATTGTATAATTTGGCCCATCTGTATTGCTGCCTTGCAATACAATTAGAACCAAATGTCACTGGTCCCTGTTTATAAAATGAATATAAAGGATGATGTAGCACTTTATAATCCATAGGTTATTTTAGGTTAATGTCCTTTGATCAAGGAGCTTCACAAGGATACCGGTGCCATAATTCGGCTGGGTGGTACTTTCTCTGACAGATTCCCCGCAGCTTCTGGTTTCAGACAGGGATGTGTTCTTGACCCCGACCTATTCTGCAGGGCCGTTGACTGGCTTCTTGACTGCCCAAGCGCACACCAAGAGGGTACTGCTATTGATCAATCTATATTCACTGATCTCGCCTATGCGGACGACATTGTCCTGTTTGACACAGACAGCTTTGCCCTGCAGTGCTCTCTGGAAATGCTAGACAGTGAAACACCCTCTCTAGGCCTGTCTATATCCTGGACCAAAACCAAAGCTCACAACCTCGTTTCTGACACAGCACCCCCGGGCATCAAAACCCAAGGTCACACTGAGGAGGGCACCAACAAATTCATCTATCTCGGTAGCATGATATCATTTGATGGGTGCAGCTGACCCGATATGTCAAGGCGGATCGGACTAGCTGCATCTGCTATGCACGACCTCCAACGTGTGTGGAGTAATGGCAAGATCTCCCTTGAGACAAAAATATGGATCTACCAGCCCTCCTCTACGGCCCCAGAACCTGGACATTGCTGAAACATGATATGTCGAGACTATAGGCCTTCCACACGTGCAACCAGCAGCGTATCCTAGGCATGACTACATCCGCAACGTGGAGGTCTTTGCCAAAACAGGCCTTCTCCTAATCTCAGACACACTTGACCGCTGCCAAGTTTCTTCGTTCGGTCATGTTGTACAGCTGGACGAGGAAACAAAGCCGTTCCTCAGCGCCAAAAGACTTCCCCCGACCGGATGGAGGCGCAGAAGAGGCTGTCCCCGTATAGTATGGCTCCAACATATAACCTCCACCTTCATCCTGGACCCATGCCGTAAAAGTGGGTCATGGATGTGGCCTACCAATGCAACAGACCTCAGATGCCTAAGCGAACATTATTATTATTATATAAGGGAAACAAAGGGAAGTAAGTTTTAAAGATTGGCATGGGCCCACCTGTGTGTCACCATGGTAACAACAGCTATTATTGGTATGGTATAACATATTTTTATGGAAAATGGTATAAGGAGGAGTGACATCACGTGGAAATACAAAGTAAAAAAACAGCAAACATAAAACCAATATGAAGTGAACAAGAAAATTAATAACGTGAATTAAACGTGAACAAGAGTGTAACTCAAGCATCTTTAGAAACCAGAAAAGTAAACCTTAAATGAACCAAAAAATAGTCCTCCACTTATATGAAGATAGGAACCAGAGCATGTTCAAGTAGTATGATTTCTTCAAAAAGCAGGATTCTGTCCTGTTTTTGTCTCCATATGCATTTTGGTCACAGAAAAATAACATACCATAAATCACTTGCAAATGCGAGCAAAAGCTAAATAAATTTTACAGAAATCATACCAAATGTTGATATAAATTTGTTCTTGCATTAATCAACTTCCCTTAGCGATTAGATCTTGGGGGTCTAACTAATAATGCTGGAGGTATGTGGCTTTCCTTCCCAGTCCGGCAGAAACCAAAAATCTTCTTACTCTTTCCCAACCACAGGGAAAGGGTCTACAACGTCACAGTCCTTATCGCCTGGCAAGCTGATTCCAGGGATGGAATACCTTACAATGAAAAGAGAACTCGTCCCAGTGGCTCCAATCAATGTTCCCCACTTTGTTTGCATTGCCCTTTATGGACCCAGTAGAGTGCCCAGGGTCAGAAAAAAGTTTTTCTATCTCTTAGGACCCATGTTAAAATCCTGCTCACATTGATTCATTTTTGTTTTCATGCTTCAAAGTTTTCGTCTAAATATTTGCTACTATGACTTAGATCTGCATTTGAGTCAGCTCCAACAAGAATCATTTCACAGGCTTTCATGCCCACCCCAACAGCCCTCCTATTTGCCTCACTTTATTTCATTCACAAATTGCTGAGATAGCCTGGTATGGGTCAAACACTCTAGCGGCATCCATTTTCAGTACTGGTTAATCCTCTTTAGCAGGTTTCAACTTACAGGGTCATCATTCATTGATTTAGATAAACCTAGCTTGCTATCTACTTCAGTCCCACCAATGTCTTGGTCTCCTTTTCTTTCAAAATGAGTGGGTTACAGTTTCTTTGAGCTTCATCACCACACTTATTATGAATATTATAAGCACAAATATAAGTACGAATACTGTACAGTATTATAATCACAAAAGTAAGTACTACACATGTGTATTATGAAGCGTACTGTAATCATAAAATAAAGTTATGTACCAATACAAGTTAATATTACAAATAACAAAAATAAGTATTAATAATAGTTCACAGTATTCACAAAAATAAGTATGAAAACTTTATTATTAACAAATAAAACAGATCATGTGAACAATTTAAAAGAAATGCATTATGCACAACTTTGTAAATCAACTGAAGAAAAACATACCACACAATCAATTTTGAAACAGAGCGCCTGGTTGGTTTAAAAACCATATTTAAAAAAATATTTGTATAAACGAACGTGTTTGAATGCACGGTTCTGGTTATAATTGAAAACATTTGCAAGAGGGAATGTTCATATAGTAAGTGTTCACTTAGCTAATGTTCACACAGCTGGGTACCATTGTTGTTAAATTATTTCACAAACAATTATAACTTGCAGTAAATGGTACTAAACTTTATCAGATGAAATAATATAAGACAACAACAACAACAAAAATGTTCACATAAATATCCTTTTTACATACATGTCCTCATGACAGTTTGCAAATGACACAATTCAATGTCCATTATAAACTTCAAATCCAAGCATATAACTCCATGTTTATAGAATCACCAGCCATTCCTTGTCACCACAACCATAATCCCTTTATACAATTTACTTTGGAACCGATAATGATTAACCATTATATATATCACTGTACACTAGGACTTTCTGTTATCAAGTACACACATTATGTAATGATGATCTTACATAACACCACATAGTATAATTATTCAGCACTATATATTTAGTACATATACTTAGGTTAAAGTGTCTTTTGCAAGTTATTTACATAATGTGTGTAACATCTTTATTCTTCAATAAAAAAAAACATATTCTTATGAATGGGAGATTGTGAATATTAATTAGCTGTTGGTGTGTCCTTAACAGTATGATTATGCAATGGAGAGATGTGTCAGACTCCAAATCCTTACTTTGGAAGGTACCCAGAATCTAGTGTGACCTACAAAGTCCAAAAGATTTATTAGGGCCAGATACATGGCCAAATGGGAAATAGAACATACTGGCTACACAAAAAATGATGCCTATTACCAGTTGAACAGAAGAGAGCAGGTCATGGTCTTCAGACTCCGCACAGGCCACAACAGACTGAGGTACCACCTATTCAATAAACTGAAGATAGGTGGCACTGACGAATGCACCTGTGGTACAGGGAAAATGACCGCTGAACATCTGCTGCAAAATTGCCCGACATACGAGGACCAGAGAAAGCACATGTGGCCATCACCAGTGTCAACACTAGACAAGCTCTATGGCAGTGTCGACAGCTGCTTTCTTCTAACAAATTCAAGTTGACGTCTGACAGCGTACGAAGAAGAAGAAGAAGGAAGGTACAAATGCTGGTTCATGCATGCATGGTTAGCAGCTGTAGAGGCATCAAACCTTCAGGGGCTGGTTTGGATATACATCCTGGTCATGGTCGGGTTCCATCAATGAAAGAGCTCACATTCTGGCTTCACAGGCACTAATTATGGGCACATTGGATATATATATAGGTGTGATATTTGGAAGTCTATCAATGACCCCCTGTTGGATGATGGCAGTGTAATAGAAGAATTAATGATTCATAGACTGCAGAGCTTTGAACATCAAATGAGGGTCGAGCGATTTAGCACGCATGAGAGTATGGAGTAGGTGTGTGTACAGCCAATGAGCTACAGGAACCATCAGTATCCGCACCCTTTGTTTGCCATTACTTGAGAGTGAGTGCCTATATTGGTATCATCAATGTATGCCCAGAGTGCAGTGAAGTTAATTCTGTTTCAAATAGAACAGTACCGAATAAAAGTATGTGTTTGCACATATATATATATGGTTACCATGTTGTTCTGTATTAAACAATCAAGGTGTATATAAAACTTGTGATCTCCATAGTGCTTCCAGGACACAAAATGACAACCTGGCATTATAGAATAAATGTAAGGCTCAGTTACCAGAACAGAAACTGAGAAACAAAACGAGATTCACCTTACGCCACCAATTCGGTACAAAACAAAAATAAAGCACCTAACAAATAAATTAATTTAAAAAATAAATAATTAAATTTGATGCAAAATAAATTCTCTTAACAATTCAAATCCTCTTTTCCGAAAGATAATAATGTCTTATTCTATTCAACTTACTTATACTTATAACACGAGGGCATAGCTACAAGCTGACTAAAGAGAGGTCCAGGTTAGATATTAGGAAATATTTTTTTAGTCAGAGGGTGGTGTCTGCTTGGAATGCATTGCCAGGGGAGGTAGTGGAGCAGGGACAGTTGAGTTAATGATGCATTTAAGAATAAACTGGATGCGCATAGCTTTTAGAGCAAGGTGATGTAAATGTAACTGGTTGTATACAGACTCTGCAGGGTCTTCTAAACCAGTATAAAGACGTTAAGTTAAGTTATTCAATTGTCTTTTAAATGTTGTATAGTTTATAACTTTATACTTATTTACTTTATCAACTTTATGAATGAATTTAAATGACCCCGTAATGCCTGTCAAAAGACGGTTCATAAGTACTATGACTATGATTTAGATTATGATAGTTTAATTTATGATACTATAATAAGTATAATTTTGATACCTAGTCTAGTGCCCCGAGTATCGCCAGTGTCCTGAGTGACTGTGGTGAGTGCTCTGCTCTGACTCTGCTGAGCCCACTCCTAACCGAAGTTTTCAACAATTCATTCGGTGGAAAAGATTAAGTTCAACAATAATGCACAATCCTTACTTAAAGCATCAAAATGAATAAATAATGATATATGAAAACATTTAAAGTTACTTGGGCAAAACTGCAGAAGCTTTTCTAAGCATTCGTAGCTGAAATACTGCTCTCCTTGAGGCCGCCATATTAAAATTCACAGCTGATCCCCGGTTGCCAGATACAATTTTGAAAAGTTGCCAAACAATATTTTTTAAATGCAAAAAAATGCCTGGTCATGACGTCGGATAAGATCGATATCACTTCAACAGCACTGCACAAAATGCGTTGGTTTTGAGTAAAGACAAGAGACAGGAATTGATATTTTCATAAAACTGAGCAGCGCATGGCACACATTTGTCATATCAGTCAAAATCTGATGTTTATAAAATGTCTTTGATCCAAAATAAATAGAACTCCAGGCAGTACATGGCCCTGGAATAGCAGGTAGAACAACATTTATGTCCTGGAACAGTTTCCAGTTGAGTAAACATATCAGCCAATTTTGGGCAGCCTGTACTAGTGACCTTGCCGATTTTTGTAGATGCAGCTCTAATTGGTTGTTTCCTTTAATGTGACCATATTTCGAATGACCATCATACCAGCAAAGAAAGTCAATGTTGAGTTTTTTGCCGCCCCCATATTCAGAAACTTGCGTATAGATGCACTTGTTTTTACTTCTTTTTCCCCAGGTTCGGCGTAGGTCCTGATTTTGGTTCCAAGTTCCTTTAAATTGGTTTCGTTGTCATCAATGACAATAGCATAGTAGGCAGTTCCATTACCTCGCATGCACAAGAGATTAAACGTGTGAACGTTCTGCTATGCTTCGTGGATCATATGTTTAACGATGAATGTTGGAAATAGCGGGAAAAGAAATAAGAGGAAAGGGCTAAGAATTACAATAACTTAGAATATTGGACCATATTATCCATTTAGGTGTGAGCCGGCAGTTCTCGACAGCCCATGTCTTCCAAACATAATCATGCGTCTTCCTCATTTGAAATTCATATCAAGTCTATTGTCTTAGAGGTTTCATGATATCGAAGGGGGAATGGATACATCATTCGAGTATCATCGAAGGGAGGCAGTCCAGTGTGTCGGTGTCCCAGGATCGTCACGTACTGCCTGGGACGCAGATGGTACATCTGATCCGGACTTCTCGCCATTTCTGAATCAGTCCTTCCAGCTCATCTGTAGTGACGCACATGTGGCGTTCTCTGCAAGGTGCATATGTGCAATGTCCTCTGACATGTCTCTCTTCAACTTCTATGGGGATAATTGATAGACGACAAGCAGCAAAAAACAAGACAAGAATGGAGTGGGGGTGGATAGGTGAAGCCCAGAGCACATACCACTCGCCGGTCAGGTTTGTAGCTGCATCTCTTGGCTACACCTGATCCTTAGTCTAGTCCCACTTAAGTTCCTGTCTGGCTTTGATGGTCTTGCCAGGAGTAATGCCTACGATCATTGGGACACGATATCTCCCCAACTTTGGAAAGGTAGACTTACAGGTGGAGAGTAAAAATAAGATAGAATCTTGATTCTTTATGCACGTGAGTGGTAGAAGAATTATGTGAATAAAGTATAATGAAATGTGCTTGACTGAGATATGGTAAAGTGTATACATACGTAACGAAGTCAACAATTATACAACATGTATTTTCTCATAATCAATGGTCTACTGAATGGTCCATCAATAACAAAACAATAAAACTAGAACAGTTACGGTAGGACACATCTTCTAATGAGATTGGCATGTGGTATCACAAACTTCTACACTTCAGTGCAATTAAAGTTCTTTTCCCACTCCCAACTAAAGTACCTGGTTTAGACTAAAATAAGCAACCGTGATATATAATGCGAGAGTATGGACGGACTAATTTACAGTTCTGAAAAGAGTTCTTTGGGGTACTTGGTATAGGCTTCTACTGTTGAGCCTCTGTCCCTGAACCACTCACAGACTCTCCATTCCAACACCATGTTTCACCTGCCCACTCACATACTCTCCACCACAACACCATGTTTCGCCTGCCCAATCATAACAACTCTGGACGCATCCTCGATCTAAACAGTGGCACTTTATCGACTACGACACCATCAGAAGAAGCAACAGACGTGATGTGCGGGGGACAAAGGATATGTGCTGAAAGCTGGACTGACCACCGGCGGATCGTGTCTACATTTACCTGAAACACAGTGAGCCCAGTGAAGATACCATGAGACGACATTGTGATTAAAAACATGTGAATAGGCAAGTAGACGAAATTGGGAACGGAGACATATAAAGAGTCCAGGAGACAACATGGTAGATCTGTGAATGGATTAACGTCTCAAAAACTAACGAGATGAGCAGACTCAAGGGCACAAGACATTTGACTAAACGATAATCATTTATGTCAGACGGCGGTTGAGGACATATGGGCCACTCTGAAGTAGACAGTGTACTCTGTAGCTTCAGAGATTCTGGCCCATACCACTCGCAAGAACCCCAAACTAATATGATAAAAACGATGAATTAACAGGACCTTACTGACTTACAAACACATTGTACTGTTCCCACCTAAGTTATCCCACGCTACCAAAAATGGTCCAGAACCAGCTTAGAAAAACGTCAATGTCTGGCTTATCAACAAAACAGATCCAGAAGTATACAGACACAAATAACTCAAAGTGGTTCTACAATGTCCTGAAGACAGCCTATGGTCCTAAATTATGCAGACACAAATAACTCAAAGTGGTTCTACAATGCCCTGAAGACAGTCTATGGTCCTAAATTATACAGACACAAATAACTCAAAGTGGTTCTACAATGCCCTGAAGACAGTCTATAGTCCTAAATTCGATCACTCCTTTTATGTCAATAGCTCAACATAACTATCTGATAAAGAGTATGTTTCTTGAGCTCTGTACAGCGTAATCCTCAACCACCCGTCGGCTATTAGCGAGCAAACCATAGCACGCATTATCACCGACGATAGGCTTGACATTGCTCCCAAAACTGATGAGGTCAAGAAATCAACCGACGTAATATCAAGTAACAAGGCCACTGGGTCGGACGCTCTTCTTTCTGAAATTTATTTCAACGACCGACAAACCTATTCCGTGGATGATTGTTAAATACACCAGGACCTAAAAGATGCCACAATAGTTCACTTGTACACGTGAAAGGGCAATCTTCATTCCTGCTATAGGCACTTAGAAAACTCTCCTGTAAATCGTGGACCAAATTCTAGCCAGAGTCCTGCTCAACTGCCTAACTCGTCATCTTGAGCAGGACCTACTTACAGAGAGTTGGTGTGGTTTTTAAGCGAATAGTGAGTCAGCCAACAAGATTAAGCAGCACATTAACTCCAGGAGAAATGCTAGGAACAACATCGTGGCCTGTACAGTTTTTATTGATACTACCAAGGCCTTCAACACTGTCAACAGTGAACGGCTCTGGTAAATCATGGTGCAATTTGGTTGTCCCAGCTTGATTCATTACAGCTGTCCACCAAGTTCATGTTTGCTTAATGATAATGGCTCTGCTTAATGATAATGGCTCGAGTACTACTTGAAGAAGAATTGTCTGCAGCCTTTCCATTCATCAACGGTGTAAAACAGGGATGTGTGCTAGCTCCTATACTCTTTAGTATGTTTTTGCAGCCATGTTTTCTTATGCAACCGGCATGCATATCACTATCACGTATCAGCTATTCAATATGAAGCGGCTGAATTCTACACCAAGGTGAAGGAAGCCACCATCTTGGATATCCTATGATGACTTCAACCTTGACACCTGCTCAAAACAAGATATGCAGTAGTCAGTATGGAAACGTTTTCAGTAGAACCATCAACAGTAGGAAAAGTTAGGAACTATTTCAGCCTGTTCCAGGAGAGCCATACAGAGAACCAAACGTAGTTATACATAACCAACATATTCGGACATTCGATATCTTCACCTACCTAGGCGGTACCCTCACCAGAGAAGCGAATATCAACAACAGGATTGCAAAGGCAAGCTCTGCATTTTAAAAATGTGTTTGTGTGGGCGTACACCCTATTTCTCTATTCCCCAAGGCGTTATGTACGTTGCACTATGTTTTTATTTTGCGCCTGTCGGTCAGTGCATCAGACTTCGTCATGCATTTTATGTTACGGTCTGCTTCCTCCTGCATTTTCTAAAGGTTTGCTTCCCCGGGGTAATGGCCTGTGCTGTGATGGGAATCGAATCCAGCACCTTCAGATTGTGAGATGAGTCACTTAACCACTAGTCCACAAGCTCTGTATTTGAAAGACTACATGTAAATGTTAGAACCGACAAGGCATTAATATCGCCACCAAGGTAAACTTGCATTGTGCAGTAGGTCTAGCCACTCTTCTGCATATCTGCGAAACATGCGTAGTATACAACAGACATGCCAAACAGCTAAATAGTTTCCACATGAGCTGTCCATGCAGGATGCCAGAACTAGACGGAAGGACAAGGTACCTAACTTTGAAATCTCCAATAGCTCAAACATGTTGAGCATCCATGCGCTTCTCAAAAGTGCCCATACAAGATAGACCGGACATGTTCGCATGTCCGAGGAGCCCCATGAAACTGCTGGTGCTGTACAGTGAGTTTAGAACAAGCAGATGTTCATCAGGGGGTAACAAGAAATGTTACAGAGACTCCTTAAAAATGTCTTTTGGGAGCTTCAGCATTAATGTTACATCCTGAGAGAAATTTGCACAGAACCATTTCACCCGGCACACTAACAGCACACAAGGTGCTCAGTTCGCTGAGCAAAATAAGGTAGGTCGTTGAGGCTCTGAGAAATAGAGTTGCTCAAAAAAAAAACAGAACACATGACGACTCTAGTCAACTTTTACACACAGGTCCAAAGTACGGCTGAGTCTGCTGTGTCCAGATCAGACATTGCAGTCATATGAGATCACATCTCGCAGCACAAATCTGTCATCGCCATCTTTGTTTGCGACGGAGAACTATTATCTCTTTCTCTGATACACACACACATACACACACAAAGATAGAGCAAGAAAGAAAGAAAGAGAGAGAGAGAGAGAAATGATTAAAAAGAAAACTTCAAATTCCTTTTTTAACTTCAACATTTATTAATAAAACCTGGCACACAACTGTATCTTTTTTCGAGATCGTCTACATTCCGTTAGATACAAGTTCATCAGGGTATCTAAAAGGTCCTCTAGAAAAAAAGTCTTTTGGTTGTGTGTGCAGCCACTCATGTAGCATCTGAATATCTCTTCATCCGACCTGAAAGTTCTCATACCATCGCCTCTTTGAATGGTACAAAGATGTGGTAATCACTTGTCTGGGCCACAGCATCAATTTGTATTGAGAGATGTGAGATCCCATATTATTGCAATGTCTGATCTGGAGATGGCAGACTGCTGTACTTTGAGCACATGTATAAGGAGTTGACTGTAGAGTGCATTCTGTTTTTTAAAGCAAACTCTATTTCTCATGCCTCAGCGACGTTATTCTGTTCAGCGAACTGAGCACCCAGTGTGTTGTTAGTTTGCCGCGTGGAATGTTTCTATGCAAGACATTTTTAAGGAATCACTTGTCAGACGAGTATGGCGGATGTAGAAGATACTCACCACATCCTGCTACTTGCAAAGCCCTATTCAGTGCTTGGTAGCGGGAGATTACGAACAAGTGCAAAAAAAGAAGGGCTTGGTAGCAGGAGATTTAGAACAAACAAAGAAGAAGTAGAAGATAAAACAGTGCTCCTCTTTGGTACATGTTAATAGTGAGGTGGCCATCTTTAAATGGTTACCTTGGTATTTTCTTGCTTGTCTATCCCATGATTTCACCTGCAAGCTACTGTTATAAGTCCTTAGCAATAATGCTGCTAAATTACATAACAATAGCACTGTTTCAAATTTCAATTGCAATTCGTAGCTTTTATTTAAAATCCCCTTGTTATATATGAAAGCTAGGCAGAATATGCAATTGAACTACTTCACAGAGGCGACAAATGAAGAAAATATAATAAATAGCCACACAAAAATAAAAAAATTCTAAAATCTGAAGTACAAAAAAACATTTAGACCAAATTAAAAGCATAAAGCAGTTTTATTAATGACATTGACATGTAAAACCGACGTACAGTAGGCAAGCAAAAAACACAAATTTGAACTTCGCCTGACAGCAGTGCCGTGACATCAAATTAAGAACAGGAGACGAGCAATAGGACCAGTGACTGTAAACTGTCCAGTGCATCGTAAAACCACTTCAAGTTGTTTGCATCTACATATCACTAGATTTTATCTGCCTTGTTGTTGAGCCAGATATCATGCATAGTCCAGAGCTTGTTCTGGACAATCTTACGAATATTGGTGTGAGCTGTCCTTTTGAAAGATGAGGTGAGATCATTTTTATTGTCACCTAGCAGGGTCTTAATAGTCACTTCGTTTGCAAAAACTAGTCAAGAGTTCTTGCAACTGCATAAATTAAGTAATTTGAAATAGTAGAGCAGACATTATCCCTCAGAATGGTAAATTTTCTTCCAATGTATTCATGCAGAACTGTTTAACTGACAGCTGATTGTTCATGATGCTGGAATAGCCCTCTGCATGGGACACTTTCCAGTTAGGAA
Source organism: Ariolimax columbianus (assembly GCA_036924085.1). Lineage (NCBI taxonomy): Eukaryota > Metazoa > Mollusca > Gastropoda > Stylommatophora > Arionidae > Ariolimax > Ariolimax columbianus. The sequence continues at coordinate 27,607,779 of JAVGWX010000002.1, forward strand.
ATGTTAAGCCTCTTCACAGGTTTCCGACACTGATATAGTCTGGGCTTTATACAGAGGTTAAACATTGGCACAAATAGCATTTGTCACTTACATATCCCGTCTGTTCCTCCTTTTTGTGAGGACATAGTCAATGAGTTATACCACTTAGAGCATGATGCGTCCTCGACATTTTGTTTTGAGTGAGCAAGCGAAACATGCTGTTGGTGAAACAACTCTCAGCAGTAGAAACGTATTATGATTGCACGTGTCTGTGCCATGTACTCAATGTATTCCTTCCCAGACCTGATAGTCCTAACTCTCGCATTAAAGTCACAGAGGATAATGAGCTTCTCAGACATCGGAACTGACGAAATAACAGTGAAGCTCTTCATAGAATTTGTCTTTGATATCCTCAGCGTTGGTAATTGGTCATTATCAGGGCATAGGTGCTGATCAGTTTAGCACTCCTCCTGTGTCCCAGTGAGAGTTGTAGGGTCCTTAAACAGTCATTGATACCTGACATTGGGCCTGACAAGCTATCATACTAGATGAGATCTGATGATGAATCCAAAACCGGTCCGTCATGTCCACTCTATAAGAGCGCATAGCCACCCACAGCTTTTGTGATTTGGCCCTCTTTGGGTAATCATGCTTCACTAAGAGTGACCACATGTACCTTGTAATGCACCATTTCTCTGATCACCAATACCATCCTTCGTTCTGGCCTACAGTAATCCAGTATCCAGTAATGTGCGCGTGTGTCATGTAGCGAAGGCAAGAACCTTCATTCATTTTATTTTATAACAATTGTGTGGTTCATCTTGTAGGTCTGATGCACTTAAAAAAGAATTAAGTGAGGAAGATGTATGCTGTCATTTCAACCTCACTCTTTCGTCCTGAGCTACCTTGGTCCAGTGGCAAGACACAGTAAAAACAACTGAAGATAACACAGAATGCAGATTTCTCCACAGGGTTTACCCCTGAAGCCTTCCCCGAGAACAGGTAACTCACAAGGCTGCCGGTCTGCAGCTACCAACATAATATACTCAACTACATAAGGAAAACAATATTGGACAAAGAACGTCTAGGACACTTGAAACGTCAAGAGAAATCCCCAACCACTAGTGCCTCCAAATTTGAAGATGACTTCAGTATGCAAGAATTTCAACAAGGTCTGAAGAAATTAAAACCTAGAAAGTCTCAATGGGAAATACTGGGAGAGAAATCCCCAAACATACGGCCATCCCATATCCCAATGACAACATCAGTGTCCTGAAAAGGAGAGACCAAAGCACCATTTTCCGACTTCGCACTCAGCACGTACAACTTGACAGCCACTTGAACAGAGAGTCCAGCCAGAACTAACTCCAGAGTGCCGGCTGTGCATGTGTCCCTATGGGACTTTTGAATATCATCTATTTGAATGTCCGGCCCTTGCAGGTATTAGGAAAGAACTTCTTCCTTCGAGGTCAGACAAGTGGAACACTTTGTACGGAACTGAACAAAAGCTTATAAACACTTGCAGATACCACTATATGGCATTGGGCCAAAGGGCAGGAGCCCATAGGCCGCTGGATAAATAATCAACCAACCAAGGAAAACAACAAGATGCCACAGTGAGACACTATTTTGTATAGATTGGTACATTTGAAACTAACAAATGAACATGCATGGATAAGATGGATACAATTGACAATGAGCCCGAATCCAAAGCTCGTTCATACATCAGATCTAATAACCATTTCTTGATGAATGTACACAATTCAAACTAGTAAAATCTTTAAGAAAAAAGACATCAGTCATATTGCATACATAACATCACTACAAATTAAAGGCATACCTGAATGGCGATGAGAGAAATCTGAGACAGCCTGCCAAATTGATGAGGGACAAAAATGGGATTATTTGAGAGCAAATGATGAAGAAGATTGTTGACAGAAGCAACTGAAAGTATAGGAAGAAAATCAGTCTTGACTCCAGGTTTGAAGCTGCCACTGTCTTGAGTGCTACTGACCTTGCTTGTATCTCGGAATGGATTGATCTACATGGAACTTATACAACATGCTGTCATAAAATGATATCTCAAGATATCTCTACCTGTCATGCTTTTCAATTACATACCCATCAACGGTAATGCTAGAATAGCTTGTTTGCCTTCATTGGATTAACCAGAAGGCTGAACTCCAAATACCACTATGAGATATATTGTAAGATGTTTGTATGGCTTTGACCATTTCATGCATATATAAGCTAGTCCTTTATGTGAGAATATCTACAGACAATTATGGTATAGCCCCGTGGTTTGGATTTGGCAACTTTTATTATGTAAGTCTGAGAGCGAAGAGTAATCAGGGCCGGGTGAAAATACTGCTCAAGACCACATCTTACTTCCTTGTTCATGCTCCGGGAAACATGTGTTGCAGTTGTCTGGCTAATGAGGTGGGGATCGACACTGTTTATCTCCATTGTGGCTAGCTTACAGAGGAGCCTCATATCGCACTACAGCCTCGGCATATAAGAAGAGACACTGTAACCAACTACCAAAGAAATGTTATCAAGCGTTTACTCAACTCAGCATGTGTAGCTTTGAACAACACCAAAAATATGTAAATGTTAATCTGTACAGGTGAGAACTGAGAACCTAAGGGTAGTCCTGAACTGCACACAGGTACGGATGCATATGACCCAAGTGGACTAACAACTGCTCTTTTCATCAAGGTAGCAGTTATTCAGCCATACGCTGATTCCACATTACATCAAACTGAACATCAAAGTGCTATCCTTGTAGGTAACAACTGTGTTTTGTTTCAACTTAAAGCCTTTGAAAAACATCATAAAACAAATGAGACAGTATTACCCCAGGTCTTCTTCATTGACCTGTAGCTACCCAACACCAGATATCCTTCACTGACCTTTAGCTACCCAACACCAGATCTCCTTCATTGAACTTTAGCTACCCAACCCCAGATCTCCTTCATTGATCTTTAGCTACCAAACCCCAGATCGCCTTCACTGATTTGTAGCTACCCAGTGTATCTAGTAGCATGTATTCACTCTCTAGATGGAACATTGCTTTCCTGGCCCCTATGTTGTTTGCCATAGATGTTCTGCAAGGTAATGATTGGATAACTTTAGCAGTATTGAATCCTTACCAGATTTAGGAAGTAGTTGTAAATAGTTATTGAGCCAACCCACAGGCATTATGTCTCTGCTGAAGAAACTCCTTACAATTTGAATGCTGGTTTCAACAAATTGCTTGGCGTGACAACAATGTACTTGGATGCAGTATATTTGGTGGTACCTAGTTACCAGCCTCAGCTGTTTAATCAACATAAACAGCATCCCTGAGCTTCATCCTGGGTTACATCAAATAATACAAGTAATAACATTATATGCCAAAATCTCACATAGTATAACATAAATATATGCCTCAATATATGAGCTAGATTAAGACATTTAAGTGTTTTAGATACAGCTAAACTAGGCCAAGAAATTTAAATTTCACCAGACAGCATCACTCAAAATTATTTCAATGTCAAATTAGAAAAGAAATAGAGCAGAAGACATATGCTGCCCTTTTGAATTTGACTAGAGAAGTTAAATAGTAGAAATACTAATAGCAATATAAATCAACTATTGGTCAACCACGAAAGTTGGTAAAACAGTTCTATGAGATTGACACAAAAAAGGAACAAAATCTGATCACCTAAATTGGCTATGAAATAGTGGTCCAAACGAGCCATCTTGCTTTATCCTAGTTCTAGTAACCTTTCATGAAAGGAGCAACCACTATGATGGCAGTCTAATGGTCAGGCATAACCTCTCAGACTCTAAGAATTGAATGTGTGTGGTGAAGAGATCCATCCTCCTTGTGCTGTTAAGTGTAGGGTGTACACCCTAAGGCTGAGAACAACAAATCTTGAAAATGAAACTTCAAAAATTAATTTTTTACATAAAATGCACCCACTATGATCGGGAAGGAGTCGTTAATAATACTAGTGAGACCTATTTAAGAGTAACAATACAGTTGTTAAAAGAATTAATAATCATCACTGCTAGGCACAACACATCATGATGATGACATATTACCCATTCACCAGTATCCTGACACATTTCCATGTGCATTCCTTCTCCCCTGTGCCATCCCTCGCATATCCCTTCTCATTCCTTGTGCTGGCCCTCCAAGAAGACTACCTTGATGAAGTTTGGAACCTGTTGCATGTCCAATATTTCCCATCTGGATGCCTGCAATGGTTCTTATGGGCCGGCCTGGTGGAACAGTCTCAAAGTGAAAATTCTGCATCTTCTCGTTTGCATAACTTCCATCATTATGAATGTAATCTTCATTAGCATATCCATCACTGTAGCCGAAATTTCTTTCATCCCAGCCTCTGAATGAACAAATGCATGAATATGTTTCATTTATATTCATTTTCAATAAATCACAATGAAGAACAAAGATCTTTTTAGTTTCAACTTCAAACATTTTCCTACAATCATCCAGAAGTACTCCAGCAATAGAAAAAAACACACATATAAATATATGTATTTTGTAATTAGTGCCATAAATGCTTGTATTGTATCATCTAACTACCTTTGTTTGACTTTGAGATGACAATCCCTGATGGCCAGCATGTGAAGCATGTCATCATCTTCTTCAAAGCTCGTCTTGCATTTCCACAACTTCATGTCCATATTGCTGTTCAGAGGTTTTTATTGTCATTTTTTTCTTACATATGTTATTAAACTGTTCAGTGGGATCAAGATGCTGAGCAGCACTTGAGCTGCAGTGGTCAGCGACCCGTAGCTGACTGCTAGCGCCAGGGCCAGCGAACTAGAGCTGCCAAGACCCTACTACACCTCCACTCTGTGAACCTGGATAACAGGCTGAAGCAGGGCGAACTGGCTAGGGAGAAGGGATACAAGTGGGAATGCTAACCCAGTACTCAAAAAATGCTTTCTGAAGTCAGATGTGTTGGACCAAAAAGTGCAAATATCGCAGTCAAGCTGTAAACTACAACACAACGCATTCCGTTCTCTGGACTTCATTCTGCTACTTAAGCACTTTCAGGGTTTGGTAGCGGGAGATTAAGAACGAACGAAGCCAAGCCAAACTGTTCAGTATAGTATTTTTTGTTGTTGGTCATCCTGCATCTCTTGTTGCAGTAATTTTTACCTACTGTCACAATGTGTAGTTTTCCTCTGCTCAATAACATTACTAAAAGATATGAACTGCTTCTTTTTTAAGTATTTTGGCACATTGATCGCCCACCAGCACACTCTCATTATCATTGTTAGCTTATGAAGTCTTTTTGGTAATTAATAGTGAAATGCATACAAAATACAAGTTTGCATCGTCTAATTAAAGAAAGATAAAAGCGTTAAAACTGTGGTAGTTATATCATGTAAATTATTATATATCGACACAGTATCTGATTGACAACAAGTAAGATGGCCGTGCCTGAATGGCTGCACTCTCGACGTGCTCTGGTGTTTGTGCCATTTTCTGATGTTTGCTGGTTCCTGTTCGGATTATAATTCCAACTCCTTCACCAGGTGGTATGAAGGACTTTATTCTGTGGAATTTATGTGCTTTCAATCGGTTATCCTGTTTGTAATGTAGCATTTCATGCTGGCTTAAACCGTGGGAAACTAGTCCAAGATGACGTCCAACAATCGGCTTAACTACACACCAGAATTCAGTCCAGGTTATCACTTCTCAAGGACCTCCCTGCTTGAACTGAAGCAACCGGAAATTACACGATACCTCTCCCAACCTCGTAGTCTCAGCACAGCAAGGATCATGTTGACTAAAAGGATGACACAATCCCGAGGTCTCGGGGGCAGAACACGAAAAAATAGGGAGAGACACGGACAGACACAGAAAGCCTGACACAAATATTGCTCTAACACATACTACAAACATTGCTCTAACACATACTCCCCACAGCCCTCATACCAAGGCAGCGGAGTACTCAGCTCCACCTGTAGAGTCTGTAGGAATTTTGGTCGACACACTACGCATGAACATAGCCTCAGCAGTCTGACATGTAAGTGGTCGTTCGATGCAACAAGCCTTTGACGCCTACGCGAACATTATTATTATCTGATAGGCTACTGCAATTGTGAAGTTGGAAGCAATGTGCAACTATCCTACAAAAGGTTGCTTATGATTTCACTATTGTCATGGTTAATGAATACAATTTAAAAGAGTTTACTGCCATACAATGCCCAGGTTACAAATGTTATACCAGTCTATGCCAGCTTAACATTAGGAACATATGATATCCAAAGCACCATTACATTTTTAGAATTTAAAGTGACAGACAGATGATGTGAGAGAAAGTTTGTTGTTACAGTTTAAATTATATTTTAATCATTTTCACGTATTTGAAAACATTGTGTCTTACTGTCTTAGCAATTGCCACAACTCTGTGTGTCAAATAGTTTTTGGGCAAAATATAATTAATTAATATAAAACAAACTGAACTCAAATTACAATCACAAGACACATAATGAATTATTTATAACATGAAGTATTCGTTAACATTGGCATAAGGATCCAAATGTCACAGAATTGGAACGTAGCTGATGTTTTGTGCGCCACCTAATTCTATCAACTGGAACTGTATGTTGTTGTTGAATGCCCACCCTTTTGTGCGCCTTGAAAAGAGGGTTAAGTGGCGGGTTGCAGTACCTTTCCTCCGAGCATGCTTATAAAGTGTCCTCCACGTGGTTGTGCTATGTTTGGCCTCACCTGCGTGTCGATACCCCATCTCATTAGCCAGACTACCATGAAACAGCCTGTTTCCAGGATAAACTGTGTGGAAGTGAGGTATATTTCACTTGACCATGACTAACATTGTCTGATTAACATGTTTTGCCTGATCAGACATTAAAATTTAGAGACATTAGTCTATTCTCTCCAACCGGAACTTTAAAAGAGTTAAAATTGAGAAATTTTTGTCGATATTTAATAGAATTTTCATATCATGGTAGCTAAATCTGGTCATGACCTCCCTCCAACAATTCAATTCATCTCTTTGCTGCAACTCACCTATTCTCAAAACTAGTTGTGTCAAATGATCCGCCCTGAGTTGTCTGTTGTAACATTGCTATTTTTGCCTCAAGCGCTTGTGTACTTCTCTCCAGTTCACTTTGTAGAGATGCAATCTCTTGCTTGAAGGAGTCACCTACAGAGCCAAGGACAGGAGCTCTGAAACAAAAATAAAATCACCAATGTTTTCTATTATGGCTAATGATTAGTCATTTCATTTTGTTCTCTGTGGAACGCACATCTGTAACTGCCACTTCCGATTGATAAGTGGTGGTGAGTAGAATATGTCCGGCCATCACCAGTGGCAACACTAGACAAGCTCTATGGCAGTGTTGACAGCCTCAGGATGACCGCTGCTTTCTACGAGCAAATACAGGTTGACGTTTGACAGCGTACGAAGAAGGATATGTCCTCAACAAACAGCCGTTATAACTAGGCATGTACTTAGTAACTCATCTGTCCACTTACATCATTAGACTTTGTGGCAAAGTGCAATCTTCTTCTGTGCTCTACCTGTATGGTCGGTCACTACTATTTTCATGCCATGACTTTGTAGTGTTTCTTTAAACTCAATCCATCATTTATTTTGATCTTCCTCTTACTCTGACAGAAAGGTTTGGATACAATCTTTTCTGTCTAAATATGTCATGCACGACACTGTTCTCACTTATGTCACATTCCTTCATTCTCAGTCTCATTTAGTGACCCTGACCACTTGTTGCATGCATCTCTTTTCTTGTGCTATCATCTCTTGTTCTTGTGACTTGGTCAGGGTCCATGTCTGACATTGATTATAGAGAGTTGGATTGAAATATTCTTGATCTACCAAACAACACTACTATTGCAGAGTTTTTTCCCATTGCCGAGGATTTATAGGCTTCAGGGATAAAGGCCACTTGCCCCTGCAGTTGGAACCTACTGTACGGGATTGGTTTTTATGTTACTTTCAATAAAACGAAACAGTTCCCGTACCAAAGTTTTCAAGACATGGCCTAATGGTCAGAAGACTGACATCCAAACCACTTGACCAGATGCTCCTCTCTGTCCATCATTTATCTGCATCGGATTATTTAGATGTTTTTGGGTGTCTGCGATCACACAGGTTGTGAAGAGGGGAAATTTGGCAGATTAGAGAGCAGGAGAGAGTGCAATGGAGATGTGAGGCTGGGGATGGGTGTGAGAAGGGAGAACTTTAATTGTTAATCTGCTGTTGTTCAACATGTAGTAAATATTCTGTATGTGTATTCTAATGATTTAGTAACCACATTTTGAAATCCTACCAATCTGTCTCTGCTTCTCTCACTTCTGCTTGTGTGTTTTCATAACCATAACAATATCTTGACACATTTCAGCTCTGACACGTTCAAGATTAAGTAGTTTTATGTTTCCTTTCTGGTATAAGATACCACTCTTAATGTACTTCATTCATTCATAATTTATTCCCCGTTATTCTACGGGGCATGTTCAAATGAAACAGGAAAGCAAAGATGCACGAAGACCCCATAAACGCACTAACAACACCAAAACCCATCACTACTGTTCGAAAACCTACCTGGAGGCAGGATATATTTCCAGAGGTGGTAGAAAATATACCAGGTATTGTAAACAAAAACTGCCAGACTGAAAAAGAAAGGAGAGATACTACCCTAAGCTTCATATCGAAAAGCTACCCAAGCATGGACTGGACCCATGCATACACCGACGGTTCTGTAACAAACACTAGACAGAACGGAGGGGCAGGAGCATTCCTGAACCTAACAAATGGCAGACAAATAACACTGTCATTCGCTACTGGTAAGTACACAAGCAATTTCAGAGCGGAGGCAGAGGCACTGAGGGCGGCAGTGGAAGAAATGGTGACACACAATGAAAATGAAAGCCATATAGTCCTGCTTACAGATGCTCTCGCCGTAGTCACAGCGCTAAAAAGCCAGAAAAACACTGAGCTTAATGATTTAAGAGCAGCACTCTGCAAACTGTGCCAGCAGTCCGCACCAAAAAGGGTAGTGGTACAGTGGGTCCCATCACACTGCAACATCCAAGGCAACGAGGAGGCAGACAGACTGGCAAAAGAAGGTGCAAGACTACCACAAACATATACTAGTATGACGTACGAAGAGTCAAAACGGCTTATCAAAGCCAGATACATGACCAAATGGGAAACCGAACATACTGGTTACACCAAAAACGATGCCTATTACCAGTTGAACCGAAGAGAGCAGGTCGTTGTCTTCAGACTTCGCACTGGCCACAATAGACTGAGGTACCACCTATTCAACAAATTGAAGAATGCCCGTGCGGTACTGGTAAAATGACCGCTGAACATCTGCTGCAGAACTGCCCGACATACGAGGATCAGAGAGAGCAGATGTGGCCATCACCAGTGGAACTGCAAGACAAGCTCTATGGCAGTAGCGACAGCCTCAGGATGACCGCCGCTTTTTTCGAAAAAATAATGGCAACTGTCTGACTGCGTACGAAGAAGAAGAAGAAGAAATGAAACAGGGCCTAACTGCACCAAGTGAACATACGTACGATGATATCACATCTGATGTAAACAGTATACACCAACCGTCAAGTTTGCAAAATTTAATTATCCTACGACTCATAGTTTCCTCAGCAGACCATTGAAAACATGGTGGGTGTGATACGGAATCCGTCCAAAGTTGATCACCGAGTGGTGATTCGGTTTCTAACAGCTGAAGGATGTTGACCAGTTGACATTCATCGCAGAATGCAGGTAGTGTATGATGACAAAAGCGTGTCGAAGACAACAGTGAAGAACTGGACAACGATGTTTAAAGGACTTCAGTTAACGAAAGATCTCCCGAGACCAGGTCGGGCGATATCGTTTCGTCAGAAGATGCCATCGCCAAAATTGATTCTGCACTTCGAGCATATGTTCGCCACACTTTTATCACCATACACTGCCTGCATTCTGCGATGAATGTCAACATCCTTCAGCTGTGATAAACCCAATCTGGACGGATTCTGTATCACACCCGCCATGTTTTTAACAGTCTGCTGAGGAAACTATGAGCCGGAGGATAATTACATTTTTTTCAAACCCAACAGTTGGCATGTGCTGTTTAGATCAGAAGTGATGTTATCATGCGCATCGTATGTATCTTCACTTGGTGCAGTTAGGTCCAGTTTAATTTGAACATGCCTCATACAATGTGAAACACAGGCCACCAATGCAGCTGCCCTCTTTTAAATGGGATCTGTTTCCAAGCTTTTGCAGTGACTGATAATAATGGCAATTTTTATATTTGTGGTTGCTAGTATGAAGCACAACCCTGTTTAGTTGAAATATACAACATGCTTAGAAGGTGATATATATATATATATATATATATATATATATATATAGATCACAATCAGTCATTATGTTGCACACTATGAAGTATTTATATATATATATATATGATCTTTGCCCATATCAATATCTGGTATGTCTCTTGGGTGTTGTAATGTTTGTATATCACTTTCTGCATATTATGCAGTCAATCTGTGATACTTGATCATTGTTATATCATCAACATCATGTTCTTATCTAGCCTAAGTTGTACTAGAATAATGGTTTGGAATGATAATTTCATGTTTCCCATTATTATTATACTTAGTGGTGCTGCCACTAATGAGATCAAGGAAAATGTCTTCTTCCTACTCATCTGTTTAAAGTTGTCAATTATGATAAATCTGACCCTTTATTGTATTTTTAATGCTGGTGTGTCCGTCTTCTGATCATGAGGACATACATTACAAATTTAGGTAAGGATTAGGTTTTTTAATCGAAGATAAAATAAACACCTGCCATGCACAGTGCATGGAAACTGCCGGGGGCAGGCGGCCTTTATTCCTCAGCCCTATAAATCCTCCTGGTGAATTTCAGTAATGGAAATAAAAGCCATAATGATAGTAAAGTAGTAAGATAATTCACAGAAGAACTCAGAAATTGTTCTTGACTATAGTAGCTGTCTGACACTGGACATATACTTGATTTTGTGTTGCTGTTCCTCAAGCCATTCTTATGTTGATAATTACTTTTAAGGTATACTCTGTATCAGTAATGGGTTCTGCTTTCTGTGAACGCATTTAACTTTCTCAGTTATATTTCTGTGTATATCAATCAGTCTGTTTCATTTAATCCGTTAGTTTCTTTTGAGCATTTTCAAAATTTACTGGAAGCTTGTTAGACGAACCTGAGCTTCCTGCCATCTTTCAAAGATGACCCAGAATGACCATCATGTGACATAAAGCCACATCACCCACCCCAGCAAGCCCCTACTTTGCTGTTTCCATCCCTCACATAAGTTTGGACTTCTAGGGACTACTACTTTCATTTCCTGTGGTATTGGTTGTTGTTGTATTGTTATTCCTAGTAATATGTTAATTTTTAGCTCATGTCACCTGATGACATGTAATGGACCCAACTCTTGGTTGAGGTCTGTAGCTTGATGTGGCATTCTTAATTGCATGCCATATTTCTAATTATGACAGGCTTTACATTTATGGAAAAGAGCCCCATCTTATCCTTCTACAAGAAACCTGCCAAGTTATAGATAGAGATGACAAAAAATATGACAATTGTAATCCAATCATATGTGGTTACTTCTCAATCACCTTGTTCCCATCAATCCTCCTGCCATAACATATGTTCCACCACCACCACACCCTGCAGCTCCTGTTGTGGCACCAAAGTTATTGCGTCGCATTTTTTCATTCATCTTCTGCCTGCCTGTCATTGGTACTGGCATACCTGGTCCTGTCCTCTGAGGAAAAGTTAATCAATGTTGGTGAAAATGCAAAGCAACGCACACAATAGAAACTATTATGACTAGTAGAACACCTGGACTACTCAACATAAGTGTAAATAATATTGCTCTTCAACAGGTCCAAGAGTTCAAGTATTCGGGCAGTGTTTTTTCGGCAAACGGCAGGATCAACAGAGAAATTGAGACTATGTGTCAGAACAGGCCCACGAGTTCAAGTATTTTAGCAGTACTGTTCGTGAGATGGCAGGATCAACAGAGAAATTGAGAAAGCATTTGTTTATCAGCTGTCACTACTGCTTAGGCACCCGTGCATAGTTTCGCAGCAAAGCAACAGCTGATAAACAGAATATTTATGCCAACTCTGTGCTACCAGTGCCAAACATGGCCTCTGTCCAGGGCTCGTGAGAGCAGAATTTTGATGTGTGAATTGAAGTGTTTGAGGAAGGTCATCAAAGTTACCAGGAAAGACAGAATACAGAATGACGACATTTGTAGTATGGTCGGCACTACGTCTTGTGCCGAATATATTTCCAGGCAGAAAATAGGTTGGTTTGGTCATCTCATGAGACTGTACCCTCATCAACTTCCACTGATGGCTTACAATGCTCGTAGATCTGGCTACATGATAAGGGAGAAAAAAACATGAAAAAAACTTGTACAAATTTATGGAGGTAGAGTTTAATCAAAATTTAAAAATGGGTATGGTCAGATACCGCACAGAGACGAGAACACAAACAAAACCTACGTTACGACCAATAGGCCTTCATCAGGGACAACAATACTGAACTAACAAATCAACATATAAGAAAAAATGGTCAACTCATCTGTTTCTGATAGTAGACGCAGTCTGTCTAAGCAACCAATTGTGCCAGGCGCTTGATCGAAACTGAATCGGAGCGGTCAAACACAAAGTGAGGAAATATGCTGGATAAGCCAATGGTGGCCAAATAGTGGTCCAGATGAGAGAACAAAGAAAAGGCAATATAAGCCGGGAGGGCGTGAGATTGATATAGGAGGGGGGGAAGAACTGATGGAAGAATGGGGGAGGTGGGGGGAACGCAAAGGAAGACAAATAGACGGGGGCCAGTGTGAGGGTTTAAGAAAAAGTATGGAAGATATTAATGCCATGTGGTTGGAGACAGCCCATACTAGAGATAAGTCTATTCTCAAGGGCGAATCGATGACGATCGTTAGAGAAGCACGAAACTAGACCAGTGACACTAACGTCAGCCATACCCTGGTGCTCAGGACCGTTGAAGTGGCTGGCAATTGGGGAACCAGTGCGGTTGCGGATGTCGTTGAGGTGTTGGCGGAAACGCTCCCGCAGTTCCATACCAGTTTCCCCAATGTATGTCATACCACACTGGCGGCAGATGATGGAATAGATGAGGTTACGAGAATTGCATGTGGATCCCTCTTTGATGAAGAATTCTGCTTTAGGAAAGGTGATGGAGCGAGAAAGGATGACATGAGGGCTCTCAACTAGTGTTTGATGATTTGTAAATGGATGAATCCGCTCTACAAGGTTTTTGGTCTGTTGTACTGGTTTTCATCTCAACAGGCTGACAAGTATGCTTTATGTACAAAGGAAGTAGTGGATCATTCTTTTAAAAAAAAGTAAAATAAACATAAATTTGAAGAACAGAAATGTTCTTAAATAAAATTACATTTATATCTTCGATTAATAGTCAGAATAATAAAATCAGGAACAGATAATGAAGTTCACTGGACAAGTATGAGAACATAATTAGAGAAAGAAATAAGATTTAACAAATGGTAAATTGAAAGCACAAGAAACTTCAGATGAGAATACATAAATAAATATGGCATTGAATGAAAATTTCCCCTGCCGAAGACGGATGTGTCGAACCGAAAGGTGCAAATATCGCAGTCAAACTGTAAACTAGCGACACATCGCAAATCCGTTATCCGTCCTGCTACTTGCAAAGCCCTGTTCAGGGCTTGGTAGCGGGAGATTGAGAATGAACACAGAAGAAGAATGAAAATAAAAACATATTTCAAGACATCAGATGACATATAATAATAAAGAAACATGATTGCGCAACACCTACTGCCACAACATTTTATGAAGCATAACACAGGCACATTTCCAGCATCAGCAGTACATAAAAGAGGAATACATGTAGAATGGGAAAGGGGATAAAATTAAACAAGCATGTAAGAAAGCATTCACCAACAGACAAGAATAAATTACACAACCTAGAGATCAAATGAAGAAGTTGGAACTTGCAACATTATCATGTAAAAAAAATTACTTACAGTAAAAGGAGTACTGACTGGCCTTGGAAGTGGCAACATGGCCCGCCCCAAGCCACATCCTCTTCCACTGTTAAGATTGCTATCCTTTATGAAACCTCTTCCATTTGATGCACTGAAGCCACCAAGTCCTCTCATGGGAAAATGAATTCCATGAGCATAGAGTCCCTGGTTTCCTCTGCCTCTGCCTGACTGGGAACTTGTTGGGGCCAATGTGGTTTTCTCAGTTACTTCCTTCTTTTTGACACTTAAATCTGAATATTGATGGACATACAAGGACATTTTGCATTAAAGCACAATGGACAGAAAATAAGTTTTGAGTATTAGCTGACATAAAATTTATTGGTAGAGAAACTGTTTTTTTATAATTTCTGTCCACTTTTGCCATTAAGCGTTGCTAGGCGCTTAAGTTGCTTTTATTGGGACAAGTGTGTTGCATCGATTGTTATAAGTTGATGCTGTTGCAGGAATTCTGTTATCTATCCATCTACGACGTGATCTTGCGTCCTGTAGCAAGACGCAAGTGTGTTGTAAGCGGACAGTAGTAGTTTATCAGGTTAAATTTTCATGAGATGACAAAACCACTGCATTTTCTGTCTTGACATGTATTCACCACTAAGGGATCAAGACGCTGAGCTGCAGAGGTCTGCGACCCATAGCTAACTGCTAGCGTCAGGGACTGTGACCCAGAGCTGCCAAGACCCTTCTACACCTTCACATCCTGGATCCAGGCTGTAATAGAGCAGACTGGCTAAGGAGAAGGGATTGAAGAAGGAAGGCAACTCGGTACTCAAAAGTGCCAGCTGATGTCAGATGTGTCAGACCAAGGCGCAAATATCGCAGTCAAGCTGTAAACTTACGACACAGCGCATTCTGTTCTCCGGGCTTCATCCTGCTACTTGCAAAGCCCTTTTCAGGACTTGGTAGTGGGAGATTGAGAACAAACAAAGAAGTATTCAACACAAGCAGTACATCTCACCACAATTCAAAATTCTTAAATTTATCTCATCTGGTGACACCAATTACTTTTCTTAAACATTTCATTTTATAAGTTGTAATTTTCCTTTCCTGTGCCTTGGGTAAGAACCACATTTGACAATGTAAGCACAAAGTTGGGATAAATATACTGTTCATCAGTTGTTTTGTTGCCAAGCTGATGTTCAGATGTTTAATTAGTGCCGATAGCAGAGGCTTTTCAACATCTTGCTCTAGTTTCTCTATGAAGTTTTCCATTTTCATTAAAACTACTTTCCAGGTAATTGAACTCTTGGGCCTATTTAAATTAGATATTGTTTACGCACATGTTTAGTGGAACTGGTGATCAGCAAATCTTCAAAGTTGTCATCTGTGATGTGCTAATTTCATAGTATATCTTTCCCAGCCTGTACCAAGTATATTCATGTGATTTTGAAGTCTATCTTCACCCTTATATATTATGCTCTGAGTAGTTTATGTATTGAGTTTATGTATTGAGCTTTGTATTATGCTTTGTGTTGAAAAAATATGGCAGTAGACGCAGCAGCCAGGGAAACAGCCTGATGTCATCAAGAAGTCTCATAAGCAGCTATATATAGTGCTAAACTCACCATTATGACTGTATTTACTGCGTCATTGGATTCTAGATTAAAAGAGCAGCACGCTTTCAAAATGGTAAAATACAGTGACCTGGTTAAACATTTGAGGCTAGAAATGTATATAGCCAAAGTTCAAGCTGTAGAATTAGGCACAAGAGATTTAGTGGCCGCATCACATCCATATACGACCTACTGAATCAATTAAGTTTGAAAGGATAGTCAAGAACAAGAGGAAAGAAAAACGACTTTGGTGAAACAGCTGAAAAAGGAATCATTCTGGCCGTGGAACACTGTGGGATGTAGGATTGCAAGTTTATATACAACTAAAATGTTTATAATTAGTTTCATCTTCACCTAGTGCAATGGATAAGATACCAGCCTGGCAATCAAAACAAAACAGGGTTGTGGGTCCAATCCTAATTTTGGCAGAGGATTAGAACAAACGAAACAACAAAAGAGAAAACAAAAACAATAAAAGGCAGCAGCAGGAGTCATGACCAAAGTGAGCCCATTCCCTTAGAGTGCTTAATGGGAGAAAACATTAGCTGGAAGCGGTAGCGTTTCTGTGAATCAGATTACCTCCTGTTCCGCTGTGCTGCAAGCAGTTTTCTATCACTCATCAATACATTTAAATACTAATTCTGAATACAACATTGCACAGAAGTAAATCTTGTTAAATTTTAGTATGTATGAACATTATTTGACAGATTGGCAAATAAATTTAATACTTTCTTTTAATAATTCTGCAAAACTGGCTCTTCAATTTTTGTGAAGAAATAATACCAACAAAAAGGCTAAAAATAAATATTATATTTGACAATGTTCTTGAGATCACAATGTTTTCAACTAGTCTGTCACTGACAATAATCTAAAAATATATTATTCGAACACTCCTTGTATGTCAATTGCAAATGTTCATTACATGACACAATTTTATATAGTATTCTCTTAAGACTATAAGAAAAGCTAAAATACTTACCATGTGTGTTCGATGGGACAACTGCAATATAAATGATAAAAACTAATGTTAAACTGTTCATTTCTAACCATTTTGAGTGATTTGTAAAATTAAGCACTTCTGCAGTTGTTTAAACAATTAAATATCAATCAAAACCCTGTCACCACTGTCACTTATTTTGGTGAAAAATATTGATTTTTCAAACTGTTCATTTTCATGAAGTTCAACATTAATTGACATTACATATAAAATTATGTTATTTTGCAAGCTTATTAACATTTTAAAATTAATAATAAACACCCCACTCCCTGCTTTGAAGTTGACCTACTTTAAAAAGAAACCGAAAACTGATAAAACACAATGCAACAGCTTTTTCAAAAAAGTGTAATGGGTCATATTATATATCCTTATGACTGGGTTTCAAAGCACTGTTCAGATATTTTCATTCGAAAGCAAATGCTAGCTTTGTCTAAAAGATACGAAGCTTCAAATATAACAACTGATGCGATATTCTATTGGTTTTATCATTTTACTCTTTCTCTTGGTCGAAATAAGTATTGTCCATAGGAACAAAAAATGTCACGCATGCGCAAAATGGGGGTTTTCCAATTAACTTCAGTCTGTCATTTACCTTACTTGGGGACGGCGTGGCCTAGTGGTTAAGTGGCACGGCTCACAACCAGAAGGTGCTCGGTTCGATCCCCCTCACAGCACCGGCCGTTACCCCGGGGAAGCAAACCCTTAGAAAATGCAGGAGGAAGCAGACCCTTTCATAAAATGCATGCTGAAGTCGGATGCACTGGGCCGACAGGCGCAAAATAAAAACCACAGTGTAACGCACACACGCCTTGGGGAATAGATAAATAAGGCGAACGCAAAAAAAAATTATAAATTTACCTTACTTTACTATCACTTTGATACAGCATACGAAATCTAAATGCCAAATAAAGATATCATTTTGGTCAAAAGCGTACTCACCAAAAATCTAGAGGCATTCATACTTAGAAACTAAGAGAATCTTTGAATTCGAGGTAAGTTTACTGCTGAATTATATTCACGACCAAATTGTACCTTTTTACAATATTTAACTCAAGAAGAGCTCTACCTTATTCAATATATTATTTTGTCTAAATTGTATACGTACTTACTCAGGAAGTTACTCACTGTAAATATTTCTTCTGCATTCGTTCTCAATCTCCTGCTATCAAGCCCTGAACAGGGCTTTGCAAGTAGCAGGATGTTGTCCGGAGAACAGATTGCACTGTGTCGCTCGCTAGTTTACAGATTGACTACGATATTTGCACCTTTCGGTCCGACACATCCGTCTTCGGCAAGACTGTAAGTATTAATGTCTGTTATATTACTAGAATTAAGGGTAAAAATTTATTACGAGACATTAATTGTTAGAATGCCTGTGAAAATTTATGAATACATCATGAAAGTTGAGAAAGATAGGGAAGAATGTGAGAATGTCAAACTGTCACTTATTTTAAAAATAAATTGTGCTGTTTGTGTGCTTTGTTAATATTGAGTTTATATGTCATCATATTTAATATTTATGGGTAATTTTCTGTATTCCAGTTCAACTGTGGATGCTGAAGTCAGTGAGCTTACAGTTGCTTTTGAAAATATAGAACCCCTAAAGCAGTATAACAGCAGAGCAGAAGTTTGCAGTGGACAAGAATCAAGCCGAAGGGATTCTGAATAATGATGTGTACACTTTAATCCACCAAAGTTTCCTACATTCTCTTGCTTCCACAGTTGGGTCTAGAAATTGCAGAAGCCATAATCTACAGTTGTTTACAAAAAAATCAAAATGGTCTTGCTGCTCTTATACAAATTCTCTGTCCAGATTATGAGTCAAGTGAATAAACAGCATGACATCAACTATAGGACACCAATTGGTTGTCATGACAATGGTATTGGCTATGCAAAGTTGCAGTCATTGCTGTCCACCATGAACATAAAGAACCAGATGCACCACAAAACATTTTACAAGAGGTCCAAAACTGTTAGCACCGCAGCAAAGGATACAGTAGAAGAAGCAATGTGCCATGCAGCCCGTGTAGTTGCAGAAAGAGCAGCAGCTGCAGGTCCCTGTTCAGACCATGCTGAAAGTAACACAGTGTATCCTATCATCACTGTGTCTTATGATGGTACATGGCAAAAATGTGACCATTCATCGCATAACGGAGTTGGTGTTGTCATTGACAGTAGCCTAGTTTTGGATATTCAGGTCATCAGCAATTATTGCAAAATATGTGCAGTTGGTTCACCTGAGTTTGTGAACTAGATAAAAATGCATAAACCTCAATGCCAGCAGAATGTAGATTGTTCTTCAAACGCAATGGAGACTGTGGCAGCGAGGATTATTTTTTCAAGGTCAGTTGAAAAAAGATCTCTGATTTATGGCACAATGCTTTGCGACGATGATGCAAAGGCATTCAATGAAGCCAAAAATTCTAAATGCTACGACATTGAGATAAACAAAGAGGATTGCATCAACCACGAAAAGGATGTTTAATGCTCTTGACAATTTGAAGAAAACAAATAAGCAGTCACTAAATCGCAAACGAACCAAGCCGTCAATTGAAAAAATTACAAATATATATGCCACAAATTTAAAAGATGTTTCAGAAAAGGCAGCTGGGAGTGTTAGCTGGATTTTTTCACATGATGAGCACTGACAAGGCACCCAACCATAGACTTTGTCAAGAGGGTGAGAATTCCTGGTACTACTACCAGAGAGCTCTGAAGTCAGGGTTGCACCAAAAACATTGGCCTTCATTTTTGGTGGAAGTTGGCAGACTCATCTACCCAATTGTAACAAGACTGACAGACACAGATCTCCTCCACTGTATAAAAATGGGTACACAGAATGCCAATGAAAGCTTCAACTCATTGATTTGGCAGCGCTGCCCTAAAACAACATTTGCTTCACTGTCAGAGGTAGAGACAACAACTTCCTTTGACACTCTATTTTTCAACTGTGGTCCTGTAGGGGTAAAAATGGTAACAGACAAAATTGGACAGGAATGGAATGTTGTAAATCACACACATGCTTCCCAAATGCTGAACAAAAAATACTACGATTCAAGAAGATGTACATTGGGTATATCAAAGTGGAAAAGGAAAAACCTTAAAAAAAGACGTCTTGGATGAGAATGCTATAGGCAACCATGAGGATGTATAAAGTAACGGAAATGTATTGACGGTCCTTGGGCACCTGTGTGACGAGGCGTCCGGCGAGGTTCTTGTGAATGGGGGGCGAGGTAACTGGTTTCACGGGTCAGTTGGTGTGGGACGGGGGTGTGCACTATCTCCCAACTCTTTTCAATATATTCCTTGGGGGAATTGTGAGTGAGGCACTTGGAGGTCACGTTGGTACTGTCAGGATAGGGGGCCGAACGATTACCAACCTTCGTTTTGCAGATGATATCGCCGGGTTGGTGGGTTCAAAAGCAGAACTCCAGGAATGGGTCAGAAGGCTTGATAAAACAGCTCTTGACTATGGTATGGAGATAAACGCTGGAAAGACAAAATTAATGACCAACAACGCTGAGGGTTTCAACAGCAGGATAAAAGCTAATGGTCAGGAACTCAAAGTGGTTGACCGGTTTAAATATCTAGGGTCGATTGTCAATGATGAGGGATCAAAATGTGAGGTGTTGGTAAAAATAGCACAGACAATAGCAGCGCTTGCACGGCTTAACAGAATCTAGCAAGATAAACGGTTAGCACCATGCACGAAAATCAGATTAATGCGTACACTGGTTCTATCAATATTCCTCTATGCTTGTGAGACATGGACAGTTACAGATGACCTTCAACGAAGGATACAGGCCTTGGAGATGAGATGTTTCCGAAGACTTTTAAACGTTACGTACGGGGAGTAAGGATTGGTACAGGTCTTACCAAAAAAATGATAAATGTCTATGCTGACGTACAGCCTCTACCAATCAAGCCAACCGTACCTTCTCGAGTGGTCCGCTAGCAAAGTGGTAAACTAACACGGCAATGGTGAACAGCGAGTATCTGGCGCTGACAAACCAAACTCCCGATGACTGAAGGGATAAAATAGCAGGCTATGGGTGGGGTAACCCAAACAGAAACCCTCGAGGGAGTGTGAATACTCCATCAGGTGCAGCAGATGCTGGGCCCAACGGCACGTGGACATGACCTGATCCCCACCCAGGTCACACCCAGGGAGCTACCCTGGTTAAAAGAAAAGCAACTGAAGCCCGGCAGACAGTGTTTGGATGATCCGGGACATGGATAGGAAGACTCTAAAACTTCCCCCACCGAAGACGGAACATGCCGGCCAGAATGGTGTGGGTACCAAGAAATGGAAAAGGACATGTACGCATATACGGTTAATGAATATGCTCAGATTTATCACAAGATATTGGGCTGCCTCCGTGGACTGCCAAGCCTCGAAGGGATCCACCCCAAGCTACTGATGACAGCTGTGCGTATCGGTGTACCAGGATGAAGCAGAGTAAAGATTCTGGACTACACAACACTCTAAAGATTGCACAATGGAACGCAGAGGGGGTGATGGAGAAGAAGCTAGAACTGCACAATTTCCTGTATGAGCACAAGATAGATGTTATGTGCATACAGGAAACACATCTAAATGCAGATAGACGCTTTGGTATTAGGGGATATGAAACACACAGGTTGGACAGAGATGGTCACAAAGGAGGTATCATCACATTACTAAAAAACTCCATAGCTGCCACAGAAACCTCCAGCAGCATCAATGGGCCTGAACATCTGACAGTCAAAATACATATCCTCCCAGAACCACTACAAATTATTACTGTCCCAATAGCAAAAACCTGGAACTAGATAGAATTCCACTAGCTGATAAAAATCATTTAGTTCTCGGGGACTTCAACAGCCACTCTCCAAGTTGGGGCTACAACACCATGGATACAAGAGGAGAGGAGGTGGAGGATTGGATGGTAGAAAATCTTCTCATTCTAATAAATGAACCACCATGGAAAGATGCTGTAATTATACCAGTACCAAAGAAAGAAAAAGATAGATCCAAATGGATACAGGCCTATCAGTCTACTGAGCTGTGTAGGCAAACTGATGGAACGTATGATAAACACCAGACTGATGTGGCATCTGGAAGAAAAACACATACTAATTCCACAGCAAGCAGGCTTTAGACAGCACAGTTCCACTGAGGACCAGATCACTCTCATAGCACAGGAAAAAGAGGATGCTTACCAGGAGAAAAAGCATACAGTAGCATTTTGGGTGGATTTAGAGAAGGCATTTGACAAGGTGTGGAAAGAGGCTCTTAAAGTCAAGCTACGAAAAAGTGAAGTTTGTGGGAAAATGTACAGATGGATCAGACACTACCTCGAAAACAGAACAGCCAGAGTTCAAGTACAAGGGCAGATGCAGATGAGCAAAAAGGTGACACTCGAGCAGGGAGTACCCCAAGGGCGAGTACTGTCACCCACACTTTTTCTGGTGTATATAAACAACATCACAGAGAATATACCAAGAAGAATCCACAGCTCAGGGGACGGCGTGGCCTAGTGGTTAAGTGACACGGCTCACAACCAGAAGGTGCTGGGTTCGATCCCCATCACAGCACCGGCCGTTACCCCGGGGAAGCAAACCCTTAAAAAATGTAGGAGGAAGCAGACTCTTACATAAAATGCATGCTGAAGTCCGATGCACTGGGCCAACAGGCACAAAATAAAAATCACAGTGCAACGCACACCGCCTCTGGGATTCGAGAAATAAGGCGAACACAAAAAAAATTAATATACAAAGGACAATAATCCTGCCCTGAATGTACCCAGCTTTTAGGGTCATCACATTACTGTCTTCCCTTTGAATTGTCTTTGCCCAAATACTTCTCTTCCGCATCTAGCATTTGTTAAATAATGAATCAACCAGCCCAACAATCTGGCTTCCCTGTCTGTCGCTACACCATTGATAGTATTCTTGCTCTTGGTCTGCCAAGGAGGAAGCAGACCCTTACATAAAATGCATGCTGAAGTCGGATGCACTGGGCCTACAGGCGCAAAATAAAAACCACAGTGCAACACACACCGCCTTGGGGATTAGAGAAATAAGGCGAACGCAAAAACAAAACAAAAAAAACAAAAAATCCACAGCTCCATGTTTGCAGACGATCTGGCTATGTGGACCTCTGAAAAAAATCTCACCATAGCAAGAAATTGGATGCAGCAGGCCATAACATCGCTGGAGGAGTGGGCGAACTCATGGCTGGTCACAATAAATGAGGAAAAAACTACATATACGATATTCTCGCTTTCAAACAAACCCCATAACACCAAAATAAGTCTGAATGAAGGGGCAGCAGTATTCCTGAGCCTACCAAATGGTAGAAAAATAATACTGTCAGTGGCAACTGGAAAATACTCAAGCAATTTCAGAGCGGAGGCAGAGGCACTGAGGGCTGTAGTGGTACAGTGGGTTCCATTCCATTGTGACATCCAAGGCAACGAGGAGGCAGACAACTGGCAAAAGAAGGTGCAAGACTACCTCAAGAGCCAGATACATGGCTAAATGGGAAACAGAACATACTGGCTACACAAAAAATGATGCCTATTACCAATTGAACAGAAGAGAGCAGGTCGTGGTCTTCAGACTCCGCACAGGCCACAACAGACTGAGGTACCACCTATTCAATAAACTGAAGATAGGTGGCACTGATGAATGCAGTTGTGGTACCAGGAAAAATGACCGCTGAACATCTGCTGCAAAACTGTCCGAAATACGAGGACCAGAGAAAGCACATGTGGCCATCACTAGTGGCAAAACTAGACAAGCTCTATGGCAGTGTCGACAGCCTCAGGATGACAGCTGTTTTTTTCGAAAAAATACAGGTTGACATCTGACAGCGTACGAAGAAGAAGAACCAGACACAGAGCCAACCTTTTACTCAAGATGCTGGAGAACACAGAGCACGCCTGACCTGGCAATGGCAACTGAAAACATCCAGAGGTGCACAAAAAGAGAGGTAATGAGGCAGCTTGGAGGTAGTGATCACAAACCAGTCATGATCACAATAGCAGATTTAGAACTACCCTTAAACAGAAAGAAGACAGCCAGCTGGAATTATAAAAGCGCAGACTGGAACCTCTACAAACACTTAACTGAAGACAAATTAAAAACAACCTTCACATCTATCCTTGTAAGACGAAACGCTGCAACACTTACAAACATCATCACAGAGGCAGTGGAAAAATCAATACCACTAGGCAGAAGACAGAATTGTAAACCTTTCTGGACCAGGGAGCTACAAGAACTGCATGACAGGGCTACCAAAGCAAGAACCACTATGGAACAAGATCCATCAGACTTTAACATCACAGAACACAACAAACAGCAAACTATATACAAGAAGGAAAATCTCGCGTGTGTCAGAAAAGGTTGGAAGGACAAAACTGCATCCCTCAATATGGAGAAAGACACAACAAAACTTTGGAGTCTGATGAGGAGCCTAAATGAGGAGAACACCATCAGCCATGCAAAAACGGTACTTGAAGAGAGTGGCGAGACATATACAGGAAAACAAGCAGCCAATCTCCTTGCCGCGGGTTTTGCAGAAGACACCAAAATAAACATGCCCAAGGTAAGAGTTAGAGAGTTGGAAAATGAACTAAAAAAGAGAAGGAAAAGGAAAGAAAACAATGAGGATGAAATAAACAAGCTTTTCAGTATCCAAGAATTGAATTGGGCAATAGGAAAACTTAAGATGAAAAAGGCACCTGGGCCCGACACAATAGCAAATGAAATGATTTCACACTTGGGACCAATAGGCAGACAGCGATTCCTGGACCTGATAAACCAATCATGGACTCAAGGATTGTTCCTAAAAGAATGGAAGGAGGCAGAAATAATCCCAATCCTCAAGAAGGAACAACCAAAAGAAAACAAAACAAGCTACCGTCCAATCAGCCTCCTTAGCTGTCTGGGAAAGACAATGGAAAGGCTAGTGAACAATAGGATGCTAACTTTCCTTGAGAAAAACAAAATCCTGGACGAGTGCCAGTCTGGCTATAGAAAATACAGGAGTACCGACGACTAGACCGCTTATCTGACACAGGAAATCGAAGATGCCTTTCAGAGGAAATGCAAACTATTGGCCACCTTCTTTGACCTGACTAAAGCTTTTGACAAAGTCTGGAAGAAAGGACTAATGCTAAAATTACCGGGCTCCGGAATAAGGGGGAAAATGCTTGACTGGATCAAAGACTACCTCCACTCATGATGTGCGAGTCAGGCTTGGAAGAACACAGGAGCAAAATGGTCAAACTGCATGAGGGGGTTCCCCAGGGAGGATCACTATCCCCTACCTTGTTTATCCTCTTCATTAATGATCTGCCAAAACAGTTCAGACCACACATCCACAAGGCACTCCATGCGGATGACCTGGCCATATGGACCCAGGCAGAAAACATTGGAACCGCAAAAGCAAGAATGCAGGAAGCAATTAATGCAGTAAAGGAATGGGCAGACTCATAGGGTGTCACAATAACAAAAGCAAGACCTTCTCAACACTCTTCTCGCTCTCTACAAAGCCAGAGCAGGTCAACCTATATTTAGAAAATAGCCTACTTCCTAGAGAAAACAATCCTACATACCTAGGAATGAGATATGACAAAAGATTAACATAGGGCCAACACATAGAGAATACTCAAAAGAAGGCCACACTCAGAATAAGGCTGATGAAAAAACTGGCAGGGACAAAATGGGGCGCAGATGCAAACACAGTCAGACAGGTCTACACTGGATACGTACGGCCAACACTGGAATATGGAATTGGTGCCTATGCAGCAGCGGCAAAGACCAACCTACACAAACTAGACAAGGCACAGAATACAGGACTCAGAATAATTATCGGAGGTCTGCGAAGCACCCCAGTTAGAGAACTCAAAGCGGTAGCAGGCCTCCAGAGCCTCGGTGAGCGCAGAGAAGGAAAAATACTAAACCTGACAGAAAAATACAAGCGTATGAATAAACATCCAATGCAGGGAAAAGT
This sequence comes from Ariolimax columbianus, assembly GCA_036924085.1. Lineage (NCBI taxonomy): Eukaryota > Metazoa > Mollusca > Gastropoda > Stylommatophora > Arionidae > Ariolimax > Ariolimax columbianus. Next base: position 27,633,442 of record JAVGWX010000002.1, read on the forward strand.
CAATAATGAATTAACAAAAAAACCGCATAAAAAGAACAAGCTTTAATCATCTATCAAAAGCCCTTACAGTCAGGAACAGCGACATCATATCAAAATGTCCAACGATATGGGAAATGATTCAAGTATATGAAAATACAGACCAACAACCCAACTTCATGGTGGAAGCGAAAATACCAGGTATCGATAGAAAGGTGGAAGAATCAGACCATGCAGTGAGAGAAAAAAAACCTAAAGCATATTGGAGACACCTATCCTCAACCCATGTGGACGCACGTCTACACAGATGGATCATCAGATGAAGCATTGAGGAAAGGAGGGGCGGGACTCATCATATTTCTACAGGATGGAACCGTTATAGAAAAAGCAAGTGCTGCCGGGGAGCCCTCGACAAATCTAAGAACAGAGCAACAGGCAATAATTGAAGCAGTCAAACTATTGGATGAAAAGGGGTTAAAGGATAACAAAATAGTGGTTTTGTGCGACTGCATGGAAATTTTAGACCACACAAAGAGAACCACGAAATAGTATGGAAAGGGAACTGATATGCCAGCTAAACAAACTCTCAGACCACAATAAAATCACCCTCCAGTGGATTCCAGCTCACTGCGGCATACCTGAGAATGAATGGGCGGACAGGCTAGCCAGGGAGGGAAGACAGGGAGAACAATTCACCCACCCAGTGTCACTGTCAGAAGTCAAGGCAAACATTTAAAAAAAATATAAACAACAGTGGATAGAGAGAACAAACAGTAAATACCCACAGGACCCAATCAATAGACTGAATAGGAAACAGTATACTACAATTTTTCTCCTCAGAACAGGTCATTGCAGACTAAATGCACACATGCATAAAATGAAAGCAGCACAGACTGCGCAATGTACATATCAGAGAGGACCCCAGACTCCAGAACACATCCTGCAAACATGTCCACTGCACCAAGACTCCCGTGAGAAGACCTGGCCCGAGGAGAGAAACATACAAGACAAACTGTGGGGAACCATTGAGGACCTGCGACTGACATGTCACTTCATGGAGGCAGCCCATCTGGTGGCATAAAATGAGCATACGAAACCGAACGCAAAGAAGAAGAAGAAGAAATGTCACGTACAAAGATCGAGTTACAAATGAGGAAATACAAGATAGAATTACAACAGCAATAGGGCCTTTTGAAGGCCTCTTGGCAACTGTCAAAAGAAGGAAACTCGCTTGGTACGGTCACATATCGAGATCGAATGGTCTTGCAAATACAATCCTCCACGGAAAGGTCAAGGCAGACGACGAAGAGGCCATCCCAAAAAGAGATGGGAGGACAACATAAAAGAATGGACCAATCTCCAACCAGAAGAGGCACAGGCAGCGGTTGCTGACAGAGAAGGGTGGCGTGATGTTGTGAGGATGTCTTCATGTGTGCCTAATGACCTCACCGGTTACGGGATGACCTAGATGAGAACACCAGCATGAGTTAGCAGGTGAAACATATGTTGCTGGTGCATTTAACAATCAATTGTACTTGCAAATTACTATGTATATGTTGCTTAATTAAAAAAACAATGTAAGAATACTTTCTTTTGTTATTAGACTTATTTTATTTTGCTTTCAAAGTTTAGAATTGAGTTATTTCAAAATCTGTTTTTCCTGTTTGTTATGTATCTAAAATCCTTAGATCTCAACTAATATAGAGGTTGAAAACATGCAATTTGGTGTGTATATTTCTCATACACTTTTTTGTAGGTAAAGGTCTATAGAAAAGCTAATTTAGTCAAAGACTTTTTATTAAAATACATTTTTTGTGCCAAATTTGTATGTATTTTGTTCACTTTTTAATGAAGCTCAAATATAAAAATATATATTCTTTAACCTTTTTCAGAAAATAAATATGACCTTAGGCTAGAAATATGCTTATCATTCATGGATCAATCATATTATAATTTATACATATGTTTGTTTTTTAAATTTAAGGATTCTAGAAACAAGTGCTTTTTTCAAGGTAACTGTTTCAAGGTATCATAGCAACCGAGTAATTTTTTATTTTAATTTAAAAAAAATATATATCTACATTCATAGCCTAACATTACCATTATAAAATAATTGGTCTCACTTTATTAATTAAAAAAAAATTTGTTTTGTAGCCTGCCCCCTTGAGCTGAAAAAAAACCGAACTTACCTATTTAGTTAAATACCTAATGTGTATATGAATTTTTTCAATGGAATAAAATGAAGGGACAAAAATAGAATTCTGTGACTATCCTCTAGTTCTACTACTGAACATCACTACTGATAATAATAATTGAAACTTACTCATTGTCTCCTTATCGTTGGCAATCACAGTAACTTTCTGGCCTTCTATGAAGACACTTTTGTGTGCAAGTACAAATGCTCGACAGCTTCCTCTACCCAGGCAGTCAAAGTCTATGCTCCTGTCAATCATTATGCATACGTTCAAGATTATTTTTACTACATAATAAAAAAAGATAATGCAAGTCACAATGAGATATTACTCAATTGTTATACTGGGGTGGTGTGCGAACACGCAATCTTTTTTTTTTTTGCAGTAAACATTGGAGCATTAAATATACTATAACAAACAATGTAACTAATTCCTAACTACCAAATAACAAAAATATAAATGCAAAGATGGTTAGTATCAAGATTTGTGTTCGCACAACTTTAAGAACTGTAAACATTTATCATTCTCAAATTAGTCATGAAATACTCAAAATCATAAAATTGTAAAATAATATCTTGTCATCATTCATTCTTGGGAAATGTGATACAATAATTTGACAAACTTCTTTTCTGATATGCGAGACATCGCAAGTCAGCTGCAAAAGGTCTCCAACATCCTCTGTTTTGTACTTTGATGGTACAATCTGTCAGGTTTTTCCCTGTTAATATTTTAATGCTATCCTCCCATGTATAGCATTGTTCACCTGTCCTTCCAGCAAGGTGTTATGCTTTTGATGTGACAAAAATATCTTCTCTGATTTCATTCATCTATTGTCTTTGCATCAACAATTTCTCCAAGACTTTCTAATTTGTTTTCTTTTCTTTCCAGGAAATGCACCTCATTCTTCTATATATACATTTTAAAAGCATTGATTCTCTTTTCCAATTATATGTTCATTGTCCATGTTTCTACATCATATGATTATACTTATACTTTGATAGGACCCACACAAACACAAATGCATTTAGTCAGCATGAATAGCTTCAAATGACAACATTGTAAATCTAATATTAATGAAATTATGTCTCGAGCTTAATAATACATGAAATTTAAATTAGTACCAGTTTAAACAATATCCATGACAATGTCAAATGATTGCTGCATAATGATTTCTGCTAATTTGATTCAGTGTAATTGCTTGGGAAGGAGTGTTTAATATGAGCACTTTATGATGCAAGATTCTTTACCCACTATAACATCGAACATCACTTTCAACCATGTTTTTCACATCAGTGATGGTCAAACACAGAAAAAGATGGATTGATGATAATGTTAAGGGAACACCAGAAGAATTAATTGAAAATAACAGCCTCACAGATGGCATACAAAAGAAGATTGCACCTCACCTCTAATGACTTAAGTGGACAGGTGAGATAACAAGAGGTTACACGTTATCAATTAAGACTTCTAACTGTTAACAGTTTCATAATATTGGAATCGCCAGCTGAAAAATGTGGTCATATTCTGGAATACTTTAATGGATGAATACACGTAAATGAACTGTGACCCAGATATTACAGATTAAATTAAAAGTCAATTGAAATTTTCTAAATAATAAGACATTTTGTAAACATACCAAATGACAAATGTTTTTCATACTGCTTGTAACTGTAAACAGAAGTGGGCTGTGTCAAATTATGCCAAAACTTGGCTGTCCAAAGAAATTCAATTCATGGTCTAACAAATCCATGATGGCACATGTCCAGAAAAGAGAGAGCTGTCTTTGCTGTTTTCAGTAACAAATGCATGAAGCAGTGCTGTGTTCTTGCACCTACACTGTTTAGCATGGTATTTTCAGCAAAAATACAGCTATGGGTGTTAACATCAGCCAAAGGATGTGTGGGGGAGGGGGCTCTTCAATCTCAGCCAACTACCACACATCACTAAGCTGTCAGATTTTATAATCTTGGACCTCCTATTGCTGATGACTGCACCTTTAGCACCAACTCAGAGCAGGGCATGCATTCCACTATGGACACATTTTCAAGTGCATGCTCTCATTTTAGTCTCACAGTAAATACAAATAAGACTGAGGTACTGTTCCAGCCTGCTCCAGAGAAACCTTACCGACAACCACAGTGCTTACCCCAGCACCTACAGGTTGTAGATGGATTTAAATACCTTGGCAGCATCCTAACCAGAGATGCATTTGGCTGCCTGCACAAAAGCGTTTGAAACCAATGGGACATCAATGGCTTCAAACAGAGGTTCAAGTATATCATGCCATCATTCTTACCACCCTCCTCTACGCGAACAAGATCTGGACAATGTACAACAGTCATGTGAGATGGCTCAATCACTTCTACATTAACTGTCAAACCAGATTGATGTTGTCTCTAGTGTGTCGCTTGCATCAGACCGCTGAGCCTGGTGCTCTGCAATCCCACAAGAAGCTGGCCCGACTGAGCAGAAAATGTCTGATACAGAAAGACGCTCCAAAGGTCACCCTATAGGATGCCCCAGCTACCAATGCCTTCCATGTGTGCCCTCTCCATCGTGTGGTAGGGTGCACAGATCCAGGATAGGTCTGCACAGTTACATGCTGATCATAAATCTGATGCTGTTGCCATATTCGTTCGCGATGTGCAACCACTACTAACTGTACAAACAGATCGATTTGGCTTTTAAACACTTATTTTTTAATTTTTCAACCACGACAAAATGTTCCTCCTTCATACTTTATAAAGCAAAACATTTTTTCACAAATTCCCACCTCTAGGTAGACTTCCATTCTGTGCTCTTAATTTAGTTTCATGAAACTAGTATAATAGCCAGCTAAATGTTCAACTGCTCGAAATATAAATATACTAGCTGGTTTCAACAACCTTGATTATAATGATTATAATATTACTTGGCAATTCTAAACTTTCTTCATATTTATGGTTTTTTTTTTTAGTTATCTCATGTCATTTTACAATCACTAACAACATTTAAAAAAATAACAATGATATTGTTCAAAACAATTGTGATTTAAGAAACTGACTGCACCAAAAAACATCATCCCCCTAAAAGCATGTGAAGCAAAGAGCTATCTGGAAGAAAATCTGAACGTATTAAAACTTAGTTAAAACAAAATGACTTTGTATAACAGCACCACATAAAGCATGGCACTTCCGTTGGATTAAATAATACTAAACCATATTAGAGAATGCATCAAGCTTACCCATTAAAGTCATTAAGATCTAGAAGCTTCTCCTGCAGTTTTCCTTCCTTTTCTTTCAAATATTCTTTAACTGTGGTGCCTCCAATCACAGCATAAGCTCGACTGAACACCACATCAAGAAACTCCCGAGAAGTAGTTCCCGGGAGGTTGGACACTTTTGCAGAACGGTCCTTTAACTCTCCTGAAATGTGAGTTTGCTTTAAACCAGCTTTGGCTGACTGTGTAACATTACTGTCATTATAAGAGCAAAGCAAAACCGTAACTTGTGGTAAATTATATCGCCTTGATTTTTAAAATATGAGAACGCATGCATTCAAATCTGATACAATGTTCTTTACCTACCTACATACGTGTGTGTGTGTGTGTGTATATATGTCTGTAACAATATGTCTATATGAGTATCCTTGGCAAGACTTAAGTCACCAACACTGAGGTCTGTTGACAGACACAGCTCGAGAACATTTTCTCAACACTGGATTAACACAGCATCTCTTTCTTCGGCCATGTGACCTGTCTCTCTCAGGACCTCCCAGCTCACCAGCTTCTACATCTGAGGTAAGAAAAGACTGAACCCCATCACGGAGTTATCTCCAGGGCTGCAGCGCAACACCGAGTTGAGACATAATGTCTCCACTCCATCTGCTCTGCACAATGCCAGAGACTCTGCCATCAACTGCGGACATGGGCCTTGGTAAATTACTTACTACTTGACTTGTGTGTCTATTGATTTTTGTGATTTAAAATTGTTTAAAATCCTCCCTATTGGAGGCCATGTGAACTTTACTTTGTTTTTTTGGTTGCAGTTACTGAGCCACTAACCTATATATGCTTTCATCGACTGTGTCTATATGTGCACTTTTTACATGTAATCATATTGACCATTTCTTGTTTTGTCTACTCTTTTTGATAACTGGTACACAGTGACTCACATGGTCCCTTCCTGGTAATGGTTGCCAACTCAAACTGTGCTGTATCGTTGTCATACATTATGACTTTGTTTTTGTGATCTGTTAGTTGTTTTTATTTGTTCTTTATCACTGACAAAAGTATTGTGATGGAATGTGGGATTCATTTTGTTTTTGTTCTGATGCAGGCATTGATCCATTAACTAGATATGCTATTATCGACTGTATGTATATATACAAATGCACGTATGTACATACGTACATACATACATAAATGTGTATATATACAATTATAAATACATAATACAAAATCTTTCAGCTCACTGCAGAGCACAAGTTTTCAACATATATATATATGGTGTTTAAGTCTGCTTTTAAAAAGTCAAATGTCACTTGCAAAACACATAATACCTACAGACCATGCTGGAAAGTTTGATGCCAATCAGTGTTTTATTACGAAACAGAAATTCCCACAATTATCTGCTTGACCAGATGGAAAATGTTTACATTTGCTTTCAAGATACCATTATGTGTTATGGTAAACCTAAGGGTGTAACATTGGTTATAGCTAGATGGAATGTCATGCAGAACTGTTTTGCTGGGAGTAAACATAGTTATCCGAAACTATGGAGAATACTTTATTTAGAAGAGAAAAACAACTCCAAAGAAACAAACGGCAGCTATGATTATCTTTACGTACAGAAAAAGAGTTGGATGCCCAAACAATTGATGGTAGATTGACTTGTCATGCGCATTACTATTTTAGATAGACATACTACTTCTTGGTGCTTTTAGTGGCCACATAATTGATAACATAAAGTATCAGCTATCAGTTACGAGAACTAGTTTTGTTATCGGTAATCAATTTATAATTATTTGTAGAAAGAATATACTGAGCGGACAGTTAAAGGAAACAATGCACTGATCCCAAATGGTAAGGTGAAGATCAATATACAGCTTTTGACTCAGTGGATATTAACAGTCTGGAGAAGTATTTACAGTCAATTCATTGTAAACAAATTTACAAATGGCTGTGGTATTAGTTACACAGATGGGAGTGATTATGACATGCTGTGGAAAGACTAAAACTCTGCTGGACACTGGCTGTTGCTAAATGTTACTTCTTTTGTCGATATACAGTGGACAGGACTGCAAAATATGTTCTGCCGCCATGGGGGCTGTGGCGCAGGCACATAGGTCCGTAGTGCCATTCTTGAACTTGTTGTACAGATGACATCTTAGTCTGTTGTTTCCTGTGCATAGCAGGAGAATGATAACCTGGTCTCACCTGGAGAGTTGGTGGTAGGTATCGGTTTCTATGTGTCCAGGGTGGTCTTTTTTTCCATTTTGCACTGTACGTTGCCGTGATGACTGCTTTAGTTTCATTGTATGTGATTTCTGTATCCCTCTTGCAGCATTTCTCCCTCTCTGGCGAGTCTGTCCGCCTCCTTGTTGCCTGGAATGTTACAGTGGACTGGTATCCACTGGACTATGCTTTTTTTGAAGCACTGGAACAGACGTTCGAGCGAGTCTGCCAGAGCGCCGAGTTCATTTTTGTAACCATTAATCTGACTGTGGTACCACTAATGAAGATAAGATCGGAGATGACACACTGAGCAAAGACTACAATGCTATGGATTCCAGAGGAAAGATGAAAAGAGAGGTCAACCTAAGACATCTTGACAAAGATCCGCAGAGGCAGGTGTTGGAGCACAGTACAAAGGATAGATGCAGACTCTGTAAGGTGGAGGGAATTGATTGCTGCCCATAAGATTGACATCAAGCATGATGAACATTGAGTGCTTTGTCAGCCATTGACCAAGGATCTAAGAAGAAGATGACAACCAGAAACAGGGTATGCCTGAACAGCCTAAAACCATGTTCTAACAGTTGGCTGACAGATCTAGTAATGACCACCACAGTGAAAATAATGTGGACAGTGATTGACTGTAATGATAGCAATAGTAGTGACTACGAACTAGTGACGATAGTAAAGATAATGCAAGTCCTATGACATTAAGGGTGCCTCATGTGCACATGACAAACTGTTTTAGACCATACCATAGACCTGATTCTTTAGGAGTTACTCACTAAAGCATAGACATTGATGTACTGTAAATAATGTACTGTCACCTTTAGATTATGTTTTCTCCCCCCCCCCCCCCCTCAATCTAAATAGGTATTTTTCTTTCACATGTTTGCCGTTGTTTAGATGTAATTTTCCCATAGTGGATCCCAGATCCCCTTACTGGGGAGAAAGTAATAGGGCCACTGTGCTTCTTTGTATGTGACTAAAGAGAGTTGTGCATGGAGAGGACAACCTCATTGTGTAAAACTGCTTCAGAAACAACCGCTGCAAAAGCATGCAAAGTGCTTTGGTGCAGGCATACAGAAGGAGGTTAATTCTAGTGGTAGCCCTATACTCTGGCGGAGTGAAAAAAGGACAAGAGGAAGTACTTAGATTTATGTAGATACAAAAGTCACTAAACTGTAAATATTAGTCTTCTTCTTCTTCTACGTTCGTTCTCAACCTCCCGCGAGTAGCAGGATATAGTCCGGAGAACGGAATGCGTTGTGTAGCTAGTTTACAGCTTGACTGCGATATTTGCACCTATCAATCCGACACATCCATCTTCGGCAGCTAAATATTAGTCAATTGATATGTTCTCTGACTTCTTTCCTCTTGTTATTTGATATATTATCTGACAATTACCTCAAGGAAGTCATTAAATGCATTGCAACATTAAAATTTGAATGTACATTGACAATTTTAAACAATTTCAAAACTCCCGTTTGTCTGTAAATTCGATTATTTTAATTCCAATATTTACCACAGTTTGTTAAAAACATACATTCATTTACCTTCAAGATGACATATTCACTCAAATTTGTTGAACTATTACAAAAACTACAGTTAATTTTTGTACTCACATCAGGGTGAAGAAAAGCTAATAAAAATGAATGACATAAATACTGTTTATCAATTTAGTAGTTAATATGTTAATGGAGTTATTTGAGATACCTTTTGTCTTGTCTCTGAATCGAGTTTTGCTTGCACTGTAAGTGTCCATTTCTAGATATGCTGTGAAATGAAATCATATCTATTATAAAATCTGTCATACAAACAACTTTAATAGAAATATATATGGGTTCTTCCACATTTTTTAGAATCTGCAGTTATGAAATTTCAATATTTATTCAGTGTATTATTACTAGCAAAGATGGCGCCGTAACTGGCTGCGAGTCTACATTTCTCTACTGTTTTGGATCATTATGGATGCCGCCAGACCACGGATTTGCCTGGAATTCACACCAGTTGACGACTTACACTTGTGTTCACGGATACGCGGAGTTGTTTTCCGTCTGGACTTGTTATTTCGTTCTTTTTTTGTGATTTCTTCCATCCGTTTATCCTGGTCTGGACGCCGGCTGAATGGCGCTACGCTTAAACTAGTTATACCTGTGTCGTATCTCACGGGTTAGTTCTGCCGGTTCACCTTCACGAATATGGCGTGTGGGAATTTTAGATGCTACTATGATGAACTGAATACAGCTGGGAAGAGATGCCAGACTCACTCACACGCTGAGTGTTGTCCATACGACCTCTTGTGGTTATTGAAAAGGCACGACAAACTGCGTTAGATGCCTTCCCACCTTTCTACCCTGCATGTTACATGTTTACGGAAAGGCTTCGGTGGTAACCCTGAGGTAAAATCTGCATCCTATGCTATCTCCAGTCGTCTCGATGAATGTCTTGCCACTGGCAAAAGGTAGCTTAGGCTCTGTGAGTGAGGTTGACAAAAGGCGCAGTTTCTTCCTCACTTTAATCCAAATCTCCGCGCAAGTCACCCATTTCAGCGGACACAGCAAGAGATACGACTGTCCACACGGCTGAACAAAGAGAGTGGTCTTCATCACATGTGATGGACAAAACTATTACTAGCAACCTCATTTAAAACAATCTGCTACAAAAACCACCACTGCAAGAAAGCAAAAAGAATTTCTGCTCTGGCTTCATGTAAGAAAAGCTTCGGCACTTGCGATGTTCTTCATTAGAAGCGAACGAGGGAAAAAGAAAAATATTTATTTATCTTCACACAACATTAATTATTTGTATTTCAGGTACAGCCAATACCCAATTTTTTGTATCACGTTTTGTCCTCAGGACATCTGTGGTAATTCCAGTGGCTTCCTTTCACCTCGTACAGTTATGCAAGCTTTGTACCCCAGATGTCCATCCTGCATTAAAATAAGCTTTTCTGTTACTGTTTCTGTAACAAAGTCTTTCCAAAGACAGGTATGTCAGCTTTGTGTCCAAACCTCTGAACCTGGATGACCAGGATGCCATTCTTAGTCTGTCCTCTCACCAGTGATCTGTCCGACTTGGGTTACCCTTCCAGAGATTTACATTCACGCTAGAATAGCTCCCTAGAACATGTAGTCACACCACCATGACAAGATGATAGATAGCTTCTTATTGGTGGTGGGTGGGTGGGGTATGTGTACACCTGAGGGACATTGTCCTTAGTAGAAATTTTAAAAAAGATAGCATTTTCGTTCTACAAGCTATTTTACTTTCTCCAACAAGTGTAAAAGAACATTTATAATTATGGATCAGATACAGATACTACAATCTATAAGCGAGCAATTCAAAAACTGTCTGTTTTTAAATCATACATGGATTCAGCAGAGGACGGAGCAGAAGTGTGTACCACCAACAATCTATAGAAACCATCAGTATCTACACCTCTTGCAATTTGCGGAGAAAGACTGAGTACCTGTTGCTCTGTCTGTAATGCGCTGATGTTGATTCTTAACAAAACAACAAAACAGACATCTGAAAGTGTATGACTGATTGACAAAACATTACTCTGCTACTACTGTTCCTATGACTTTAAGCTCAGCATGTCAAAAATTAAAACATAAATCTACAGACCTGTCTCAATATTTCCATCATCCTCCGAGTCACGTTTTGTAATTTCAAAAATCAATTTTTTTGATGTCATAGTCTTCCAAGTTGAACTTCTCATAATATTCTTAGCATTTTGCCATGTATCCGTGTAAAGGTGAAGACATCTGAAAAAATGCAAAAAGCTAAACATTATTTAGAAATGTGCTTTCTATACACACTTAACTTTGTAAAGAATTAAGTTAATTATACACATTTTTACTTTATAATGAATGCAAGCTAATTGTTAATATCCATATACATTTGTACCGATGCATGTCCAAACTTCATCTCTATCCTAGACAATGGAAGTCCAGTAGGTCATAAGCTATTCTTCTGACATTTCATGAATTTTGTAGTGGAGTGCAGGCAGCTTTGACCAATAAGCTGCAGGTCTATTCAGTGATCCTTTTTTGCATCGTGATACCAGACTGCTGTTGATGCACCTCAATGCCCATCCTTTCTTCTGAGTATGTGGTCTGCCCACTGATGTTTTGTCTTATTTGCATGAACAACTGCCATTATCTACCAATGATGGTTTCCATAGGTCAGAATTGTGGAGATTCTGTATGTGCTGTTTGGGGAAAGTAAGGCTGACCATGCATCTCTCCATTTCTTTTGTAAGTGTCCATGTTTCAGCAGCATAGCACAGTGGATTTGAAGAATGGTGTGAAAGTTCTGATTTCTGCAACAATCTAGTACTGACTGGATAGATGCAAAGGCCGCAAGCCAGCAAAGCCAACATATTGTTAGTCCTGGTTCTAAATTATTCTGCATGGTGAGGAGAAGCCAAAGAAAGCATTATTCTTCGACATTTTCCAAAATGTTTCCTATCATTGATGACTGGGTTATAATGGGCAAAACACTTGAGCATGACTTTGGTTTTGGAAATATTCATTTCAAGTCCTGCTCTCTTTTCCTCTTTGCTGAGAATCTGTAACACGTTGTTGGCTTATGTGACTGACTTTGTGATCAGCACTATGTCATCCGCAAATCGAATATGGCTGAGACTCTGCCATCAATATTGATTCCAAAGTCGTCCCAGTCTCACGACTGATTCCAAGAACGGGGAGAAGATGTTCACTTGGAGAGGATCTTCCTGGCAAATCAATTTCTGTATTGGAACCCCAACTATGTGCTGGAATGGCTGGAAGGTGGTAATGTAATTTGTGTAGCCAGGATCGATACCTGGTTTCATTAGCAAATACCAGAGAATTTGTTGTTCTATAGAATCAAATTCTCTTTTTGTAGCCGACGAAGGTGAAGATCAAGGGAGTCTGGCAATATCAGGCCACCTAGACACTGCTATATCAGGTTGAGATATGGTTCAATGGGTTGTAAGAATGTCGAAAGTCAGCATGTTCAATTGGTTGCATGCTATCGAGTATGGGACGACAAATTCGTGCAGGAATGCATTTTGTGAACAGTTTATAAGTGACCAGGAGAAGTGTATATGGATGATAATTTTCAAGGTCTTCTTCGTCTCCCTTCTTATGTAAGAGTATCGTCTTAGAGCTACACCAAGCAGTTGGTGTTTTCCCAGTATGAAAAATTTTGCAAAATGGTGAGCTATAGCTAAATAGAGAGGTGGTCTGCAAATATGAGGTCCTCTGCAGGTGATTTAATAAGCGGCATATTCTCGAGGACATGCAAATTTCTGAAGATAGGAACAACAGAAAAACATGGGAAACGGCAGGTTATTTAAGTCATAACTAGACAATGCTTCTGACTCAACTTTTTGCTAAAACTCATAACTAGACAATGTCCCTGATTGAAAGTTGCTAAAAGTCATCACTAAACAATGCCACTGACTGGAAGTTGCTAAAAGTCATAACTAGACAATGTCACTGATTGGAAGTTGCTAAAAGTCATAACTAGACAATGTCACTGATTGGAAGTTGCTAAAAGTCATATCTAGACAATGTCACTGATTGGAAGTCGCTAAAAACTAATCAGAGGTGATGACACAATTTAGGTATTTCAGTAAATCTTCAGCACAATTAGATATGAATTAATAGCAAAAGTTCTAGCAATAAAAATATGTGTGAAGAAAATAAACAAGAATGTAATGAGTGAAGCAACTTAAAGAAACAAGTTATTTTTTCTAAATTATAACATTAACATGAACATTCTCATATCAGCCAATAGGTGAGATCATCTCATAAAACAAACGGCCATTTAATGTGAAGATACCTTACCAAATCAATTCTCAGGTTAACAATAACTCCTAGGTGATATGGATGCTATGACATTATTAGTTTGAGCGTATCATTCAAAAGTTAATTTAAGTATTTATTGCCACAGTGATCATTCCTCAAAGAACTAAGTGCACAATTTCTTATAGGCAGCCATGATTAAAGAAAGAAGACATTAAGCATTTTGAGATAAGAACAAAATAAAATTGTCAATCTCTTGACAGAAACAGTAAAGATGAAGGAACTATATATAGGGAATAGAGCTATTCGAGGTGCAGCGTTTAGTAGGTAGTTGTGACTGGTAGTGTACAGATGTGTTGTTAGTAATCCTACCTGACATTATTCAGAGGAGCCATTTTTGTTCTGGGCAAACTCAATTTTTCTTTGTGGTAAAAAAAAACCCATAAATGTAACATATAATATGTATCATAGTTACCCATTTCTTTGTCTTCCTGGCAGTTTGTCGTCAATTTTTTCAGAATCATCATTCTTCTTCCCCACACCCTTTTTTCTCATGAAAATCTGTGAAAACTGTGCAAGTTTGATCAGCCTCACAAAATTATCTGTCATATCATCAGCATTCCATGGGTAGATTTCAATATGATATGACCAGTTGAAATCTGTGGTAAAGGTAAGGTATCTTCACATTATTTCATGATCAATAAGTAAACAAAATAGCAAAAGCAATCACAAAGGTAACTATATTTTTAACACTTGGAAAACATACACACAGAGTGTTTCTTCTTCTTCTTTGCGTTCGGTTTCGTTTGCTCGTTAGTTGCCACCAGATGGGCTGCCTCCATGAAGTGACACGTCAGTCGCAAGTCCTCAATGGTTCCCCACAGTTTGTCTTGTATGTTTCTCTCCTCGGGCCAGGTCTTCTCACGGGAGTCTTGGTGTAGTGGACATGTTTGCAGCATGTGTTCTGGAGTCTGGGGTCCTCTCTGACATGTACACTGTGCAGTCTGTGCTGCTTTCATTTTATGCATGTGTGAATTTAGTCTGCAATGACCTGTTCTGAGGTGAAAAATTGTAGTATACTGTTTCCTATTCAGTCTATTGATTGGGTCCTGTGGGTATTTACTGTTTGTTCTCTCTATCCACTGTTGTTTATATATTTTTTTTAATGTTTGCCTTGACTCCTGACAGTGACACTGGGTGGGTGAATTGTTCTCTCTGTCTTCCCTCCCTGGCTAGCCTGTCCGCCCATTCATTCTCAGGTATGCCGCAGTGAGCTGGAATCCACTGGAGGGTGATTTTATTGTGGTCTGAGAGTTTGTTTAGCTGGCATATCAGTTCCCTTTCCATACTATTTCGTGGTTTTCTTTGTGTGGCCTGTAAAATATTTCCATGCAGTCGCACAAAAACACTATTTTGTTATCCTTTAACCCCTTTTCATACAATAGTTTGTCTGCTTCAATTATTGCCTGTTGCTCTGTTCTTAGATTTGTCGAGGGCTCCCCGGCAGCACTTGCTTTTTCTATAACGGTTCCATCCTGTAGAAATATGATGAGTCCCACCCCTCCTTTCCTCAATGCTTCCTCTGATGATCCATCTGTGTAGATGTGCGTCCACATGGGTTGAGGATAGGCGTCTCCAATATGCTTTAGAGTGTTTTCTCTCAATGCACGGTCTGATTCTTTAACCTTTCTATCGATACCTGGTATTTTCGCTTCCACAGTGAAGTTGGGATGTTGGTCTGTATTTTCACATACTTGTATCATTTCCCATGTTGTTGGACATTTTGATATGATGTCACTGTTCCTGGCTGTAAGGGATTTTGATGGATGATTGAAGCTTGTTCTTTTTATGCGGTTTTTTGTTAATTCATTGACTTTTCCCTACAGAGTGTAAAAAATGTATTTATTTTTATATCATTTTTGGTATTTTCATTACAAATTTACTAGTCTAGGAATTTCCCATTGTTTCTATACTTATTGTGTAGTCTGTAAGTTCTTGGATTTTACAAGTGAATAAATGTCCAGGTCAAGATGGTATTCATTCAAAATTGCTGTTTGAAATTAGAGATCTGCTAGCAAAACCATGGGCAAAAAATCAGATCCAGCAAACTATAGGCCTGTGAGCATAGTCTGTAAATTGTTAGAGTACCCAAATTAAGATTATTTTGGAAGTTAAAATCACATGCAAAAGGTGGTGAAGTTACCAAATGGATTGAAAAGTGGTTAACAGGAAAAAGTCAGAAAGTGGGCATAAATAAGGAGTACTCCGAGTGGTATGAAGTAAAAAGTAGAGTGCCACAGAGCTTGGTTTACAGCCAATTCTGTTCTTGATATATATAAACTGTTTGGACAATGATATTGGATCTATGATTGCAAAATTCACGAATAACACAAAAATATGAAGTAATGTCTAATCTAAATCAGAAGTATTGAGGTCAGATTTAGATAAAATTTGTGAATGGTCTGTGAGCTGGCAAATAGAGTTTAATGTAGATAAATGTACAGTCATCCACATGGGTAAATCAAATATGGAATATAATTACAGAATGGGAGTGAACAGTAATAGAAAAGGAAAGGGACCTAGGGGTTATAATAGATTATACAGGTAAGATGAGTGAGCAAGTCCAGGTAGCAGTGAAAAAGGCAAATGCAATGTTAGGTATGATAAAAAGAAATATTAAACATATGAGCAAGGAAGTGATTATCAAACTGTATAAAAGGTTAGACCTAGATTGGACTACTGTGTTCATGTGAGGAGGCATTATCATAGAGGGGATAAAAACATGCCCAGAAAAGATACAAAAAAAGAGCACAAAGCTGATAGTGGGATTCCAGAATTACAGTTATGAGGAAAGACTGGCCTACAGTGTCTAGCAGATGAGATCGACGGATTGGCAGGTTCAGAAGCAGAACTCCAGGAATGGGCCAGAAGGTTCGATGAAACAGCTCTTGACTATGGTATGGAGATAAACGCTGGAAAGACAAAATTAATGACCAACAACGCCGAGGGCTTCAATAGTAGGATAAAAGCTAATGGTCAGGAACTTAAAGTGGTTGACCGTTTTAAATATCTGGGGTTGATTATCAGTGATGAGGGATCAAAATGTGAGGTGTTGGCCAGAATAGCACAGACAATAGCGACGCTTGCACAGCGTAACAAAATCTGGCAAGATAAACGGTTAGCACTATGCATGAAAATCAGATTAATGCGTACACTAGTCCTGTCAATATTCCTCTATGCTTGTGAGACATGGACAGTTACAGCTGACCTTCAACGAAGGATACAGGCCTTGGAGATAAGATGTTTCCGAAGACTTTTAAACGTCACGTACAAAGATCGAGTTACAAATGACGAAATACAAGATAAATTACAACAGCAATGGGCCTTTTGAAGACCTGTTGGCAACTATCAAAAGAAGGAAACTCGCTTGGTACGGTCACATATCGAGATCAAAGGTTCTTGCAAATACAATCCTCCACGGAAAGGTGCAAGGCAGACGACGAAGAGGCCATCCCAAAAAGAGGTGGGAGGACAACATAAAAGAATGGACCAATCTCCGACCAGAAGATGGACAGGCAGCAGCCGCTGACAGAGAGGGGTGGCGTGGGGTTGTGTGGATGTCTTCATGTGTGCCCCAACGACCTCACCGGTTACGGGATGACCTGACCTGACAGTGTCTAGAAAAGATAAGAATTCGAGGTGACAATACAGGTTTATAAAATTATCAAAGGAACGGATAAATTAGAATATGACAAGTTTTTTTTCAAAATACAACCACCTTCAAGAACAAGAGGGCATAGCTACAAATTAACTCAAAGAGAGGTCCAGATTAGATATTAGAAAATATTTTTTTAGTCAGACAGCGGTGAATATTTGGAATGCATTGCCACTGGAAGTAGTGGAGGCAGGAACAATTAATGCATTTAAGAATAAATTGGATGCGCATAGCTTTTAGAGCAAGGTAATGTAAATGAAACTGGTTGTATACAGACTCTGCCGAGTCTTCTAAACCAGTATAAAGACGTTAAGTTAAGTTTAGTTCTTTTGCAGCTCAGAATAATTAAAATCATTATCGTATTCATCTTTCTTGACATGTTCAATTCTTGTGCTGTGTATATCAATCACTAAATTTATTGCAATAAAAATTATATGTATTCTCAAACCTGGTTCTTTTCCTCTGACTTCTTCTATTTCATCTTCAAGTTTCATGTCAGTCATCAGATCCTCTGCAGTCTCATCATCAGCTCTCCCAACATCATCACATTGCCTTTCTACCTCTTCCTCTCCCAGAAGATCATTTTCTTCTGCCTCCTCCATTTTCATGTGCTGTCCTTTACTCATTCTTTAATGTACCCTGAGAAGTATGAATTAAAACCATTAGATGTTTCAGACATGACCTTATGTGTCGCTACTATTAAGTTGTAAAAAAAAAAATAACCCACAAAAATCAAGCTTGTGTTAGCTGAATTAAGTGTGAAAAGCATTGATCTGGGTTAAAAATTGTAATTCTAACAAACTCGAGCACCGAAAAATTAATTAGAATATTTAGAAATCATGTAAAATATGTGATCTAACAATCAATGCAATTGGCTCCTATAAGTACACCTCTACCATCTCTTTCTTTCCTCTCCAAGTGTACTTCTATCCATAATTTTCTTTACATTGCCATCCTCAAAATATTTCTTTAGGTTTACTTTTTTTGTGCTTTCCAGTATGACATTAGATTTAACAATTCAAGTAAAGAAAAATATTCTCAGAGAATGAAAAATTCTTGTCCAGCATAATTGTATATAGGTCATATTCAAATGTTCCATTTTTTGTTTTTTCATGCCTCACAAAAAATCAGCTCTAGATTTAATAGCAAACAATCCTTATTTTTATTTGATTAATTGTTGCTTTTCTTTAATACATTCTAATCATCAAAACAACCCTAACAGTTGTGCAAAAAAGATTATCAATCTGATATTTGCCATTTCACTCAAGGTTTTACAATCCTACATGGTGCTACAATACATTGTTACTGTCTATTAAATTGGCAACATTGTCTTCTGTTGTACCTATGACATTGTCACTTTTGTGCATTTGTGCGATGCAGCTGTGCCAAGTAGAATGAATTTTGGGGGTTTAATTCTTAAAATTGTTTATTATAGTGCATCATTACTTTCTAATTTTATAAATGTTAGTATAAGTATTGAAACATGTTAAAATCCATAATGAAAGGAGCACCATCTGGACAGACATAAACATGGATTCAGGACAGTTCAATCATTTTTAAGTATGCTGTCAAAGTATTAAATAAATCTAGACCTTTCATATATTCTACTAATTCTCTGCATTATAAATATTTGTTGATGATTTTATTGTCATAGCTGAAGTCAGTGAAGTTAATTTACATGAACAGTTGTGATTAACTGATAAGTGTTATGTGAGAAGACTCATCAACTTAACTTAACGTCTTTATACTGGTTTAGAAGACCCTGCAGAGTCTGTATACAACAAGTTACATTTACATCACCTTACTCTAAAAGCTATGCGCTAAGCTAAACTCTTGGAAAATATGTTTGTCAATGAAAGAAGAAGACACATGGCTACCTGTGAGTTGAAATGTTATAGAAAGATCCTCAGAATACAGTGGACAGAAAAAAAGAATACACTGCAGTCATTCGACAGGAGTTGGGCATAGAGGAGATCTGGTTCATAAATTCTATCATTACCACCAGAAAATTAAAATACTTTGTCCACGTCAAAAGACAACGATTTTGAGAGAATGGTAATGGAAGGTATGGTGCAGATAAGAGAGGCAAATCAAGAAGAAGATGCTTATGGCACCAAGATGTCAAGAAAGCTTGGGCATGACTCTGGAGCTGGCTGGAAATTTAGCAAGAGAAAGAGTTTTATTCAAATGGGCTGTGATGGGAACAGCGTTCTGTAGAAGACATGCTACATGATGATTAAAAACTTCCAAAATACAGACTCAATCATCAATGGACCATCCCAGAGTTTTCTTTTAATTTAGAATTTAGTGGGCGGTACGGAAAATTTAACCTCACGAAAGTTGTACAAGAGGGCGCCAGGTATAAAAAGGTTGAAGAGCATCTGCATTGATGATTGATGATTGCTATACTAGTCTATAGACTAGACTATCGTCCTTGCAAGCAGTGTTCTTGTTGACATTACCATTTGCTGTGGCCTTTAACCTTATTTATAATTTTACCACTAATTAACAATAATCAGCAGCACTTGTTAGAGTAGACGGCTTAGTCAGTAGTGTAGTGAATGTAAATTGTTACAATCCACTTTCATTCTCACTGTTCATTCTGTTATTTCTATTAGACTTTGTAAAAAAAAACTAAATCTCAATATACTGCATAAGAATAGCAACTGGTCTAAAATTGTCTACCGTATTTACATATCAAGGAAAGTATTCCTGCTCTTCCACTCGACAAACGATATAATAGGAATAAGTGAAAGTACCTTGAGTCACTGTCTTCGCTTCAGCTTTCATCTATTTATTTCTTAGTATCTGGATTTTTGACCAGGGTTGCCAGAAAAACATTTTGAGAGAACAAAAATTTCACCGACGAAAAACAGCCAAACAGATAAAATAAATAAACACTGCAAACACTGCCCCGTAATACAATCCCCCCAAAATTAATAAATTATGAAACCAAAATGAAACCCTACGATGTGAAACACTAAACAAAAATAAGCCCACAGAAAGATCAAACAAAATAACAGATGTTCAAACACATTTTAACAAAATGGTATTCTCGCCACACACAACGTTAGATGACAAGTCTGAAATTTGCGACATCAATGAATAGAATGTTCTTGTTATGTTTATTCGAAAACAATAACTTAACTTGAGGTCTTTATACTGGTTCAGAAGACTTTGCAGAGTCTGTATACAACCAGTTTCATTTATTTTACCTTGCTCTAAAAGCTATGCGTATCAAATTTATTCTTAAATGCATTAATTGTCCCTGCCTCCACTACTTCCAGTGGCAATGCATTCCAAACATTCACCCCCCACTGACTAAAAAAATGTTACCTAATATCTAATCTGGACCTTTCTTTAGTTAATTTGTAGCTATGCCCTCTTGTTCTTGTATATGGTGATTGAATTTTGAAAAAATTTTTCTTATAGTCTAATTTATCCGTTTCTTTGATTATCTTATAATAGCTGTCCATCGTTGTCGATGAGGACCGCCGATTTCCCTGTTGGGTGTGAGTGCACATGTGGCTGAACAGGCCAACGCTGGCACGAAAATATCTGGTACATAATGGGCACACGAGGTTTCAAGAAGGTGATGGTGTTCCCGCTATTCGAGATTTCCAGGTCTCGCGTCTGCTCTGGGCTTTCACAACACAGTAGTCTTCGCCGATAGCTACACTCGCTTTGACTGTGCTTCTCCGGTCAGATCTGTTTTGCGCAAGACATTCTCGGGTGTCGATGTCTTTCTGGCAACTTTTCAGTGAGTCCTTCAGACCGTCTTTAAAACGTTTCTTTGGGCGCCCTCTCTCGCGCCATCCCTCTCTCAGCTCGCGAAGCTTCTTTGGGAGCCCCTCGTCTGACATACGGACGAGGTGTTCGGCCCATCATAGTCGTGCTTTTTCTAACAGTGCATGGATGCTGGGCATGTTAGCACTCGAGAGAACCTCGATGTCAGTGACACGATCTTGCCATCGGATGTTCAATATTCGCCTCAGGC
Organism: Ariolimax columbianus; assembly: GCA_036924085.1. Taxonomy (NCBI): domain Eukaryota; kingdom Metazoa; phylum Mollusca; class Gastropoda; order Stylommatophora; family Arionidae; genus Ariolimax; species Ariolimax columbianus. Next base: position 27,654,554 of record JAVGWX010000002.1, read on the forward strand.
AACCTGTGTGGAAGTGGTTTAACCTCATTGTATGTTCAGAGTAACAGTCCAGCTTTCGCAAGCGTATAGTAGGTTTGGAATGACGGTTGCACGGTAGACTTTGAGTTTGGTCTTGACGCTGATGCCACGACGTGCCCACACCATCGAGCGCATTCTACCAAATACTGTGCTGGCCTTTGCTATTCTGCTTGCTACCTCATCGTCGAGACTGACAGATCTCGATAGCGTGCAGCTCAGATACGTGAATTTGTCTACGACATTCAGTTCTAAGTTGCTAATTAGAGCGCAATCGTCAGTAAATACAAGTTTCCTGATAATGTCGCCAGCCACTTTGGTTTGGGCCTTCATTCTTCTGGGATTGGGTAGCTTGCCATCCGTGCGGTACTTTATGGGTATTCCAAGCTCCAGTGATCTGAAGGCGTCTGTTATCGTGACCGCGAATATCATGCTGAACAAGGTCCGGGCGAGTACACATCCTTGTTTTACTCTGTTTGATACTAGAAACGTTTTAGAGATTGCTCCGCTGTCCAGTACACGAGCACACATGCCTTCGAGTAGCTGTTTCACCATAGTTATGAACTTGGGGCAGCCAAACTTGGACATTATCATCCACAGCCCTCCTCTGTTTACTGTATCAAATGCCGTTATCAAATTAATAAATGTGGTGAACAAGGCCTGGTTTTGTTCTTGACACTTCTCTTCTACTTGGCGAGCGGCAAAAATCATGTCCACTGTTCCTTTTCCGGCTCTGAATCTACATTGGCTTTCTGAGAGGTGGTAGCTTTGTTCAAGGTGTTTGTTGAGTCTGTTTAGCAGTAAGCGCGCTAGGATCTTGCCTGCTACGGAGAGTAGCGATATTCCACGATGATTGTCGCATTCCTGCCAGTTGCATTTTCTCAGGTGCATGTGAACGATTAGCTCCTGCGGAATTTTTCCTTCAAACCACATGTGACAGAAGAGTTCAGTGATCCTTCTGGTGAGAGATGGGCCAGCTGTCTTATATACCTCTGCTGGTTTTGTATCCGCTCCTGAAGCGTGTCCTATAGATAGTGAACTGATTGCCCTGTCGACTTCCTCCTCAGGGATGACTTCATCCAGCGCCAGGTTCAGTTCCACCTGCGGCATTCGCTGGATGGCCTCCTCATTTATGGACGATGGGTGGTTTAGTATTTTGCAGAAGGGTTCTGCCCATCTGTCTAAGATCTGAACCTTATCTGTTAGCAGTGCCTCATCCGCACTGCGAACTGGAGTGTTACCAGAGGAATGTGGACCGCAGAGAGCTTTCAGTGCCTCTTAAAACCGTTTGGTGTCTTGACGCTCGGTGAACATCTCGATTTCATCAGCTCTTTTGCTGAGCCAGGAGTCTTGCATCTATCTAAGCCTGGTCTGGACATCTTTGCAGTATTGAAGGCCGATTTTACTGCCGGAAATGGTGTGTCTCTTTGGTATTCTCTGTGCGCTTCATGTTTTGCATCAAGAAGGCCCTGTATTTCGAGATCGTTCTTATCAAACCAGTCCTTATGATTGCGCGTGAGTGGGCCAATGTGTTCAACTGCTGTATCGTAGAGTGTGTTTCTCAATGATGCCCAGTTCTGTTCGATGTCGTTCTTGTCAAAACGAAGCTCAGATAGTCTGCCGTCAAGCTTTTCCTGGAAGCCGCCTCTCGTGGGTTCGTATTTCAGCTGAGAGACATTTAGCCTCCTCGGTGGTTTCTTTCCCTGGGGGCGTATCTTGATTATCTTATAAACCTATATTAAGTCACCGCGAATTCTTCTCTTTTCTAGATACTGTAGGCCGGGTTTTCTGAGACTTTCCTCATAACTGTAATTCTGGAATCCCACTATCAGTTTTGTCCCTGTTTTTTGGATCCTTTCCAGCATGTTTTTATCTTCTCTATGAAAATGACTCCACATATGAACACAGAACTCTAATCTAGGTATAATGCTTTATACAGTTTGACTATCACTTCGTTGTTCCTATGTTTAATATTTCTTTTTATCATACCTAATACTGCATTTGCCTTTTTCACTGCTACCTAGACTTGCTCACTCATCTTACATGTATGATCTATTATAATCCCCAGGTCCCTTTCTTTTCTATCTTTCTAGTATTGTTCACTCCCATTCTGTAATTGTGTTCCATATTGAATCTATCCACGGGGATGACTGTACATTTATCTACATTAAACTCCATTTACCAGCTTACAGATCATTCACGAATTTTATCTAAATCCGACCTCAATATATCCACTTCTGCTTTAGATGAGACACTACTGCATAGTTTTGTGTCATTCGCGAATTTTGTAATCATGGATTCCATATCAATGTATAAATCGTTTATATATATCAAAAACAAAATTGGTCCCAAAACCGAGCCCTGTGGTACTCCACTTTTTACTTCACACCCCTCAGAGTACTCCTTATTTATGCCCACTCTATGCCCGTCTTCCCGTTAACCAATTTTCATTCCATTTGGCAACTTCCCCACCTATTCCATGTGATTTTAACTTTATAAATAATCTTAGATGAGGTACCCATTCTGACTATTTCTGATCAGATTGTCTATCTGCATTACAATGTTTTCTTTGATTATTGACTTTAACAATTTATAGACTATGCTCGTTAAACTCACCGGTGTATAATTTACTGGATCTGATTTTTTGCCCTTTTTGAATAATGAGATCAGTCCTGCATCTTTCCAATCCGTGGAACAATCCATTTTGCAAGTGATTGAGAACATATTATAGTCAATGGTTTTGCATGTTGGTCTCTAATTTCAAACAACAATTTTGGATGAATACCATCTTAACCTGGACATTTATCCACTTTCAACCACTCCTAAAAACAGAACAGCCAGAGTTCAAGTACAAGGGCAGATGAGCAAAAAGGTGACACTTGAGCAGGGAGTACCCCAAGGAGGAGTGCTGTCACCCACACTCTTCCTGGTGTATATAAATAACATCGCAGAGAATATGCCAAGAAGAGTCCACAGTTCCATGTTTTCAGACAATCTGGCTATGTGGACCTCTGAAAAGAATCTCACCCTAGCAAGTAATCGGATGCACCAGGCCCTAACATCGCTGGAGGAGTGGGCGAACTCATGGCTGGTCAAAATAAATGAGGAAAAAACAACATGTACGATATTCTCACTTTCAAACAAACACCAAAATAAGTATTAACGGCAAATATCTGCAGCCTAACGACAACCCAAACTACCTGGGAGTCACATTTGATCGGCGCATGACATGGAAAAGTCAGATCGAGAGAAACCGAATGAGAGCCAGACAAAGAATGGCAATCATGAGGAAACTTGCTGGCACAAGCTGGGGAGCAGACGAAAGTATACTAAAGAAACTGTACACTGGAAGAGTGAGACCAGTTCTCGAGTATGGCATTGCGGCATGGACAACAGCAGCAAAGGCGAACTTTGACAAAATTAGCAAACTTCAAAACCAAGCCATGAGAAAGCGGAGAAACTTTGCAGAAATAGCCAAAGCAAAGATGAGCGAAGACCCTATGAACGCATTAACAACATCATAGCCCATCCCTACTGTACGAAAACCTACCTGTAGGCAGCATATATTTCCGGTGGGGGTAGACAATATACCAGGTATTGGAAACAAGAACAGCCAGACTGAAAAAGAAAGAAGAGACATAACCCTGAGGTACATAACGAAAAACTACCCAAGCATGGACTGGACCCATGCATACACCGACGGTTCTGTAACAAACACAACACAGAACGGAGGGGCAGGGGTATTCCTGAGCCTACCAAATGGTAGAAAAATAACACTGTCAGTAGCAACTGGAAAATACACAAGCAATTTCAGAGCGGAGGCAGAGGCACTGAGGGCTGCAGTAGAAGCAGTGCTGACAGGCAAAAGAAATGAAAGCCATATAGTCCTGTTTACAGATGCCCTGGCCGTAGTCACAGCACTAAAAAGCCAGAAAAAATACTAAAATAATGACTTAAGAGCAGTACTCTGTCAACTATGCCAGCAGTCCGCACCAAAAAGAGTAGTGGTACAGTGGGTTCCGTCCCACTGTAACATCCAAGGCAACGAGGAGGCAGACAGACTGGCAAAAGAAGGCGCAAGACTACCACAACCAGATCCTAGTGTGACATACGAAGAGTCAAAAAGGCTTATTAGAGCTAGATATGTGACCAAATGGGAAACAGAACATACTGGCTACACACAAAAAACGATGCCTATTACCAGTTGAACAGAAGAGAGCAGGTCGTGGTCTTCAGACTTCACACAGGCCACAATAGACTGAGGTACCACATATTCAATAAACTGAAGATAGGTGGCACTGACGAATGCAGTTGTAGTACCGGAAAAATGACCGCTGAACATTTGCTGCAAAACTGCCCGACATACGAGGATCAGAGAAAGCAGATGTGGCCATCACCAGTGGCAACACTAGACAAGCTCTATCGCAGTGTCGACAGCCTCAGGATGACCACTGCTTTTTTCGAAAAAATAAAGGTTGACGTCTGACAGCGTACGAGGAAGAAGAAGAAGAAGAAGAAGAAGAAGACAAACCCTCCATTTTTTTTAAAACCTTCTCCTATGTAATACAGATTGATCTTAATCCCTCTGTATCCATGTCTCTGAAAAATATCTATAGGCTCTGGGATCTTGGAGCAGTCCTCTTTTGTGTAGACTGGGACAAAGTGCTGATTGAGTAGATTAGCTGCCTCCATATTATCATTTATTATTTTGCCTGTGTTGTCTATGAGAATGCCTACTTAGTTTTTAGTCGACTTCCACTTTGACAGAGATGGATGCCCCTGTACAGGCCCCAGCTCTGACGTGAGTTAGATGTAGCCGGGAGAAGGATTTCCTGCTTAGTAGGCTAGGTCCGAGCAGCTCATTACTCCGCTGCGTTGGGACAAGTGCCGCGGAGGGTAGTTGACGGACTCAAACATTAGAACAAAGTAGACCCGCAGCCTGTTAGGCGTCATCTATGCTGCTCTAAACAAATCACCTAAACATGGCCGGTGTTATGCCATGTCACACAGTTAGTCACCTCGTACGACATGCTTTCTGTGGGGCTTCTCGTGTCATGTCATACAATGATGTTCGTCCATCACATGGGATGAATACCATTCTCTTTGTTCAACCGTGTGAGCAGTCTTTTCTCTTACTGTGTCTGCTGAAATGTGTGACTTGCGCGGAGATTTGGATTAAAGTGAGGAAGAAACTACACCTTTTGTCAACCTCACTCTCTGATCCTGAGATACATTTGGTCAGTGGCAAAATATTTATTGAGTCGACTGGAGATGACACATGATGCAGATTTTTCCTCAGGGTTTTCCGTAAACAGGTATCCCACAAGGCAACGGAGGGGGGAGGGGGGGGATACATCTAACGTTGTGTGACGTGCCTTTCCCATAACCATAAGAGGTCGAAGGAACACTACTCAGCGTTTTGTGCGTTGTACATATCTCCCCGGCTGTATTCTTGTACATTATAGTCGTGTCTAAATTTCACACACCAAAGCCGACACTGTTTGTAGCTAGGGCAGATGGCGCCAATCTAGTGAAGTTCAGCCATGTGAACTAGACCATGATAATCCGACGGTAGAAAACAATCACAAAACGACATCAATAATGAACTAAAACAGCAGAGCAATGTAGACCCACAGCCGGATACGGTGCCATCTTTGCTGCAAAATACAATAGTTTTAAATTAAGTAGGGTGTCCTTACAGCACTTCGCTTCTTACGACTGTCAAACTATTTGGCGGGTATAAGTTTCTTGGTTAGTACGCAGTACGGTAGGTTGCCATTTCTTTCCGTACATGGAGGAGCGAAAAATAATCACGTCTGCTAAACTGGACACGAGTCGAATTCGAAGCGTGTGCGTTGGGATTGTGAAACAAACTCTTCAACCAATAGTTCTACTCACATTAGATCTTCTTTTGTCCTACTGCTCTTGTCTTGCGGACGCGGCGTCGCAGAGAAGAGATATGTGTATACTTCTGGTTTGCGCTAGGTGGAAGGCATGTGCTGCTGACATGTTGAACTGTTGGAGTGTCTCTTCGATCCCCTCTATCCATCGTATCTTGGTGGACCTCTTGTCACGTAGCCTTGCAACCTTCATGTAGCATGATCTCTCTGCAGGTTGATCATACTGCATCCTTGTCAAATACCCAAACCAATATTAAATGGCATTACTGTCCATGCTGTTGTTTGACCATTTTCTTAAAATGCAAGAGCGAAAATTCTACACACACGCACACACACAGACACACCAAAAAAAACGGTATTATTTACGTGTATTACTATATATGTAATGGCAAAAATGATTTTCTCGTTTCATGGTCAAGACCAATGTCTGACACTGATAACAGAGTTGATATGATTATGCTGGCTGTTCGTTTTACTTTTTGTGGATATTTGAACGTTTGTATGGTACTATCTAACTATCTGGAATGTCACCGCCATTAATTTTCTTAGTTAATGCTTCTATCTCCCTATCTATTCTGTTGTCGTCTGTGAACTTCCTTTTCAGATATCTCCATTCTTTTATTTGATGAAGTATTATCTTTCTAACCTGAAAATGGAAAGGCTTTTGTAACTGCGTTTCTGTTGCGTTTATTTCCATATTATACTTCTCATATACGTCTGTTAGGTTCATATACTTTAAAGTATGTTTTTCTCTGCACACTCATCGTCTGCTAAAAGGGTTCATTCAATTGAGTAGTTGCTGGGTTTGTTTCGCTTGTTATCTTGTCCATATAAATTCTGAACGACAAAGATTTAGCACACACGATACCTGTGGTAACCTCTAACCAGTCCATATGACGTTATCACAGGGCTTTGACTATTGTGCATACTGTTCTTACGTTGTCCAGAGACTGTCTCTGTACTCTACAATCTTCGAGAATTATACATAATTTGTTAATCTTGACACACTATATAACCTTCTCCTGGTCAACAAAGGCAATGTTATGTTTCACATTGCATCGACTAATGTTTTTACAAATCTGTCGTACCTGAAGCATTGCAACCTGTATTTTCTAAATTCGTACATTGCGTCAGTTTGCTGAAATTAATTTGTTAAAACCGTAATATTGTCTAGGATCTTTGCAAACGTTTTTCCTTTGTGACTTGTAAGAAAGATGGCAAAAACTATGTCCTTTTTTCACGTCTCCACTTCTGTTTCTGTCAAATCCACATTTAATATTCTTGTTAGCCAATTTACTTCTATACTGCTCCATGCTAGTACAGCTTATACTGTTATACTGTAGACTATGATGCCTTGTTTAAGAAGTTTGAGTTAAATTACTCCTTGACTTATATTGATTTAATCTATGCTTCTTCTCGCTCACTATATCTAACAATGTGGACTGTACATCAACATCAAATAGATGTTCACCAAAAGAAAAGAAAGTCCACAAGTTTGACATCCATATAAATGGAGAAAGACTGGACCAACAATTATTAACATGTAAGTTTTGGACTATTTCTTCAACCAAAATGTTCATTTAAAGTATTGCAGAGGATAATTTTAAAGTATTAAAAAGAAAAAAGTACCATGCAAGCATACGACCATTAGATTCGGAGGGTTGAGGGTGGGTAAGATGGTGGAGTGTTTTGTGGTTAGGGTGTGAATTGAGAGGGAAAGACATGGATGGAATGATGAGAGAGAAGAAGGAGAGGGCGGGTTGAAGGTCGGGGAGGGAGTACAATGGGGATTTCAGGGACGAGAGCGCAGAAAGCGGTTTTATTTAAATTTAACAACTTTCATAATTATTTCGGCCAACGTCGGTGGAAAGGGACTGGATAGTTGAGGAACAGAAATGGACGGGTTGGTGAGCAGAAATGAGCAGGGTGTGTATCGGGTTGAGGGAGGAGAAGAGATGAACGAATTAAGAGGGCAAACGATTGGTGATTTGTGAGGAAGCAATAGGCAGGTTGGGAAGAGGGGGTGGGGTGAGAGGAGATGAGAATAGAGATTAGCGGTTTGAGGGAAATTAGTGTGTGGGTTGAAAGAGAAAGTTATTGACGGTTTGTAGGGAAGCGATGGGCAGGTTTAGGGGGGAGAGATTAGTGGTTTGTGGGGAAGCGATGGGCAGGTTGAAGGGGGAAGAGATTGTTTGTTTGGGAGAGGAGGATGAAATGGGAAGGTTGTGAGAGGTAAGGATTGGCGGGTTGAGAGAGAGGAAGAAAATGTTAATTAAAGTGGAGGGATGGGTGGGAGAGATTGACGTTTTCAGTGTGGGGGGGGGGGGGGGGGTCGGCAGATTGAAAAGGGAAGATATGGGTGGGAAAGGGGAAGATATTGGTGGGAAAGGGGACAAAGTGGTGGTGGGTTGTAGGGCGGAATAAGAACGCAATGGCTTTGCCACGAGACATTAAGCTGATTTCTTTCTCAACCTCATCTGTACTGGACGGGATACCAAGTCTGTCATTGACTGCAACTTAATGGAATCATGTTATGGCTATTTCATTTATTGTGGATTGACAGTTTGGGATATCACAGAAGTGCCCTGACCATCGCTCCAGAATGTCAACTTTGTTGGTCGTTAGGGCCGTGCCAACAACATTAAAGGACAGGAGATGAATGATAGGGCCTGGGACCATAGATCGTCTTCAGTGCATCGTAAAAAGATTTGAGTCATGTGTGTCTGCGTACCACTGGATTTAATTTGCTTTGCTGTTAAATCAAGCATCCTGCGTAGTCCTGAGCTGGTTCTGGACATTCCTGCGAATATTAGTGAACGCGAACTTTTTTGAAGACGCGGAGGCTTTTCTATACTTTTCATCCAGCAGTTTTAATAGCCTCATCGTTGTTATCAAACCAGTCCTGGTATTTTCGAGCTGCATCACCCAAATACTCAGTAGCGGTCCTAGAATATTTCCGTACATGGCTGTGTGTCCGTCAGCCGGCTGCCCAGATCCCTGGAAAAGCCTTCTGCATTGAGCCCACTTTGCAGTTTGGAGATGTTAAGTCTCTTACCAGGTTGTGGACCCTGGTGACATCCCCTAGGATCTATGTGGAAGTTGAACTTTGACACAATGAGTCTGTGATCTGTCCAACACTCGGCACCGCACATATCATTTGTCATTCGCACATCTCGTCTGTCCCTCTTTCTGGTGAGGACATAGTCAATAAGATGCCACTATTTAGAGCGGGATGCATCCACGACGTCTTGTTGCGAGTAGACAGCAGAAACATGGCGTTGGTGATGGAAAGATCATGGGTAACACAGAGGTCCAGCAGTAGCAACCCGTTGCTGTTGCACTTGCCCGTGCCATGTACCCCAAGTACACCTTCCCATGACTGATGGTCGGCCCCTACTCTGGCATTCAAGTCGCCAAGGATAACAAGCTTATCGGACTTTGGAACCGACAAGATGAGGAAGTTCAGATCATAGAATTTATCCTTGATATCCTCAGGATTAGTCATTGTTGGGGCATATGCAGTAATCGCTGTATTTTAATACTTCATCTGTGTTCCAGTGAGAGTTGGACAGTCACTGGCCGATCATTGATACCCTGAGGTGGTCGAACAATCGCGGGGACTAGATGAGACCTGATGGCGTATCCGACACAAGCCTATTTAATCCATAGCTTTAGTGGCAACCTATATCGAATAAACGTTTTGAGTTTAAAAATGGAGCTGAAGTTCGTCGCTGCTTATCAGTTGAAGCACGCGAAATCAAATTGCCACGATGCGCACATACTTCACATTTACAATAAGCTTTCGAAACGTCGCCTGGAACGCTCCTATCCAATCTTTTAGTGCAAAATCTTTTCCCCAATCTTTACAATATCGTTTCCCGTACTTTGCTCACTTGCCCATAACAACAATTTGTAATAAATTGAAACGTAATAATAAGTTCTGCACATTTCTTGAATAATTTATTCTTCTCAATCAGAGGATACCAGACCTTCCGTCTCGATAGAGAAGGCCACAAAGGTACTGATACTGACCAGAAACTGCATACCGAGTAGCGCGGTACCTGTCAGTCACACCGGACAAGCAGAAATTGTAGGAGTTGACATAATGGCTCAAGAGACGAAGCTCCGCATTTTCAATCTGTACGGACCACCAAATAGAGACCTATCGCTCTCGAGTATGGAGGTCAGAGACTCCAACTGCATAGTAGTTGGAGATTTCAACAGCCACTCGGAGAGATGGGGATACTCTGACACAGACAGCAGAGGTGACGAAGTGGAAGATTGGGAGATAGACACAAATCTCTCCCTAATCAATAGGCCGGAGGATAGCCCTAGCTTCTATTCAAGAACATGGCATACCACCTTGGTGCTAAACCAACTGGCAGGTAGCGACCACAGGCCGATCAGGCTAACCATTGACATGGAAGTAGGCCCACAGGAAACAAAACCGCTCCCACGTTGGAATTACAAACGAGCCGACTGGGACAGATTTGCAATCCTGACAGATGGGATGTGTGAAATCATCAACACACGAAACAACAAAATGAAGCCCATGGTGGAAAGCCTAAGCAAGGCAATAATGCAAGCCGCCACTGAAACCATCCCAAGAGGAGCTAGGAAAAACTATAAGCCCTACTGGAATGATGAGTTGCAGAAAGCGGAAGATGCAGTAACAAATGCTAGGAACATGGCAGAGCGAGAACAATCCATGGAGGCAAAAATCGCCCTCAAAGCTGCCACGGTGAAATACAAACACACTCTCAAGCAAACAGCAAGAGAAAGCTGGAAAAATAAAACGGAAAGCCTAAACCTGGACAAAGACGGGAACAAGCTATGGAAGCTAGTCAGAGCCATGAACGACGAAACCCCGTCAAATAAACAAATTACCATCAAGCAGGGCGAAAACTTGCTCACAGGTAAGAAAGCCGCAAACGCTTTTGTCGATCACTATGCCAGAGCAAAACCACATCGAGGTCCCTGCAGAAAAGCATACAGACATTAGCGAAGAGCTAAAGGGGCACGACAACATGACTACGGCACCTGAAGAGCACATGATGGTCAAATTAACAATGCGCGAAATGGAAGAGGCTATGAGAACATTAAAGAAAAGGAAATCTCCCGGAAAAGACGGGATAACAAACGAAATGCTGATGGGGCTAGACCAAGCAGCGAAGAGGAAACTGCTATCGGTCCTGAACCAAAGCTGGAAAAGGGGAATTGTACCCCAGGCACGGAAAGACGCAATACTGGTACCAGTACCAAAAACAGGAAAGGACAAAACAGATCCAAATGGATACAGGCCCATCAGCCTACTGAGCTGTGTCGGCAAGCTGATGGAACGTATGATAAACACCAGACTGATGTGGCATCTGGAATAAAAACGAATACTAATTCCACAGCAAGCCGGCTTTAGACAGCACAGATCCACTGAGGACCAGGTCATCCTCATAGCCCAGGAAATAGAAGATGCCTACCAGGCACAGAAACACACAGTAGCTGTTTGGGTGGATCTGGAAAAGGCATTTGACAAAGTCTGGAAAGACGGACTTAGAGTCAAGCTAAGAAGAAGTGATGTTTGTGGGAAAATGTACAAGTGGATCAACCACTACCTCAAACAAAGAACGGCCAGAGTCCAAGTACAAGGCCAGATGAGCAAAAAGGTGACACTCGAGCAGGGAGTACCCCAAGGGGGAGTACTGTCACTCACACTCTTCCTGGTATTTATAAACGACATTACAGAGTATATACCAAGGAGAGTCCATAGCTCAATGTTTGCAGACGATCTGGGTATGTGGACCTCTGAAAAGAATCTCACCATAGCAAGAAATCGGATGCAGCAGACCCTAACATCGCTGGAAGAGTGGGCGAACTCATGGCTGGTCAAAATAAACCAGGAGAAAACCACATGCACAATATTCTCGCTCTCAATCAAACCCCCAAATACCAAATTGAGTCTAAATGGCAAATTCCTGCAGCCAAACGACAACCCAACCTATCTGGGAGTCACATTTGATCGGCTCATGACATGGAAAAGTCAGATCGAGAGAAACCGATTGAGAGCCAGAGAAAGAATGGCAATCATGAGGAAACTTGCTGGCACAAGCTGGGGAGCAGACGAAGGCATACTAAAGAAACTGTACACTGGAAGAGTGAGACCAGTTCTCGAGTATGGCATTGCGGCATGGACAACAGCAGCGAAGGCGAACTTCGATAAAGTTAGCAAACTTCAAAACCAAGCCATGAGAGTTATAACAGGAGGCATGAAGTCAACGCCAATTGTAGAACTTGAAAAGATTTCAAAACTGCAATCCATAACCGATAGAAGAGACTGCAGAGCCCAGCTGCAGTCAGAGAAACTCCGAAGACTGACTGACCATCCAATGCACCAGAGACTAAACAATTTGGGAAATGGGAAACTAAAGCGGAGAAACTTTGCAGAAATAGCCAAAGCAAAGATGCACGAAGATCCCATAAACGCACTAACAACACCAAAACCCATCACTACTGTACGAAAACCTACCTGGAGGCAGGATATATTTCCAGAGGTGGTAGAAAATATACCAGGTATTGTAAACAAAAACTGCCAGACTGAAAAAGAAAGGAGAGACACTACCCTAAGCTTCATATCGAAAAGCTACCCACGCATGGACTGGACCCATGCATACACCGACGGTTCTGTAACAAACACTAGACAGAACGGAGGGGCAGGAGCATTCCTGAACCTACCAAATGGAAGACAAATATCACTGTCATTCGCTACTGGTAAGTACACAAGCAATTTCAGAGCGGAGGCACTGAGGGCGGCAGTGGACGAAATGGTGACACACAATGAAAATGAAAGCCTTATAGTCCTGCTTACAGATGCTCTCGCCGTAGTCACAGCGCTAAAAAGCCAGAAAAACACTGAGCTTAATGACTTAAGATCAGCACTCTGCAAACTGTGCCAGCAGTCTGCACCAAAAAGGGTAGTGGTACAGTGGGTCCCATCACACTGCAACATCCAAGGCAACGAGGAGGCAGACAGACTGGCAAAAGAAGGTGTAAGACTACCACAAACATATACTAGTATGACGTACGAAGAGTCAAAACGGCTTATCAAAGCCAGATACATGACCAAATGGGAAACCGAACATACTGGTTACACCAAAAACGATGCCTATTACCAGTTGAACCGAAGAGAGCAGGTCGTTGTCTTCAGACTTCGCACTGGCCACAATAGACTGAGGTACCACCTATTCAACAAATTGAAGATAGGTGGTACCGACGAATGCCCGTACGATACTGGTAAAATGACCGCGGAACATCTGCTGCAGAACTGCCCGACATACGAGGATCAGAGAGAGCAGATGTGGCCATCACCAGTGGAACTGCAAGACAAGCTCTATGGCAGTGGCGACAGCCTCAGGATGACCGCCGCTTTTTTCGAAAAAATAATGGTTACTGTCTGACTGCGTACGAAGAAGAAGAAGAAGAATTTATTCACGTCAGAGTAAAAAAGAACAAATATTATTCCGTTGTATTTTTAAGTCCAAGATAGATCGATTGATAATTTAATAATACTTAAATTCTCTGAAAATAAACACGTTAAGTTTTGGTTTAAAGACGCATTTGTAATATCGTAAATGCAAAACATGTCTGTGACAGGTAGCCCCAAAAATAGCGGCCAAAAATTAAAGTAGCCCAAAATACCGCAACCAACCAAACTTTCCCGCAACTCTGAAATAAAGAAGTTCTGTTCATCATCGTGTAGTATGTTATTTGCAGAACCTCGCTCTCATGACAGCCGATCTGTAAGACATTTGATCCCGGAGGAGCTCTCTCGCTAGACCCTGTATAACGTCCCTTGCAGATGTTCTCATCGGTCTGTCTCTTGTGCCAGGCACCATACCTTCCTGTACCGTTCTTCCTAGGCCGTTATGACGTTTGATTTGGCCGAAGTATGTTAATTTCCAAAACATAATGCTGATAACTAGCCAATTTTGTTTTATATGTCTGCGTTGTTATTTTCGCTATCCATGTTATTTTGAGCATCCTCCTGTATAATTTTAGCTCGAAATATTTAATAGTCTTGCGTAGGGAATGTGTGTTGACCATGTCTCGCATCCATGTAAGATGCAAGAAAGAGCTTCATATTTGTTCAGTCATGACAGAGTGTATTGCGAAAGTGTTTTTAGTTGAAATAACAGTTGTGGGCTTATGATCATTTACGATCACTTGAATGGCTTTTCTACATTTTTACTTGGGTATTGTTTTCAATTAAAATTTGCTTTTCCTGGTGGTCTTTGACGATGTCTTGTATGTGAGTGTATGGCGAAGTTTAACTTTGCTGTGATGGGTCTGAGTGTGAGTGTTTGTGTGATAGGAGTTATTTTACTCTTTTTTTCCGCTCTTTGATTGACTTTTTTTTCAACTGTGTTCGGCTTTTTTTCGGCGTTGCTGTTGCTTGTCAAAATTCAGATCTGGCAACCCCGTTTTGTCAAAATAGTTTGATCAACATCGGCATATCGAGTCATCAAATAAATTAGTTGTGATGTAAATGTTAAACAAAACATAAGTCCGTAAGGTGAGGCAATGAAGATGAAAACATATATAGCTGGCAAAGAAATTCTCTTCACATGTAAATAAAATATTTCAATCTGGAGCAGACATTCACATTCCATACCTCAAAAATAATGAATTACACTGATCGAATGATCGTCATACCCATCTAACTCAGCCGCAATATTCTATTCTTGAAAGAATAATTATAATACTAATAGACAATTTTTTTTATTTTCACGTCATGATTAATCTGTATTCTCTCTAATGTATTGTTGATTAAGTACATTTTTGCTTTGCAGAAGGGTCTATTTCTGCAGTGATGAGTGCACATAGCTCTAAAACGCGTCCGGTGGAAGGATCATTGTCATTGCCCGAGGTATATTTCAACGAATTTCAGTACTAAAAAATAACTTACAAAACTTTAAAAATATAAATCTACCTCAAATAACTTTCTTGCAAAAAGATATATTTTATCCACTGAATAATAACAGTGAATGGAAAAAAAATACATTAACATGCTATGCATGCATAAACATAATTAAAAGTAAATTAAATATTATTTAAAAAATGGTAATTAAATATCAGCATCATCAGGTTGATCAGTACCGAGATTGGTTGTAGGTTGTCTGATCATGTCTCTCCATTGGACCCTATCTTCTGCATCTCTCTTTAATGTCTGAGATATAAACATGAGTTTTGGTCACCTCTTTCCTCCTGGATTTTGCCCTTTAGAAGTAGTTTCTATAGAAGGCTTTTATGTCGCATATTGTGTCTCAGCAAACTATTCTTTATTTTTGTATCATTTTCAATATTTGTCTTAGCGCCTACCTCAGTGAGGACATTGTCACTGGATCTTCTTTCTGTCCAACTCACTCATTCCATTGTACGGTATCACTACATCTAAAATCCTTCCAAGCTTTTTCCATTCTATTCCACAAATTTTGCTGCTCTTTCCATGTCTTCAATTTTTTTGCATCGGTCTGTCCACCATTTTTCTCATGCCATTTTACATTCACGATCTAATTCATTCTTGATACGCTTGTACTTAGTAATGCCTTGCTCTCGATTTTGCTTAGCATTTCAGTTGTTACCTGTGGTTTCTTGTTTTCTGCTTTCTTCATACCAAATTTTATTTCTGCTGTCTCTTTTATAGCCTCTTTTCAGCAACTCAGATTTTAATCGGCCAAAACACAATTACAAGAAAAATCATCAGTCTAGCAGACTCCAGAATTGTACTTCAAGTCATCTCGTCTCAAACAAGATAGACTCTCACATGAAATAAAATATAACATTGGGTTGCTGTCCAAAAATTAGACTTAGTCCTACAGTGGATTCCGGCCCACTGTGGGATCCTTGGAAACAAGAAGGCAGATGAGCTCACATTAACTGAAATTGGCAGCACGCAGACTCGCCATCCACAGAGCTATGAAGAAGCAAATGCACTCATAAATGATCCATGAAGACGAAATGGAGAGACCAGCACAAAGAATACAAACCAGAAAATGACAGTATAGATAAACTTGGCAGATAAAGATGTTCAAACTCCAGAACGGGGACGGCGTGGGCTAGTGGTTAAGTGACACGGCTCACAACCGAAGGTGCTGGGTTTGATCCCCATCACGGCACCGGCCGTTACCCCGGGGAAGTAAACTCTTAGAAAATGTAGGAAGAAGCTGATCTTACATAAAATGCATGCTTAAGTCGGATGCACTGAGCCGACAGGCGCAAAATAAAAACCATAGTGCAACGGATACCGCCTTGGGGGAATAGAGAAATAAGGCGAATGCAAAGAAAAAAACAACTCCAGAACAGGATATTGCAGACTCAAGACCCACCTCCACAGAATGGGTCTGAGAGGCACCGCCACATGCGTTGC
Source organism: Ariolimax columbianus (assembly GCA_036924085.1). Classification (NCBI taxonomy): domain Eukaryota; kingdom Metazoa; phylum Mollusca; class Gastropoda; order Stylommatophora; family Arionidae; genus Ariolimax; species Ariolimax columbianus. Next base: position 27,670,886 of record JAVGWX010000002.1, read on the forward strand.
GGATCACTCAAGCAAACACCAGAACATATCCTGCAGGACAGACCAAAGAGAGGCAGTCTGGCCCAGGAAAGCAACCATGCTCGATAAGCTATGGGGGACCAGCAACCTCACCTCATGGGCTAGAAGCATAGCATTAGTTGATCGAAGAAGAAGAAGATAGCCTCTTTTACATTCTGCCTTTGTTGATTTATATCTTTAGTGACTTGTTTTTCTCCTAAGACATCATTCACTGAGTCTTGGAAGTTAACTCTTTTCTCCGACTCATTTGAAGCACCAAAATTACACTTCGGTAGTTTTTTTATTTCCCTGATTTATTAAATTTTAGTTGGCATTTCATAATAAGCAAATTATGATCAGTCTCTGTACTCGGGAAAGCAATATATTAACAAAAAATTTTTTCACCTTGATATAATGGATTTGATATATCCCCAGATTCCCTGGACGTTTCTACGTGTATCTCCTCCTATTTGGAACTTGATTCCAGGTGTTTGTTATAATGTAGTTTCCTAGTAGCAAATGTCTACTTGTCTTTGTCCTATTTCATTCCTAGTACCCAGCCCATTCTCTCCAACTATGCAGTCAGAGCCCATTCCAACTACTGCATTCCAATCTTCCATTATCACAACATTATCTACTGCCTTTGTTGTTCTCAGTATTTTCTTTAGAGTAATATACATTTCTGCTACCTTTTCTTCACTATGTGCTGTTGTGGACATATGTATTTGTTTTATAACTGTGTCCACCAGATTCGAAGCCCTTCTCAATGTCATTAATCTGTAGTGGTGTATGGAGTCACCTCTCTCAATGTAGCTGTTGACTGTTTATCCATATGCAGACTATTCCTATGTGTCCCCTGACACTTCCTGAGTTTATCACACAGTTTTCTTTGCTCTTATAATCATCCTCTTCTCTCCATTGTGTCTCAGTTGAAGTATATTTTAAACCACCTCATCTCTACTTTGGTGATCTCTAACTTTTCTGTCCTCATCATTGTACGAATGTTCCATGTAGCTAAGTTTAATCAAGGATTTTGCTTGATTACAACCTGAGAAGGCTTGTCTTTTCTCTTGCCAGGCATGATACCTGGGTCATCTGAGGTCATGTCTTTGCTGGTAGGGTTTTTTAGGTTCTGACATTGAGGAATTTAATGTGGTGATTTCCCTTGCCAAGTGTAAGAGTGGAGTTAGAAGTTCCAAAGCGGTGTGAGTTCTGTAACAGACTGTTCACGGCCGGGTCAGGTAAAATTGAGTAGTGACCCCAGAGTCAGTTGCAGCCATTGACCATCTCGTAAAAGAAAATCGCTCAATTATACTTTCTGGAGTTAAAGGCATGCATCACCGTACTGGACCTTCATTCCCCTTTGAATTTCTTTAGGTTTCACCCCATCGCTGCTCAAAAAACAGATAACAGAACGCTGCACCTCTTTGGTAAATGTCAATAGTGGGGTGGCCCATCTTTTAACTGTAATTGTGATGGCACATGCAGGACACTCTTGACATCATTTTCAACCATATTAACAAATTACAATACAAAGGCATGATGTTTGTAATTTATATCCCAGTTTTAAGGTTTTCATTTGAAGCCCCCTGATGTGTGTGTGCATGTGGGTGGGTGTGTGCGTGCGTGGGTTGGTTGGTTGGATGCGTGTGTGTGTATATATATATATATATATAAATAATAATTTTGTACTCATAAACCAAATGCCAATTATTCTGTTTTTCATTAGTAGATTGACCACCATTCTTTTTTTCTCCACTCCACATGGACCATGTAGCCAAAACTTAATTTGCCAAAGAATTGAATTTGTCCTTTTAGTGGCTATTTCTAAAGTAGTCTGTTTCACATCAGAAATTTCAAATACACTACCAGTGAAACCATTTTGTCAGATCCTCAATGTCGTTGATGTTTCAGAGTGGGAAAAAGGGTAATAAAGGTTAGATAAGAATATAGGTCATTGTGATTATATACTTTGTGTCCCTCTGTAGCTGAGAGGTAAAAGCAATGAGCGGAAATGGTGGGTGATCGAATCCCGCAAATTTTAAGTGATCCCTGGTCTCAAGGGAGGTGATGAGAGTGCCTGCATCCTGAATTACCTCCAGTTGTCTCGACTTATCTTGCTAATGGTCTAAGGTAGCCCGGGACCTCAATGTAATCTAAGTTACATCATCAGGACAAAAAAACAAACCCATCTCATGATATCACCATCATAGATTGTGATGTGCAATTAACTTACTACCGGTAACTAACTAACTATGAAAGAGGTAGTCTACACTTTTCCTAAGCAGAAATAGGATCTAACTCAAGACACAACAAATCCAGATCACCTATAAATGTTGCTATGACATCAAACATTTTAGGACCAAATTGTTGTATATACTCACACAATATCCCCCATGTTATATCACATACACACACAACCCCCCCCCCCCCCCTCCACCACCCACACACACAACCCCCCCCCCCCCCCCCCCCCCTCCTCCTAGTTTTAGGGGATAAAAGATATATTTTCTCGTTTAGTTTCATCTCCTATTGCTGACTTTCAAGGTCAGACTGCTGGTGCCATGTTATGTACCATCTAAGGCATATCACAAATAGGGAATAGTGGAAATGAGTTAGTGTTAATTAGAAAATAAACGTGTAAATTTGCACATTCAGAATTAAGATTTTTAATAACAATTCACCCATACCCTCTGGTAAATTGCACAACCCTTCTCGGAACATTTCATCCAGCACTGTGTCTAGCTTCTACATGTTTTGTACCTACCTGGCCCATAGATACTATACATATTTTGCACTCCCTGGTCTAACTAAAGAGAGTTTATTTATTCCCCTTGAGTTAACAGTATAAAACAGAGTTCTTAGAACAGATGAAAAGTCCTTAGAAAAAGACATTTTCTATTGTGTATCGGAAATCAAGAACAGAATTGCACAAGTTATAGCTGGGTTCCAGGAGAGAAAAAACCCATATCAAGAAACAAGTTCTAGCTAATGAAGTAAGAGAAGGGAGTCTTGAAATGTTATGCTCAAACAAAATACAAACAATATTACACATTTGTGTATCCTGGGTATTGAATAAACAAAGAAAAAGTGAAACACACATTTAACTTCCATCTGATTTTATTGTTATTCACATGGGAAGGTTTTTTTTAAAGAGTAATTGCTTCAATGCATGCTCTTCATGAAGGGATCAAAGTTTATAGTGTTTAAAATTGTATATTCTACCTGCATGCCGAGCCATCCAATGAAAGACAGATTTCAAAATTTAGCAATGGGAAGACTGAAAAGTAGTAGTTTTATGCATCAGGCAAAACGACTTCGCAGGCAAATTATGGATTTACCTGAAGTTGACATCCCCTTAAAGTCTGTGCCAGAACAAACCCCTTGGAGAGAGGAACATGGACTATCAGTATGCATTCAAACAAAAGTGAAAGGAATATTAGACAAGGATGAACAGAACAGTGTGCAACGTAGGATAGTGATCCTCAATTTCCTGGATGAAGAATACCCACAAGACCTCTGGATCAGAGTATACACAGATGGGTCAGCACAGAATGCAGTAAAGAATGGTGGAACAGGAGTGTACATAGAATACCGAAACAACATTAGGGATACAGTCAGAGTACCAACTGGGAAATTCTGTCATACATATGATGCAGAAATTCAGGCAATCAAGGTGGCAACTGAGAAACTATTGAACACCAATGTCAGTTCACAACCTGTAGTATTTCTGACAGATGCACAATCAGCACTCGAAGCACTTAAATTTGAGAAACTGCCAGATCTACAGGCTCTACTGTCTGAACTGAGCAACCAGCGCAAGATTGTCATGCAGTGGATACTTCCTCATTGTGGAGTACCAGCAAATGAGAGAGCAGATCGACTGGCAAAGGAGGGTGCTGCAGACGAGCAACCAGATGTGCCAGTTACATACCAACAGAAGATAAGGATGATCAAATCAATCAGAAAACATCCAACAGTAACACCAAACGATTACCATAACATGAACAGACAAAGCAGGAACCTTATGATCCATGATAAAAACGGCAAGTGTCTCCTTGAGGGAAATGACGTACTGGCAAGATGGACAGAGTACTGTTCTGAGCTATATAACTATGAAGGGCGAAACAAACCTGAGAAAACATTCCCGCCAACACCAACAAATATAGAGGATAACCAACTGATAATGAAGGAAGAGGTAATTGCAGCGGTAAAGACATTGAGAAGAGGGAAGGCGGCCGGCGTGGACAATATACCAGCAGAGCTCTTACAAGCAGGTGGAGAGGTAGTGGTGGAAGGCCTGGCACACATCTGTAACAAAATATGGGCGACAGGAAACTGGCTGGACTTATGGACGAAATCAATAGTTATACCGTTACATAAGTCTTGAAACCTAAAGCTGTGCCAAAATTACATAACAATAAGCCTCATTAGCCATCCTAGCAAGGTCATGCTTAGATTAATCCTAGACCGATTGAAACACCAAGCAGAGAACATTATTGCAGAGGAGCAAGCAGGCTACAGACAGGGAAGAAGCACTACAGAACATATTTAATTTAAGGCTGCTTAGCGAGAAATATCTAGAACAGCAGCAAGCACTGTATCACATGTTTGTGGATTTTAAGAAGGCGTTTGATAGGGTATGGCATAAAGCGCTTTGGGCAACCATGAGGATGTATAATATCAACGGAAATATTATAACGGTCCTTGAACACCTGTATAACAAGGCGTCTAGCGCAGTTCTTGTGAATGGGAGGCGAGGAGACTGATTTCGCACATCAGTTGGTGTGAGACAGGGGTGTACACTCTCTCCAACTCTTTTCAATATATTCCTTGAAGGAATTATGAGTGAGCACCTTGGAGGTCACGTTGGTACTGTCAAGATAGGGGGCCGAACGATTACCAACCTTCGTTTTGCAGATGATATCGACGGGTTGCCGGGTTCAGAAGCAGAACTCCAGGAATGGGTCAGAAGGCTCGATAAAACAGCTCTTGACTATGGTATGGAGATAAACGCTGGAAAGACAAAATTAATGACCAACAACGCTACGGGCTTCAACAACAAGATAAAAGCTAACGGTCAGGAACTCGAAGTGGTTGACCGTTTTAAATATCTTAGGTCGATTGTCAGTGATGAAGGATCAAAATGTGAAGTGCTGGCCAGAATAGCACAGACAATAGCGGCGCTTGCACGACTCAACAAAATCTGGCAAGATAAACGGTTAGCACTAAGCACAAAAATCAGATTAATGCGTACACTGGTCTTGTCAATATTCCTCTATGCGTGTGAGACATGGACAGTTACAGCTGACCTTCAACGAAGGATACAGGCCTTGGAGATGAGATGTTTCCGAAAACTTTTAAACGTCGCGTACAAAGATCGAGTTACAAACGAGGAAATACAAAATAGAATTACAACAGCAATAGGGCCCTTCGAAGATCTCTTGGCAACTGTCAAAAGAAACTCACTTGGTACGGTGACATATCGAGATCAAGTGGTCTTGCAAACACAATCCTCCACGGGAAGGTGCATGGCAGACGACGAAGAGGCCGGCCCAAAAAGAGATGGGAGGACAACATAAAAGAATGGACCAGTCTCCGACCAGAAGAGTCACGGGCAGCGGCATCTGACAGAGAGGGATGGCTTGGGGTTGTGAGGATGTCTTCATGTGTGCCTCAATGACCTCACCGGTTACGGGATGACCTGACCTGAACAGACAAGAGCAAGCTGTTGTGTTGCGCCTTAGAACAGGAAAAAACCGACTCCTCAGCCACATGTACACAAAAATGAAGATTGGCAACTCAGCCATGTGTACATGCGGACAGGTGCCCCAGACAGCAGAGCACATACTATAAAACTGCCCCAAATATGGATATACAGAGAAAATCTCACTGGCCCATAGAAACAACACTGGAAGAGAAACTTTATGGACCTGTATGGGAACTACAAAAGACAGTGAAGTTTATACAAGAGACAACATTGCAGATATAGACAATATTTTAAAGCGAACGAAAGAAGAAGTATACTCTACTTTCTGTTTCAGAGTTGCATTTTTCTGCTTTTGCCCAATAGTAAAATTTCATTTCTTTTCTCCAAAACCTATTGACAATATTCATTGGAGAAATTTGAATGCATCTCCTTAAGTTCTTTTTAATGCTGCTGCTATTGTTATGATGTTAATTTGTCTATATTACTAGTGGCTGCTGTATTATGTACAATTAGGAACCTTTACAGATACAATGTATAAGAGCCTATTGCAGACATAAAAGTGCAGGTCTCAATCCATGATACTTTTTCCAAAGAAGACCTGGAGGTAGTTGAAACTGTTGTTTATATGTTTTCATGTAGCAACTCTTTAGAGAGCCTGCTATCACGATTATTAACCCATACGAATTGTCGATACATTGAGCTGAGGAAACAATATTACTCCTTTCCTTTAACAAATCTTAAAAACAGCCACTGATAATAGGTGCATTTAAATCTTAATTTGTATTGTAAAATCAGATATAACAATGCCTGATCACACATGATCTACAAATTTTTACAGACAGTTGCATCGCTAGAGCCCATATCGGATATGCATACATAATATCAGACACACATTTAAATAAAATAATTATAAAAGTAATAACTATATTTTCCCATTAAAAAAAAATTATGAATTTTTGTTCTTGTTTCTCCAGGAACACAATAGTCACCATTTCATTTCAGTCCTTCTTTGATGGTAAATTCATGGTTACACTTATAAGCACCGTCAGATACATTTTTGTACTGCACATTGATCTCACTTTTTGACAGCAAGACTCTTCTCTCTCATACCAATGTCCAGTCTTCTCGTTGTATAGATCTCTAACGTCTCCATTTATTATTATCTAAAAGTCTTAAAAGATATTATCAGCAACTAATTGTTTATTATTTTCAGTCATTGGATGAGTTTGGTAAAGCAACTGGGCAAGCTCTTAGCAGTTTGTCAACATGTGGTATGAAAAACTACGACAATCTGGGATTGATTGGAGAGGGAAGTTATGGAATAGTGCTCAAATGTTGTGACAAGAACACAGGTCAGTTGGTGGCTATCAAAATGTTTCCTGGAGACAAAAGTGTAAAGAAGATAGCTATGAGGGAGATACAAATGCTCAAGGTAATTTTTGTGCAAATGTAATTTATGGGGGAAATATGTTATGAATTTATTCAATGTTGAATATATAAAAAACCCTGCATGGTAGAAGGTCCTGCAAGATTGCACACATCATCATTCACACAGGCAAAGCGATTGCAGATTGTGAATTAGCCATCTGGACTTGAAGCAATACCCCCAATTGTTAGATTCAGGGTATAAAAATGTGAATTTGATAATTTTTTCAGTAATTGGGAAAGAGAAAGTTCAATACTTTATGGTGTTGTCTTGGAATCTGTCATGTTTTAGGTAGCTTTAAAATGTTCAAATCTGTTACATTTAAATGATAAAAACTTTTTAGTTAAACTTTTAATGTTTGACTGATCCAGATTACAAAAAAACTGTTGAGTAATTCATTGTATAGACATGGATTCTTAAACTGGTTGCTGTTTTGTGGTACTGTCATAGATATAGATACCTTTAAAAAAAATACATATTTCAGTACCAGTTAAAATACAGTATTTAGATGATTGAAGTAAACATAGACAAGACCAAACAATGGAAGTTTATGCAGTTAATCAATACAATTCAAAATCAAGGAAGGCATTTTGAGATATCGGCAAATTAGATTATTTAGGAGGTGGATATTGTGACTAGATCTGTCAAGTCAAGATATGCTTTAAAAACTATTAAATGAGCCTGGAAGATTAGAAGTATACAGCTTCACATAAAAGGAATGTTGAATGTTGTCAAACAATCATAACCTGTAGCTCCTCTCTGTGAATAGGCCAATGACAACATCATATAGATATAATCATTTAATGGAAAAGGTAGTCTGTTCATTTGTGGAGGGAGAAGGTAGTCTGTCCCCTTGTGAAGGGAGAAGGTAGTCTGTCCCCTTGTGAAGGGAGAAGGTAGTCTGTCCATTTGTGAAGGGAGAAGGTAGTCTGTCCCCTTGTGAAGGGAGAAGGTAGTCTGTCCATTTGTGGATGGAGAAGGTAGTCTGTCCATTTGTGAAGGGAGAAGGTAGTCTGTCCATTTGTGAAGGGAGAAGGTAGTCTGTCCCCTTGTGAAGGGAGAAGGTAGTCTGTCCATTTGTGAAGGGAGAAGGTAGTCTGTCCATTTGTGAAGGGAGAAGGTAGTCTGTCCCCTTGTGAAGGGAGAAGGTAGTCTGTCCATTTGTGAAGGGAGAAGGTAGTCTGTCCCCTTGTGAAGGGAGAAGGTAGTCTGTCCATTTGTGAAGGGAGAAGGTAGTCTGTCCCCTTGTGAAGGGAGAAGGTAGTCTGTCCATTTGTGAAGGGAGAAGGTAGTCTGTCCATTTGTGAAGGAAGAAGGTAGTCTGTCCATTTGTGAAGGGAGAAGGTAGTCTGTCCCCTTGTGAAGGGAGAAGGTAGTCTGTCCATTTGTGTTGTGTGGATGGAGAAGGTAGTCTGTCCCCTTGTGTCGTGCGGAAGAAAAAGGTAGTCTGTCCATTTGTGTCATGTGGATGGAGAGGGTAGTCTGTCAATTTATAACATGTGGATGGAGAAGGTAGTCTGTCCATTTGTGTTGTGGGGATGGAGAATGTAGTTTGTCCACTTGTGGATGAGAAGGTAGACTGTCCATTTGTGGATATAGAAGGTAGTCTGTCCCCTTGTGTCGTGCGGAAGAAAAAGGTAGTCTGTCCACTTGTGTCATGTGGATGGAGAAGGTAGTCTGTCCATTTGTGTTGTGTGGATAGAGAATGTAGTCTGTCCACTTGTGGATGAGAAGGTAGACTGTCCATTTGTGGATGGAGAAGGTGGTATGTCCCTTGTTGATGGAGAAGGTAGACTATCCATTTGTGGATGGAGAAGGTAGACTGCCTACTTGTGGATGAAGAAGGTAGACTGTCCACTTGTGGATGGAGAAGGTAGACTGTTCACTTGTGGATGGAGAAGGTGGTATGTCCCTTGTGGATGGAGAAGGTGGTATGTCCCTTGTGGATGGAGAAGGTAGACTGTCCATTTGTGGATGGAGAAGGTAGTCTATCCACTTGTGGACGGAGAAGGTGGTATGTCCCTTGTGGATGGAGAAGGTGGTATGTCCCTTGTGGGTGGAGAAGGTAGACTGTCCACTTGTGGATGAGAAGGTAGACTGTCAACTTGTGGATGGAGAAGGTGGTATGTCCCTTGTGGATGAAGAAGGTGGCATGGCCCTTGTGGATGGAGAAGGTAGACTGTCCATTTGTGGATAGAGAAGGTAGTCTGTCCACTTATGTCATGTGGATGGAGCAGGTAGTCTGTCCACTTATATCATGTGGATAGAAAAGGTAGTTTGTCCCCTTGTGGATGGAGAAGGTAGTCTGTCCACTTATGGATGGAGAAGATAGTCTGTCCACTTGTGGATGGAGAAGGTAGTTTGTCCACTTGTGGATGGAGAAGGTAGTCTGTCCACTTGTGGATGGAGCAGGTAGTCTGTCCACATGTGGATGGAGAAGGTAGTTTTTCCACTTGTGGATGGAGCAGGTAGTCTGTCCACTTGTGGATGGAGAAGGTAATCTGTCCACTTGTGGATGGAGCAGGTAGTCTGTCCACTTGTGGATGGAGAAGATAGTCTGTCCACTTGTGGATGGAGCAGGTAGTCTGTCCACTTGTGGATGGAGAATGTAGTCTGTCCACTTGTGGATGGAGCAGGTATTCTGTGCACTTGTGGATGGAGAAGGTAGTCTGTCCACTTATGGATGGAGAAGATAGTCTGTCCACTTGTGGATGGAGAAGGTAGTTTGTCCACTTGTGGATGGAGAAGGTAGTCTGTCCACTTGTGGATGGAGCAGGTATTCTGTGCACTTGTGGATGGAGAAGGTAGTTTGTCCACTTGTGGAAAGAGAAGGTAGTCTGTCCACTTGTGGATGGAGCAGGTAGTCTGTCCACTTGTGGATGGAGAAGGTAGTTTGTCCACTTGTGGATGGAGCAGGTAGTCTGTCCACTTATATCATGTGGATAGAGAAGGTAGTCTGTCCCCTTGTGGATGGAGAAGGTAGTCTATCAGAACAATGCCTCGACAAGGACACAGTCCATCCGGGAATTGGATGATGTACATGCCCTGTCGGAGAAATTGGGCCTTGGACGGACTCTTGTTCCAGTGTTGCAGTATAACTGTTTGATAACCAGCTGCTGCTTGTTAGGAACTTGTGCTTGTTTTAAGACACTGTGCAAAGCATTTCTGTTTACGGAAATCAAAGACAGCCTTCGGGTAGACTTGAATGGCGTGGAGGAGGATGGCTGAATTCACGTATCTCGATGGGCAGACCAAGAGCAAGAATACTATCAATGGTGTAGCGACAGACAGGGAAGCCAGATTGTTGGGCTGGTTGATTCATTTTTAACAAATGCTAGATGCGGAAGAGAAGTATTTGGGCAAAGACAATTCAAAGGGAAGACAGTAATGTGATGACCCTAAAAGCTGGGTACATTCAGGGCAGGATTATTGTCCTTTGTATATTAATTTTTTTTTGTGTTCGCCTTATTTCTCGAATCCCAGAGGCGGTGTGCTTTGCACTGTGATTTTTATTTTGTGCCTGTTGGCCCAGTGCATCGGACTTCAGCATGCATTTTATGTAAGAGTCTGCTTCCTCCTGCATTTTTTAAGGGTTTGCTTCCCCGGAGTAATGTCCGGTGCTGTGATGGGGATCGAACCCAGCACCTTCGAGTTGTGAGCCATGCCACTTAACCACTAGCTCACGCTGTCCCCGTCCTTTGTATATGAGATGATGATCCCATCCAATTGTCCAGTGCACCTTCTTCTTCACATTTCAACAGCTCTGGGTTAATGCCATCAAGTCCTGCAGCTCAGTCGTCTTTCGACTTCCGTAAGGCGACATGTACTTTGGCATTGGAAGGTGTGTCGGAATCCAGCAGAGGCTTGTGAGATGTGGTCACTCACTGAATCTTGGGATGGAGCAGCTCCTGGGCGGTTTATGGCTTCTTTGTATTGCTAGGTCCACCTGCGTATTATCTCCCCAATTATACAGCCTGCTGTACCAGGATAAGACTATACAGTGATGTGAGATCACATCTTGCAGCACAAGTCTGATACAAGCGCCATCTTTGCTTGTGATGGTGATGGGCAGCTATTATTATTATTGAAATTATTATTCCAAAATACGTAGAAGTCAATACAATATTCGAATGCAGCAATAACAATGTAATTTTCTATGACAAAAGTTTGAGCTCATAATATTTGTACATGCAGCCGTAGATTTTAGTTAACTTTAGTCATTTCTGGCAAATTGTATTGTTTTATTTTTTCCAGTAAAAGCCGCTCAAGTTAGAATGAGCACCAACAATTTCGGTTCAGCTATTATCAAATACATGGAACACAACTTTTTAAACTGTCTTTAATTTAAACACCAGGAACTCATCCATGGGACTTGAATTTGCTTTCAACATGAGAAGTTTATGAAACACACACAAATACGTTCTTTCAGGTTTGGCTTGCCAGAACACGATAACTGTGTTATGTTGGATTTGATTTTGAATTTTAAATGCAAGGCAAAAAAGTGCGCTTCTTTGAATATTTCATCTACAAACCAGTGTCATTGTTGATCTTAGTGGCCATATTTTCTTTCAACAACTGACTTCCACTGCATGTAATCAATTCAGCGATGTTTGTAGGATTTTTTGTGTAGCCAGTAGAACAAATATTCAAACAGATAGAGGGGTTGTCAGGGCTTGTCATTGGAGGAGTGACAATGAACAATCTAAGATATGCAAATGATACAGTTTTTATGGCAAAAAGGGAGCAAGAATTACAGGAGCTTGTGACAACAATATACACAATAAGTCAAAAGTTTAGATTAGACATAAACATAAAGAAAACAATTAAAATGATAATTGGGGAAAGTGACAAGAAACTATGTATGCAGATAAAAAAAAGATCAACTACTTACTACTTGAACAGGTACAGTTTCTCTTATCTAGGTCATATCATAACGGAAGAAGGCAGCTGTGAAAAATAAATTAGAAAGAGAATAGGTATGCCAAGATGGTATTCGACAACATGGGACACATATTGACTTCCAAACAGATCGACCAGAATTTTAAAATGAGAATTATCAGGTGTTATGTATACTCGTCACTACTTTATGGCGCAGAAACATAGACAATGAATAACAAGCTGCAAAAGACTATTGATGTCTTTGAAATGTGGGTATTTAGAAGATTAGGTCGCATTTCTTAGAAAGAGAATAAAACAAATTTGAAGGTATTGGATAAGTTGAAGGTGAAAAGAGAATGAATAACCTAAATCAGGGTTAGACATCTACGTTGTTTTGATCAAATAACAAGACATACCTCCTTGTTGTAGACCATACTGGAGGGTAGGGTGGAAGGCAGTCGTTCAAGAGGCAGACAGCACTTTAAGTTGGTGGATAACATCAGGAGATGGACTGGAAAAAGCCTCTCAGATTGCACAATTACGGCAAGAGAGTACACTGGAGATCCATTGCAGCCGACCGTCGATGCGGAGATGGCACCTGAACTGAACTGAGAGAGAAATTAATGCTTGGAATGCATTGCTACAGGAAATAGTGGACGCAGGGTCAGTTCATGGTCTTCTCTAGATATCTAAAGAAGGCCATGGTCAGTTAATGCATTCAAGAATAGATTAGATGCACATAGCTATTTTTAGATCAAGTGGAGTAGAAGAAACTGGTTGTATACAGACTCTGCAGGGTCTTCTAAACCAGTATAAAGAGGTTAAGTTAAGTTAAGTTAAGTTAAGGCACGACTCAGTCTCTTTTCCGATTGTGTTCTTTGCCATTTAGGAAGTAGTTGGGGGGCTGACGATTCAATCCGTATGTACACTAATGTCTATTTTGCTGAGGTCTTACTTATCATAATTGTCCCCATTGTTTTGTGAAAGAAACAAGTTTGGCTGCCTCACTTTTGGCAGGATGTAGAACTGTTCTGTTTTGTTTCTAGAAATTGACTTCACTGCACTCCGAGCATACCCATAGGTGCTCAGTCTCTATCAGTACATGGCGATGGGTGTGGATATTGATGGTTCCTGCAGCTCTTTGGTTGTGTACACATCTGCACCGTCCTCTCTTGTCCCCCAATCCACTCGAATATCGGTTGATATCAAAGATCTGCAGTCAGTGAAATGCTGTTTCATCTGTTGCTTTGTCATCATCTAACAGACCGCCATTGATAGACTTCAAAATGTCACTCCTGTCCATATCTAGTGTTCCCATAATTGGTGCCTGTGTCACCAAGATGCCAGCTCTTTTATTGCCTTGAACTTCAGAATGACCTGGACAGTAGATCAATAGCAGCCTCTGCTGATTTGATGCCTCTACAGCTACCGTGGACCTGACGTAGTGCAGTGATTAGTGCATTGGCTTCCCAGTCAAGCAATCGAGGTTCAATCCCCAGTTGGAGGCATGATTTTTTTCCGATCGCAAACCAGCTCTTGTGGTTGACCCAGCCACAGCAATTGGGTGTGAGAAAAATCTTGGAAGTAAAGGCGGCCAGCGTGATGCTGACCCTATCACCCATTATGTTGCAGTGGGACACAAAATAATATAGGCCTAAACATCACATTTTCCAAATGCCGCATGGCGTGAAACAGGATCTTTACTTTTTTTACTTACTTTTACAGCTGCCATCCACTCATGCCTTAGCCAGCCCTTCTGTACCTTCCGAAGTAAGAATTGAGAGTCTGAAACGATGACTGTCCCTGCTAAAGAGGTACCAGACAGCCATCTCAGTGCTGCAGTCACTGCTTCTATCTCCATTCTCGTACATTGAGTTGCTGTTCTATATGTCCTTTCACTGTAGTAGAGAGGCCTCAACCAGATATCTCACTTTCCATCAATATAAATGATGGCATCATGATGCTGCATGTTATCATTTTTCAGCTTGTTAACCTTGAGTTCTGCTCTCCCCCTGCACCACTTTCTGCATTCCCTGCCTAGGATTACGATGACTCTTGTGGTAATCTGTCATCTATCGCCAGTGTGAAAACTTTTTTCTTCCTTGACTATCGTCTCAACTGTGGTCACCTGTTCTATGTCCTATTGTTCTCTTTGCCTTTGCCATCCATGAAGCTCCTTTCTTGGTTCTTAATTCCTTGATGTCTGAGATGTTACTGTGCAGTGAGTGTCGTCTGTTGGTGGTAACCCACCTGTGTCCATTCACATCTTGAGGTTGCAATCAGAAGTCCCAGCATGTACCATATCTTTAAGATCAAGATATCTCTAGCGGATCACAGAACCAGGCACATCTCGTCATTTTCGATACGTTTCAATGGTTCACACTATAATCGTGATAGTATGACGATGCCCAGTCCTTAATCAACAGCTATAGTACCAACTGACGGTGTAGAAACTATTTAATCTGACTTCAGTAATAATGTTGAAGGTAAATACTCAGTTCAGGTGCTATCTTCACATGAAGGCCGACTGTAATGATGGATCCCTAAAGTCCTCAGTTTCTTCTCATGATGGTAGAATCTGTCAGACCTTTCTATTTCCATCTCGATGTTATCCTTTGACTTATAACGTTGTTTACATGTCTGCCCTCTACCTTTCCTTCCAGCATTGTTTCAGCAAGGTGACCAAAATATCTTAGCTGTGGAACTATTGATTTAGTTCATAATTTCTCTTTTATGCAAGACTTACCTATTGTTTTCTATTCTTTCCAGGAAATGTGCTCCATGCTTCTATATCTCCACATTTCAAAGGCATCAATTCTCTTTTCATTTACCTTTTTTCTACACCATATTGTAATGACGAATAAACATAACACCGGATCACTCTATTTATGTAATTTCTAGGTGCCTTTCCTGGATGTCAATATATGCCTCATGTTTTATGAAAACATATTTAACTATCCCAATTCTCTTCCTGATTTTCTTTTCGCATCTCTCATTCTCTGTTATTATATTCCCAAGATAGTAAAAGACAGGAGACAGCATGCATCCTTGTCTCACTCCTCTTGTTACATCTATACATGCTGAGTAAAGGTTGTCAAATCATACAGTGGCAACTTGCTCTCAGTAAGGATTACTGAGTAGGCCCTATTATTGTGTTTTTCCTCATCCATACCCATATTTACCAGACATGTAACTAGTTTCTCATGCTAGACTCTGTTAAAGGATTTTTTGCAGTCTATAACACACATATAAATTATATTCTATACTCCTGTATATTTGTCTGCTAAAGTCTGTGTACAGAATATAGTTTCTGATAAATAAATACTCTGAAGGGGACACACAGTATGAATATATGTGTTTTGGCAGAATCACTAACAAAATAAAGGACATAATGGAAATGAGAAAAGTGCATGTTAACATGTGGTAACCCACCAGTGTCCATTTCCATTGATATCTTGATGTCGCATACAGACCTCCCAGCATGCAGTGCGTCTTTAAGTAATGTGTGCATGGACCTGAAAAGTATTCTAACATTGAGAGGTAACAGACATAAGTAGGACATACCATTCATGAAATGAGCAGTCATGGCATATTCAAATAGTGAGCATTTTTTACTTCCAAGGAAAAGTGTCTGTGTTACTCAAACATTGCTAACAGTTTTTTTTTACAGGTAGTTGAATCACTCATATCCATAAGAGTACGTGCAGCAATTGGAAAGCTTAATTATTCTTGCAGTAATGGTGGATTGCAAGGGGAGCCGCGTAGTAGTGGGCTGGCCTCGCATCTGAGTAGTTCTGGGTTCATTCCCTAGTTGAGGCGGAAATGGTTTTTCAGACCGCAATGGCACCCGGGTCAACCCAGTCTTAAATGGGTATTGGTTCAGTCCGGGAAGTAAAGGCAGCCAGTGTGATGCTGACCACATCATCCACTAAGTGACGTGGGTTACAAAATAATATGGGCCTAACACCATATTTCCTATGCGTCGCATGGCGTGCCGGACCTTTATTTTTTTTTTATTAGTGGTGGATTGCAGACATTTAACAAATATTGATGATAAAAACAATAGACAGAACAAAAAGAAGGCAGTGATAGACTAGAATTTGAAGCATGGAGGCTATTTCGGCTTACATTAGAATAAAAAGAAATGAAAGTCATGAGAAAAGGACTTTGATATAGCATAGAAGTAAGACGCTCACCTCTCAAGGGGGCTGCTATAGTAGAGAAGTAAGATGCTCGTCTCTCAAGGGGGCCACTATAGTAGAGAAGTAAGATGCTCATCTCTCAAGGGGGCCACTATAGTAGAGAAGTAAGATGCTCACCTCTCAAGGGGGTCACCATAGTAGAGAAATAAGACGCTTACCTCTCAAGGGGGCCACTATAGTAGAGAAGTAAGATGCTCACCTCTCAAGGTGGCAGCTAGAGAAGTAAGACGCTCATCTCTCAAGGGGGCTGCTATAGTAGAGTAGTAAGATGTTCGTCTCTCAAAGGGGTCACTATTGTAGAGAAGTAAGATGCTCGTCTCTCAAGGGGGCAGCTAAAGTAGAGTACATAAGATGCTCATCTCTCAAAGGGGCCACTATTGTAGAGAAGTAAGATGCTCGTCCTTCAAGGGGGCAGCTATAGTAGAGTAGTAAGATGCTCGTCTCTCAAAGGGGCCACTATTGTAGAGAAGTGAGACGCTCACCTCTCAAGGGGGCCACTATAGTAGAGAAGTGAAATGCTCATCTCTCAAAGGGGGCAGCTATAGTAGAGTAGTAAGATGCTCACCTCTCAAGAAATGAACAAAAGCACGAGACAGTGAGTGTTCAAAACTCATAGGTTTCAAGGAACCCCTGGTCATAAGGTAGGTGAAACTAAAAGCCTAGTCCTATCGGAGATGAACAATAAACTTGGAAGTTCCGTGTAGACGCTGTGTTAATAAAATAACTCTTGACACACAAAAATGGAACATTTGAAAAAAATAGCTAAATTCCTTCACAATATGTTATTTACCTTCCCGCTGGCCTAGTAGGCAGCAGGAAGTAAAATCGCTAAAAGAACCTAATACCAATAGCCTTTGACTACCTGGCAGCAGGCAAACACTTGCTTGTTTGAATATCAGGATGCCAAGTAGTAAGTGTTCCAAGCCATGATATATAATATGTTACACTATGTATCAGCACTTTCATGCTCATTCAGTCTGTAAACCAAGCAATCCCATCATCACAAACACTGCCTAGAACATCCAGACTACCTACATCACTGCTCTGTTTCCAGTTCATGTTCCAATGATGATTGCAACAACTATATTCAATTATCACCACATTGTCCAAATCACATGTCATGCAAATAGTATCTCATCAACATCTGTAATTTCTGAAACATTCTATTTCACTGATTTTCCCAGCTTCTACAGCATGACAATCTGGTCAACTTAATAGAATCATTTCATCGAAGAAAACACCTGTATCTTGTCTTTGAGTTTGTGGACCATACAGTATTAGATGAATTGAAAACACATCCAAAGGGTATTGAAGAAATTAAAAGTCGACAAATGTTATGGCAGGTGCTTAAGGGGACGGAATTCTGTCATTCTCATAATGTAAGATATATGTTCTTGAAAGCCAAAGCTCAACCAATCATAAAGACAGCTTTTAACATTTACATTATTCTTCATTCTCCTCACAGTTTTCATTCACTTATTATATACATATGGTGTCTCTACGTGCATTGATTTTCATAAGTTATATTTTAATTGTACCAGCGAACTGTCTTTCATGAATGATATCATTATTTTAGCATTTCCAATTTGTGACGCAAAAGAAAATTGCCATGGTATGTCAGGAATAGCCTGTTTGCCTATTTTTAAATATAATTTTTGTCCTGCAAGTTCTCATGTATCCTTTTTATAGATAATTCACAGAGACATAAAGCCAGAAAATATTCTGGTCAGTAACAATGGCATTGTCAAGATATGTGATTTTGGTTTTGCCCGGATATTAGCCAAGCCTGGACAGGCGTACACAGACTATGTTGCCACTCGTTGGTATCGAGCCCCAGAACTGCTAGTTGGGGACACAAAATATGGCAGGTGGGTAACTTACAAAATGGCTATTCACTGATTAGAGTTAATGTACTGTTGTAAGTAATCAGGATAGGAATAAAGAAAACCTTATCTTCACAAGGGGCATTGATTGCAAGGGAAATCTTCCTTTACTCCATAATTCTATAAGTCAGCCTGGTGGAATCAAACCATGTAAAATAACACCATGATGATAGTTATTGAATAACAGGCGAGGATGAGTGCTATGATCTAATTATTGAATAGCAGTGTGTTAGATGAGGATCAGTGCTATCATCTAATTATTGAATAGCAGTGTGTTAGATGAGGATCAGTGCTATCATCTAATTATTGAATAGCAGTGTGTTAGATGAGGATCAGTGCTATCATCTAATTATTGAATAGCAGTGTGTTAGATGAGGATCAGTGCTATCATCTAATTATTGAATAGCAGTGTGTTAGATGAGGATCAGTGCTGCCATCTAATAATTGTATGGTGTGGTAGCATTGCCCCACTTCTGGCCAGCTCATCAGCCTTCTCATTCCTTGGGATTCCGACATGGCCAGGTTTCAACTGGAGCACTACTTCCGCTGCATAAGAGGTGGACAATTTGTCAATTAATTTGAATTATTAACATCTGGAGACATTCTGTTTTCCAAGGCTTGTGGAGCGCAGACTTTGAGTCTGAGAAAACAACTATCTCCTCAGGCTGTATAGTGCCGCTTTCAAAATCTGAGATCATTCGGCACAAAGCTTTTTCTATTGCTATTATTTTTGCTTCGTAATTGGAACAGATCTCTCCACAAGGGCCATAGATGTAGGGGTGGTCTTCTTGGTGCAGGTTATAGTATTTAATTACAGCGCCATATCCAGCGTTGGTGGTAGCCCCGGTGGCAGATCCATCTGTGTATACTTGGATGTTTTGTGGATATGAGTCTAGTTTCCAAAGCTATAGTTTTCAGCAAAGGTGGTAGGGTGTTCCTGTCGGCAGAGGGGTCAGAGAGTACGGTTCTTACTGTGGGGGAAGTCACCATTGATGACCGTCATAAGCCTTCTACTCTCTGGCAGGGGGTGTTTATCGATAGTCTTGTGTCTTTTTTAGGAAAGATGTCTTATTTAGGAAAGATGTCTTTTTTAGGAAAGATGTCTTATTTAGGAAAGATGCCTTTTTTAGGAAAGATGTCTTATTTAGGAAAGATGCCTTTTTTAGGAAAGATGTCTTATTTAGGAAAGATGTCTTTTTTATCCTACGTTTTTGGTGCCAACGTTCTACCATTTTCCTGTTCTCCTCCGTAGTGTCCATTCTTGACAGAGTGTTTTCGTCTTAGGTTTAGAGGTTTGATGTTAGAGTTAATTTCACATGCATCTGTCGGCGTTGTTTTCATGGCACGACTTATAAACCACATAGTGTGATTTTGTACTCTGTTCAGCTTGTTTTGCTTGCAATAATTTGGAGGCGGAGTGAATAGTGAATCACTGAGCGGACATTCAATACATAACTGGCATAGTGAATCTTGATCTGCCCCCATCCACAAGTAGAGAGGTGCTTGATGAGTCTTGAGTCTTGTGGAGGCTTTATCAATCAGCTTGTCTATATGTGGTTTCATAGTGAGTCTATGGTCATGCTCGACTCTGAGGTATCTCTGGGTTTTGTCATAGGTTAATTTCACTCTGTTTATTTTGATATCGATATTTTCCTCTGTAATCCTTTTATTTAAGCTGAACAAACTGAACACAGTTTTCTCTATATTAATTAGTATGATAAAAGTAATCATATACCGAACCTAGTTACTGCTATTGTTGATGAAAGGTAACCGTTGTTGTTGTTATGTGGAGTGACCCTTTCCCTTCCTTGCTGCCTTGCCCTTGCCAAGTCTGAAATAATCATGTACCTATTTCAGCCTAATATTGAACAAGAATGTTTTTGTATCTATTTTGACAGGGCAGTGGATATTTGGGCAATAGGATGCCTACTGATTGAGTTATTGTGTGGAGAGCCTTTGTTCCCTGGTGATTCAGATATTGATCAGCTGTATCTAATAATGCAATGTGTTGGTATGCTGCTCTTTGAAATAGTGTGGCTGTCAATGACTTATGCTCTTGTTCAATTATTTTATTTGGCAAAGAAGTCCTTATTATTTCCATGCCAGATCATTAAAAAATTAATGCAGAATATGGGAAGTTTATTCAAGGAGCCATATTTGTCGAAGCATTTAAGATTGTATGGAAACATTTTTCAAAAACATTAATCTCACTTGTTATGACTTCTAAAAGTGTTAACGTTAGTGAAGAGATACATGACTGGAAGAAATTTCAGCAGAGGCAAGGATTGGAAAAAAATATGGCTCCTCAGTAGATACATGACCTGTTTCAAATGTTTGAGTAAATGTCTTAAAGACAACTACCTAAATATGTGTGTTAGTTCTGTAAAGTGTGTCAAATACAACTTTAACATATACATAAACGTAAAAATTGGGAGGTCAGGTTGTTGCTGAACAACTTCTTAACTAGGCTGGGAGGCCAGGTTGTTGCTGAGCAACTTCTCAACTAGGCTGGGAGGCCAGGTTGTTGCTGAGCAACTTCTCAGCTAAGGTAAGAGGTCAGGTTGTTGCTGAGCGACTTCTCAGCTAAGGTGGGAGGTCAGGTTGTTGCTGAGCGACTTCTCAGCTACGGTGGGAGGTCAGGTTGTTGCTGAGCGACTTCTCAGCTACGGTGGGAGGTCAGTTGTTGCTGAGCAACTTCTCAGCTAAGGTGGGAGGTCAGGTTGTTGCTGAGCGACTTCTCAGCTACGGTGGGAGGTCAGGTTGTTGCTGAGCAACTTCTCAACTAGGCTGGGGAGTCAGGTTGTTGTAGATCGGCTTCTGAACTAACATCAAACACAATAGAGCTAACGAGAGGACGAAGCAGAAGTGTATGCAACCAGCAAGCAAAGGGAATCATCAGTATCCACACCCTATGATATTTGCGGAGAAAGGCTGAGAACATTTTGGGTATGTCCAGAATACAGTGAAGTAGGTTCTTAGGAACAAGAACATGATGCGTAAATGGTACGCTTAATTCACGTTAGATAACATCACGCAATTGAACGCTTGGCTTAGTAAAAAGATACACTGATTAAAACCAAACAAAATTGAAGCAAGAATTGTGTCATAAATTAGCATTGCATTTATTCATTGAAAGTTTATTGTTGTTGCTGTTTCGAATGCCCACAATGAGTAGGTTTACTCTTTTGTGCGCCCTGAAAAGGATGTTAGGTGGCGGGTTGTAGTAGTTTTTCTCACATCCCGAGCTTGATGATGAAGGTGGACTGGGGTCCTCCATGCGGTTGTGCTATGCTTGGCTTCATCTGCGTGCTGCTCACTACTACATAGATCATGACGATCATAACCTTGTTAGCCAGGCTGCCATGAAAACAGCCAGTTTCCAGGGAGAGCTGCGAGGAAGCTGAGGTGAGGGTCTTGGCCAGTTTATTTTGCCTGACCCTGACTAACATGTCTGATCAGTATGTTGTGCCTGGCCAGACGTTAGTCGTCCTCCCCTTGAAAGTTTATTAAAAATATGAATTATGACTCATGACCAACATTGCTGGGACAGGGTGAGAGGAGACAAGAAGAGAAGGATGTGTAGATGGACTGGTTGAGGAGAGAAGAGATAGACGGGATTTATGTAGGTTGCATTGGAAGGGGTAAACGTGTTGACGGGAGAAGAGATGGACTGGGTTTGTATTGGTTGAGTTGGTAGGGTAAATGATAAACGGGTTTATGGGAGAAGAGACGAACCGGGATTGAGTGGGTTGAGTGAAGGAGAGATGAGCCGGGTTTGTGTGGGTTGAGTTGGTAGGGTAAACGATAAACGGCTTGAGGGAAGAAGAGATGGACGGGGTTTCTTCTTCTTCTTCGTACGCTGTCAGACGTATTGTTTCGAAAAAAGCAGCGGTCATCCTGAGGTTGTCGACACTGCCATAGAGCTTGTCTAGTGTTGCCACTGGTGATGGCCACATGTGCTTTCTCTGGTCCTCGTATTTCGGGCAGTTTTACAGAAGATGTTCAGCTGTCATTTTTCTGGTACCACAACTGCATTCATCAGTGCCACCTATCTTCAGTTTATTGAATAGGTGGTACCTCAGTCTGTTGTGGCCTGTGCGGAGTCTGAAGACCACGACCTGCTCTCTTCTGTTCAATTGATAATAGGCATCATTTTTTGTGTAGCCAGTATGTTCTGTTTCCCATTTGGCCATGTATCTGGCTCTAATAAGCCTTTTGGACTCATCGTAGGTCACACTAGAATCTGGTTGAGGTAGTCTTGCACCTTCTTTTGCCAGTCTGTCTGCCTCTTCGTTGCCTTGGATGTTACAATGGGATGGAACCCACTGTACCACTACTCTTTTTGGTGCGGACTGCTGTCATAGTTGACAGAGTACTGCTCTTAAATCATTAAGTTCAGTATTTTTCTGGCTTTTTAGTGCTGTGACTACGGCCAGGGCATCTGTAAACAGGACTATCTGGCTTCATTTCTTTTGCCTGTCAGCATTGCTTCTGCTGCAGCCCTCAATGCGTCTGCCTCCGCTCTGAAATTGCTTGAGTATTTTCCAGTTGCCACTGACAGTGTTATTTTTCTACCATTTGGTAGGCTCAGGAATACCCCTACCCCTCCATTCTGTGTTGTGTTTGTTACAGAACCGTCGGTGTATGCATGGGTCCAGTCCATGCTTGGGTAGTTTTTCGTTATGTACCTCAGGGTTATGCCTCTTCTTTCTTTTTCAGTCTGGCTGTTCTTGTTTCCAATACCTGGTATATTTTCTGCCACCACCGGAAATATATGCTGCTTCCAGGTAGGTTTGCGTACAGTAGGGATGGGCTTTGGTGTTGTTAATGTGTTTATAGGGTCTTAGCTCATCTTTGCTTTGGCTATTTCTGCAAAGTTTCTCCGCTTTAGTTTCCCATTTCCGATTCTATTTAGTCTCTGGTGCATTGGATGATCTGTCAGTCTTCTGAGTTTCTCTGTTTGCTGCTGGGCTCTGCAGTCTCTTCTGTCGGTCATGAATTGCAGATTTGTAATCTTTTCAAGTTCTACAATTGGCGTTGACTTCATGCCTCCTGTTATAAATCTAATGGCTTGGTTTTGAAGTTTGCTAATTTTGTCAAAGTTCGCCTTTGCTGCTGTTGTCCATGCCGCAATGCCATACTCGAGAACTGGTCTCACACTTCCAGTGTACAGTTTCTTTAGTATACTTTCGTCTGCTCCCCAGCTTGTGCCAGCAAGTTTCCTCATGATTGCCATTCTTAGCCTGGCTCTCATTCGATCTGACTTTTCCATGTCATGCGCCGATCAAATGTGACTCCCAGGTAGTTTGGGTTATCGTTTGGCCGCAGATATTTGCCGTTAAGACTTATTTTGGTGTTTGTTTGAAAGTGAGAATATCGTACATGTTGTTTTTTCCTCATTTATTTTGACCAGCCATGAGTTCGCCCACTCCTCCAGCGATGTTAGGGCCTGCTGCATCCGATGTCTTGCTATGGTGAGATTTTTTTCAGAGGTCCGCATAGCCAGATCGTCTGCAAACATGGAGCTGTGGACTCTTCTTGGTATATTCTCTGTGATGTTGTTTATACACACCAGGAAAAGTGTGGGTGACAGTACTTCCACTTGGGGTACTCCCTGCTCAAGTTTCACCTTTTTGCTCATCTGCCCTTGTACTTGAACTCTGGCTGTTCTGTTTTCGAGGTAGTGTCTCATCCATCTGTACATTTTCCCACAAACTTCACTTCTTCGTAGCTTGACTTTAAGTACCTCTTTCCACACCTTGTCAAATGCCTTCTCTAAATCCATCCAAACCGCTACTGTATGCTTTTTTTCTCCTGGTAAGCATCCTCTATTTCCTGGGCTATGAGAGTGATCTGGTCCTCGGTGGATCTATGCTGTCTAAAGCCTGCTTGCTGTGGAATTAGTATGTGTTTTTCTTCCAAATGCCACATCAGTCTGGTGTTTATCGTACGCTCCATCAGTTTGCCTACACAGCTCAGTAGACTGATAGGCCTGTATCCATTTGGATCTGTTCTATCTTTTTCTTTCTTTGGTACTGGTATAATTACAGCATCTTTCCATGCCTGCGGTACAATTCCCCTTTTCCAGCTTTGGTTCAGGCCTGATAGTAATTTCCTCTTTGCTGTTTGGCCCAGCCCCATCAGCATTTTGTTTGTTACCCCCTCTTTTCCGGGCGATTTCTTTTACTTTAAAGTTCTCATGGCCTCTTCCATTTCATTCATTGTTAATTTTGCCATCATGTGCTCTCTGGTGCCATCTTGATGTTTGTCGTGGCTCTTCTGTTCTTCACTAATGTCTGTATGCCTATCTGTAGGGACTTCAATGTGGTTTGCTCTGGCATAATGTTCTAATAAGGCGTTTGCTGCTTTTTTTCCAGTGAGCATGTTGTCGCCCTGCTTGATGGTAATTTGTTTGTTTGATGGAGTTTTATCAATCATGACTCTGACTAGCTTCCATAGTTTGTTCCCTTCTTTATCTAAATTGAGGCTTTCTGTTTTGTTTTTGCAGCTGTCTCTTGTTATTTGGTTTAGTGTTCTTTTGTATTTCGGACGGGGTTTGAGTGGGTTGAGTTGGTAGGAGTAAACGGGTTGAGGAGAGAAGAGACGAGCTGGAGTTGACAGGAGAAGGGAGCGGTCGGGTTGAATTGGTAAGACTAAACGGGTTTAGGGGAGAAGGGGCGGGTTGAGTTGGTAGGAGTAAACGGGTTGAGTAGAGAAGAGATGGGCTGGGTTTAGGCCGGTTGAGTTGTCGGGGGTAAACGATAAACGGGTTGAATGGAGAAGAGACATACATAAGTTGTAATTTCAAGTTAAATGTCCTACCATTGTGGGGAAGGGAGGGAGAGTGCAGGAAGGGTTTGGAGTGCAGTGGAAATCTCAGGGTCTGTAGGGAGTGTCAGGAAGGGAAGGATTGCAGGAGAGAGAGCGGGGCTCTACAAATTCAAAACTTGCATAACTATCCCGGACACCACAGCTAGTTTTATATATATATGACACTCCCTACAGACCTTGACATTTCCACTGCACTCCAAACCCTTCCTGCACTCTCCCTCCCTTCCCCACAATGGTAGGACATTTAACTTGATATTACAACTTATGTAAATATATATACACACAAGCAATTGAAGGAGTCAGAAGTCAACCAAATTGATGCCTCTTTTTTCAACAAACTCTATTTTTGAAACATCTTATGCTTACAACGTTTCTCAGTTTGTATAATTTGTATTTTCTTGATCATGTAAATCATATTTCCTGATATGATTATTCGCAACATTGAACTTCAGTATCAAACATTAGGAATTGCAATGCTACTTAATGATTACAGCTCGTAGTTTGGTGCCAAGGTTGTTATTGCATTTGTTTCTCATTATATGGCTGATATGCAAAACACAATTTTTTGGTCGAAAATTAGAAAGAATATTAACAAATGTAAATATAATATAGGGTGAGCCGCGTAGCGCAGTGGCTTCGCATCTGGGTTCATTCCCCAGTTGAGGCGGTTATGTTTTTTTTCAGACCGCAGTGGCTCCTGGGTCGACCCAGCCTTAAATGGGTACCGGTTCAGTCCGGGAAGTAAAAGCGGCGAGGGAGAGGAGATAGCTACCGCCCTCATATAGCTGAGCCTTTGAAATGTGAGATCGCTAATACCTTACACCCTTTCAGGAGTAATGCTAAAAATTATACAGGAGTAATGCTAAAAATTAAGGTATACTATTATCATACCAGGATAATAAGGTATAGTGGCATCAGACCAGGATGTTAACATAGTAGAATCATACCAGTATATTAAGGTATAGGGGCATCACATCAGGATATTAAGGTAAGAGGCATCAGATCAGTACCATGTAGCCATATCTTCCTGTGTTGTAAATGAGCTGCAGCAGCTGATCATGTCATATTCTCATGAGATGACCGAACTATTTTATTTTCAGTTTACAAATGTAAGTGAGTGAAATATTTCTAATGCCCTCATTTCTAATTGTTATCTCTTTTGTTGACAATGATGGCCTTTCGAAGTCTTCATTTCGCAGGAAGTCATTTTTCTTTTCTGCGTCATGGGTAAGGGCCAGTCTGACATTAGTAGCACAGAGTAAAATGCATAGAACCTATATACCTTTCACTAAAACAACGTTGCTGCGGCGGCAAAAGTGCAAAAACACAAATGTACGTGCATGAAATAACACAAAACTATATTCACTCTTGGTTTTGGCAAGGGATCTCTCGCTGACAAGATTCCAGCATCAATATTTAGATAAGTTGGCCAAAAAAACCAAAAAAAACCAGAAAGTCTGACGAGCACGTTAGTCAATATTGTAAAATTTCATTCTGTATTGTGCAAGGTCTCTACAATTCTGACATAAGACGATTGTCCCTGGTCAAGGATGCCTTAATCCATGCAGATAAATCAAAACATAGATGGGCAGGTCACATGTTGCAACGAAACGATGGTGGATGGAGCACAGCGACAGCAGTCCAGTACCTCCGAGGTAAGAAGAGACTGCGGGGAAGACCTCCAATGCGTTGGTCAGACTCCCTTGCTGTATGCTGGAGCATCCGATATGCCTCTAGAGGAGCACTTACCACGTACTGGACTTCCGTGGCCCAAGACAGGATCCGCTGGAGCCGAAGTTGGGACCCGTAGCTACGCTGAGGAACGGGTCATCAAGACCAAGAAGATTAGGCTCAGGAATCACGAATGATAGCAGGCTGCGATCAGCAGTTCATGCAGACGAGTATTTCACTACAGCGACAGAAACAAGTCACCCTGGTGTTAAGTTGCCATTGCCGAATCCGTTAGAACTGCCTCAGTTCACTCTAAAAAAATGCCAATGGTCCTCGTATGCCACTTCAGAGGCTAGTCGGAGAGAAAGCTCTATAACTTAACAGATCTAAAGTTTCTTGTTGGGCAATTGTGACGATATGCTATGTCCGAAACGTCCTGTTCTGTTCCTTAGAATCGACTTCACTGGGCTCCGAGAATATCCCATAGGTTCTCGGTCTTTTTAGGTAAATGACAAAGAATGTGGATACTGATGGTTCCTGCAACTCGTTGGTCTTACACACTTCTGATCCGTCCTATCTCACGCCTCAGTCTTCTCGAACTTATTTCGATTTCAAAGTTGTGCAGTCTGTAAATTGCTGATTCATCTATTGCTGTGTTATCCTCCAATCATGTCTAGTGGCTATGCAATTCGTTTCCAGCACTATACAATCCTTTACAAACGTCCTGTCTGCTCTGCACCATGTTCAATATGAGCGCACGGTTGTGTAAAAAAAAAATGGTGTGGCTGCCATTATTTTTTATTTAATTTGATTATCGTATATTTATATATGTGGGAAGCTGAGACGCCAGTCCGGTCTGGCACAACATACTGACCATGACGTTACGTCAGGGTCAGGCACAATATACTGACCAAGACCACAATCTCTCTTCCATACAACGTTACCTGGAAACAGGCTGGCTGGCTTGCGAGATGTGGATCAACGTGATTCCCCTAGTAGTGAGTGTCACGCAGATGAGGACAAGCTTAATACAACCGCCCGGAGGACCACGGTCCACTTTCATCAGCACGCTCTGGATGTAAGGAAAGCTACTACAACCCGCCACTAAATGCCCTTTTCAGGGCGCAGAAAAGAATAAGCTTACTCGTTGTTGGCACTAAACACCACCAATTTATATATGTACAAACATGCTCACGCACGCATGCACTTTTCGTGCTGTGCATACGTACGTACATTCATCCATCTATCCATACATATATACATGTGCACACACAATCACACCAACTCTTCACACTAAAGATAACTTTAGAACAATCTGTGGAAATGCAACTTCGTTGATTTCCAAAATGCGTTTAACAATCGTGACCATCCATCACTTTGGAAAACCTTTAGCAGCTACGGTTTTCCATCCAAATATATTAATGTCATAAAAGCACAATGTTGTGTGTGGACCTCTGCTGGTAAATCTGCATGGTTCCGAATAGAGACATAAGTAAAACATGGCTCATTATGTCCTCACTTTTATTGAGTAAAGCTGTAGGCTGGGTAATGCGTAACTATGCTCGCAACAAACATGTAGGAATACAATGGACAGATGACGAGACCCTAGAAAAATCTTGTCTTTGCAGAAGACTTAGCTTTTCTATGTACACACGTTGAAGGAACACATGAAAAGATAGACACATTCTGCCAATTATACGAACAGATAGACCCAGAGATAAATGGTTCAAAAATCATGAATGTCACAAACAGTCATTTAAATCAAACTAAATGGAAATATATTACAGAAGATAAAACATTTCACTTACCTGGACAGTAAAAGGATACTGTATAGTGAGTGACACAGCAACTGAACATTTTTATTTTATGTGTTTGCCTCACTAGTTTCTACTGGTGGAGGCGCGCCTATTCCATCCCAGACCGTACCATAGTCCATTTGGGCGATATTAAGACGCATAAACCAGTGCTTGGATGCGTGTGTGTGTCTGTTTATACCTAGCCTGGTGTTTCCGTGATGTTCCTCCCGTTGTTCCTCGCCATCTGATGATCTTTGTTATCCTTTGTAGGTATTTGGTCATTTAAAAAAAAAAAATTATAGTGTTCCTCGGTTTACCCAGTCGAGTTTCTGATGCACAATTGTTTTCCTGGGACCATTTTGGGAATGAGTATATTTATTTTCCTTCATACTTGATTCGGATCTCTTATTTATTTTCTGATTTAAATATATATATATATCCCCTTACCCTTTTTTAAATTTTTTTATTATTTTTTATTTTTTAAATAAAACACCATCATACATTTTATAAAAAATTGTGAAGATAGCAGTGTAGTGAGGTGTACAACGAGGATGAATGAAATGGAATGATTGTGAAATATGACAAACAATATACTGGATATATAAGAATTAATTAAATCTTCACTCTTGGCCTATTTGCATTTTACCACTTAACGTCCTTTTCAGGGTGCACAAAAAGAGTAAACGTACTCATTCCGGGCATTAAACAACAAACAACAACCAATTAACACGGATCTGAAAATCGAAAACAAGTACCAAACTAAGGTTGTTGAGAACTCCAAACAACATGTGGATGTAAAAGCTGGAAAATGATCAGAATACTTTAAAATAGACTAAATGCATTTGCAAAAAAGTCTTAGAAAATATGATGCGTTGTCTGGAAAGAATTTAAGACAAACTTATACGATTAGAGACCAAAAAACAATATGTTTCTACTATCAGACGGAAAAAAATGTTGGGCGTACATTGGAATGGACAGCAACAGACTTTCAGTTTAAGCGATTATGTGAAAACCAGCGGGCACCAGAAATATGGGTATGTCAAGAGAGGGCAATCACTAAAGGGGCCACCATGATGGGTCTCAACAACATACAGGAACTACAACAAGTTGTGTTAGACCAATCTACACGGAGAGCATTGAATTATGCCTTATGCGCCATGTTTGATGCTGAAAGAACACTGATCGATTGGTATTCATTTAATTCATGTTTTACCTTACAGGCAATTTAACACCAAGACAAAAAGAAGTTTTTCAGCGCAATCCATTTTTTATTGGGATGAAACTGCCAGTATATAATTTTGTACCATTGGAGGCGAAGTTTACATGCATCTCAATAGAATCTCTCAATTTTGTAAAGGTAAAGAAAAATGACTTTAGCTGATTGTAAGGTGTAAAAATCCACACAGGAGGTGCGGGGGCTCTAATCATGTCCTTTCGGTTACGACAGAAATTCGAAACACGGTGCCATTGTTATGTACATTGACAGTATCGTTGCTAAGAACGTAAAGAGATTCCTGCAGGGGACATCACAGTACAGATGAGCCACATCACATCACAGTAGAGGTTACAAGATGGCCGTCCACTAGTGACATGCACAAAATAGAAGTAGCGTTCGTTCTGTTTTTCGTTTATGAGCAGCGAAGGTATGAAATCTATCGAAATTCATAGACTTATGGAGGTTCAGTACGGTGTTGCATGTAGGTCAGTAGAGTAAATGTATGAGGGGAGTAGAAAGTCCGATATGGCATGAATTCTGTCACATACTATTCTCAACCGTTTTAGGCAAACCGAGTCGATTGCAACAACTGAACATATCGTGATTTAAAAAAACAGTGACCGTGAATGAAACGGCCGAACTTCTGGACATAAATCAAGGTTCAGCACACCATATCATCCATATTGTGCTCCAGTTCCACACAGTGTCTGCAAGGTGGGTGCCACATTACCTTTCTCTAGAATTTGAAGAACATTTTGATGTCTGTCAAGAGAGCTAACGGCACTTTGAAATAGAAGGGGGTGGTTTTCTAACGAGAATTGTTACTGGAGATTAAACCTGGACTCAGCACACAAGTCGGAAACCAAAAGAGCTAGCAAGGAATGGCGCTGTTCTTCCCCGCCAAAATTGAACATTTTCTACACACAACTGCATGGAAGGTTATGCAGACCCTCTTTTCAGGATGCAGGATACGTTATTTCAGAGCACTATAAACAGTCACTCTTGTCACATTTCCTCATAAATCATCTACTCTCAATCAACTCAAATATGTATTGAATATAAACATTACAATTAAGATACATGTGTTACCAAATCATAAAGAAGAGGAAGCGATAGGGTGACTTGAGCCCTTTACAAGTTAGGATCTTGTCCTCTGATCTATGTCTACAGTTGTACAAACTCTTACTTGTTCTATTGCTTACATTTACATATACTTCACATTGACCAAAACAGAAGCAAATGGTTTCCCAAACAACATTATTATTGCATAATCTACATTACCGTACATTTTAACATGTACTAATTTTACAAAAGAAAAATATATTTCAGCAATATTTGCAACCAGATCCAGACAAGCGTTTAACGAGCAGCGAACTGCTGAAACATGCCTGGTTTCAGATTGATGATTTTGTGACATACTTTCCTTTGGAATTGAAGGAGAAGCTGCTTTCTCGACAAATGAGAGGTTCACTGCTAAGTACCAAAGAAGCGGAAATCAACTCATCAAACTAAATGAACGGAAACGTCAAGGATGTACACATATACTTTCTTGCTATTTGTGGCTATTTATGACTTTTCTTCTCAAAACAAAATCTGCGTGTTTATGTCTATTTCTTCCCCTAACAATACATATGTATAGCTGACTCCTATAGCTTCCTCTGTTGTATAACACTACTACCTTGATGTGCATTATATGATCACATGTCGTCTGCAGGAATTGTATCATTAGAAAGTCATATGTTATGTCTTAAACATTTGAGAGCTATGTTATTTCGTTTTTTTAAATGGCTTTTGTCTCACTAATTATATAATTTATAATATAGCATTGTTGTTATCTTGATACGTGTGTACGGGATAACAGCAATGACATATTCGGGTAAAGCAGGTATATATAGGTGAAGCCACCTTCTTTTGATGAATTCCTTCAAATACTGGGTTTCTTTTTCATGTGTTCTGTGGTCTTCTCGCTCAGAAATGTTCCTGTTCAGTTCGGGTGTCACCTACATAGAAAATGTTGGCTGTAATGGATCACTAGTCCTCTGGTTCTTGGCTTGGTGGATATCTAGTCCTCTGGTTCTTGGCTTGGTGGATCTCTAGTCCTCTGGTTCTTGGCTTGGTGGATCTCTGGTTCTTGGCTTGGTGGGTCACTAGTCATCTGGTTCTTGGCTTGGTGGGTCACTAGTTCTCTGGTTCTTGGCTTGGTGGGTCACTAGTTCTCTGGTTCTTGGCTTGGTGGATCACTAGTCCTCTGGTTCTTGGCTTGGCGGGTCACTAGTCCTCTGGTTCTTGGCGTGGTGGATCTCTAGTCCTCTGGTTCTTGGCTTGGTGGATCTCTAGTCCTCTGGTTCTTGGCTTGGTGGGTCACTAGTCCTCTGGTTCTTGGCTTGGTGGATCTTTAGTCCTCTGGTTCTTGGCTTGGTGGATCTCTGAACCTCTGGTTCTTGGCTTGGTGGGTCACTAGTCCTCTGGTTCTTGGCTTGGTGGATCACTAGTCCTCTGGTTCTTGGCGTGGTGGATCTCTGGTTCTTGGCTTGGTGGATCACTAGTCTTCTGGTTCTTGGCGTGGTGGGTCACTAGTCCTCTGGTTCTTGGCTTGGTGGGTTACTAGTTCTCTGGTTCTTGGCTTGGTGGGTCACTAGTTCTCTGGTTCTTGGCTTGGTGGATCACTAGTCCTTTGGTTCTTGGCTTGGTGGGTCACTAGTCCTCTGGTTCTTGGCGTGGTGGATCTCTAGTCCTCTGGTTCTTGGCTTGGTGGATCACTAGTCCTCTGGTTCTTGGCTTGGTGGGTCACTAGTCCTCTGGTTCTTGGCGTGGTGGATCTCTAGTCTTCTGGTTCTTGGCTTGGTGGATCTCTAGTCCTCTGGTTCTTGGCTTGGTGGATCTCTGAACCTCTGGTTCTTGGCTTGGTGGGTCACTAGTCCTCTGGTTCTTGGCTTGGTGGATCACTAGTCCTCTGGTTCTTGGCTTGGTGGATCACTAGTCTTCTGGTTCTTGGCGTGGTGGGTCACTAGTCCTCTGGTTCTTGGCTTGGTGGGTCACTAGTTCTTTGGTTCTTGGCTTGGTGGGTACAATCTACCATTCATTTCCTGTCCATATGTTGATGATATCTCCTACACATAGAGATGTTTTATCTCTAGCAGGTTTGCCCTTTCCATCTTTTATTCCGGTATAGACTCTGCATGGCAGATTAGTAATTTTATCTACACCAAATTCATTTAGAACTTCTATCATTTCTATATTTATTGTATCCATGTATGTTGCTTTCTCTTTGCTCATATCATTTATTTATTTTTTTACTTCTGATCTGAGGATGATGGGGCCATCATTTTTCAATTGAGATTGTTTGTCATCTTTCTTGCCGTACACATTCCGTCCACCTATTTTTAATATTACTCCTTCATCAAGTTAGATTTGTCCATTGTTGTCATTAATCCACCCTTCTTCTTGAGCCGGGCATGTCTAATTTGAAAGATGTTTTATTTCTTCATATATAAGTCATGCTGTGCTTTTACACAAGTCATCTGTTATCTTGCATTTTGATTCTATCCACTGTTCTTTTGCACTTCGATACATAGTCCTTATCACACTTTTCAGTAGCCTATTTTATGGTCTTTTGATCTCTTCCTTTCTTTCATTTTTCAATTCCTGTGGGGGCAGGTGGGTTTGCTGTATTGTGACTTTGCAATACTTATCTTCTGAACTTAGCTTGCAGCTTAATTAGTTGTTGTGTGCTTTAAATTTGTGTCTGGTTATTATGACTTCTGATCTTTGAAACTATTCAGTTGTTAATGCAATATTCTTTTCTTTGTTACATTCCGTTTCTGAATCCCATAATTTGAACGATGTTGCAAATGATTTGTGCTGAGCACCCACATTTTTCCCACTGAAACAACGTGTAAAATTCAATACTTTGTGGTGTGAGTTTAAAGTATGGCTGGCTTGTTTAATCCTCACATTAAATTCCTTGTGTTGTATCTATTGTTAGCTTTACCTGACTTAATATGTACAAAATGTACATATCTACAATTATATGACTATCAAACTATGTTGGACCTTTTTATTCATTTTTTATTCCAATTTCCTTTTTTTAGCAATCAGGTTGAGTTTAGTTTTTTGTTTTTCCATCTTATTTGATTCTCGTTGTATGTAATTTTATTTGAAATAAAAGTAGATCATTTGCAGAATTTAGATTTTTCAAGTATTTATCAAGTATGTATTTTTTTCCCATGCAAGATGCTGTCTATTGCATCACTCACACAAAGGTAGTGAGGATAATTGCAAAAGATAACAGCCTTCATTGTAAGACACTATTTATTTATATACAGGATCGAGTAATTGGCATGCATGATGAAGATGTTTTAAATGTCAATTAAAGGCAACTCCTGGCATCCTACAGTGAACACAGCCGAGTAATTACAAGCACAAACTGACAAAGCTTCCATCCAAACGAAATGCAAACCGACAAGGAATGGCAAATCGATAATTGATTACACCAAAGTGAATACATTTTCATTTAAGTAAGTTAAAGATAATAACGTTTTCAGAGGACCAGAAATCGAAATTTAGCACTACCTCTTGACAACAAAGAGAACAACCGTAAGGGTTACTCCAGCATGGCAACATCCACCATGACATCACGCAAGAAGATGAACATTAGAAAAGGAGAAACCAGATGCAAGGCCATAGAGCGAAACAAACCAGATTTAAGACCATAACGCTAAACAAACCAGATTTAAGGCCATAACGCTAAACAAACCAGATTTAAGGCCATAAAGCTAAACAAACCAGATTTAAGGCCATGAAGCTAAACAAACCAGATTTAAGGTCATAAAGCTAAACAAACCAGATTTAAGCCCATAAAGCTAAACAAACCAGATTTAAGGCCATAAAGCTAAACATACCAGATTTAAGGTCATAACGCTAAATAAACCAGAAGTTAACACAAGTTATCAGGAACTTATAATGACCAAAAAATGAGAAATGGTTAAGAACCAATAGCGTATCTGGGAATCCACTTGTTGCACATCGAGAACATCTTCAAAGTGGCGTTATCTTATGTTCTTAAAAATTCACTTGACCTCAATACAACAAAGGAAGGCGAGCAATGACAGACACTTTTAAATTAAATGGAACACGCGAAGCAGATAGGTAAAACATTATAGAACACTTTAAACAGGAACCTATTCATATATCATATTAACATATAGCTAACAAGGTAATCTCTCATTTTAAACATAGATTCATCAACAGAATAAGAGTCCACGCACGCAATGGAAGTAATGAACAGCAAACAAGAGTTAAGCCCAGGTGGAGTTCCCACCCTAGAGTTTTCACACCAGTTCTTCAAGATATTCTAGTAATTAGAATAAGTGATCAGATGTACACAAATTTTAATTACATAATAAATGCAAACTTGGATATTTGCATTATCATCATCATTGGCTCTTTTCGTCTTGCCAGACGATAGTAATTGTGCTTTTAGCACAAAGCCCGGGCAGAAATATAGAGACCATGTGTTGTCCATGCAGTATGGTCCCTCTCTCGGTCTGCCTTGTTTGCTCTAAGGGAAAGGTGGTACCAATACATTTGGAACAAGACAAGCTGTAGAAGCTGCCGGATCAGCAGAGCAATGCTCTATCTGTTCGCCTTTCAGGGCTTCACTCCTATACCAGCCGCCAACCAAAGATAAGGGCCTGGTCTGCCTATATCTGTCTGGTCTATATTTGCATCAATTGGAGGATCATCACACTGCAAGTCAGGAGTGGGGAATTTTGTCCCCATTAACTCTAAAAGATATCTGGCACCGCCCTCATTTGATCTGATGAAATTCTTTTTTAATATTGAATTCGGAAATAAGAGAAGCAGTGCAAAATTCTCCACCGAACACGTCCCCTGGAGCAGACTATATACCAGCTGAATTGATCAAAGCGGCGGGCGACACGGGAAAAGCCTGGCTTCAGAGACTGTTCGACATAGTATTGACCAACCAAGAGGCAACTGAATATTCGAGAAATGTCATAATCGTCCTCATATGGAAAAAGAAAGGTAATAAGAGAGACTGCACAACTTACATAGGAATTTCACTGCTGAGCCACACGGGAAAGATTTTCTGCAAAATAGTCGAAAAAAGACTTCGTTCAACCATAGAATTCCAACTAAGGGAAACGGAAATGGTTTCAGAAAAAAGAGGAGCTGCACCGATGCCATCTTTGTCGTGCGGCAACTAGCAGAAAAAGCCATAGAATACGATAAAACTCTTTATTTGGCATTCATATATCAAGAAAAAGCGTTCGACCGAGTCTACCGTCAACAGCTCCAGAGAACACTGAAGAACTGTGGAGTTAATCAACACTTGATAAGCATATGTGAATGTTTGTATAAAAATAGTCAGTGCACAGTACGATTAAGTGCCGGAGAGTCGGAACGGTTTCTTGTCAGAGTTAGACAGGGGTGTGTGCTTTCTACCCTGTTGTTCATCTCCACTTTATACGAAGCACACACCAAGGCGCTGTCCAGATGTCACTTATACACCTTACGCCTAAAGGCAAACCAGGTTCAGATAATAATAGATAGATTAATTTTGTGAGCAATCTAATGTAGATTGTGATTGTCAAGCTCCTTGCCGGTGTTAGGGTTCTCTTGCTAGCCGTTTTTTACAATCTTCATTTCTTTCTACGTCACACATCATTAACTGTATGTTATATCGAAAAGATGGGGAGGAAGACCAATGTCTGGTCATGCAAAGTACACTGATCAGACATGTTATTCATGGTCAGGAAAAACATACTGGCCAAGACCCTCACCCTCACCAAGTAGCCCTACATGAAAACGGGCTGTTTTCATTGTAGCCTGACTAACAAGGTGAGGGATAGACGTGATCCCTGTAGTAGTGAGTGACACGCAAATGAAGTCAAGCATAGCACAACCGCCTGGATGACCCCGGTCTACCTTCATCAGCACGCTCGGGATGTGAGGAAAGCTACTGCATTCCGCCACTTAACGTCGTTTTCAAGGCGCACAAAAGGGTAACCTACTCATTGTGGGCATTCGCAAACAACAACAGCATCGAAAAGATGACTTTAAAAATATGTACAAAGGATAACTGATTAAAAAGTAATTTAAAGTAAACAGTACCTGAAATGCGCCATGGAAAATTCAGATTTGAAAATTGTACTTCATTCCAGATGGGGTTTATGTATGCAGGGTTGTTTGCCCATTATGGCTAACCCTATAAATTTGACTGTTGGTGGTCACATGCGCGTTTTCATGCCTTATAGATACTGCTTTTTATATAAAAGATACTGTAATATTGGTTCGTAAGTAGATTCAACGGGCTCATGTGTATAGCAACACGTCAAACATTTTTCAGTGCTGTGAAAATAGTTTAAAAATACGAAGATATGCAAACTGATAGACATATTTTTTGCATCAAATTAAAGTCCTTATCGTCCGAGAAATTCTCAAGTGATGTACATCAATAATTCATCTATTTATAATAAATGCTTAATGCCAATAATTCTGTTTTATATATCACACTAAGAGTATAGACACATTGATTTCATGAGGATAGTAAAGGGCTTGACCAAGAGTGAAAAAGTGCACTAGTTCCATACAGTTATTATACAATTTGTGGCATCAAAAAACCGAAAACATTTTTGCACATAAATATAACCAACTTTTTCCAGAGAAAAAAAGACGAAATGCAACCTTGGTCTTGAGAAGTTAGACCTACTTTTTGCCGATAGAACAAATAAACCTGTTACATAAAGAAAAGACCTACTCGATTCACAGTGAAAAGATCAACCTCTTCTATAGAGAAACAATCAAACTGTTCCTGACAGAAAGTCCAACCTCTTCCATAGAGAAACAAACTGTTCCTGACAGAAAGGACCAACCTCTTCCAATGAGTCAAGTCCAACATGATGTAGAAAGAAACGACCGACCTTTTCCAGTGGGTAAAAACCAAGTTTGTGTGGAGAAGCACGACAAACATATTGCAGAAAAAAAAATATCATCTTGTTCTTGAGTGGAAAGACTGACATTTTATGAAGAGACTAAAATAAGCGTGAAAAGACCAACCCAATTTCTAGAGAAAAGACCAACCCAATTTCTAGAGAAAAGACCAACCCAATTTCTAGAGAAAAGACCAACTTACTGGGGAGAGATACCAGGGTAAGTCAGTAAGTAGGTAACAAATAAAATGGGATAGATGTACATTTTAAACAGTGATTTCTAAAAAATAATTTGAACTTTAACATTTAAAACAATTTGAGGGTAAAAACATGGCAATCAATCTGCTGTATATTTATGACCATCATGACGAAATCCATTTCATTTTAGAAACGTCAATGGCGTTCCATTGTCGTCCCAAATCATTTAGATGTGTACTTTTTTTGCATTTGTTATTCTGTTGATCCCATTCAAGCAAATATCTTGTATAAACGGACTGTGATTCTACGTTGTAATTTCATTGAGAGCTGTCCAAATAAGACCCACACATGAACCTATTCAGTATTTCCGTGCGTGGTTATGTCCATAAACCTGAAGTGTATACGCAAGGGTGCATACAGAATGACATCATCTAAATACATTTCTTAAAGATAAGCACGTGAGCAAATAATTGCTAATTCACACGTTAGGCTAGAAACAAGTCATTTTTTGCATCTTCTAGTACAAGGTAAGTTTGGCATCTTGCATTCGCACTTCATTGTTGTTAACCACTCTTTCTTTGTTGCAAAATTTGATCCAATTTTATAATATCTAGGTAAAAGGAATTGCACGTAATCTGATCTATGAAACAAACCAGCGATCACATTTGTGAAGCGTTATATGTAGATCATTAAATAACCATTATTACCTGTTGCTTTTCTTAAAGGACTTAAATACAAATTGACAACGATTATGCTGCTGTGAAACACATAAGAGTAAAACCACTCATTGTGGGCATTCGAAACAACAACAACGCAACGACCATGACGAACCACGACGATGTCAAGGACAAGTTCTACGAAGACATGTACGCAGTCATAGCATCAGTTCCTAAATCTGAGAGACTCATAATTCTTGGGGACTTCAACGCTACAGATAGCATATCATGGAATGGCACTATCGGAAAATATGGCGTGGGTAGATGTAATAACAATGGACTTCTTCTCCTCCAGACCTGTGCAGAACATGATCTCCTGGTCATTAACACGATTTTTCAACTTCCTACTCGAAACAGGACCTCTTGGATGCATCCTCACTCAAAGAACTGGCACCAAATTGACTATGTACTTGTTAGAAAGAAAGACGTGCAAGATGTCCTGGTGACTAAGTCTATGTGTGGTGCCAATTGCTGATAGACCACCGACTCATTGTGTATAAGCTAAAAATTCGTATAAGTTATCCAGACGTCCTCAGGGAAAGAAACCCAATAAAAGGCTAGTTGTTACTAAGCTACAGAACGCGACGCTCCAACAGTCGTTTCCTGCTACCCTGGAAAATCATTTCTAAACTGTCTCGATAGACGACAAAGGCGTAGATACCAATTGGTCGGCCATTAGTGCACAGGTCTATAACAGATCTACCGAAATCCTTGGTCACGCTATTAGTCAACAAAACGTCTGGTTTGATGAGAACTCAGGTCAAGTCAAGTCATCCCGTAACCGGTGAGGTCGTTATGATACACATGAAGACATCCCCACAACCCCACGCCTCCCTTCTCTGTCAGCTGCCGCTGCTTGTGCCTCTTCTGGTCGGAGATTGGTCCATTCTTTTGTGTTGTTCTCCCACCTCTTTTTGGGAAAGCCTCTTCGTCGTCTGCCTTGCACCTTTCCGTGCAGGATCGTATTTGCAAGACCATTTGATCTCGATATGTGACCGTACCAAGCGAGTTTCCTTCTTTTGACAGTTGCCAAGAGGTCTTTAAAAGGTCTTATTGCTGTTGTAACTCTATCTCGTATTTCCTCATTTGTAACTCCATCTTTGTACGTCACGTTTAGAAGTTCTCCAAGGTCTGTATCCTTAGCTGAAGGTCAGCTGTAACTGTCCATGTCTTACAAGCATAGTGGACTATTGACAGGACCAATATACGCATTAATCTTATTTTCGTGCATAGTGCTAACCGTTTATCTTGCCAGATTTTGTGAAGCCGTGCATGCGACGCTATTGTCTATGCTATTCTGGCCAACACCTCACATTTTGATTCTTCATCAATGACAATCGAACCCGACTTGGTCGCAGCGGGGGTTAACAATGACCGCGCCTGCCGTCCCGATGAGAGCTCAGAGGACACAAAAATAATGCTAGCTGACAAACACCATCTCTACAAAATATGTTCCAATGACCCAGAGTCAACATTCAATAAAGCAGCATTCCTAAACGCGCGCATGACTGTCCAATGCAAACTGCGTCAGTTGCAGAACTCCTGGTTGAACGATAAAGCGGATGAGATACAGGGATTTGATGACAATCATGACATGAGAAACTTCTATCATGCACTCAGGGTGGTCTATGGCCCAACTTTCTCAGGTTCACTACCCTCCTACATGCAGAAAGGAAAACACTAATTACAGATCCAGAAAAAAAATCATACGCTGGACATAGCACTAATTGAAGACTCCACTTGCTGTTCAAACAGATGTGACACAGTGAAACCACCCTGCAAACATGGGAAGATGCTGCAAAAGACCGTACAACCTGGCGTATAGCTCTCCGCAGAGGAGCAGTGTCATGCTAGGCTTCTAAAAAGACTGCAGTAGAACAACTGAGAAAGGCCAAAAACTCCCGTGAAATATCAGTCTCGCTAAGCGAACTTTCCATGCCCTCACTGAGTGAGTAAGCAGATCCCAAATCGGACTTGTCAGACATCTCCACACCCATCCACAACACGGAATTACAGAATACTCAACTGGAAGGATTAGCTAAAATGAAAAAAGGAAGGGTCCTCATCACGCGGGATGGACGAACAACAACATATTCAAATACGGAGGTTAACATGCAAAAATGCATGAATCGGTTTGCCACAGCTTCGGCTTTACTATCTGTTTCACAAAGACAGAGGATTTACATCAACTGGCTCCAGGTAGGAGCTATTCAGAACCTTCAATCAAGGGCCACTGTCTACAAAAATATCTACAGATTTACGTATCTTGGCAGTACTCGGGTTATTCACATAGAGGATGAGGCGAATACACGAATAGCTGGGGCGGGTGCGGCGTATTTGGGTGTGGGATAGGACAGTTGTTCTACCTACCCTTTTATATGCGTGTGAGACCTGGACCGTCTATAGTCGTCATGTGAGACCTGGACCGTCTATAGTCGTCATGTGAGACCTGGACCGTCTATAGTCGTCATGTGAGACCTGGACCGTCTATAGTCGTCATGTGAGACCTGGACCGTCTATAGTCGTCATGTGAGACCTGGACCGTCTATAGTCGTCATGTGAGACCTGGACCGTCTATAGTCGTCATGTGAGACCTGGACCGTCTATAGTCGTCATGTGAGACCTGGACCGTCTATAGTCGTCATGTGAGACCTGGACCGTCTATAGTCGTCATGTGAGACCTGGACCGTCTATAGTCGTCATGTGAGACCTGGACCGTCTATAGTCGTCATGTGAGACCTGGACCGTTTATAGTCGTCATGTGAGACCTGGACCGTCTATAGTCGTCATGTGAGACCTGGACCGTTTATAGTCGTCATGTGAGACCTGGACCGTCTATAGTCGTCATGTGAGACCTGGACCGTCTATAGTCGTCATGTGAGACCTGGACCGTCTATAGTCGTCATGTGAGACCTGGACCGTCTATAGTCGTCATGTGAGACCTGGACCGTCTATAGTCGTCATGTGAGACCTGGACCGTCTATAGTCGTCATGTGAGACCTGGACCGTCTATAGTCGTCATGTGAGACCTGGACCGTCTATAGTCGTCATGTGAGACCTGCACCGTCTATAGTCGTCATGTGAGACCTGGACCGTCTATAGTCGTCATGTGAGACCTGGACCGTCTATAGTCGTCATGTGAGACCTGGACCGTCTATAGTCGTCATGTGAGACCTGGACCGTCTATAGTCGTCATGTGAGACCTGGACCGTCTATAGTCGTCATGTGAGACCTGGACCGTCTATAGTCGTCATGTGAGACCTGGACCGTCTATAGTCGTCATGTGAGACCTGGACCGTCTATAGTCGTCATGTGAGACCTGGACCGTCTATAGTCGTCATGTGAGACCTGGACCGTCTATAGTCGTCATGTGAGACCTGGACCGTCTATAGTCGTCATGTGAGACCTGGACCGTCTATAGTCGTCATGTGAGACCTGGACCGTCTATAGTCGTCATGTGAGACCTGGACCGTCGATAGTCGTCATGTGAGACCTGGACCGTCTATAGTCGTCATGTGAGACCTGGACCGTCTATAGTCGTCATGTGAGACCTGGACCGTCTATAGTCGTCATGTCGGGAAATCGAACCACTTTCCCATGCACTGCCTGAGGAAACTACTGAGGATTAGATGGCAGGACATGGTGCCAAATACCGATGTGTTAGCGCGATCGTCATCTCGAGTATATATACCATGATATGTGCAGTACAGCTGATATGGGCTAGTCATGTAGTACACTTGTCGAATCAACGTCTACCAAAAGTGTTGCTCTATGGTGAACTTAAAAACTGATCCCGTGTGGTATTTACCGTGATGGCTGGGAACGAATCGCCACCAGTCACACAGATGGCGCAGCACTATTGCTGAGGGTGTTCAGAGACATGAGGCATCAAGAATAAATTAACGATGCAAACGAGAACTCTGTATTATCGGGTCTGCGTGATTAGCACCTTAATGTATGGCGCCAAAGGGTGGACTACTTATTCCGTCTTTCATTTTTGTTGTCTATGCAAAATAATGAAAATCAAGTGGTATGACACAATTTCCAACTTGGAGGCACTGCACGAGCGAATCTGCAATCCATAATGGGGACAGTAGTAGAAGATTGAGGTGACTGGGACCGTGTGAGAAGAATGGAAAACAGCCACATCCCAAACATGTGCTTTTCGGTAAACTTCTGGTGGGAAAAGACATGTAGGTAGACCAATGTTAAGATACAAAGATGTATGTAAGACTTCAATGAAAGACTTTTCCAAAGTGAGGGGAGATGGCTGAGATATAGTTGCACGGAAAATAACTTTATACAGAGGTGTAGAGATTTTCGAGGAAACGCTAAAAAAAAAAAAACCCACGTTGGAAAGCAAGCGATAGAAACTCTAAATAAATGTAACCATATATCCAAGACCTGCATTAACTGTGGTCAAGTCTACATGTCTGGGATTGGCAATATCAGTCATGAACAG
Source organism: Ariolimax columbianus (assembly GCA_036924085.1). Taxonomy (NCBI): domain Eukaryota; kingdom Metazoa; phylum Mollusca; class Gastropoda; order Stylommatophora; family Arionidae; genus Ariolimax; species Ariolimax columbianus. The sequence continues at coordinate 27,713,824 of JAVGWX010000002.1, forward strand.
ATCTGTCACATGAGACCCGCTTAAAACCGTCTGTAAAGACTAAAAGAGCATTATATAAATGATCTGAACATCAATATATTCTAGAGAGCCGCGTAGCACAGTGGGTAGCGCATCTGAGTGGTCCTGGATTCATTCCCCAGTTGAGGCGGATATGTTTTTTCAGACCGCAACGGCTCCCGGGTCGACCCAGCCTTAAATGGGTACCGGTTCAGTCGGGGAAGTAAAAGCGGCAAGGAAGAGGAGATGGCTACCGCCCTCATATAGCCGAGCCTTTGAAATGTGAGATCGCTAACATCTCACACCCCTACGGCAGTAATGCTATGGGTTACTTTACTTTACAATATATTCAGTTAATGGTCCTGCTTCAACGATGTTTCGCACCTTTTCGCTGCGCATTCTGTCTCTCCTAGTTACGTTGATGGTTTTCCGGAGGCATCTCATCTCCCATGTCGTGATTTTTCTTTCTAGAGATTTTGTTCTTAACTTTTGTACACTGGTAACTGAGGCGTTGGCATGAATATAATGTTGATCAGCAATGTTTTTTGTGGACATGTTTAAGTTAGGGTGTTTCGGTAATGGTAACAGTTAGTACATAATTGTATTTGCTTGTTGGCACCTGATCTCAATTTCTCTATCTAAATCTCCATCATGTGTGAAAACACTGCCCAAGTACTAGAATTCCGGCACTTGTTTGATCTTGGTCCCGTTTACCGTAATATTCATGTTTTCAGGCGATCTGCTTTTCTGCGCAGAATTTCTGTTTTGAATGTGTTAATTTTCGCACACAGAGTTGAGCGCAGTCAGATGTGGATGCAAATCGTCTTCACTATCGTATGGTAGACATTGAGCATTTGCCAAAAAAGGAGTTAATTTAACTGATCCGCCTGACTTTTCTTCCTCGACATTTCTTATCAAACGCTCTAATTTGGCCTCAGTGTTATTCAGTTCACATATGTTGAAGAGTAGTGGCGACAACATATATTCTTGTCTCATTGCAAAATTAGTAATACCTGATACAATTAAGTGCCTGAAAATTAGCTAATATATTTTGGATGAATTTCGATAATTTTTTTATTATGGGAGAGGTTTTCATCCATTAAAACTCCCAGTGTTTGGGTTATTATTGACCTTGGACAAAAATGTAGTGCTTTAATACGTATATTGGAATTCTAACATACAAATCGACTGTTCATTATCCCTTTTTTCAGTATCCATCACACATTTAAGGATGAGCCGCGAATAACAAAGACATACATTATTTATACATAATTAGATAAATATTAGTAGCAGTAGCCCCGTTGCAGTCATGTCTAACTATAGGTTATTGCGACCTCGAAGTAGCAACTCTCCACTGAGTTTTTGGCGTTTCCTTTTTCTTTCGGCGTTGTCTCTTCACTTCCCTGTTTTTTTTTTGCTCAGCTTGAGGTGGCTCTTCAGGTTGCATCTCCATTTAGATCAGCCTACAGTTATGGCTTCCCAAAATGACAGATCCATATTCAGAGCCTACATGTCCAGCAGTCTTTGTTGGCGAAAAGGGTTACATACATGGAAGACTGGTGCGAGAATGCGCCTCCGCATTTGTCCCCTTCTCTCTCTATGAAACGCCAAGAATGGATCTCAATTGCCGTAGGCGAAAGGCGTTGATATATAAATATATATCATGAAATCGGAATGATGACCTCCATGTTAACCGTACAATAAACATTTTGTGCGATATCGTTAATATAAATTAGTGGCTCAGGATTATTTGTCAAATTCAAATACACAGACACACTCATGCACACGCACGCACGCACGCACGCACGCACGCGCTCGCGCGCGCGCTTATAGGGTACTATAGTTATATGTGGGCACCGAGCAAAGTATGAGCACTTTCGAGCCCAGCAGCAAGAAGAGGTTCTCGCAGAGGTAGGAAGCTAAAAGCACATATCTTATAGACAAATGAGTTCGGGAATTATTGTTGGTGAGCATGGTCCCACTGCTCTTCAGACGTGACATTTATTGTTTTGTGAGGGATGTGTCTGGCTGCTTGATATACTATTGGGTCGGTTAATTTGTTGCTTCTTTTCATTTGTTTAAATGTGGTTAAAATACTGCTTGGTAATATTTATTTTAAATACTTTCAATGCATTTCAATGCTGGCATGTTCATTTCTCGATATCCCTTTCTTGTATTGTTAAAACCACTATCCCAGATGGTTTTACATCGAAGCAATTAAAGCAGACAATAACACTTCAACATAAATATTATACATATTATTTGATAAAGTTTGGGAAAGAAGAAATATCAGCAGACTGGAAGGAAGGCTATTTAGTCAAGTTACCAAATATAGGAGATCTGCAACAGGAGATCTTCATGTCAGCGGTCGGCATCCCTGAATTAGGGAAGAGATGTGTGACCAATTAACCAGAAATTGCTCCCAAACAAGTTAGTTGTCACATGAAATTATCGCACTTTGATATCCACATTACTGAAGAACAATCAAATATTGTTGATTTCTCGTTGTTTTTTATTTGTAGTATGGTGAGATTTGGCTCTACAATTATCTTCAGTAGTATCTTTGACTGTATGAGTTGTCAACAAGTATACTGAATTCACCTATAAGGACATACCATAACGACATAAGCACATCGTTTTTCCAGCTTCCACAGAAGCCTGGCCATTAAAAACAAGTATTACACGATAAGACAATTATTACAAAACACGTATTACAAGACAAGCATTACAAGAAAAAACACGTATTACAAGAAAAGTATTACTAGATAAGATAAGTATCACAAGATAAGACACGTATTATAAGACGAGACAAGTATTACAAGACGAGACAAGTATTACAAGACGAGACAAGTATTACAAGACAAGACAAGTGTTATAAGACAAAACAAGTATTACAAGACAAGTATTACAAGATAAGACACGTATTACAAGACAAGTATTACAAGACGAGACAAGTATTACAAGACGAGACAAGTATTACAAGACAAGACAAGTGTTATAAGACAAAACAGGTATTACAAGAAAAGTATTACTAGATAAGATAAGTATTACAAGATAAGACAAGTGTTACAAGACGAGACAAGTATTACAAGACAAGACAAGTGTTATAAGACAAAACAGGTATTACAAGAAAAGTATTACTAGATAAGATAAGTATTACAAGATAAGACAAGTGTTACAAGACGAGACAAGTATTATAAGACAAGACAAGTGTTATAAGACAAGACAAGTGTTATAAGACAAGACAAGTGTTATAAGACAAAACAGGTATTACAAGACAAGTATTACAAGATAAGACAAGTATTACAAGACAAGATACGTATTACAAGATAAGAGAAGTATCACAAGATAAGACACGTATTACAAAATAAGAGAAGTATCACAAGATAAGAAACGTATTACAAGATAAGAGAAGTATCACAAGATAAGACACGTATTACAAAATAAGACACGTATTACACTTGTCTTAGACTTTCAATCGTATTACCTGTTCAATGTAAGGAAGTATAGAAGATTTTGTTTCCATTTCGCAACGGCAAGTAAGCTTATATTTTAAGCACTCGGAAAACATACTTCAATAGCCTCGGAGCTTCCATTTTTTTCCCTTCCTTATTCACTGTCCGCTTTTATTTGTTCAGTGTCGACACGAGCTGTAACGGTGTGTCTCTCTGGTCTGTGCTGGATTGTAGGAATGTTAGGAGGAAATAGCCTATAAATTTGTCTGCATCGACCTAAGTCTATATTTCAAAATTGCAATAGTTGAGCGTGAGATTAGTTATGTTCAGGATGGCATCGTGTGTATGTGTTTAGCTGGTCGAACCCTTAGACTTTTCGTTTAAGCAGCGAGGTGTACCTGTCACCTGGAGGATAATGGTTCGTTTCTGGAAGCATAATACTTGATACTCTTTTCTACTGGCTTATGTGCTCGTTTTCCGAGTGCTTCAAATGTTTTGTCTTTTCTTTTGTTGTCGCTCGTTTGTTTATTTACCAGCCTCCGAATGTAAATCTGTTTCCTTACTTAACAAATTGACAGCAAAGTATATTAGGTCGTAGTCGACAGGTACTCATTTTCAATTTCAACAGGTATCAGTAATATTGTTATAAGCACTGTTTGTTGGTCCAATAATGGTGTATTTTGAGGACACTTTATCAAATGTAAAGAAACATGTTAGAATGAATAGTTATCATACGCACAACAGTAGGAAAATCTGGTTGTGACCTCAGCACGTCTGCACCTCAGTCTGTTTGTGTAACAAATAAACTGGCAAAAAAAGGATGCACTACAAGTGCATGTATTCACCATCAAAACTCAGTAATGTTAGACTAGAATGGCTTCTGCTTGGTCGACAGTTTTGACTATTTCGCTGTCTTAAATTTAGTTTGTCTGAACCTGTTTCTGAGTTTGTGTAGTGCAATAGTGAATAATAAAAAAGATTTAATCAGTGAAAAAGCAAGCAGGAATGCGCAAGAGAAAGGCAGTTGAAACGCAAAAGGTAAGAAATCTGGGAAAATTTGGAACAAAGCAACAAGACAGAAGTAAAGTATAACACCGATCAAGTTTAATGTTATTTGTCATAAAGAATAGATGCAGGTGATACAAAACTGTGAGTGATTCTAAAGCACCAAAATGACAATTTGCACAGCCCTAACACAAATAGGATACTACATAGCTATTGGCAAACATTTGTAAAGACGAACGAGTTCGAGTTCGTGATGATTTCAATTAAGTATTGGCAAATATTGATCTAATTCTACAATTTACTTTACTTAATAGTTTCGGGCGGTCTAGTGCATGATGTACTAGGCCTTTACATACATAAACTTACAGCATTAAAACGTGCAATTAAAGTATGCAAATTGCAGCCTTTTGTCATAAAAGTGGTAATTTTGTAAGTGTCATTAATTGAAAATGGTGCTAGAAAATGTCAATGATTTTAACACGATTTTTCTGTCAGAAAATATCAATCATATCAATTACTTAGAAAGATATAGAATGAACCATAGCAGAGAAAGGAATGGAAGTCAAACTGATCACTTTCGTTTGAATTGTCAAGTTTGGTAAAAACTTTTTGTATCAAGAGAGATTAGGGAGGTTAAAAGAAGGACATTTTATTGAGTCAAATAAAATCTTTACTGGCAGATTGTAAGAAATGCGGAAACGAGATAATATAATGGCGAAGGGAAAAAGAACCAAAAAAATTAAGGACATACTACAAACTAGGAACTTTATACAGTAATCATACATTGATTAAAATATCAGTACCAAAGAATGCATCCGGATTAAAATTAAAAACAGAGATATACAAATTATTATCGAGAAAAGACGTTGATATGTTTTCAAAGTAAAATTTGACTACAATAAATGAAGGCGTCTAGATATTGTTCAAAATGTGCATATAATTGTTGGTTAAGAACAGTTGCAGATTTGTTCTAGAAACTAAAAATCTGGATTAGCGGGTTCGATGCCAATAAGCGAGGAAGATTACATATTCTACACGCAAGGAAAAGACCCCAGTGAAAACAGGGCATATAGAGTATACGTTGTAGTGAAAATTAAGTCCTTAATACACACTGTTACACCAGGAGAAAATGGTTCAGTTAGCATGCTTACACTCCGTCTCCATACCATAGTAGGTCCCAACACATTTGTCAGTGTATATAAACTTATCTAATGCTCCACACCTGGAGTCAAAGATGAGTTTTACTAGAATTTAGCTGCAGTCGTTAGCAGCATACATAGCCAAGAACAACTTATTCTACTGGACGACTTCAACGTTAGAATGGACGCTGATTATGATTCGTGGCCTTAATGCCTTGATAGTTTTGGAATCAGAGAAATCATTGAAAATGTTCAACTATTATTAGAATTCTGTGTTCATCATAAACCCAGTGTATCCAACTCTGAATATCAGCCAAACGTCCAACATAAGGTATCATGGACACACCACGATCAAAGCACTGGCATCAACTGAGTCTGATTCTTGTCAGAAGAACTCCATGCTCCTCACCCGCTCCTACCAAAGAGCAGACTACGATACCGATCATTCAGTAGTTCACTGTAACATCAGATTACAGTCAAGGAAGGTATATCACATCAGAGACAAGGGTATGCTAACCATCGACGCAAGTATAATGACGGACCCTGCCATCATCAACAGATTTAACAATGCTTTTGAGAAAACTCAATACCACGCAAGGCAGCACAATTATTAAGGGCATCTGGCAACATCTACGAAACACCATTCAAAGCACTGGACTTGTTTATTTTGAAAGAAGAGCTGTGAAATTAAATGACTGGTTTGAAGCGATAGTAAATTAAATGACACCCGTCATTGAGGCCAAATGCTATGCTCCTATTAAACACAACCACCTTCTAAATGCTAGCACTGCAAATATTCAAACACGTCAGAAGCCACGTTCAACAAACAGCTTTTCGTTGTGCAAATGGAAACTGGCTACAGCTCAGTGAAAACAGGACACAAACAGGAAACATTTGTAAGATGTATGATGGTATACAAATAAATACCATTGGTTCTATAAATAGGAAAACAGCACTGCTTAAAAGCATACATGGTAAGACAATAACTGAAAAAGGAAAGTAGAGTGATGGGAGTGACAAGAGAGTGATGTGTCGTGCTCGATTCTGAGCACTACTAATACAGCAGTTGACGTTCTAAAATTATATTTCTATGTGAAAGAATAAGACATGAGCCATCTCTAGAGGGCTTTAATAAAGCCATTAATAACGATGAGCACAAGACAGTGATGGGATTCAAAATAATCTGATCAAACACTCTAAAGGTGCACTCTTGCAACCGATGTATATAATGTTATGCAAGTGATGGAAAGATGTCATTATACCTCAGGATACTAGAGATGCTACCTAAGACGGATGTGTCGGACCGAATGGTGCAAATATCGCAGTCAAGCTGTAAACTAGCGACACAACGAATTACGTTCTCCAGACTACGTCCTGCCACTTGCAAAGCCCTGTTCAGGGCTTGGTAGCGGGAGATTGAAAGTGAACGCAGAAAAAGAAGATAAAGAGATGCACAGATTGTAAGATACATTATTCCCAAATGAAGGGAATTATAAATTACTGCAATACTTATAGAGGTATCTGTCTGCTCAATTTAGTTGGCGAAGTCTTTGCCTGATAAATCTTACTAGGGCTAAACAGAATGTCTGAGCTTGCCTATCCGAAGTCGCAGTGTGGATTCTTATATGGAACTCATTTATGTTCGGCAACTTTAAGAAAATGTGCACAATAAAAAAGACCGTTATATCCATGTTCATTGGCCTGACAAAGAAATTATATTTATTTAGCATAGACGAACTCTTCCAAGTCCTCTTTAAAATAGGCTGCCCAAGCAAGCCCAGCAAATAATATGGTCCCATAAGACCATGAAAGGAACAGTAACATTTGATGACAATATATTTAATATTCGCAGTGGTACTTTCGAGGCTCAGACTACTCAGACCCAAAAACTACTTGGAATCTTATTTTCTCTGTTGCTGTGGCATGCCTTTGGTAGGAATCATCCTTCACAATGAGAACAATGATCGGTTGTCTAAAATTGTGAAGCTCAATGTCAAAACGAAGATCAGTAAGGTCACCGCCAGGGACTTATTATTCGCTGATGATGCTGCAATTGCCACTTACAACCAGCAGGAACGCCAGAGCTTGATATATCGTATTTCCTATTCGTGTAAAGATTATAATGTGAAAATAAGTTTCAACAAGAAAAATATATGCTTGGACTTGATGTAAGAAACGTTACAGTCGATAATTGGGAAGTGGCAGCAATGTTCCAAATCACGTAACCAATGTCCCTCGTCAACGACAAACGTCATCTAGATCCAGAAATAGACGGTTGCATAGCCGAAGCTGCTGATTTATTTGCAGATTCCAGCGTGTTTAGGAAAACTAGGAACAATTGAAACCAAGTCCATGGTTTACTATGCATGTGTTGTCAACACGATCCTGTATGGTTGCGAAACTTGGTCAACATAGACACCGCCTACGAGCTATTCTTGGCATTACATGGAGTGACAGATGCAGAAGTATATTCTCACAATCATGTACACTCTCCATAGACAGATAAATGTCAGGGCTTGGTCGTGTTCCTCGCACTGAAGATGATTGTTTCTGCAAATATATTTTCTATAGATAGTTGGCTGATGGCAAATGAACAGTCTGTCAACCAGAGCTGATGTTCAATGATCTGTGTAAGCAGAACAAGAAAGCACTTGACATGTATCTGACATCCTGGGAATACAACGTTGAAGATCGATCCAAGTGGAGACGTACCCATATGAAACATCGCAGACACGGTTGAAAAATGCTCTTGCCAAACGGCGAAGTGAAATAACAAAGGACAAAGAAAACAAACAAATTCAGTAAAAAGTTACCATTCCAAGGTCGCACCATCCAACAGCAGGCCATAACTGATAGGTGCTACTATACTGCACTACTAAGTTAGTCTTTGGCTGAAAGGTGTTATTTGACTAGTTATGTACAGTTGTGTGCTGCCAATACCAAATTGAAAAATTTGCATTAAAAAAATTTTTGTTGTTGTTGATAAGATTTTTTTTTATTGTTGTATGCCCATAATGAGTAGGATTTCTCTTTTGTGTGCCCAAAATAGGACGTTAAGTGGTGGGTTGTCGTAGCTTTCCTCACATCCCGAGCGTGCTGATATTTATCAACTGGGGTCTTCCAGACAATTGTGCTATGCTTGGCTTCATCTGCGTGTCGCTCATTACTTCGTGAATCACGTGGATTCCTCACCTTGTTAGCCAGACTGCCATGAAAATAGCCAGTATTCAGGAAGGGCTACGAGGAGGCCAAAGTGAGGGTCTTGGCCAGTATGTTTTGCCTGACTCTGACTAGCATGTCTGATCAGTATATTTTGCCTGACCAGAAGTTAGTCTTCCTCCCTCTAGATCTGTATAAGCTGTTAGACTAGCTCTCTTAATGTATGTAGCTAGCCCTGACTTAATGTATGTAGCTAGCCCTGACTTAATGTATGTAGCTAGCCCTGACTTAATGTATGTAGCTAGCCCTGACTTAATGTATGTAGCTAGCCCTGACTTAATGTATGTAGCTAGCCCTGACTTAATGTATGTAGCTAGCCCTGACTTAATGTATGTAGCTAGCCCTGACTTAATGTATGTAGCTAGCCCTGACTTAATGTACTATTTTCATCTTGCTTGCTGTGAAGGTGTACCGGTGATTCTCCAGGCGTTTGTGCTATGCTTTGCCTCATCTGCGTGTCGCTTTCTACTGCGGGTTCACGTCTATCTCCCACCTCGTTAGACAGGATGCCATACAAACAGCTCGTTTCTAGGGATACCTGCGTAGAAGTGATGTGGAGGTCTTGGTTAGTATATTTTACCTGACCCTGACTAACATGTTCGATCAGTATATTTTACCTGACCCTGACTAACATTTCGATCAGTATGTTTTGCCTGACCAGATTCTAATCACCTCTTCCCCCGGAACTACTCGCAAACGTATTGCTAACAGTAACAGTTAAATGTGAGTCCGAAAGATTAACCAGGGAAGATGCAGCATCACACGTTCTAAGAGCTGACCTGATCGATTTGCAGAACAAAATTATAGCTTTTGTCTGTCTGATTGTATACAATGGTTACAATATTTTAATGTAAAAATAATTAGTGCTAGTGTGTGAACATAGACAAGTTCCGTCATTTTCAAGGCGCACACAAGAGTTACTGACCCTTTGTGGGCATTAGCAACCAACCAACCAACCAAATGTATGTCCTACAAATGGTCAGTCCATTCCGTGAAGTTTATTTTAAAACTTCTCATTGTATTTCTGAACATTATATATGTCTCATGTTAATATTTTGCATTCATTTTCGTTTTATTAAATCATCCCTTTACACAAATTGTAAAGGCTAAGAAAAGGCGTTTCACAGTGTGGATAGAAGTACGCTGTGGCAGCTGTTGAGACACAATGGGATACCAGAGAAGTTCACACCAACATAGCCAGATAGGTCCTTATATGGAATTCTCAAGGGAAGAGAGAGGAAGACACAAAAATACACGGAAAAGAGAATGTGAGAAGGAACTAAGATTAAATTATTACACCTGGAGACCTACAAAAAAAGCAGCCCTGGACCGTTTATGTTGGAGGGATGTTGTCAATTGCCCTTAAACGGAGAATAACGCCGGACTTTGATTGATTGACCATTTGGCCATGACACTAATAGAATAGAAGTGGTACCAGCAGATGATGGTATATGAGTAAGGTAGCTGACAAAAATACAAAATGTGGCATGAACAAAAAACACGTACATAAAGGCTGGCAAAAATAGATGGTCATCACATTTTTGGGTCAAGAGAGGAAATTATTAACAGTATGACACAAATAGAGTTTCTCACTCCTGGTCATAGAAACGTTTGCAAAGACACTTCGAAAAGAAATAAGAGATATAACTGAGTTGAAGTCAAGTGATGTTCACTAGTGATTTAGAAAGGCAGAGGCTGCACACACACTTTATTTGTCTTAATGCAGATGTGTGAACAAACTCACAAACACAAAATTGACTGTGTTTGTCAGGAGAAAGCCTTTGATTTAGTAAACAAACAAAAAATCATACTTTCCAATACTAGTACAAGGGCAGCTTATCAACGATGAAAGAGCACAATCATTTTTAAACATCGTAAGGAACGTTGACGCCATATCGGCTTACAAACTCATTTCGGGGTTACCACCGGTGTGAGGCAGCAATGTGTACAATCATCCATTTTGCAAAATGTTAATGTGGGCCTGATATTATCTGCGTATACAAAGAAATCCGGGCATTGAATTAACTCCTATTTGCAGGTTAACAGAGAAAAACATTTTCTAAAAGCATTGGAAGGATGCCTTAAATGAAACATGCCAGAAGTAACAGCTAGTTTTTTTTTCTCAATGCCGTTGAGCGAAGGCGGAGAGCTTAAGTCGTATGTCCTGCCCCAAGTGCGCTGAGCCAGTTGTTGTGAGCCCGTGTCGTTGCACAATTATTTTAGTATAATCTATCCATCTGCCTCGCGACCGCCCTCTTACCCTGTAGCAAGATCTACTAGCATTGTAAGCCATCAGTGAAAGTTGATATGACTTGGAAATGTAGTTTGCGTAAAACGTTATGCCGACAATACATCGAACGTCTTCGTATCGCAGAGAGACAAATTTCGGATCATGGCCGAGGAAGACTTCCCCCTGGGGGCGACTCTTCCCCTTCTCTCTCCTCTTACCTCACTCTGTTTCATTTGACTCTGTCCTACAGTCACACCCTTGCACAACTTTCACACGCGCCCTCCTGGCAAAGCCCTTCCATTGCACTTTGGTTGGGCTAGCTTCTGAGGGCGCACAAACCTAGCATAGGTACATACAGACGCACACATGCATCCAAGCACTGGTTTATGCGTCCTGATATCGCCCAATGGACTACGGTCTGGGGTGGAAAATGGCGCGCCTCCGCCAGTAGAAACTAGTGAGGCAAACATCTAAGCAAAAAAAACAACAACTCGTATCGCAGACTGTCTTTTCTAGTAAAATCAATGACCTTCCTCAAACACTTTATTTAACACGTCGAAATTCTGCGCTCAAGCGCCTTGGACCATGAACGTGCTTGGCACTTTTAGCACAGAATCAACATACATATGTTTGTCAGCTGTTGCTTTGTTGACAAACTAATGATCGCGTCACTATGCATTGGTGACAGCTGTATAACAATAAACATTGCAATATCGGAGGTAATTAAAGTTACCAAAAAGGCAAAGGTCGCCGTTCATCGTAGACGATGATGGAAAAATTAATTTTTCTGGCGCTATTTTTAGTAAGGATTAACTGCGCTACTTTTTATCCTCACTCTCTCGTCTCGAGCCGCCTACGAGATGCAGGGAACTCCGCATCAAGCAACCGTGAAAAAGACGGCGAAGTCCGAAGTCGTACCCACACCACCTGATCACGAGGCCGACGGCTTAACCACTTCGCCACGGAATCCCCAGAACATAAAAAAAAGTCATTTCATATCGAGGTCAGAAACGTAGAACTTGGTGAAGTTAGAGAAATGACAAATGTTGGAAGCATGTTCACAGACGAAGATCCACTCGACATGGACAGAAAAGCAAGAACTAAATAAGCTAATACAGTGACTCACGAGCTACCAGCATTACTCAGACATTCAAACATCCTAATGGAAATAAAATAGTAAATGTTCTATGATTTTATTGTCAGTTCATGACCAGGACTAGGGCACACGAACGAAAAATTACAACATAAGAAATACAACACAGTGAAAAACAAATAAATCCTACATTGAGTGATAACAACACCATACAAAGCACATATTGATAGACTAAGAACGAAATTGCTTAGACGTGCAATAAGCATCACCTAAACCTATATACCGCACGAATCTATAATACTTTGGCTTGACAGTAAGAGGATAACATAGGAACTGATGAATTGACGATGTTCAAGATTTATTTCCGGGGCATGGAGTAAAAATTACAACGGCCTTACAACAATTGCACACGAAACAAATATCACGAATTGTGTGTCATTACTGTTCGATGTGTAAACTCCGTGTCCGAAATTAGCAGCCAACAGCTACATCAAACTTGCATTGAAAGAAAAACAATATGTAATTGCCTAAAATTAAGTACACAGTCTGTATTTTGTGAGTACTGTCAATAATATATATATATATATATATATATATATATATATATATATATATATATATATAATAATAATAATAATAGCTGTCAATCGTTGTCGGTGAGGGCCGCCGACATCATCCTTTTCACATATAATCCTGATGGGTGTGGGTGCGCATGTGGCTGTACAGGCCAATGCGGGCACGAAAACATCTGCTGCATGACGGGCACACGAGGTCTGTATAAGGGATGGTGTTCCCGCTATTCGTGATTTCCGGGTCTCGCGTTTGCTCTGGGCCTTCACAACACGGTGTTTTCCCTAATAGCTACGCCGCCTTGACTGCGCCTCTCCAGTCAGATCTGTTTTGCTCTAGACATTCCCAAATGGTGACATCTATCTGGCAACTTTTCAGTGTGTTCCTCAGACTGTTATTGAAACGGTTTTTTTTTTTGCGCGCTCTCTCAGCTCTTTCGAGCAGTCGCACTGTTTGTCAATTCTGGAGCCCAGATATTCAAAATGTGTGACCTGATCTATTTCCTCACCACCCACTGCAAATTTATGCTGACATTGTGTTTTGTCGTTGGGCATTATCTTTTGTTTTATTTATGTTTATAAACAGGTCTTGATCTTTACTATGTCCATTTACGGCTGAAAGTAGCTGCTCTAGCCCTTCTGCACTTCTTGATAGTTTCACTGTGTCATCTGTGTATTGTAACTCTGGAATCTCGTACCCCCCTTACCAAATCGTACATGCGTCGAAACTTTCAATATTCTTGTCTTCTCGAACATTTCTCATTATACATTCCTCATATATGTTGTATAGATAAGGTAAGAGGATACATTCCTGTCGTACTCCCTTTTGTACTGCAAACCAATCTGATGTTTGCTCAGATACTCGGACAGCGGCTCATCCTAGTTTTGCTTTTTCTAGCAGTGTATGGATACTGGGCATTTGAGCCCTCGAGAGAACGTTATTGTCAGTGACACGATCTTGCCATCGCATGTGGAATATTCGCTTCAGGCAATCTGTGTGGAAGTGGTTTAACCTCCTTGCATGTCCAGAGTATACAGTCCAGCTTTCGCAGGCGTAGAGTATGGTTGGAATGATGGTGGCACGGTAGACTTTTGAGTTTGGTCTTGATGCTGATGCCACGACGTTCCCACACAATCGAGCGCATTCTACCAAGGCTATGCTGGCCCTTGTTATTCTGCTTGCCACCTCATCATCGAGGCTGACAGATTACGACAGATTACGACAGCGTGCAGCAAAGATACGTAAATTTATCTACGACCCTCAGCATCTGCCCGCTGACTGTAGTCTCTGGTTTTGTTTACGGCATGCCTGGTACTGGTTGGTACATGACCTCTGGTTTTTTTTGGCATTTATGGCCACGCCAAAATGTGTGCATGCAGAAGAAAACAGGTTCATTCCAACATGTATGTTCAGTTCTAAGTTGCTGTTCATAGCTCAGTCATCAGCATACACAAGTTCTTTGATTATGTCGTAGCCACTTTTCAAGTAACAAACAGAGTAAAATAATAATGTGTTCTTGCCCCGACCCTGTTCTGGTGATTGAGGCCACGATGACAGACGCGTTCAGATCGATGTAGCTTAGTATACCCAAAAAGTACTGGACGGATGGCAAGCAAATCACTCAGAAGAATGAAGGCCAAAACCATATATATATATATATATATATATATATATATATATATATATATATATATATATATATATATATATATATATATATATATATATATATATATATATATAAATATATATATATTTATTCTTGATTCTAGGAACCAGCAACAGGGAACATTCCCATAAGTACTTCGTTCTCCGTTCAAGCAGCCAGCCAAGTGTATATATACTCAGTCCCAAGTCTTCGGATCTTTCCAGACAGAATAAAGATTCTCCCTTCTCCCTTAGTCACTCCCAAATCTATCATCCTTTGCACATATGCATTGTCGCGACCCTCTGTCTCTTCATCATTCTGTAGATGTCTATGACTGCCCTTATCAACTCAACCCTGTCCCTCGTCATCACCGCGTCGTTCACCACAGCGCGTCCTGCCACTTCATCAACTCTTTCGTTGCCCCAGAAGCCTGCATGCCCCCGGCAGTAGATCCATGTGACACCTTGTACACCAGAGTTGTTCAGAAGAGAGGGCCACTCCCTTATTAGCATGCATCGTTCTATCTTACGGAGCATGCCCTGTGAGTCTGATAGTATCACTGCGTGTGTCACCGATTGTATCACCAACCAAATCTGGGACGCTGTTACCGCCTCAATCTCCATCCCCATACTCGACGTGACAGTGGAGTAGGCAGCCGATTTCTCCACCATCTTCTTGCCATTTTGGTAGCCGACGAAACGCCAACCACATTGTTTGCATCTCCACCGGCGGAGCCATCTGTGTACAGAATTGGATCTTGTGGTCCTGAGTGTTGTTGGATCATCAGCCCCTGTATTGAAGCTTCTGTCCTAGTGCCGCCCCACTCGCGACACTATCTGCTCAGCTGTATCACCACCCTTGTCAGAGGGCTCTCGTTGCCCACTTCAACCCCTTCACTACCTCTTTCCACTTTTTCCAATGCACATACCCTCATCAGAGAGTCTTGTGCCTCTGCCATCCATGACCTCGCTTAATGCGTCTGCCTTTGAGTATATCCAAGTCTTGGTGCAAAGAGTGGTGTTCGTTGTTGGCAACTTTGGTGTACTACTTTACCTGCGCTACTTGATGTCCCACCTTCATGCTTGACAAATCAATTCTAGTGCATCCCAGAACTGCTCTCATGGCCTCGTTCTGAATTCTCTACAATCTATCTACCTATATATATATATATACAGGCGTATGTATTATATTTAAACACGCACGCACGTAGACACAAACCAAAACACATGTATTAACATGTTCCCAGGATATACAGAATAGAAAACGTATGTTTCCTTCCTTGCTTGTCGTTAGAGATTACTAAAGAAGGTTGTGCATGGGGTGGAAACCGCACCATGTAAAACTATTGCTACAAAATCGCTCTGTAAATGACTGACATCAGGCTTTCAGAAATCTGATTAGGAGAGCATGACGCAGTGTTTGACCTATCCTTCACCAAATGCAGCGTCGTTGATTGGGGGCGGGGGGGGGCGGGTTGGGGGTTGGGGAGAAGAGTTAAAGGTAGACCCATAGAAGATACTGCTGCCGGGGAAAAGATCGATACAGGTAATCCCTTAGCAGATACTGCTGTCGGGAAAGAGAACGTTACAGACTTAATTATAGTAGGTCACTACACAACGTGTTTATTAAATTTGGTGGTCAGCTCACGTTCTCGCTGTCTTTCCTTGCTTACCAGAAATCCAGGTACATGGGTTGACAGGAGCTTACCGATAAAGCGGAAGCCCAACCCGGCACCTCTGTCGATAAAAGCAAACGATCTGACACTACGATAATCAAACGCTCATATACACATGGGCCGGGCATTCCCGTGTTGCAACATAATTAATACACGTACTAGTTGCTTAGATTTGATTTCCTTGATTATGAGAGAGAGTTTCTGGTGTTGTGGGATGTGGGGAGATGGTAATCGTTAATTTTCGGTCTTTTTGGTTTTGTTTCTGGTGCCTGTGCGGGATACTTTGTAATATCTTTTTTAGCAGAGTATACAGTAATTTTCAATCAACAATAAGAGGCAGGCCGAAAACTGGTTTGCGGGCCTGTAAAAACTGGTTGGCGGGCAAATCTGACCCGCGGGCCGTAGTTTGGTCACCTCTGTACCAGAGTATCAAATGTAACGTTAAACACGTGTACTCATGGTGACAAGATTGACATAGAAAAGTGGACCCAAAAACCCATGTTACGCCTACCTTTTTCTGTTTAATCTCTTGTAACCATTTCCTATGTCCTCCAGTAAGCACATACATGCCTCCGAACTGTTGCTTTTAACACTGCTGTTAGCAGGTTCTCAATATTATTTGACACTGCTGTGTGATATTTTTTTACTCAAAGAAATGTCAAACCCAGTTGCCCACATACGATTGCTGACCTTGATTTTTTAAAGCCACATTCCGGACAGGATGCGCTTGAAGATGTGACTGTCTTTTGTCAGTTTTTTAGTTTTTATGACTCCAAAATTCCTTGCAAAAAATTAATTAAAGCGTATATTATGATTTTTACATAACTTTAAAAAAAACTAAAATAAAGAATCAGTCTGAACAGCAAGATTACGAAACGGCTTTCTTATCCAAAATTTCGGATATCTAGTTCACATCTTAACCAAAACAACAAGGGTTATAGCAGCAACACATTATTAAGGGAGCAAATACTCTGCAGGAACGAATCCTGTTTGAACCACAAAAACCCTCACAGGATCTTCTCTGCTACTTGTGAGAATGTGTGTTTTACATTATCAATAACCTCGTTCAAACATTCACTTTACATCTCCAGTGTGATGCACTGGCCACCACTGCAGCTGACCCTGTCAAATAAGAACCTGCTTCAAAGCATTTGCAATGCTTCACCTTTCGATGCAGTGTGAAGCATATCTTTCAACAGGTAACTTTATAAGAAGTCGGTATCTGAGCTTTTGTAGGGGTTTATTACAACGCAACGCCGTTTTACAAGATGAGGTTACTAGCTCCAAATGCAGCTCTCCTTGGTTGCCTTTTATTGTTTGCTTGGATGGTAACTGTGGCTCTATTCTTATTATTTCGGTTACTACTCTGATTTAAACAACCTAGGAAAGATCATTGCTTGTTCACTTCTGCCGAGTTGGCCAATCAAAGAAGAATACTTTTGATCAGCACAGTGGTACATGGACTGAAATCACTGTAACCTTCCTAGCCTGTGGCAAAAGTCAACACACGATGAATATGCATAGGGCTTGCAAATTCATGATGAAAACCCGTTGCTATTGAATAAACCACTGCAAATGCAGGGGTAAAGACTTCCAATAACAATGGCCCTAAGCTTTTCTTGGAACACGTGTAAATTAATCAAAAATACAAAGGACAGACAAAGATGTTAGTGGGCTCAAGCAGTTGTATTCCTCAAGCTGGTTTTAGTTTTCATTCTGAAATTAACATGACGGGGTTCTATAGCAGAACACCGAGACTCAATAAAATTACGACAAAAAGATATTTAAAGGAAATATTTAAAGGAAATTAAATGTTCAGTTACAAAAGAGGCTTTCAAAATGGAATTCTGATAATTGACACCAGCATTTTACGAACCTACCATTTACCCAAGTTACCATGATTAATAGCACCCGTTCTGTTAAACAGCATCAGCACGACATAAGACGTGCTTGGCTTCATCCATCTGTTCCGTTCTCCTTTGCGTTCTGTTAAGAATGATCGTCACTGCAATTCGGGCAGACTCTTAGGTGCTCTTTCTCTCTCTCTTAGTCAAAATGGAGTGGTGAGAACGCTTCTGCTCTTTCTCCTATCAGGCACCTCTGTCTGCTAGACCAATTTCTGATTTCAAAATTGTGCAATCCGGCTAGTCAATCACATTACATGCTAGTCAATCACATTACATGCTAGTCAATCACATTACATGCTAGTCAATCACGTCTAATGCAGATGTCCTAAACTGTCAAATCAAGGATGTAAATGTGCATTTTATTTTGTCTTTGTGCCAGCGGTCTAAAGAAGCTACACAACTGGATCAGATAGTATCGTGTTGTTTTCAGTGTTACTCTAATTACTTGCACTTTTCTTGTTTTGAGATTGTAATAAATGTCTATGGCAGGGGTTCTGTTTTTCTTGTCCCATTTTCATTCTGTATGAAGCGTGGGCCATCGCTACGTTTCAGTAGCTATTTATTTCACATGACCAGGTTGCTAGGACAAGGCAATTTCAAAGTGTTTATATCTATACCATCTTCAATACCAGAAAAACCCACATACAGGTTGATACTCCTATATAGAAAGTAAGTAGTTTATTTGTAAAATATTAATTTGTGCAGTTTAAATATATACAAATTGACGAAAGATTGAGTAAAAACATCAAACAGAAACCATCAAAGATTTGGGAATATGTTTGAAACAAATTTCTGCTTGTCCATTTGAGATAAGATAGCAGGCTACATATTTTGTTTATTTCTCTGCAGGTTTGGCTATTCGAATACTGCTTGCTCCCATTGTTTGTAAGTGTCATATAAAGAGTTTCAATTTGTTTTTTTGAAAGCTTCTGTGGTTTACAAAATAGCAAATTATCTTTTCGTGTAAGTTTCAAACAGAAAGAACAATACTAGGAAGAAACGAAAGGAAAGGAACATAAGAGTTATAATAGAAACTGGTACATACAGACTCTGCAGAACCTTCTAAACCAGCATAAAGAAGTTCAGTTAAGTATCACATCGAACCATGAATTTCTAGATTTTTCTCGTGCAACACTTTTGAGCGACCTAGCGTTTAATAGTTGTTTACGAGGTGTCATTTGATTATTTTGCACTTTTACGTTCGAGTGACCTAATATCGTTTTACCTGTTAGCATATGCTACATTTCATATTGAATAATATAACATCTTTAACAAATGTGTAATATTTTAATGGTTTCCTTGTCGACATCAAATTGAATTTTTGAATGAACCTAGCTTTTCACCACGTCGCGAGGTCCAGCCGAATTACCAACTCGATTCTCTTTGGTTCCGTACAGGGACAGAGAGGGCGAGGACGTCCAAGGAAGACGTGGGTGGACAACATCACTAAGTGGTCAAGCCTTCGTCCCGGTGAGGAACGACAGGTGGCGGCAGACAAGAGAAAAATGGCGTTGAATTTTGGGAGTGTCTTCAAGTGTGCCCCAACGACCTGATGGGTTACGGGATGAACTGAACTGAACTGAACTAGCTTTCACTGCACATACAGTTAGCGATTGCATTGCATTTTTAAACATGTGTTTCCGACAAATGAACGAATTGCTAATTAAAACATGGCTAATTATTGATGGCATTCTTGTTTCTCTACTTTGCAGTATTTACCATCGTCTACCAAGTACATTATTTTCCACCCATTCGTTCATCAGAGTATTCTACCAAGCCCATGCGTTCAACCTATACCAGAAACGCATCAAGACCAATACCCCGCAAGCGTAATTTAAAATAGTCACCATGACCAAAGCAGGTGATTGCTTCGTGACTCTCTGTGTCAAGCTTTACGACATCCCAGCGGCGGCCATGTGCGTAATATTGTTCCTTGCACAAGCTGCAGTCATGGATTATTATTTGGTGAGTAATCTATCCAAAGACCACGTTTCTTGGGTTACGTTTGACCTGGTCAATCTAGGTCTTTTAATTAGTTCTATTTATCAGTCGCATTCTTGCAAAATCAAAGAGAGAGCTCAAGAAGAAACACCGTTCAGTTTCGCCTGGGTGTCATGGTTGATCATTAACGTTGTTTTGGCTGCCAAGACTATTGTTGTTTTCGTAAAAATCGCCGCTGAATTAGAGGAGGAACATTCAACATTTTTCGGACCAAATACATTGAAAACTACAATAGCTTTAGGAAGTTGTATATTTCTGCTTCTTCTAACAACACAACATGACGCACCACTGGGCAGCGAGAGAAGGCGATATATCGATGAGCTGACAGGCACTGTAGTCTTTGACCTACTTGATACAGCCGACATACTGGAGATTCTATTCGAAGAGAGCAAAGAAGAATACACCTGGAGTGGCATGAAGGAGTTTATCCTTGCCGTGGCTACACTCAATCTAGTCATACCAACAATTCCTCTGCTGACACTCAGTAGAACCAAATTCGGACGTGACAAACTTCCAAGGCGACTGATCTACCTACATAGGATGTTAGTAGTCTTAGCCGTCAATGTGCCAAATTTGGTGGTCAGATTGACCATATGGCATGGATATGAGGTTGCTATTTCTCCATTCACACTAAAGAACATAATCCTGATCTGCATTACCATCTACGAATTCTACCTTCACAAGAAAGGCAAGTATCAGGAACACGAAAAAGAGCGGCTAGAACATGATAATAAAACTGAGAAGAGCGCTGAACTCGATTCAACAACCAAACATCAAAACCTTGAAGACACTATTCAAACTACGAGCAATAATTATACAAACAATTCTGAGGATATCGCTACGATTGAGCAGCGCGTAGTTACATGCTTCTGATACTTGCAGGCACAAGAATGAGGAAATGAAAATGTTGTTTTGTTTCGTTTCCCCTAAGTTGTTTTTAAAAAACAATTACACGCAATGCGGGTATAGAAACCAAAATGAGGTTTTCAGAAATGCTATGTCCACAGTAAATCAATATTTCATTTATTGACTATCATCGTCAAGAATCGTGTATACTTGCCTGGTCTTGCAATCTTCTTTCGTTTTCATTTTGTTAATGTAGCGTTGTCGTTAACATATATTTTATTTTTGTTCTGTTCCTTTACCTTCTAAAACAAAACTGGAAGTAAGAATTAACTCAAATATGTCCTTCCAGTCAGTCATCTGACTACGTTAACACGACTGTTCAACGATTTCGTTTACGGTTCTCTGTTCGTCAAGTACTCGTAAAACTTTTCAATGTGTACGCTATTGTTAAGCGTTTGAGTGGTAAAACATTTGCTTTTCACGGAAAAGGTACCGAGTTCGGTCCCCGTTATCGAAACACTTAAGTCGACCCAGCTGGAATACAATGAAGTATCTAACACTTCACTCACGGCAACAGTGTCTACTACATAACTAAATTTACAATAGTTTAGTGATGTCTGAGAAAACATGCTCATCTCGGCTCGGACATTACCCAACTAGTCTGATATCAGTTCTCTCTGCTCATGGCGGAGCTATTAATGTTTACAGCTGGGTTATATTTTGTAGCGTTATCAGTTCTTTAACTATTAGTTGTTTCCGCATTCCTAAACTATTTGCATGATCTAGAAAAGGGTTATAGCGACGTACAGTTGCTATTCTATAATCACTATAATTTTAGCTATTGGTCACTTGCCCATTTGTCCTTTATTGGTTATCGCTCCTCGGACTTTAGCTGTGTTTTGCTTTGTAATTTAAGGTTGTTCTCGTAAGAAAGGCCCTTTTCAGGACTTGGTAGCGGGAGATTGAGAACGAAGAATAAGAATAAGAAGAAGAAGAAGAAGAAGAAGAAGAAGAAGAAAATGGTCCTGAACTGGCCAATTCATGAATGTATGTTATAAACATGTCCAAGAATGTAAACTATCGTTTTAAATGGGTACAATGAGCCCACTACTAAACAGAACTCCAAATTGTACAGCACAACAAAATGCCTGCTTACTTAACGACATTTGTGATCTGATGGTATAGATCAGCCGTTCTCAACCTTTTGATTCTGAAGGACCCCATTAAAAAATGTGTAGGTCTCAAGCGTTAAAGGACGCTTGTGAAAAAAGATATATTTACAGCGGAAAGCGTCATGAGTAAGTTACAAGAGCGACCGAAAAAGAAATGAAGGGCGCATGTTGCAGATATAATAATACAATAATAATTGGCAATGCATTTGGTGAGATGGCGAAAAAGGGTTTCAGAGAAAAACTGAAATTGTTAACCTCAAAAAATATCAGGATAGAACTGAGGAAAAGAATACTCGTACTCATATAGGGCCGATTACACTGTATGGGGCTGAAACATGGACTTTAGCGAAGAAGGGGGGGGGGGCGGGGGGGGGAAAGCTTGGAAGCGTTTGTAATGTGGTGCTACCGTAGAATGGAAAGAGTGGGTTGGACAGAAAAACAATGTACTCATTGATGTGGGCGCACAAATGGTATATGATACAAAAACGTCGGTTGAGTTGGCTGGGTCACAATATGAGACACGAAAGTCTACTGCAGAAGATACTAGAGGACACGATTCACTGGAAGATAGCACCATTATATCTCAGACATAAAGGGACATACAAGTACGGACCTCTGCTGCAATGAAAAGAACTGCAGAGGATAGGGTCAAATGGAGAGACATACTCAGACAACCTTACAGCTAGTCTCAGGACTGATCAACCAGACGATAGGGTCAAATGGAGAGACATACTCAGACAACCTTACAGCTAGTCTCGGGACTAATCAACCAGAAGATAGATTCAAATGGAGAGACATACTCAGACAGCCTTCCAGTCTCGGGACTGATCAACCAGAGGATAGGGTCAAATGGAGAGACATACTCAGACAACCTTACAGCCAGTCTCGGGACTGATCAACCAGAGGATAGGGTCAAGTGGAGAGACATACTCAGACAACCTTACAGCCAGTCTCGGGACTGAACAACTAGAGGATAGGGTCAAATGGAGAGACATACTCAGACAACCTTCCAGTCTCGGGACTGATCAACCAGAGATTAGGGTCAAATGGAGATACATACTCAGACAACTTTCCAGTCTCGGGACTGATCAACCAGAGAATAGGGTCAAATGGAGAGACATACTCAGACAACCTTCCAGTCTCAGAACTGATCAACCAAAATATGAAGATGAATCAGTCCATATAAAAGTCAGGTTAATGGAATGTTTTAAAAAAAATTTGTGTGATTATTGTTTTGTCTGTATATTTACCTGATGGAGACATTACATATGTGTAAGTGGTGTTTTGTTTGTGCTGTCTGATGGACACATAACATTTGTGAAAGGTTTTTTTTGTTATTGTGTGTTTGTCTGATGGGCACATTACATTCGTGTAAGTGTTACTTTGTTTATATATTTGTCTGATGGAGACTTTACATGTGCGCTCTATTATTTGAAATATATTTGTGTGCTTTTTTAATACACGAGAGTGTGCGGTCAAGAACCTTGTGACGTCACATCTTGGGGAGGAAAAAAAGGGGGGGGGGGTGTATAGGTTTGTGATTAAGTGTGACGTAGGGAAGAACGAGGTAGTCCAATAATAGAATTTGCGTTACGCCATACGTGACCGTGCCCGACGGCTCCCATTCATGTCGATATTCGCATTGTTATTCAGGGTTGTGTCTGTGCTTCTTCTTCTTCTTCTTCTTCTTCTTCTTTGCGTTCGGTTTCGTATGCTCGTTTTATGCCACCAGATGGGCTGCTTCCATGAAGTGACACGTCAGTCGCAGGTCCACAATGGTTCCTCGCAGATTGTCTTATATGTTTCTTTCCTCGGGCCAGGTCTTCTCACGGGAATCTATGTGCAGTGGACATGTTTGCAGGATGTGTTCTGGAGTATGGGGTCCTCTCTGACATGTGCTCAGGCTGTGCTGCTTTCATTTTATGCGCGTGTGCATTTAGTCTTCAATGACCTGTTCTGAGGCTGAAAATTGTGGTATAATGTTTCCTATTCAGTCTATTGATTGGGTCCTGTGGGTATTTACTGTTTGTTCTTGGCTGTGTTTGATTATCATGAAGTATACGTCAATTTCCTCCCATTGTCTTTCTACAGGTTTTCTTCAGTATTGTCCTGGTAACTTTGAAAATGCCAGATATCAGATATGTAGAATATCGTGGTTTGATATCTGAGTTTTCGTTCTCCTAGACCAGCTGTCAGCCAAACTTTCTAATCGTATCAACGGGGAACGTGTTTACATCAAAACTGAAGAAAAAAAAACAGTAATACGTCTCTTCCTCGGCTTCTCTTACATAGAACATCGTTGTTTATATAGCTGTTTTATCTCCATACAACTTGTGTCTTGTATCCGTCTCGCGAGATCAGTATTGTTCTCTCTCTTCCTGGGTGAGCATGCAGCTTTTTAGGATGTGTTCCACGGTCATGGTATGCTCCCAAAATGGACACCTGCCATCTGTCCCAATCCTGATGTTGTAAAGATGACCCTTGAGTATTTTACCCAGTTCTCAGTCCAAGGATGATGACTTGCTCTACGCTAGTTAAATCATAGTAGTTGTCCTCTTTTCCGAAGTGGGGGTATTGATCAGTCCATTTTCCCCTGAAGGTGGCTTCGACTCTTATCTTAGCCTCCTTGTACGTGATGCTCATGTCTGTTTCTGTGGAAACTCCTCCTCACTTTGCTAGTTTGTCCAGCAATTATACATAATCATTCACAAGAAGATGGCATTATGTTACCCAATAGTACTTCATTCTAGTAGTTTTCTTACGTGTCAAAGCGGTATAAATGATTAGATATGTGTAAATCTAATCTCAGACAGTATTAAGAAAATTACCAATAATATCCAGACACAATTTGTATTGCCTTCTTCTGGCTGGTGTAATATTTTCTCCGATAAGCCATCTGAAGAGCTTCTGTTAACTATAACTTTTTGTTATGAGGATATCATGCAGAAAATCTATGACAACCACGTTCCAGCATCCTCATTAGTGCACTTCTCAAGTCAATTAACAAGTAAAAAGGGTGGCGGAGGCAGATGAAGTGTTGCAGCAGCCTGACAGAAGTAGTGAAACCAACAACCCTAATCATGACTGAACCTCTGATCAGGAAATAGATGGTTAATGCCAACCCCAGATCCATCAGCTCAGATCCCTACAGCGCAAGCAAGTCAGCACTGTGGGGAACAGCTTCTGTCGTGCACAATTATTGATGTGATGACTAAAGTAATTCATTCTTTAGTGTAGGTGTCATAGTTTATTGTGGGTGTCATAGTTTAGTGTAGGTGTCATAGTTTATTGTGGGTGTCATTATTGCCTCATCAACCTAAGTTATAATACTCGAATACCCCATTCTTTAATCAAGTTCATTCATATATTGATGCATATGCGGTTTTTTTGTGTGGTCTTTACTTCGCCATCACATATCATCGGCGTCTGTATGGCAAGCAATCTGCCACTTCTTTGCAGTTTCCACTGTTTGATTTTGCATAGGGCGGGGCAACGAATGGTTTCTAGTCTGTATTTGAGTGAAGAATTCTGGTGCCCAGATTAGTAAGGATGAGGTTTTTGGACTTCTTATCTGAAGTTTCAATTGTAATGCTTTGTCCACTCTGTCGTAGTCGAACAATATCCGTACATATCCCGTTAACCTGTTTGATGTCTCGTCAAGTAAAATGTCTCCAAACTTGTCCTTAATGCATCCTCCTTGAGCCAACTGTGTGTCTTATTTGAAAGATGTTTTATTTACGCATACATAAATCTCGTACTGCGCTTTATTCACTTAACTTCTATTACCTTGCATTTTAATTCTATCTAGTTATTTTCCTGTTCGACACACAGTATTTATCGTATTGTTAAATACCCTATATTCTTGAGTATTTTGTATATATGATTTTTTAAAATTTTGTTTAAAATATCGTCTATTTTCCATTCTTGATTTCTTTTAATTTTAAACTCTTTTATCGGCAGTTTTATTCGCTGGTGATATTTATGTAAATTGTTTACAATGTCTTTCAGATACATGATATTTCAGCCATTGGTTTGAGTTTTTTGTATCTGGTGATTTTCCCATTTCGTTGAAGTGTTGTTGTTTGTTTTACGCTAGTTAAGTTATCTTATGTGTAGTTATAGAAATAACAGTAATAAAAATGTTTATACGAATACAAAGAAAGCAAGAATAGTATATATTTTTAGACTGTACCGGCAAAATAATGTCGACATTTATAGAAAGAGCACAAGCTTAGATTTTGTGTTTCCTTTTCTAATCTAGCACTTATCTGTGTTGACTTTAATTTTATTATGCAATAATATTTTATTTTATATTATTATAATTCAGTTCAATTCGGTTCCGTAAGGACACAACCAAATATGACAAAACTGCATGCACGATGCGAAAGTTCGTCAATGCATGTTTAATGTACTGACTGGAAACAGAACACCTGAGCCTCAGGGGTGTGGTTTATGTCTAACAGAAATCTTCCATTCATTGGGATATGACATGAATGCAGCACTTAGTTACGTGGTTTCTGTTTTGTGGTTCTAAGTGCGGTTTAAATTTTCTGTTCAATTATATTCGTAATGCAGGTCTATGAATTATGTGTCTTATGTAAGCAATTACGTGAATATGATGTAGATTTGTCCAACGAAAACAGTTTTGTAGGAGCTGGTCACACAGATGGCTCATAACATTACAGATGGTTCAGAAACCAGGTGTAGGGAGGTTTGTGCAAGTGCCGTAGGTAAATATTAGGTTATACACGGCATAGTTTATCTTTGTCTAGATACTTTATGAAAGTCACCGCCTTGCGTAAGTCATTCGGATATACAATAAAGTGTGTACATAATTCGTGCTCCAACACAGTAGTGGCAGGTGAACAGTAAACGTGGTGTGCTTCTAATATTGCTAATGTTACGTCATGACAGCAAGCTCTATGTTATTGCTACTAATGTTACACCATGGAAGCAAGCTCTAAGTTATTGCTGTTATTGTTACGCCATGACATCAAGCTCTATGTTATTGCTGCTAATGTTATCTAAATGAAAGCTCTCTACGGCCCGCAGTCCTCTAGTAATACTCCAGTTCGCAGTGCGGATGGGGTACTGCTAACAGATAAGGTTCAGATTCTAGACAGATGGGCAGACCACTTCTGCAAAATACTAAACCACCCATCGTCCATAAATAAAGAGGCCATCCGGCGAATGCCGCAGGTGGAACTGAACCTGGCGTTGGATGAAGTCATTACTGAGGAGGAAGTCGACAGGGCAATCAGTTCACTATCTATAGGAAAAGCTCCAGGAGCTGATGCAATACCAGCAGAGGTATATAAGACAGCTTGGCCATCCCTCACCAGAAGGATCACTGAACTCTTCTGTCACATGTGGGCTGAAGGTAAAATTCCGCAGGAGCTAAAGGACGCCTCAATCGTTCACCTATACAAAAGAAAAGGCAATCGTCAGGAATGCGACAATCATCGTGGAATATCGCTACTCTCCGTAGCAGGCAAGATCCTAGCGCGCTTACTGCTAAACAGGCTCAACAAACACCTTGAACAAAGCCACCACCTCCCAGAAAGACAATGTGGATTCAGAGCCGGAAGAGGAACAGTGGACATGATTTTTGCCGCTCGCCAAGTACAAGAGAAGTGTCGAGAGCAAAATCAGGCCTTGTACACCCCATTTATTGATTTGACAAAGGCATTTGATACAGTTAACAGAGGAGGGATGTGGATGATAATGTCTAAGTTTGGCTGCCCCAACAAGTTCATAACAATGGTGAAACAGCTACACGAAGGCATGTGTGCTCGTGTACTGGACAGCGGTGCAATCTCTAAAACGTTTCTAGTATCAAACGGAGTAAAACAAGGATGTGTACTCGCCCCGACTTTGTTCAGCATGATGTTCGCGGCCACGATGACAGACGCCTTCAGATCATTGGAGCTTGGAATACCCATAAAGTACCGCACAGATGGCAAGTTACTCAATTCCAGAATAATGAAGGCCAAAACCAAAGTTGTTGGAGACATAATCAGGGAACTTGTATTTGCTGACGACTGTGCTCTAATGAGCAACTCAGAACTGAACATGCAGGTTGGAATGGACCAGTTCTCTGCCGCATGCGGAAATTTTGGCCTGACCATAAATTCCAAAAAAACAGAGGTCATGTACCAACCAGCACCAGGCATGCCGTACACAAAACCAGAGACTACAGTCAGCGGGCAGACGTTGAATGCCGTAGACAAATTCACATATCTGGGCAGCACGCTGTCGAGATCTGTCAGCCTAGATGATGAGGTGGCAAGCAGAATAGCAAAGGCCAGCACAGCCTTTGGTAGAATGCGCTCGATGGTCTGGGCACGTCGTGGCATCAGCGTCAAGACCAAATTGAAAGTCTACCGTGCAACCATCATTCCAACCCTACTATACGCTTGCGAAAGCTGGACTGTATACTCTGGACATGCAAGGAGGTTAAACCACTTCCACACAGGTTGCCTGAGGCGAATATTCCACATCCGATGGCAAGATCGTGTCACTGACATCGAGGTTCTCTCGAGGGCTAACATGCCCAGCATCCATGCACTGCTAGAAAAAGCACGACTAGGATGGGCCGGACACCTCGTCCGTATGTCAGACGAGCGGCTCCCAAAGAAGCTTCTCTACGGCGAGCTGAGAGAGGGATGGCGCGAGAGAGGGCGCCCAAAGAAACGATTTAAAGACGGTCTGAAGGACTCACTAAAAAGTTGCCAGATAGACTTCGACACCTGGGAATGTCTTGCGAAAAACAGATCTGACTGGAGAAGTGCAGTCAAATCGGGTGTAGCTGCCGGTAAAGATGACCGTGTTGTGAAAGCCCAGAACAGACGCGAGACGCGGAAATCCCGAGCAGCGGGAACACCATCCCCTTCTACAAACCTCGTGTGCCCGATATGTAGCAGATGTTTTCGTGCTCGCATTGGCCTGTTCAGCCACATGCGCACCCACACCCAACAGGGAAATCTGTGACAAGGATGATGTCGGCGGTCCTCATCGACAACGATGGACAGCTATTATATCTAAATGATATGATAGTGACGCAAGCCAAACACTAGGGCGAGATTTTATTCGCAATTAGCATGATTGCACGTGTATGTTGTGTCTTCTTGTAAAATTGCTTTTCGTGTGAATTCATGTTTCGTCTTTGAATGTTCCGAATTTGATTCTATATACTGCACCACTAATGTATACATTCATGGACTCTGATAAGTGAATATTATCTCATTTTCAAAACATACAAACATCTCGTGGGAATGCCTGTGTGTTTAAATGCAATGCCTATAAGAATAGACGCCTATGCAGAAATGCTTTCATTATACTGCTTTTGTTGATCCTGCAATTCTTCTATCCATCGCTTGAAGTATGTCTACATCTGCAAAGTTGTCTCTTATGAACCTCACTGTCTTCTGCAGTTCCCACATAAGTCCATATAGTTTCCTTTCCAGTGTTGTTTTTCTTGGCCAGTATGTCCGCCTCAGTATCTCATATTCTGGACAGTAATGAAGTATATGCTCCGCAGTCTGGGGTGCCTGTCCACATGTACACATACTTGATCAGCCAATCCTACATTTTGTATACATGTGGATGCGGAGTCGGTTGTGTCCCGTTCTGAGGCTCAATATGACAATCTGCTCTTGCCTACCTATATTATGATAGTCATCTTGTATTTGTGTTGGAAGCTCTCTCATTAATTTAATCATCTTTTTCTTTTGATGGCATGTAACTGGGGGCCTTCCATTGCGTGTCCCGTTTTAGGGGTTTCACGAGGCCCTTCCATTGCACTTTGGTTGGGCTGGCTTCTGAGCGCGCACAAACCTAGCATAGGAACATATAGACGCACACATGCATCCAAGCACTGGTTTATGCGTCCTGATATCGCCCAATGGACTACGGCCTGGGGTGGAATGGGCGCGCCTCCGCCAGTAGAAACTAGTGAGGCAAACATCTAAGCATCAAAAAATGTAACTGGTACATCTGGTTACTCGTCTGCGGCACCTTCCCTCGCCAGTGTGTCAGCTCTCTCATTTCATTGTATTCCGCAGTGAGACGGTATCCACTGTACCGTGATATATTGAGCTGGTTGCTCAATGTTGACAATAAAACTTGTAGATCTGACAGCTTCCCAGATGATAGTGCTTGGAGTACTGATTTTGCATCTGTCAGAAATACCACAGGATACGGGCCAAAGTTGGTGTTCAGCAATTTTTACGTCGCCAATTTCATCGCTTGTATCTCTGCTTCATAATTATGACAACATTTTCCTGTTGGTACTGCAATCCTGCATTCAAAGATGTTTAGATGCGTCAGGTGATGCAGGCGGCGATATTTAACAACATTTAGTGATCGCTGAAATTTTCTAGAAACACTTCCACACTATGTTCAGACACACGTTGTCAGCCCAGCTACACCAGTTCTGACAATAAGCGCTTATAAGTATCACAACGCGTATCGTTATTTTGTGTGGTGCATGTTTGTTTCTTTAGATGAAAAGATGTTTTCAGCAAGTCTGCTGATTGTATTGGAATATGTATTATACATTAGAAAAGGCATCCTGTATGCATTCTCGTTATAAGCAATGTCACCTTATTGACTATGTCATCACTAGAAAGAGCGACAAAGGTGATACGCGGGTGACAAAGTCTATGTGTGGTGCTAGATGACCACAGGATGAATGTGTCAAAATTCAACCTCAACATCGAGCCATCAGGGTTGGAGATCCATAAAGAAGATTACAATCTCAAAACTGCAGAGAAAAACAGTCGAAAAGAGTTTTTTTTAAGTGCGCTGCACATTCGGCAAAGACAGGAACAATTCTGTCGGTCTACTGTAGAAGAGAAATGGACCAGTCTGAAGAAAACAATGTACTCTGCCACTTCAATAATCCTGGGCCATACCACACGCAAGAACCAAGACTGGTTTGGCGAAACCGATGAAGACATCAAGACCGTGCTTTGCTGGGAAACGCCGCCTATTAGTTCCCACCAAAATGGTTCTTCCTTTAACATAAAAAAAACCGCAGCATAGACCAAAATGCGAATAATTGTCCCGAATCAACTTAGAAAGGCGCAACACGTAAGGTTCAGCAACAAATTGATGAGATCCAGAAATATGTAGATACGAATGACTAAAAGTTGTTCTGTGGTGCACCGACAGCAGTCTATTGTCCCCAATCCAATCATCCATCGCTTGTCCTCCATACTGATCGCACCACACTACTGAGAGACATGGGCCACATTCTTGAGCCCTAGACGGCGCGTTTTAGTAAAATCCTCAACTTTCCATCGACCATCAGCGAGCAAGCCATATCACGAATGCCACAGGTTACGATCAACCATAGGTTCGATATTCATTCAAGCATTTATGACGTCAAGGAAGCAATCTACCAAATGCCTAGCGGCAAGACCCTCCACTACCCCTTCCCCTGCGTGTGATGCTTTTCCTCATGAAGTTTATAAAGGTGGAGGTTTCATTCTGTTTCAACGGCTAACGGACATATTCAATTCAATTTGCGATAACGGCCATATTTCCGAGGACCTGAAAGATGTCTCCAGTGTACAGAGCGCCCTAAACGTCTGCTCAGAACAAGTTATGCAGTCCACCATAACGGAGTTTTCGACGGTATGCAGCAGTTTTGGTCACACAATTAACACTAGTAAAACTGAGGTACACTTTCAGCCTACTCCTGAAAATCCATACATCACATCAAACATCACCATACAAAACGGACGTCTTCAGGCAGTCGATGGTTTCACCTACCTTGGCAGTACACTCACCAGAGAAGCAAATATTGACTCCCTAGGTGAACAGAGATTTGCAAATGCAAACTGCGTTTGGTAGGCTACATGTGAACGTGTGGAATCGACAAGACATCAGTGTCATCACCAAGGTAAACAAGTATAATGCTGTACTGCTCACCACTCTAGTACATGACTGCCAAACATGGACAGTGTACAGCAGAAATGCCAGACTGGTAAACCTTTTCCACGAGAGCTGTCTGCGTTGGCTCACGATCAGGTGGCAGGACAAGGTAGCTAACTCTGAAATTCTTAACAAGTCAAAAATGTTGAGCACCCATAGACCTCCAATATATCTAGATCTGATGGGCGGGACATGTTGGGGAGCGCCCCCTCAGCAAATGATATACAGTGAGCTCAGAACAAGCAGACGCTCGTCAGGGGGCCAGAAGAAAGAAACTCTACAGATACTCGTTTAAGATGTCTCCGAAATGCTTAATCCTTGATGTCACCTCATAGGAGAGATTTGCACAGAATAGGTTTGCACAGGTTTTACCAGGCGCACTAGCATCACACAAGGTGCTCGCATCGCAAAGCGACACAACATCGTCGACGCTCAGAGAAATCGAGAACAGAACGCACGGCAACCCAACAGCCGATTACTTACATGTGTCTCCGGTGCCAGGATTGGACTTTACTAATAGTTTAACAATTTTTTTTAAAATGTGTGTGTATGTATGTATGTGTGTGTTCGAACGCATGCGTCTGTTTTAAAAAAAAATGTATTTTAATTTTATTGTGGCTGCAGCTGCTGGTGGAACCAATTGTCTATCTGAATTTAAATCAAGTAGCCCAGCACATTCCTCGCACATCTATCCATTCAAGTCTAGTAGTTCTATCTGAAATGTCCAGCTTGGACGAATTATAAAACTGAAACTTAACGTTTTTATACTGGTTTAAAAGACTCTACAGAGTCTGTAAAAAATCAGATTCATTTACATTTCCTTGCTCTAAAAGCTATGTGCATTTAATCTATTTTTAAATGCATTAATTGTCCCTGCCTCCACTACTTCCTGTGGCAATGCATTCCAAGCACTCACCACTCTCTGACTAAAACAATATTTCCTAACACCCAATCTGGACCTTTCTTTAGTTAATTTGTAGCTATGCCCTCTTGCTCTTGTATGTGGCTGTATTTTGACAAACTTGTTAGTCTAATTTATCCGTTCCTTTGATTATCTTATAAACCTGTATTAAGTCACCTCAAATTTTTCTCTTTTCTAGACACTGTAGGCAGGTTTTACTGAGTCTTTCCTCATAATTGTGATTCTGGAATCTCACTATCAGCTTTGTCGCTCTTTTTTTTAATATTTATATTTTTATATCCCATCTACGATAAGGGCTCCACACCTGTACACAGTACTCCAATCTAGGTCTAACTAATGCTTTATACAGTTTCACTATCATATGTGTGCATTAATTTATTGGTTAGTTATTTGATGGATCAGTTTATTGATTGATTCATAGACCGATTTATTCATGTATTTATGTTTCTGTTGGTTCTTTAATGGACACCTTTGTTGTTCAATTAAATTATGGATCAATGTATTAATTGACTGATTTTTTTGGGTTTTGAATGGATTTATATATTTAAATATTTCAGAATTAGAATTGTTTTATAGGTTAATTGATTTACCGAGTAGTTTGATTGGGGTTTCAATTATTGGTTTATTGATTTACGAATTGATTGATATAATTGATATTGGTAGATTTTTCTAGTTAGCGATTGATGTCAATTGATTGATTGAATAATTTATTCAATTATTGCATCATTGGATTATTGAATCATTGATTTATCATTTGATTGATTAAGGGGTTTGATAAATCATTTGCTAAATGGAGTTAATTAATTTATTGATTAATTGATGTTGATTATTGATTTATTATTTGAGCGAATGGTAGAGTTTCAGTGATTTATTGATATTCTGATTATATTGTTTGACTGACTGAATGATTGACTGAATTATTGATTCCTGTGTCGATCAACCTAATCGATCAATATAATATAAAACTTTAAATATGCAGTTAAAACTTTCTTTCTATAAAAAAAACGTCTGTACGTTGAAACTCTTAATGACATTTGGAAACTGTAATGGGGACAAGAATGGGCCCAAATCCATACAGCGGGTTAGGTTTATAATTGTCCGTTCTTGAGGGTGGTTGTGGACCAAAAAGGTACTTGACACTGCGGCCCTCTATGAAGACCAGCATAAATGTGCAGGCTTCAGAGTTTGTGCTCTTGGTTAATTGCAAGGGCACATCTGAAATAGATTTCGTTTCAATGACAAGATCCACAACTGCTACTGGCATGAGGGACAAATTTCTGATAACTGACAGCTCGCCTGTATTTACCTTGATAGCAATGAATTTCGAAGAGTCCCTGGGAGATCCATTGCTGTAACGTTCAAGAACTGTTTGTGATAGCCAGTGTCGTAATCCAGAGCTCTCTTCAAAAAGATGGTCCTATTTGTAGTAATTTTAAACGCACTTGCTGCATTGAATTTGCAATTACTGTAAGCGTTGGCGGTAAATATGAAACGATTCCAGAATCCCTG
The DNA here is from genome assembly GCA_036924085.1 of Ariolimax columbianus. Classification (NCBI taxonomy): domain Eukaryota; kingdom Metazoa; phylum Mollusca; class Gastropoda; order Stylommatophora; family Arionidae; genus Ariolimax; species Ariolimax columbianus. Next base: position 27,748,151 of record JAVGWX010000002.1, read on the forward strand.
TAGTCGTTATCTGTGAGTAACTCATTGATGTCAATTTCGGTGTTCACGGGCTTGTTCTCTGGGACCGTAAAACTGGTACATTTATTGTCTGCTATTACATAATCACGAGTATAATCATGAAATCAGGTGTAGAAGTATTATGTAAAGGCGTTTTTCTGTGTACAATTTTTGGTTTAAAGTTATTTATTTCAAAAACATATCCTATTGCCAGAAGTTTTCTATAATTCAAGATTTTAAAAATGTGTGGATGTCTATCCTTAAGTTGGTTTCAATAGTACAAATTGGCGCGCTAATGGCAAGTTAAAAGAAACAATTGACTTCTTTACAGCTGACAAAATAAATCAAGAAAAATATAATATCCATGTTCTCCAAATCGCCCATGTGTGTGCGCATGCTCCATTGTGTTCACCAGGAACATAATTGTTGTGAGCACTTGCTTTTAGAGCAAGGTGATGTAAATGGAGTTGGTTGTATACAGACTCTGCAGAGTCTTCTAAACCAGTATAAAGACGTTAAGTTAAGTTTATCTCAACGTTGTCCGCTGGATGTCTTCTTTGTAGTTGGTTGGCGTGAAACATAACCAAATGTAGAAGGCAGCAGGTTTACAAACCAGAATCGTGCTGAACACAAAACATACTCATTACATTCTCTGGTCCATTCTGCTGTAGACAATATATATGCAGCTAGTGAAATCTTTGAATTATTTTTAAATATCTACTGCTTCTTTCGTACATCAATGTACATATCGGTACTTCTACTTGAGGCTCTTGGTAGTGACTGTTGTAAAGTGATTTGATGATAAGCACCGGTCTGTTCATGCTGATGCAACAAAGGTACTTGGCTCTGGCTATGAAAGACTTAAGGAAGTATTGGATACATTTACAGAAGATATTGAAGAGAAAATCACAGCGAGGCAACAAGCAGAAGGTGACCTGTTGAAGTTCAGTTGTCCGGAGAATGAGGTACTGTACTCCTGATGCTTTGGTCTTCAATACTGGAGTGGTTTCACAAAACAAGCCTAAGACTGCAAGGCACAGAAATGTATCTCAATAAGGCAGTAAAGTTGCTGAAGTCATTAAGTAATTACATTTCCATCTTATAAGAGAAATTAGAGGGGTTCAAATGAAAATCAAAGAGCAAAGTGGGATTATTTAGAATTCATCAACTGAGCCATTGAGATATTATCAAAGTGGATAATTCAGATATCATCAAGTTGGCCATTTAGATATCATCAAGTGAGCTATTCAGATATAATCAAGTTGGCCACTTAGATATCACCAAGTTGGTCATTTAGATATAATCAAGTTGGCCATTTAGATATCACCAAGTTGGTCATTTAGATATAATCAAGTTCGCCATTTAGATATTATCAAGTGAGCTATTCAGATATCATCAAGTTGGCCATTTAGATATCATCAAGTTGGCCATTCAGATATAATCAAGTTGGCCATTTAGATATCAAGTTGGCCATTTAGATATCATCAAGTGAGCCATTCAGATATCATTAAGGAATACCAGAGGATGAGAAAGTGTAAAAGGAAAGTTTTAGAATAAATATTTACTTTTCTATGAATGACCGCCTAACACCTGCCAAGCAAATGAGGCCTGAATATTATAATTCAATGTCCACAAAAATTTGGATTTATTTGTGATATTTATTTTCAGTGGGGAGCGTCTCGTATGCATTTACAAAAGTCTACTTGGTGAAGGTTTTTGGGATGAACTTATTCATTTAGAGAGTTTATGGAGAAATAACTCAAACTGGTTAAAAAACTTTCTGTGATCCACTATGAAAGTTGATGAACTGAACACCCTGACATTAATGCTCTTCAATTCTAATATTATCAGAAAAACATATATTTTTCCAAATTTTAAAACTATAATTTGTTGAGAAAATAACAAGAAAAGATGTTTTATTGTGTTTACCAAAATATTAATGCCAATGACATTACTGGAGATATTAATTACTAGTAAAAGAGCAAAACAACATACATGTCTATTAACAAAACTACATATACCACCAGTCTCTAGGGAGGTAAAGCCAGAGTGGCTGCACCTCGAGTTACCTCCAGTCGTCTCGACCAATAGTCTTGCCACTGATACAAGGTAACTCGAGATAAGAGTGAGATTGAATACCAGCGCATATTCTTCCTCACTATAATCCAAATACAGCGCACATCACATTATTAAGACAAAACCATCTGATGTTGTGGCCATCATCGCTTCGCGATGGGCAATAACTATCTGACACATACAACTTTAGCAGACATTTTTGAGTACCGGCTTGCCTTCCCTCTTCGATCTTTTCTCCTTAGCCAGTCTGTTCTATTGCAGCCTGTTATCTAGGATCACTGCATGGAGGTGTAGAAAGGTCTTGGAAGCTCTAGTTTGCAGGCCCTGCACTAGCAGTCAGCTATGGGTTATGCGCTGCTCAGCATCTTGATCCCATATATTGTTTGAGATAACATTGCCGAAGAGGATGGGAGGCCTCAACCACCAGCCAGCCAAGGGAGCTCATCAGCTTAATTCAGCCGTGCATGAACCTCAGCTTGACTAGGACAGTACTGAAGCTCAAGCCAACCCTGATGTACCTTCTGATGCAAGGATTGAGAGCCCTTGTTGAAGTGGTCACAGATATTCACTTCAGATCTGAAGTCACTGCCTCAACTCCATTTCATATAGGAAGTTGCAGCCTTGTATGCACGGCTCTGCTAGGATGCAACTTTACCTCACATTTCAGCAGAGAAGTCCCATCCCAATCTATCACCACATAGGATTGTTCAACATTATCATCGTCTAGGTTATTATCATTGATAAACTGTTTAACCTCAAGCTTAGCTTTCTCATTGCACCATTCTCTGCATTCCCTGCCAAAGGTGAGGATAACTCTGATGTAGTATGTCACTTCCTGTCTGGTGTTGATTCATCTTCCCACCTTGATTAACTGTCGTCACCTGACTAATTGTCCTGTTTGTATGTGCCATCAACATCATCATGCTGCATGAATTCCTTCCACAACAATGTAGCACCCGTAATTTCTCCAAGACTTCTTTATTTGTTCTCTTTTCATTCCATGATTTGCTCCATTCTTCTATATATATATTCGCATTTCAAAGGCATAAATTAGCTTTGCCAAGCACATGTTCATATTCCATGTTTTTACGCCATTGAGTAGAGGCGAGTATACATAACATCTGATCACTCTCATTTTTGTCATTTCCTTGTTTGAATGTCAATATATGACTCATGTTTGGGAAAACATATTTGGCTATCTCTATTCACTTCCTTCTGATTTCCATCTCGTATCAGGTGTTTTGTTTTTTTTTGTTTGTTTTTTTGCGTTCGCCTTATTTATCTATTCCCCAAGGCGTGTGTGTGTTACACTGTGGTTTTTATTTTGCGCCTGTCGGCCCAGTGCATCCGACTTCAGCATGCATTTTATGTAAGGGTCTGCTTCCTCCTGCATTTTCTAAGGGTTTGCTTCCCCTGTTAACGGCCGGTGCTGTGATGGGGATCGAACCCAGCACCTTCTGGTTGTGAGCCGTGCCACTTAACCACGCCGTCCCCTGTATCAGGTGTTTGAATGTCCTGGAATCCACTGCATAACTATTTTGATGACACGAAAGGTGATAATGTGGTTAGTGTTTAGGTTCATTTAGATAAGATCATGTCTACATCTAAAGCTTGAAGGATGGATATCGAGTCTGTAAAAATAACAATGATTTGAGTCTATGAGGGAGAGACATCTAAAACCAACTTTAGAATATACAAGGTGACTTCAAGTGCAATGATTTCAGTTTCATAGTTGAAGCAGATCTCCCTGCAAGCATCAGTTAGTTCATCAGAGGATTTGTCTAGATATTGTATATAAATGCCCTGACCTATTTTGATATTGGCCTTGAAAGCAGATCCATCAGCATATACATGTATACATTCATCGGGACAGGCATCAATAGTTCTTTTAGTTGCCCCTATGAGAGTAATTGGAAATGAAATTATGGTTGTGGTATCTATTCATTTTGTCAATATTTCTGGTGTTTTTACATCTATACAATGAAAGTGAAGCCTGCCAAACCTTAGAGTGACAGTTTTCTCCCAGTATAGATTAATGAGTAGAGCATTAATACCAAACTGTTCAATTCATCATCCTTCATAGTGGACCATAGTTTTTGAACATGGTTTAGTGATTCCCCCAAAATTTCTCTAAAATGAATAAGCTCATCACCAAAACCGTAATTAGTTAATGACTTCAGCAACTTTACTGCCTCATTGAGATACATTTCTATGCATTGCAGCCTTAGGCTTCTTTTGTGGTCTCTCTATTGATGACCAAACTATCAAGAGTACATTGTTCTCTAGACTACTTAACTTCAACAGATCACCTTCTGCATGTTGCCTTGCTGTGATTTTCTCTTCAATATCTTCTGTAAATTTATCCAATACTTCCATAAGTTTTTCATAGCCTGAACCAAATACCTTTGTCACATCAGCATGAGCAGAATAGTTCTTATCATCAAATCACTTTACAACAGTTACCATCAAGAGCCTGAAGTAGAAGTGCTGATTTTAACATTAATGTACGAAAGAATCAGTAAGATGTTTTAAACTAATTCAAAGATTTCACTAGCTGCAGATATATTGTCTACAGCAGAATAGACTAGAAAATATAATGAGCGCGACAAGTATGTTTTGTGTTCAGCAAGATAATTTTCCTCACAAATTCTGGTTTGTAAACCTGTATAGCTCTGGCTCATGTCTGACGCATCATCATGCGACTGCCATCTACAATTGGTTATGTTCACCCACCTGTAAGAAGGTCTGGTGTCCTTTGTTGTTACCTTAAATATTTTGTACTCTGGTCTCTTCAGCTCACATTTCTTGTCTTTGGGATTGGGTTGAGACATGTCTACATACAGAGCTCTTGCAGTCACACCTGAAGCCTTCAGCCCATCAATTGTTGTCTGCAGCTGTTGTAGGTTATGTTTTCAGTAGTTTATTTATTGGTGTGGGTGTTCGGCTGTGCATTGTTTGCTCCTATTTTTGCCAGTTATCAGCATATTCCTTGCATTTGATGTCTGTGTGACCTGGCATTCACTGTAGAGAGGAACTGATTCTATAAGATGCAAGTGCCATTGCAGATTTAAGAATATTTGTTTGGGTTCTCTCAAATACTGCAATCCAGCTTTCAAGGGCCTGGAGAATGGATCTGTGAAGATGACTAGGTTTGTTGAGTGTTTTGTAATTTTCTTGAAATAATGGTATTGAATGGATCTCTACATTGAAGTTTGAGCAGAATGACCCACAAGGTACAGATAGTTGGTTCTTTGTTTTATCAGGAAATATAACATGGGAGCCACATGTTTGATGTTGATAAATGACACAAATTTGAAATTGAAGAAAGGTCAAAGCAGAAAGATGAACTTTCTCTTTCTTGTGTGTACTATAACCTTTCATTCAATATTATAGTACAAACATTGCATTTGTCTGGCTGCCTTGAATAAATGTTATGAATAAAAACAGCACATCAAGATTTTTTACAATCATTGTTTAATGATTAGTTAAAATGAATGTAATCTCTGCCTTCTTTAAGATGCAGACTGTTCAGGTTTTGCTCAAAGTTGCCTGATAAATTCTGAAGAGAGAGAAAATAAAAATCAACTAGATCACAAAAACTCTTGTAAACAATAACTAGACAATAAAAGGAATAGAACTGGAAAAAAACCTAAGTACAATGGTGTCAAATGCAAAAAATAAAAATACTGGTTTATTCTTTGTTCTACTTAGTTCTTAGTCGACCTGTACTTCTACAGTGGCAGATGCCCCTGTGCAGGTCCCAGCTCAGGTATGAGCTGGATGTTGTCGGGAGGAGGATTTCCTGGTTAGCGGGCTAGGCTCGAGCAGCTTATTACTCCGATACGTTGGGACAAGTGCAGCAGAGGGTGGTTAACTAATAAGCTAGTCCATCGTAATAGACCTAAACACTAGAGCAAAGTAGATCTGCAGCCTGTTAGGCGCCATCTATGCTGCTCTAAACAAACCACTCAACCATAGCCGGTGTTATGCCATGTCACACACAGTTAGTCGCCTCTTACGACATGCTCTCTGTGGGGCAATGGTGCTATTCTTGTCCTTGTCATACACAAAGACAGGGGGATGGCGTGGCCTAGTGGTTAAGTGGCACGGCTCACAACCCAAAGGTGCTGGGTTCGATCCCCATCACAGCACCAGCCGTTACCCCGGGGAAGCAAACCCTTAGAAAATGCAGGAGGAAGCAGACCCTTACATAAAATGCATGCTGAAGTCGGATGCACTGGGCCAACAGGTGCAAAATAAAAACCACAGTGCAACGCAGACCGCCTTGGGGATTAGAGAAATAAGTCGAACGCAAAAAAAAATAATACACAAAGACCTCGGCAGACCACTGGTTTATTACCTTGTAAAAAAAAAAAAAACTAAAAAAAAACTGGAACAAGAACCAACAGAATGGAATGAAGAGCATTTAACTAAACTGCCTAAAAAGTTAGACCTACTGCAGCCTAAGAACTGGAAACAAATAATATTTAAGCATCTTCAACAATGTCTTTTTAAAAGAAAACTTGAGAGGCTTAAGGCAACTAGACAAGAAGATACAACCAGATGAAGCTTTAGATAAAACAAAGACTAATGAGCTACGCTCTGGACAATCACAGAGCTGGTCTTGGATTAATAATACAATTAACTCTACACACATTTCTCACTGACCTAAATAGTGTTGGCCTGCAGGCTGTGTAAAAGACTTCAGTAATAGGTATTCCACAGAAACTACTCAAAGTAATTGTTAAATTATACAGAGATTCAACATGCCAAGTATTTCAAAGTTGACAAATGGCAGAAGAATGAAAGGTGTACACTGGTATGTTGTTGTTGAATGCCCACAATGTGTAGGTTTACTCTTTTGTGCACCCTGAAAAGAACATTCAGTGGGGGTTGCAGTAGCTTTCCTCACATCACGAGCATGCTGATGAAGGTGGATCAGGGTCCTCCAGGTGGTTATGCTATGCTGGGCTTCATCTGCGTGTCACTTATTACTACGGGGATCACGTCAATTCCCCACCTCGTTAGCCAGACTGCCAACTCTATAGTGAAGGCTGACCTACAAGAACTTACTTTGATGGAGGAGTCATTTAAAGGTGTGACAGGTAAAAATACTTTGGAGTAACATTTTATCACAGCACATCATATAGGTACCACATCGACAGAACCATAAAAATATGCAAGCGAGGGCTGGCAGCACTTAAGGAAATGGCAGTTACAAACTTGAAACAATGACTGCTTTTATCCTCTGTCATGGGTTCTGTCAGTTTTTGATTATAGACTTGACATCCTTACACTATCAATAACAATCTGAAAGGTTGGAATTCAGAATGAAGGAATGCGAAAGGTTCTGGGTTGCCCTAGAAATACAACGATTATAAAGATGAGGTACATGCTAGAACATAAATTAGTCAAAGTTTAGATGCGGACTAACATAGACAAGAAGTACTCGCTGAACAATAACACTTAAGGCATCAAGAGAATAAGAATCAAGAAATGGATATCATGGATGACACAGGCATAAAAAAACAATTTGACAGGTATATACAGTTGAAGCGATAGTCAGGGGAGAAGAATAGGTCCACACTGATGATATAATGACAGATCACCATACAGTCATCATAATTCTAGGCAGAGAGTGGTGCAACAGAAAAGCAGAGCTTGAGGTTAACCGACTGATAAGTGCTAACATTCAGGAAAGATGTCTGAATGGATCGATGCTATGGAGTGGGAAATCAGGTTTGGGCTTCCCTAGAAAAAGAATGGAGATGAAGGCAGTGTCCTCAGTTCTGAGATGATGATCTGAGATCACTTTGTTGTTGTTGTTATTGAATGTCCATGATGAGTAACTTGGCTCTTTTGTGCACCCTGAAAAGGGCATCAGGTGATAGGTTGCAGCAGCTTTGCTCACATCCTGAGCGTGCTGGCTAAGGTGGACAAGGGTTTACCAGGCTCTTCTGCTATGCTTGGCTTCATTTGCATGTCACTCACTACTACAAGGATGGAAGGTTCTGAAGGGCTGGCTAAGGTATGAGTGGATAGCAGCTGTAGAGGAATCAAACCTCCAGTGGCTGGTGTGGATCTGCTGTACCAGTAACGACAGAATCAACATCTTGGCTACACAAGCGCCCATTATGGACATTTTGGATATGGGTAAGGGCGACATTTTGAAGTTTATCAATGACTACCTGTAGTGACACTGCAATAGATGTATCAGCAATTGACAGGCTGCAGAACTTTGAAATCAAACAAGGCTCGAGCAGAGTGGGGCACAGAAGAGAGCAGAGCAGAAATATGTTAAACCAATAAGCTATAGGGGCCATCAGTATCTACATCCTTTGTCATTTAAATTAGAGAGACTGTGCACCTGTGGGTATGCCCAGAGTGCAGTGAAGTCAATTCACAAGAACAGATTATGAGAAAACAAGTAAGTTAGCAAAAGAAAGAGCAGCACAAGGACAAAAAGGACAACAATCACCTTCAATGAAAATAAGACCCTTATCCAAGCCATACAGAAAGTCAACCAAATGACAGACTACTACCAATATCTTGACTGGATGGAAAAAAAACGGGACGGAAAACCGATTGAATAGCCACTTAATAATAGCTGTCCATCGTTGTCGATGAGGACCGCTGACATCATCCTTGTCACAAATTTCCCTGTTGGGTGTGGGTGCGCATGTGGCTGAACAGGCCAATGCGAGCACGAAAACATCTGCTACATATCGGGCACACGAGGTTTGTAGAAGGGGATGGTGTTCCCGCTGCTCGGGATTTCCGCGTCTCGCGTCTGTTCTGGGCTTTCACAACACGGTCATCTTCACCAGCAGCTACAGTCAGATCTGTTTTTCGCAAGATATTCCCAGTTGTCGATGTCTATCTGGCAACTGTTTAGTGAGTCCTTCAGACCGTCTTTAAAACGTTTCTTTGGGCGCCCTCTCTCGCGCCATCCCTCTCTCAGCTCGCCGTAGAGAAGCTTCTTTGGGAGCCGCTCGTCTGACATACGGACGAGGTGTCCGGCCCATCCTAGTCGTGCTTTTTCTAGCAGTGCATGGATGCTGGGCATGTTAGCCCTCGAGAGAACCTCGATGTCAGTGACACGATCTTGCCATCGGATGTAGAATATTCGCCTCAGGCAACCTGTGTGGAAGTGGTTTAACCTCCTTGCATGTCCAGAGTATACAGTCCAGCTTTCGCAAGCGTATAGTAGGGTTGGAATGATGGTTGCACGGTAGACTTTGAGTTTGGTCTTGACGCTGATGCCACGATGTGCCCAGACCATCGAGCGCATTCTACCAAAGAATAGCCACTTACACAGACAAAAACTGGCCCTATTGCCTATGTGGACAAGTAGCACAGACAGCAGAATATACTCTACAAGGCAGTGACATGCTTCGGCAACTGCATTCTGAGCACTGGCCCATAGAGGTGCTCCACACAAAGCTATTTGGGAGCCTTGGTGAACCCTCCACCCCATCAACATTTATCCATAAAACTAGACTTCATGTGTAGACATAATACAAATCATGACGAAGGAGAAGAAAAACAGAAAATAACACATTCTAAAAGTGAAAATGATTATTCCCATCAAACGCAACAAAAGTGCCAGAAAACAGATATCACAAACACAGTATATCAACAAGCTGGACTAATGCAGAATATACTTGCCTTCTTACCCATTAACACCAATTGCACATGAAAACATACAAGATTGACAGATAAAGTAGACAATGCAAGTAATGGTGAGTTCTCTGAGAAACCTCGCATTGCACTACACCCAGGTCCACCTTCTTAAGTAGGCCTAAGAATGTAAGAAGAGCTGCTGTCACCAATCACCAAAGAAATGTCATCAGGAGTTAAATGAACTCAATACGATTAACTTCAAACAACAACATATACTTGTAGTCTTATCATTTTCCTTTTAATTTTATCTGTTCTTTTCTCAGTTCTTGTGCTATTGCTGAACTTTCTTGATAGAGCAAAGTTCTTCTTCAGCGTTCATCCTGAAAAGGATATTGTGCCATAGTTTACAGCGAGCTCGTCTTGACACCTTTGATTTCAGCTGGGTTTTTTTCAGGGGTCTTTCCCCTGCAACCCCTATTGTCTTAACCAGACTACACTAGTGCAGCCTGTTTTCAGGGCTGCGACTTGGAGGTTGATTAGCGTCTTGGTCAGCTGCCCCTTGTGATCACATAGCACAGTCAGACATTAACAACCACACATTAATAAACTGGTCCCTATTGTGTCCATAAACAACTGTCTGTGGCGGATTTTCTGTTTAAGAAGTGAGCATATGATCAAAAGCAATGAATAGGACTTCAATCAATAACAACAAAGAAATGCAGTTGCCCGTACCGAATAATGTGACAGGTTTTTTTTGTTTAGATTTTCATCTAATCTTGTAAGGAATGAAGTGATACATACCATTTTCATACAAACAACTACAGGTGGTTTCACTTGCGTAAAATGCACAATCTGAATGTGTGGCTTGGGTTTCTCCTGCAAACAATAGATGACAACCTTATTCCATTGAATTACAAAGTAACAAATGAAGCTGGTAACATTTACCCAACATGAACTTTGATTTTCATGTGTATTCAAGCTGTCAAGGGAACATATTACATACTATCAAAATATATTCGGTTAATTGTCTCCCATTGGAGACAGGCGGTGTGCAGAATCTCCTACTTGTCACCTGGAACAGATGATGAAAATGCTGATAAATTACATCACTGTGGCAAAAATACATAACACAACAAAATTCAGTATGACAAATGAAGACACACTAACTAGAATTTATAGCAAATGAGAGACAATTCAAAGACAGTTACCTGCACAATAAGATTGCACTTTGTGAACTGAACAAGCAGATTAGGCAAAGGCTCAAAGTAGATTATCAACAGCATGCATTGCAAGAACTGACCAAAGCAGTCGAGATAGAACAAAGTGAAATCAAAAGTAGAAAAGATCTTCATCAGTCAAAGTACCTTATGAAAGCTCTTAAGAATGAAGAATAGAGGAAGAATGTAAGAAATATTACACTGACATCTTTGCATCAAAGGCTGTTAAAAAAAAGGCACATATTATGGAATATGAGTTGAATAGCAGAGATCGAAACAGATGAGATATTGCATGCAGTTAAACACTTTAAATTATGAGAAGTCTCAGGACTGGATGGAATCACTACTCAAGTAATTCAGGCAGGAGGGAAAACACTAGCATAATAGTTAGCTAAACTATTCATCAATTCTCTTACTGAATGACAAATGGAAAACATCAAAATCAATTCTGATTCACAAAAAAGAGGACAGAAAAACTGGTAAACTACTGTCCAATATGCTTGCTTTAATCCATGTACCAATTTTTCTGAGTGATTGTGAACAAACTAGAGAAACAACTTGATGAGAGTCAACCATGAGAACAGGTAGATTTCAGGAAAGGCTACTTCCACTGATCTCCTCCACACAATCAAACAGTTAATGGACAGGGCAGAAGAAGTACATATGTTTATGTGTCTTGTGTTTGTACACTATGAAAAAGTCTTTGAAAGCATTCAAATAACTGCAGTGGTGAATGTCCAGAGACATCAATGGAATGAAAAAAAAGCATGCTCAGCTGATAAATTACATAAATGTGTGCTGCTCAACTGACATTACCATATTTTACGGCCAATTAAAAAAACCAATACAATGTGACGTTTGAAAGGGCGATACAATCACCCCAAAACGTGTCACAGCAGCCCTTGAGAAAGTCCTTAGAAAACTAAATGAAGAAAATTAAAACATCAGCATAGACTGAGGAATGCTCATTCATCTTAGGTTTGCTCATGACATAGTCAAGTGCCAGAGAAGCTGAGCAATGACTAAATGGGCTCAATGGAGCAAGCGAGGCAGTTAGTCTTAAAATTAATAGAGAGAAAACCTTATTACATAATGAACACTTTGTGTCCATAAGGTTGTCACAGGTTTGATTGTTGTCGCAGGATTGATGGCTGTCTTGTTGCTTGTACATGTGTACAATAGTAGCATCTTTCATCTTCTGCAGCTTCCCATATACATCAAAATAGTGTAGTCAGTTCTTGGAGAAGCCTGCTTGGTAAATCTCAGCATGGAGTGAATGTGGTCTGGGAGCCTTACCTCTGGACATTGAGTTGATAGCGTTTCTGACCTCAGGCCTCGCTGGGCTCGAGGTAAAACCTTTAGTTTTTAGCAACAAGGCATATGAGCTATGACTTGTTCAGTGACAATGGGCAGACAGTTGAGGATGGCATCAAAATGTGCTGCCCAGGACTTGAAATCTGGACCTTGTCAGTCAATAGCACAGTGCTGCTAGCACTAAGGACATGAGATTAGTGATGGGACAGAGGGCCGTAGACCATCTCAGGGAACAGTAAAACCACCTTGAGTCATTGGCATTTCCACCATCTTGTCGTGAATCTAGGCATCTTGCATGGACCCGGGTCACATATCCCAAACACACCATTGCAGAGAGGTGGATTTCATCCCTAAGAAAGGCTTATCTATCATTCCAAGTTGACGTCTGACAGCGTACGAAGAAGAAGAAGAAGATTCCCAGTATTCAGTGTGGGCTGGTCTCTTGTCAGACGACTGCTCAAGTCACTGGCGAAGGTCTGTGCATATGCCATGCTTTGTAGCTTGGAGATATTGAACTTATTTATAGGTTTTCGACCCCCATTGATGATGCAGAGGCTCCACATTGCGTTGATCTGATGGCAGCACTACACATCAACGACACAGATGACAATTGGAGGCTGTTCATTGATTCTTACAAGTTGAGCTTAAAAGCTGTGCTACTCCATAATTCGAATGGATTACCATCAGTTCAAATTGGGTATGCAGTCCACATGAAAGAAATGTACAACAACATAAAACAACTGTTACACACTATCAACTATGACAAGTATAAGTGACAGATTTGTGGTGATATTGCCATCTAGATGGGGCTACAACAGGGTTACATAAAGTGTTGCTCTATCCTTTGTCTGTGGGGAACTGAGATGCTAGTCTAGTCAGGCACAACATATTGAGTTCCATGTAGCGTTTCTTGGAAACAGCTATTTTCAAGGCAGCCTGGCTGACGAGACATGGATTGATGTGATCCCCGTAGTAGTGAGCGCCATCCAGATGAAGTCAAGCATAGCACAAGTACCTCGAGGTTCGCAGTCCACATCATTGTGGACATTAAATAACAACAACTTCTGTCTGTGGGACAGCCATGCCAGGACTTCCCGCTACAAGAAAAAGGATTGGCCCCTACGAGAATCATTTGAACCTGGAAAAGAAGATGAAGCAGTACATGAACTGACAGCAGCCAGTAAACCACAGCTGACCGAGACCTTACTCCGCCTCCCATGTGGTGGCCCTGGAAACAGGCTGCTCTAGCCACCAATGTAGTCTGGCCAAAGGATAAGAATTGCAGTGGAAGGCAAACCTGGTACTAAAAAAAGTCAGCTGACAATCGTATGTCTTAGGCCGAAAGGCACAGATATCGCAGTCTCACTGTAAACTACAACACAACGTCATTTTTAAGACGAATGCCGAAGATAAACAGGGAAAAAATACTGTACTTAACGAACCACTTGTAGAATCCCATGCTCCCTACTATCTACATCAAACTTGAACTAATGAAGAATTTTGTAAAGGCCATGGATCCAAATGGGGCAGGATTTTTATATCTTCATGATAAATTTTCAAGACTAAGTGAGGCCAAAATCAAGGACAGTGTATTTGTCAGTCCCCAGATATTCCGAGATCAGCGATTTGATGTTATCCTCCCGAGTGATGACAAGTTAGCTTAGAACGCTTTCCAACATGTGGCCAAAAACTTTCTAGGAAACAATAAGGCTGACAATTACCAGGAGCTTGAAGAAACCCTTTTGTAACGCTACAAATAACTAGTGTGCAGCATGTCCTTGAAATTAAACTTTTTACACTCTCATGTAAATTTCTTCCCTGCTAACTGCGGTGTTGTCAGTGATGAGCGTGTGGAATGATTTTATAAGGGCATTACTGCCCTCAAAAAAAGGTACCAAGGGAAATGGATAAAGCAATGCTAACATACTATTGTTGACCCTTGTGAGAGATCCTTCAGAAATAAATTACAAGCGGCAGGCAAAAAGGGATTGCTGTGAATCATTTCTGCCATCAGCATTATTATCAATTGTGTAAAACTTGTTTTATAGATATTTTAAAATCTAGAGCTAATCTAGTGTTTTAATGGCCATATTCATTTTCCAGCACACACATATTTGTTTTATTTTTCTGGCCCTTTCCCTCCATAAGGTAAATGAGGTCACCAGTTAAATCTGCTTCATGACAATAACACACATTAATAGTTTCAACAATTTATCAGTTCACCTTGCTATCTTCATAAGTGTAGTGTCCTTTCTGTATCTTCTGTTCATCTACATCACAAAACATTGAGACCTGTTTCAGAAAAATTCATTGTTTTTAACAACCAATACACATTACTTTAAGAAAGAAATATCATGTTTACAAGTAAAATGATACTATCTATTTTAAAAATCATTCTCGCTAAAGAAGTTACATTACTATTGGAAACAATGCTGAATGTGCGACAGTAAGATTAAAAGATGTATTGATTGACGAGCAGTTAGACTACTATAACTCATGGACCAATTATAAAAAGTAAAAATAATTGACAATTGCACTTTCAACTCAGGTCTCTCTCTCTCTCACTCACTCACCCATTCCACATACACACTCACTAACGCACAAACCCATTTTAAATCAAGCAGCAAAAATGTAAACATTTACTTGCTTAGCTCTAAGGTCTTTGGTCTAATTAAAGAAATACTGACTTGGAGAACGTTTAATGTGCCCTTCGTGTCTAACATGTCATTCGAGGTAGTCGAGGGGTGTATTACCTGGCACTGACCTTTTATGGGGCAACGTACAAGCTGATATGTAATCCATTTTCCTGGTCCTCCATGTTTAGGAGCTGAATTTCCAGAGTTCTCTTTCAAACACAGAGGTCTCTTCCATACTCAATAGACCTGACACCATACATGCATTGTTCTTTTGACTGGCTGGTAACTAGAGTGACAACTCTGATGCTTTTTGTTTTTAGAGTGTATGAGCCCAAGATGTGCTTCGTCATTTGCCATTCCTCACTACCTACAGTCTGCTGGCACAATGTTTGTATATGCAAGAAGTAGAATTTGCGATCAGTATGAAGACATGTAGACTTGTCATGCCCTCAACCAGATGTTATTACTCCTGTGAAGACGACCTACAAGTCATAGCTCATTGTCCTGCATAAGTTTATTTACAATTTCACCCAGTTCGAACTGATCTTAGTGGTCATTGGAGCATGTAACCACACAGTGGGTCTTGGTGGTCATTGGAGCATGTACCCACACAGTGGGTCTTGGTGGTCATTGGAGCATGTCCTCACGCAGTGGGTCTTAGTGGTCATTGGAGCATGTACCCACACAGTGGGTCTTGGTGGTCATTGGAGCATGTCCTCACACAGTGGCTCTTGGTGGTCATTGGAGCATGTCCTCACACAGTGGGTCTTGGTGGTCATTGGAGCATGTACCCACACAGTGGGTCTTGGTGGTCATTGGAGCATGTCCTCACAGTAGATCTTGGTGGCTGTTGGAGCATATCCTCACAGTGGGACAGTGGTTGGTGGAGCATATCCTCACAGTGGGACTTGGTGGTTGGTGGAGCATGTCCTCACAGTGGATCTTGGTGGCTGTTGGAGCATGTCCTCACACAGTGGGTCTTGGTGGTTATTGGAGCATGTCCTCACACAGTGGGTCTTGGTGATTGTTGGAACATGTTCTCAAACAGGTGGGTCTTGATGGTCTTGGAAATTACCCCCTTGAGCACCAGTCTGCTCTAGTCAATTGATGGACGAGATTATTTGATCTAAGAATGGATTGATCGATTCCAGAACACTTAGCACATCTCTGGGGTTCCACTTGCTCTGAGATTTTCTGCCATTTTGATTTAGGTTGAGAGATTTGTATTGTTTATCCGTGGTGTAAAACAAGGGCATTTGGCATTTGATTTGATAAAATCCAGCTGTTGCCTTATGTCAAGCTGGTGCTCTCAGTGGAATAATTACAGGACCTCAGAATGAATGGCACAAGATACCTAAGGAACAAGAAGCTTCATGCCAGCCACTATGTATCATGGGAAGATTAGACAGATTTATTTAGTATATCAATCAAAATCTTGTCACTACATTTGTTGAAGCATAGGTCCAACACTGCATTTGGCTAACCTTATCCAGCTTTTAGGAATGTCTGATTTCAGTTATTTACAGTGCAGTTTTCTAGCAATGTTTTTACATTGGTAAGGTTGCTAGTCCCATGCATAACCTTCTTTAGTAGTTTCTTATGACACACTAGAAAGGAAACAGGGGTCTATTCTCTTTGCCTCTGGAACCACTAGGATTTATTTCAAATATATATGACATGACAGAATCCATCTGGTTGTCTTTGAAACATAAGGCTCTAATGGATGCTCTTCATTAGTTTCTATCAAGGGACTTAAGACTCCAGCTGTCCTGGCTGCCTCTTCCATCATTACTTGTTAGGTATTCTTTGACCTTCCTACTCTTCATTTTTCCCAGTGGGTTTCCATCTAACGCATGTCTGGCTTTAATTGTCAGACTTCTTTCTGAGGGTATGTTGTACTCATCTTCACTTTCTCTCCCCAATCTCCTGTTGTATTGGTTATTGTATTCTTAATCACAGATCAGTGTTTGCTATTACTTATGGCCATCTAATATCAAGTACGTGACAAAGACATCTGTTAGTCAAGGTCTGCAATCTGGATGTAATGCTTTTAGCCATACAATAGAATTGATTTTACATTGCTGTTAAACAGCATTATTTATTAATTTTTTTCCATGAAGAATGTTGACAAGTTCATTACTGGGTGAAGAGAGTTGTTTTTTGGTTTATTTTGCGTTCACCTTATTTCTCTAATCCGCCAAGGCAGTGTGCGTTGCACTGCGATTTTTATTTTGCGCCTGTCGGCCCAGTGCATCTGACTTCAGCGTGCATTTATGAAGGGTCTGCTTCCTCCTGCATTTTCTAAGGGTTTGCTTCCCCAGGGTAATGGCCGGTGTTGTGATAGGGATCGAACCTAGCACTTTTAGGGTTGTGAGCCGTGCCACTTAACCACTAGCCCACGCCGTCCCCACTGATGAAGAGAGTTGACTGGCTTCTTTAATATCCTGACATTAACATCTTGGTTTATTCCTCCATCTTTGTCAATGTTTTCGGAAGACCTTGAGATGTGTAGACCTTGATTACACAGATGACGTCCTCATTCCAAGTTCAGGCTCTCAGGTGTAGACAGCCCCCCCTGGAGCACTTCAAACAGTCAGATTCACATTTGGGACTGCACAATTCTTGGGCGAAGACCAAGATCCAAAGTCTTGGCAATGACTCTCCTACGACAGAATCACATCAACAGTAATTAAGTCAATCCGCTGAGTTCATCTACCTGGGCAGCAGACTGATTTCTAAGATTTTGAAAAAGGCATTTACCTTGATTCTATTGCACACAGACAAACTGCGATAGAGTTTCCGACCTTGCTTTCCAGCATTCCATATTGAGAAATGTTTCCAGCCACTTAGTACTCGTTGTTCCAGAAACTCCACCCTGTGTTTCCATATTGTTTCTCTGCAATAGCAATAAAAATGTTGATCTTAATCATTGATAACCACTGAGCTGAAACTTAGATAGGAATATGTAAAACAATGAAATTATGCTAATATGAACAGGAAATGATATTGAAGATCATGTATTCTAAGTTAAAACACTATTTTGTTTCTATGATGAATACTTGATTTCTGTTAACAAATTTAATATATTTTAAAAATCATATGTGCAATATGTCATAAAAACGACTACAGTGATAGATCATCCCTTGCAGTCCGAACCATTACAGTTCTTCTTGGAAACTGGCTGATTCATGACAGCATGGCTAATGATGTGGGAATTTATATAATCCCCATAGCAATTAGCAACACACTGATGAAGCCAAGCATAGCACAACAGCCTGCAGGATCCCGGTCCACCTTCATCAGCGCGTTCGGGATGTGAGCAAAGCTAGTGCTCCAACTACCTAATGCTCTTTTCAGGCCACACTATAGAATAAACATACTCATCATGAGCATTCAACAACAACAGCAACTGTTCTGTTATATCATGCAGTGCCCTTCTTTATAACTGAACTTAACATTTTTATATTGGTTTATAAGACTCGTCAGATTCTGTATACAACCGGTTACATTTGCATTACCCTGCTCTAAAAGCTATGCGCTTCCAATCTATTTTTAAATGCATTAAATGTCCCCGTCTCCACTACCTCCTGGGGCAATGCATTCCAAGCATTCACCATTCTATGACTAAAAAAATATTTCCTAATATCCAATCTGTACCTTTCCTTAGTTAATCTGTGCCCTTTTGTTCTTGTTGGTGGTTGTATTTTGAAAAACATTCATCGGCACACTTGGATGTGAGGAAAGCTACTGAAACCCACAACTTAACATCCTTTTCAGGACACACAAAAAAGTGATCCTACTCATTGTGGGCAACAACAACCCTAAAGATACCAGTGCAGTTACTAATCCGTTGTAAGACCTACTCTGATACAGAAAATGTCTCAGCCTGAGGATGATATCTATACATGAGAAGATCCTTGTTGACTCTCAGCAAACCTCCACCAAGTTCAAGGTGACTATAGAAAAATAATAAATCCTCAGGGGTGCCCTGTATTAGAAAAACAGCACCTGTCAGTAAGCAATGTGAACTTTAACAAATTGAATATTTTAATTAAATATGTTTAACATTAACTTTCAATAATCTATCAAGTTTACATACTTAATATTATATGTATAGAGGAGCAGCAGGTTGAGTGGTTTGAATGTTAAGTCTTCTGACCACAAGGATATGTGTTCAAAACCTCAGTAAGGCACATTATTTTTGCTATCATAGTTAAATTAAAAACATGGCCTGAACAGTGCATGGTGACTGCAGGGACTAGCAACTTTTATCCCTCAGCCTTACCAATACCCCTGGTGAAGTTTAAGATTAACTTTGGTCATTACTAAATTGTGGTTTGGAGCTCTATCCAATGCACTGTAGACACAGATATCCTGCAAATATATCATAAATTTCATATTTATGCAGATGTGATCAATCTGGTTTTGTGTCACATAATCTCGGAATATCAATGCAACCTTATTAATTTTCTTGTGTGTCAACATGCTTCCTTCAATGACCAGTTGGTCTCCTATGCAGTAATCTGCAAATATCTCGCCAATTTAATTCCTTACTCCAAGACAATTTTTACTCATAATCTCTTTGTAGCCTACATTATCCTTTTCTACTTTGGCATTACAGTCTCACATTATATCTCTTGAATGAATCTTATTCAATAGATTTTGCAGTTTGTTGCAGAAACTTTCTTTAATTTATTGTTTGTTTTCGTTAGTTGGAGAGTAATATTGTAGGATGTTTAGTTTTGTCGTACTGAAGGAAGCCAAAATAGCTGCATGCCACGATGCCCAAGAGCACCATGGGCATCTAGTGCTAGCATAAATGCTACTCCTTCAATGTGTGGAGCATTCTCTTCTTCGTGGTTTAAATATATAATTGTTTTGCCTGCTGTTAGCTGTACATCACCCGTTTGTGTCCATCTCATTTCGCTGAGCACAAGAACACTGTTATATTTTTACTCTCTGTTACAATTTAATCTGTTTCCCTCGCATTGCACATGATTCTCCCATCACAGGTGCTGAGTCTGGAGGTCTTCATTGTCGATAGAAAGAAGGTCACCAAACCAGTTTTCTTCTTACAGCTTTGGATGTTGAAGGGCCTTTCTCCTTCAAAGTTGGTTTGTTAGTTATGTTAACTGTTATGAGATGGTTTTCATGGTGTAGTAGAGCTGGTCCCATGATCAACCCTCCTCCATTTTCATCTGGGCTTTGGGAACAGTCATGGCAAAGTTATCGTCTTAAATTCCCTTTAGATGCCGTGTGGCATATTGTGAATTCTGTGTTAGGCCCATTTTACCTTGACCAATGCACACTAGGGGTGATGTGTTCAACATCATGCTGGCTACCTTTTCTTCCCAAACTTGTTCTGGTACCCAATTTTTCAGACTGGGCTGACCCCAGGGGCTGTTTGCCATTACAAAATATCCAGCACAATTGGGGATTGAACCTACAGATCAGCTAAGAAGCCAGTGTACTAATAACTGCGCTTCCGCTGCCGTCTCGCAGGTAATTTGTTCACAGAAAAGAATTTGGGAGTAAACCCTGAAGAAAAATCTGCATCCTGTGCTATCTCCAGTCATCTTGCCACTTGACAGAGGTAGCTCAAGATGAGAGCATGAGGTTGATGATAGCACAAATCTTCCTCACTTAAATTTATCTATGCCCAAGTCACAGTTTTAGACTTACCAAATAAACCATGCAATCTTCATGCTACATAAAATATATATGGTCAAATCTGACTACAAGCCATAATAATAATAATTATAAATTAAAAGTTATCAATAATGCACCTGATTACCTCGATAAATATTACTGCAGTTTCTTTGTGTATCACTTTTCTTCAGTAGAACTTACTGAGGATTTGCTCCAGCGTAAAACCTACAGCTGTGCAATCACTTGGCTAATTAAGAAGAGAATCTGACACGATCCCCAGAAGCAACATGGTATGAAAGAGAGGCCAATCTAAGACAACTTGGTCAAGAACTGCAGAAACTAAAATAAAAATCATGAGTCAGAGCTGAAACACCATACGAAGGATGACTACAGACAGAATGCAATAAAGGGAGTTTGGTGCTGTCCAACAGGTGTGATTATCTCTGACCACTTTGCCAGTCACTGACCAAATATTGAAGAGAGATCTAAGACCCAAATGGCGATTAGAGAATTCCAATATTAATTGCCTACTTTATGAGAAAAATAGTGTGACTGAGACGAACGAAGAAGGAGAAAGACAAACATATGCAAATAAATAAAGGCACCGACCAAACAGATCCCTTATGATAATGAGCATCATTATATGAACAGAGAACAATTTAGAGAATAGAGAATGAATGAACACGGACACAGAAATATGATGTTCATATACAGAGTTGCATCAAAACGTCGAATGTAACAGAAATTAAACCTTAAACCGGAAAGAGACAGTCAAGTTCAGAGAAGAATAGATTCATCATGTTGCATAAAAGAAGGGATTTAGAATACCATAGAAGAAGAAGTGTTTCATTTCTTATTCTTCTTTTAACATTCTATGTTCATTGGATTTTCAGGTTGCGATCAAGACATGTGTCATTGAACAAACCCCTACACTGAGTGACCACAGTCCATACACCACACTACAAGTCTTGGAATTGATGAGCAGATACTATTATCTGGATTGTCCATCATTGTGAAAGTTACTACCACCTATCCCCTCCATCACGAACACCCTGTATTGAGCCACAAAACAACTTGAGAAAACATGTACATTCCACTACCTAGAACAGAGAAACAAAGAAAGAAATCTCGTTATATACAGGGGACAGGAAAAGTGAAAGTCAAGCATTCTGTGTCCCACTGTTCTGAACTGTAGGCAATATTAACTGTGCTTGATAACATCTCTCTTACCCTTTCTCACAGATTTTCAGTTGACATTACGTTTTCATCTCTTTTATGGATGCATACCAAAGCTTTTATACTCAAGTTAATTGATGGAAACTTTGTCTCATGCTAAGCTTCCAATTAATATTGTACGTAACTTAACTTAACGTCTTTATACTGGTTTAGAAGACTTTGCAGAGTCTGTATACAACTAGTTTCATTTGCATTACCTTGCTCTAAAAGCTATGTGCATCCAAATTATTCCTAATGCATTAATTGTCCCTGCCTCCACTACCTCCTGTGGCAATGCATTTCAAGCATTCACCACTCTCTGACTAATAAAATATTTCTAATATCTAATCGTGACCTTTCTTTAGTTAATTTGTAGCTATGCTCTCTTGTTCTTGTAGGTGGTTGTATTTTGAAAAGACTTGTTATAGTCTAATTTATCCGTTCCTTTGATTATCTTATAAACCTGTACTTGTTTTCTTCGCTTTTCTAGACACAGTGGGCCGGTTTTTCTGAGTCTTTCCTCATAACTATAATTCTGGAATCCCACTATCAGCTTTGTTGCTCTTTTTTGTATCCTTTCCATCATGTTTATATCCGCTCTTTGATAAGGACTCCACACCTGTACACAGTAGTCCAATCTAGGTCTAACTAATGCTTTTTACAGTTTGACTATCACTTCCTTGCTCCTATGTTTAGTATTTCTTTTTATCATACCTAACATTGCATTTGCCTTTTTCACTGCCACCTGAACTTGCTCACTCATCTTTCCTGTATGATCTATTATAACCCCTAGGTCCTGTTCCTTTTCTATCTTTCTAATATTGTTCTCGCCCATTCTGTAATTATGTTCCATATTGGGTCTACCCATGTGGATGACTGTACATTTATCTACATTAAACTCCATTTGCGAGCATACAGACCATTCTCAAATGTTATCTAAATCTGACCTCAAAACATCTACTTCTGCTTTAGATGAGACACTACTGAATAGTTTTGTGTCATCGGCGAATTTTGCAATCATGGATCCCATATCAATGTCCAAATCATTTATATATGTCAAGAACAAAATTAGTCCCAAAACAGAGCCCTGTGGCACACCACTTTTTACTTCACACCACTCAGAGTACTCCTTATTTATGCCCACACTCTGTCTTCTTCCCATTAATCAATTTTCAATCCATTTGGTAACTTCCCCACTTATTCTATGTGATTTTAACTTTCTAAATAATTTTTGATGAGGTACTCTATCAATTGCCTTTGCATATCTAGATAAATAACATCCCCTGGTCCCCTTATCTATCATTTTAGTAACCTCCTCCATGAATTCTAATAGATTTGTTAAGTAGGGTCTCCTTCATTATGTAATTATTAGCCAGTTCCCTCAAAGAGAGGAAAGACACTGAATGACTGGGGACGGCGTGGCCTAGTGGTTAAGTGGCACGGCTCACAACCAGAAGGTGCTGGGTTCGTTCCCCATCACAGCACCGGCCGTTACCCCGGGGAAGCAAACCCTTACATAAAATGCATGCTGAAGTCGGATGCACTGGGCCGATAGGCGCAAAATAAAAACCACAGTGTAACGCACACCCGCCTTGGGGAATAGAGAAATAAGGCGAACGCAAAAAAAACAAACAAAAAAAAACAAACTGAATGACTAATGGATGTTATATTCAAATAAATTATGCATGTAACATTCCCTTGGGCATACATTAAAATCAAAGGTTGTAGTTCAATGCTGAAAACAGTCCCAATGAACAACTTAGTGAAGTCAAAGTTTCCTTGCCTTAATGTCTTACCTTTCCTGCTTCGTTGAAACCTCCTACTGCATCAAAGACATGTCGGTGGCAGAACCATGTCGGCATTATCACTGTTGGCCCATGTGATGTGTATACCTAAATGACAGTGAAACTATTTTAATGCATGCTCAATGGAACATTACATGCATAATTTATTTGAAAATAACATCCATTAGTCATTCAGTGTCTTTCCTTTCTTTGAGGGAATTGGCTAATAATGGCATACTTGCTTCTATCACATCCTTGACTTTCTCATTGTAATTCTGTAGGCACATGTCCTCCTTCCTGTAGCTTTTTCATAATGTCTTTTCACAATGTGTAGTTTGGTCTACCTACCTTTCTGGCCTTGCAAGATCTCTACCACACCAAAATGTTGGTTCCAGTAAGTTTCCTCAACACATCTCCACTTGTTTTCCATCTCTTCATCCACATGACTTTATTTCCTTCTCTTAAAGTTCTTCTTTTATACTCTATTTTGTCATTCAATTTTCAGAACCATCCATAATGAATGTACGTTTTCTAATATATGGGGTCTTTGCTGTTTTTGTGTCTCTACATGTTTTATCCTTTAGTTTGTGTATTAACAATCTAACTAATCAGAGTACAGCCACACATAAATTATATTCTATACAAATAACACCATAAAAGGAAAGAACAATAGAATGTAACAGCACTTTATTTAGGAAAAGAACAATTTCACTGAGTGCTTTAAAAACTGTGAGTGTGACAGGAACTGACTGCTAGATGACTGGATCCACATGTGAATAGTCTCTAAATGCTTACACATGTTGCTTGGATATCATGAATGCCAAATTCTCCTTCATGGAAATACCAAATGTAATTTCCCTTCCTCACATGTCTCATCATATCCTTTGTGTGTCAATCAAAACATTCATGGATATTGAATCTCTTGCTACTTATTTTTAGATATGTGATTGTTAGTGTATGTTTTCAGCTAAAACCTTAAGCCATGATGGGAACAAGTTTATATTTTCTTATCATAATGGGAGTAAACATGTCACATTCACATCAATAATGGAATAAGTTTGAAATATTTCTGGTCAATCTGCCAATACTATTGCCTTTACCATGTTGAGGTTTGACAGTTTGAGTACCCTGACAACCCCAAAGCTGCCATTAGAGTTCCACTATTATTTTGTTATAGAAACAGCGATATATAAACTTATTTTACCATGGTATGGGCATCTAGAGTACAAAGCTTGCAACACTGCCAGTGGTGACAGCCAAAATTAAGCTACTAGCATGACTACAGATGTCCCGAGCATAAAACTTGATACAAGAAATGGGTTTTCGAATGTTAGAACGATGAATGAGACATAAGCGGAAATGCAAAACTATAGATTTCATAGCTTAGGAATAAGTGAGAATAGATGGATAGGAACAGGAAGGATATTGGTAGCAACAGGAAAAACAATATTTAACTCTAGAGGGTGGGCACCATAGTGAAAATACGGACATTATCCTAGCTAAGGAAATGGACAGAACATTGGTGGAATGGACTCCAAACAATAATAGAAAACGAAGGAGATTTAACATCACTATTATACAATGCTATTTACTAACAAATGATAGTGATAAAAAGGTAAAGGATGAATTCTGTCAGAAGCTGCAAACAAGAAAAGGAAATACATTAAATAAAAGAGTTATAAAAAGAGGAACACGAGCACTGGAGCTCGTCAGCAACTTTAAATATCTAGGAGTGGTAATAGACAGCAGGGAAGGAATTAAAGAGGAGTTAACTGCACGAAGGGCAGCAGCAGGTAGACTGTTCCATGCAATAAACAGAGGTTTCCTCAGTAGAAGAGAAATAAGCAGGAAAACAAAGATGGATGTATACCGCTCGACCTATGTGCCTGTCCTGACATATAGATGTGAGTCATGGGCAATGACTACAGCCCAAGAAAGGCAATTACAAACTTCAGAAATGAGGTACCTAAGAAAGACGGTTCAGGTGACGAAAAGGGACAAGATCCGTAATCAGACAATACGTAGCAATCTTGAAGTTCAACCCCTGCAGACACGAGTGGAGCAGTCCCAACTACAGTGGTTTGACCATGTCTGTAGAATGGAAGAAGATCGGATACCAAAGCGGTCATGGGAGATCAAAAGTCAAGGACGCAGACCCCGAGGACGTCCCAAAGTACGTTGGGAAGACAACATACTACAGTCCCTAAGTGATAGAGGGCTGGATTGGAAAGAAGCCAGGAAAAAGACGGCGGATAGAGCAGTGTGGCGTTCTCTTTGGCAAACCTCTACACTTCACGGTAGAAGAGGAGCGACTGAGTAAGTAAGTATAAAAAGATGATGCTGTGGAATGCTAAATGAGAATGGTGAACAGTTAATAAACTTCAACACTGCCTTAACTCTTAGTGTTAGAGCTCATTTTAAGAAGTTTCTTTTTATACTTGGCTACTGTTAAATTTTAAATTACCATATTTATTTAAAAGGATAAACTCAAGTGTTATATGTCAAAATATTCAGAAATGGAAGACCTATTACATTAACATAGTTGAACATATAAACAGTTACAAATTTTTTATGAAAGATTTTTAAAGATTGGAACAGAACAAATGTAAATTTACAAAACAGAATGGAAAATACTGTACTTACAATAATATTTAAATCCTTCAGCAACACAAAATCTTATAAATTCAGGATCATTGTAGAGTATATTCAATTTCACAGAAGTTAGGAAAGTTTTATGTATGTCTGCTTGCCCAGTGTAATCAACAAGACACGCACACCATTTTTTGGTCAAACATCATCACAAACCTAGAGATACTTGCCCAGTGTAATCAAGAAGACGTGCGCACCATCGCAACCATTTGATGCTGAAAAAGGGACGACCATGTCCTTAGAATATGACCTGACACCATTTTCAGAACTGCCATGGTATGGACCCCAGAGAGAAGACAAAAGAGAGGCTGACTTAAGACTAGTTAGGGAGGAACCATATACAGTGAAATGGAAATCCTAAATCAGAGTTGGGGCACTGTACGAATGATGGCTACCGATAGATGAAAGCATTTGCTGCTGCCACTATGGACGCCATTAGGCATGATGATCACTGACCACTCTGCCAGTCACCAACCAAGGATATAAGAAGATAATGTCTGATCCATGCATGCACAAGCTTGTTCTTTATTCTTGTATTGAAGTGGACTATCAATTAAAACTAACATAGCAAGCATGTTACCTGTGTGTACAACTGTTCATTAGTGAGCGTGTTTGCCCAGTGGGTATAGCGTTCAGTAGAGTCTACTGGTTCTCTGTGGAACTTGCAGCCTACAATCTAAATTAAGAATACATTATATAAATAAAAATATCATCAAAACATATTGAACTTTCATATTGTTACTGTCACCACTAACTAAAGTGAAGGCTGAAAACCATTTTAATATATTATTATCAAATAATTCAATAGGTATGCTCTAAATAAGAGTTTTGTTATTATTCAACAAAATACGAAGAGGCTTTTAACTATTTAGATGGAATTGAAGACAAATAGTGAGTAAACGTTTGGCATACAAAGCTGTGTTCAGTTTGTCTGCTGACATTCGATATGACACAAGTAATCAATAAAAACATATGAAGTTTCAAAGTATGTTGTTCTTATAAAAATGTGGCAAACATCTTTAAGCTATTGTATTTCTTAAACTTGAGCAATAACTATAAAGTATAGCAAAAACAACAAGGTACGATTGAATTCAATAAAAGAGTTACCATGTGAGAACTAAGACAGATGATGCCATTTATACATTTTGATTTTAACTGGCTGGCTACCTATTATCTGCTTAGTCAGCTGACTCACAACATAATAAAGTACTAATCACAAGGAGCCATGCGTCCCATTAGTACAGAATTGAAACTGAACGCCATCCAACTTTCTTGTTCTAAAATCATTACATGATCTTTGACCTATTCATATTCGATTGCATGGTACTTCTTGTTCTTCAATCTCCCGCAACCAAGCCCTGAACAGGGCTTTGCAAGTAGCAGGCTGTAGTCCAGAGAATGGAATGTGCTGTGTTGCTAGTTTACAGTTTGACTGCGTTATTTACACCTTTTGGTTTGGCACATCTGTCTTCAGCGGCAGCATGGTACTATTTGGCGAGATAAGAATAGTTCATCAAATGCACTATTCAGTAGTGGATCGAATATGAATGAACAGTTGGTGCATTCCTTAAATCAAATACCTAGATTAATCAAGTAATATAATGTGTTGCTTCTGTTGAATGTGTTCACACTTTCAGGTAAACAGGGTACAGCCAATGTCTCTTCCTACGCTCATTTACTCTATCCCACCAACCAGTTTTACATGGTAATACCTCTTTAAATTCTCCTTTTCATAAAGGTTTCATGTCAGTGACTTGCACAATATAATAAAGATTTTCTCTGTGTGTGACGCAACCCTCCCTATTATTTATGAACTTCTGCTCATCTTAAGACAGATATCTTCATTTCTGATCTCGATAATTGTCTGGCTCTGTAACTTGTGCTTAAATAGATTTGAATGAGGAAGATTTGCACTGTCATCAGCCTCATTCTCTCTTCCTGAGCTATCCTGACCCAGTGGCAAGATGTAGTCACGACGACTAGAGATAGCACATGATGCAGATTTTACCTCAGGGTTTACTCCCGAAGCCTTTCCTGTTTAACAGATAGCCCACAAGGCAGCGGGAGACATTTTAAAAACAAATTTAATTACAGAACAGGTATAAACCATTTTGTTGCTAAGTGCAGTCAACTGGAGTGGTGACTAATGTAGATTGATACATAAAAGCATACACACATACATTTTGCAGACATAGTATAGAATAGAAATGACGACTCTGGGTAAGGCACCACCTACACACATGCATACATACATGTTTACATACATGCGTTTATATATATCTGTAACTGAAACGCTAGAGATAACACTAAAGATTTTAACAAAGAAGTCCTAAGATACGAAACAATGGCAGTTCATGTCATCAAGACTGTATGTCTACACTGGCATTTGTTTCTGCCATTGTGACACTTTTTTAAATCTGCAATTTATCATAATGAAGTGAATTGATTCCTCACTTTATCTTCTGAGCTTTTCCATGTGTATAGTCTTAATGGAGTGTTACAAAAAAGTGTTACATATAACTAATTATAACAACCTGTCTCCTCTATCGTTTCTTTTTGCCTTTCATACTATCCTAAGCTATTCTCATGCTTTCATATCTTGTATTTCAAATATTGTATTTTTATCTAATACCGTTAATACAAAATTATTTTTTAAAGTATTTTTGTTTAATTTAAAACCACAAATACTCTTGTAAATTAACAATAAAATTGAATCTTTGTAAATATTAAATTTGTTATAAATTAATTGAGGAACATTATGGTTTTTAATGAGTTAGGTTATGGCACAAAAATGGCTTAGAACCATTGCTGTAAGAGATTATAGAAGACAAAACTAAATAAAAAGGAAGTATAAAATAGACAGTTCTATAAGAGATACTGATGTAAGGGATGAATTATTAAAGACTTTTAGGCATATAGTGACCAATTCCATTTCTATATTTTACTTTCAGGTACCCATTTATAACTGGGTAGACTAAAGCATGAAGAGATTTGGTTATGTCGATTGTCAATTCTGCTGCAATTGTACTAACATGCATTATGGACTAGCAAAAATCAGCAATGATCATTTGATGAAATACTATACTCTTCATGAGTAGTTTTCAGATTTATACTTCTATAAATTCGGCTGCTCTTGTAGACTTTATTCTAATTTTTTTAATGTGACACACAAGGACAATTTCATTTATTTTTAAAAATACTAAAACAGTCAAGAAATTGAAGCAGTTACTAAATCAAGACATGCTACAATTGCACATTATTACAATGATGTGGTAAGTGATTTATTTTTTTCTTATTGCAGCATACATACATTTGCATATTTTTTAAAACAAGACTTGTTTTATGTCATGAAATAGAAATGTTAAGAGACACAAGACTTAGTATAGCATGTAGTAACTGACTGAAACTGTAAAACTCATCTAACAATCAAAGAGGTGCATTATATAATATATTTTACTCAACTGCACTAGGGTCCACCTGTGCAGCTTTCAGCTGATCTATTATCCTATCCTCGTGCATGACATCATCCTTAGAGTATGAACATTAGTACAATGAAACATATTGATTCATGTATTTTATATATACACGCAAACGTATGCACTTGACAGACAGAATGACAGACATACACACATATAGGCTATTTATCCAAGGAGTACAGTTACATAGCTTACCCAATGATACTGGCTTGGGGATTTCACAACGTAATTCTTATCCAATACCATCATTTGCCTAAGATTTCCTGTTCCACCTACTTTGTTCAGTTCTCTTCCATAAGCTTTCGTTTGTAACCTTGCCAAACCACTGCAGGCCAAGAATTTTTCTTAGTGACCTGACAAAGTCCTGCAATATCCTAAAATTCAGTTTCATCATTCGCCATGTTTCCATTCCATTTTTAAAAAAAAAGACCAACTTCACATTGGATTTTAAGATCTTTAACTTGGTATACATTTTTCATCATTTTAAAATTTCACATAGTTTGTAACCTGACAAAGGCCACTATTGCTTTTAAAATCTGTTTATTTTTTACATTCTCACAACCATCTGCGTCACCTGTCTTGTTTATGATACTACCTACGTATGTAAAGCTCCCTACCTCATACAAAGGTGCTCTTCTCAGTTTAATAGGTGCCATGTGGATCAATGCTTTATTTGACGAGTGCCTATTGTAACAGTTATTTTGTTTGTGATACTTGTCATCCGTGTATCGTGTTATATTTCTTGTCAAGGTGGAGGAAATGTGTATTACAAGTAGCGATTTGGTACTTACAGTTTCCTGTGCTATTTGTTATGAGCAGAGAGATTAAGTCCTGGTCATCCTGCATTTAAAACCTATTGGAGGCCACACGCCCGCTGCATTGCAGGATACTTGTTTACAGGAAAGGCTTTGAGAGATGTGATCTTATATGATTGTAAAGTCCAACCTGGCATGTCAGACTCTGTCGCACTTAGGACACACATGTAAGGAGTCAGTTCATGAAAAGAACTGTCTGGGTATTGTATTTATATACACCAGAACTGGCTTTGATAGTGGCCCTGAATGCAGATCAATCAGCATATAATAGGGGACTGCGTGGCCTAGTGGTTAAGTGACACGGCTAACAATCAGAGGGTGCTTGGTTCGATCCCCATCACAGCACCGCCGTTACCCTGGGGAAGCAAACTCTTAGAAAGTGCAGGACGTAGACCCTTACATAAAATGCATGCTAAGGTTGGATGCACTGGGCCGACAGGCGCAAAATAAAAACCTTGGGGATTCGAGAAATGAGGCCAACACGCACCAAAAAAACAAAAACAAAATATTTTTTTTAAATATTAAAATCAGCATATACATGTATCCATTTATCAGGACAGGCATCAATAGTTCTTTGAGATGCCTCTATGAGTGCAACTGAGTCTGAACTTTTTGTTGTGTCATCTATTAACTTTGTCAGAATTTCTGATGCTTTAAGGAATTCATATGGCAGTACATTTTTTTGCAACTCTTACCTTTTTTGTTGTTGTTGAAAGAGGTGGTACCTGTGTTTGACTTTATTGACATGGTGGAGTACAGACATTTGTTTAATTCTTAGTTTTGGTTGCCCGCATTCAACAAGCTGTTTGTTGGAGTTATCCTGTTTCCTTCTGTTACTTCATCCATAAGCTTCCGTTACACAATGCACCTCTAGAGGTTCAACATTTGTGTGAATTTCACATGCCCCCATTGGTGCTCACCACATGGCTAAGATACATGCTTCTCAAAGTATATTTGTCTGATCCCCATGATGTGCCAGCAAGCCACTTCAATAACTGTAATCATTTAACTGTTTTATTCTTCCCATTCTGAATGAACTACTGCAGAGTAATTTGTCTATCCAGATGGCACCAAGATTGGGGAGAAGTTTATCTCTCAGCAATTAGTATTCTTCTAATCTCAAATTTGTATTTTGCTGGGGGATTGTGTGGCTCAAAGTGAAAATGGCACACACTGCCTTTTCACAAATGATCTTCAGATTACATGTTTAGCAGCAGTCATGTAGTTTCCTTTGACCTCTGTTTAAAACTTGTGCTCTACTCACAAGATCTTCTTGGTTCTGTCATATTGTTAGGTCACCAGCAAAGAGAACTGTTTGGTTTTGATCTGGTTAGTCAGGGATGTAGATCTGGATAAGAGTACAACTTAAGGATGAGCTATGTGGTAATCCTTCCTCTAAGTTCACTCATAATAGAAGTACTTTATCCAGCTGTACAGATAATTGTGAATTTCAATGTCATTTATCTTGATCAGGATACCGTTTCTCCAGACCTGATCATAAGCCTGTTGAAATTCATTCAGAGTAGATGGCCACAATAATAGTTTTGTTCTGAAAGTCATTTTTGTATAGTATGCTCAGCTGCGCACTTATAAAAAAGTGGCTGTACAAATAATTGTTTGCAATTTCTGTTCAAATATGTTCAAGTGTAGGTCTATTTTATTACAGCATGTGTGAGGCTGTGTTTGTGTATATAGGATATAGGGATGTTCCATGAATATAAACACACTTACTGCATCAAGAAAACAAAGATATTCTCCTGAACACTGACTTACAGCTTTGTTCCTTGCAAATCCCACTGAAAAAATACATATCATTAATGACATTAACAACTACAGTTTTATTATACTTTATAGAGACTGTTCAAGTTTATGAAATATGATTTACTATTCTATAGCAATGATCACCCTTTTGAAAAAGTATAGTCTAATTTAGAGATTTATCAGTGTGTGTGAGGAGCATGATAGCTAAGTAGTGTGTTGGCTGTGTCTGTAATTATATAAATGACTAAGTAGTATGTTCGCTGTGTCTGTAATTATATAAATGACTAAGCAGTATGTTCGCTGTGTCTGTAATTATATAAATGACTAAGTAGTGTGTTCGCTGTGTCTGTAATTATATAAATGACTAAGTAGTATGTTTGCTGTGTCTGTAATTATATAAATGACTAAGTAGTATGTTCGCTGTGTCTGTAATTATATAAATGACTAAGTAGTGAAAAAAATTATGTAGAAGTAGTATGGCCAATGTATAAATGTGCTAGAAGACCACTGGATGTAATAGAAGTGTGGTTATTGCATGTCAGTAGTAGTCAATTATGTTTTCATATGTTCGGAATAGAGGCAGACTAAAACACACTGTCCTATAATAAGAAAAATAGTTGGTACCAGGATAAAGAGAACACAATTCACAAAAATGTCATTATTCATATAAAAAGCACATTTCTGAAAGAATATTATTTACAAAATCTAAAAAACATAATCAGGGGATAAACAGTAGGTGTGGGGGTAAGTTGAAAGCAGAGAAATGTTGTAATATTGTATATACTGTTTAAACGTCAAGACCACCTTACATAATGCACAAACTCCCAAAATTCATACCATATAGCTCTTTGTCTGATATATTCTAAGAAAATGTATAGCTATTTTGAACCCTGACTTAATTTTTTTTCTATGTGTTTCTTGTATTTTATTAGAACATGCCAAAATTCTCAAAATAGAATGGCAGCACAGACCAAATGCACTCAGCAGTTGACAGGTTAATATATAGTGAAATATAATATCAAAATTAACTAATATACTATAACAGACTGGTGCTAGAAATAAAAATACAAAAAGAAAACACTATTGAGATATGAGAATTTAAACCAAATAACAAAGCTAAGGAAAAAAGATTACAATTTAATAAAACTAACAAAACATTGATTCCTTCTGGAAAAACTTCGTAGGATGGATAGATAGTACATAAGAATTTTAGTTATTTTTTGTAGAAAACCTGCAGTTGTGAATATTGGTGGATCAAATGTGACTTAGGATTTGTGATTTACGTTACCTTTGCATTTTTATTTAGTGACCAACGTTCACAAGCATTGTGTCATAATTATAAATCAAGGTTAAGTGGATACAGGATCATTTTGGCCATATAAAATTATGAATAACAACATTTGAATATCCTATGACAGGAAGTTAAAAATTAAAAGATTTTAAAACATTATACCCATCATTTACATAAACAAACCTCCGCAAGGTTGTCCTGTGTGACCTGAAATGACAACTGTTATATGCCTGTCATCACACTGAACAGATGCCTGCCAGTTTTCTATTACTTGTCTACTGTTATCCTGGAAATCAAAGAAGACAAAAAAACACAAATAAGTAAGTACAAATAATCTGGCAATAATTGACAACAATTTTCTTGCACTGTTTTGTTTCACAACAAAGTATGACGGTAAACTACATGTTCTACTTTTATCATTTGTTTAATAATTAATGCAAAATATGAGACATTATTGGAGGTGACCTCAACTTTTCTCAGGTGCGGTCACCAGTTTCTTTCCTACCTGTCTTTTTACCTGAACTCTAAATCAGACACACATTTATAGTTGGATAGGCTGAATGATGCGTTACTGTCCTAAAAGAGGTGAAAAGAATAGTAACACCGTAACCTGCCAGGTATGTTGTGTTGTAAGTGGTGACTAAGGAAGGTTGGGCATGACGCTGACTACTCCATCCTGTAGAAACTTTAGACCTATAAACAACTTCAACAGGTATAGACAGGACAACATTAGATAGTTTGGTATGTATTTGTTGAGAATATATGCACGCCAGGGAGCTGAAAAGGCTTTGATTGATTGATCGAGACTGAAGAATGACAAAATATAAAGGAATGTATTAAACTGTACAATTACGAACCACACTCTAGTAGATTTTTCTGGATATGAACGCTAATTTGCGCTCGCAAGACTGCTAAAATCATACAATTATAATATACATTCTTGACATCAACTAATTTAGAATGAGAGGGGTGATGGCTTTCATATAGCTCCAGATGGGTGCTGCTCTGAGAATGCAACTCTGCAAAGTTTGATAGTCAGACTGAGATACGTAAAGTTCCTTATAATAAAATGTGCAGGTGTGCAGTACGGTAGGTTGCCATTACCTTAATTGCGAAATGCACTTTACACCCCTAGGCATGTTGTCTCACCTATAATATGGTATACACAAATAAGACTCATTATCATGTAGCATGTCCTTTGTAGAACATCGCTCTCATCACAGTGACCTGTAAGGCTCTCGATATTTAGCCAGCTCTTCCACCTCCACCACTGTCATCTTCAGAACATCTATAATGTCATGTGTCCATCCTTTCCTTGATCTGTCTCATTTTTTATGTAGCATAACTCCGAGCTTAGTTTTTGCAGTCTATTGTGGTGTTGATGTGAGTAAAGTGTTTTAGTTTCCTAGACGTAAAGCTATTTACTAGACAATTTGTATATATACCCAGTTCTTTTAGGACATTGTGTTTTTCTCTTTCGTAGTCTATAGTATTCTGAGAACTTATCTGTAGCATTTCAGCTCGACAGATTCAATTTTCTTCTTTAGTATTTGTGTGATTGTCTATGTTTTGAATTCACACTTTGGCATAGAAAGGATGCATGTCCTAAGAATATTATTTTTGTTTTGTTTGTGTTCTGCATGCTTCTCATTTTATTTAACATCTGCATGGTCATTCTTCTCCTGATATTTTTGGGTCTCCATTGCTGCTGATAATGGAACCAAGATATTCAAAACTTGTGTGATCTTTTTTTTCTTCATAATTTTCTAGAGTAACTTTAGGTCTGTTTTTTTGTGTGCTGTAGAACTACCTTTTTATATTTGGATAGCATACTTCTTCTTCTTCTTCTGCGTACACAGTCACCATTATTTTTTCGAAAAAAGCGGCGGTCATCCTGAGGCTCTCGCCACTGCCATAGAGCTTGTCTTGCAGTTCCACTGGCAATGGCCACATTTGCTATCTCTAATCCTCGTATGTCGGGCAGTTCTGCAGCAGATGTTCAGTGGTCATTTTACCAGTACCGCACGGGCATTCGTCGGTACACCCTATCTTCAATTTGTTGAATAGGTGGTACCTCAGTCTGTTGTGGCCAGTGCGAAGTCTGAAGACAACGACCTGCTCTCTTCGGTTCAACTGGTAATAGGCATCGTTTTTGGGGATAGCATACTAAATGTATAACATTTCTTTCTGTGAATTAGTGCTTGTATTTAGGACAGAACTGGAGAAAGTGACAGAAAAGTTAGATGATGTTCTGATCGCGTCCTTAGAGCATTGATTGAGTATTTATTCACAGCTTCAATATTACATACTGAGCTTGCATCGTTGTAGATGCTTATTTCCAGAGGTCCTTTGTAGCTCTGTTGATATACTGATGTCAGGCATTCATGTAGCCACGTTGATGCATTATGCACAGGAACAATGACGGACTGAAATATTAGATATGCAGAATATGATTACATTTCATGGCATATACTATTAAATTATTTAATTAATTATATACTCTAACCATATTGACAATTTTTATTTAGGTCAATTATATGAAATGAGCTGCCGAAAACAGATATGTCAGACCGAAAGGTGTAAATATCGCAGTCAAGCTGTAAACTAGCAACACAAAGCAATCTGTTCTCCGAACTACTTCCTGCTACTTGCAAAGCTCTTTTCAGGGCTTGATAGCAGGAGTTTAAGAACGAACAAAGAAGAAGAAGAAAGTGAGAGGTCAATTACATGAAATAAAACAATTAAAGGATATACGG
This sequence comes from Ariolimax columbianus, assembly GCA_036924085.1. Taxonomy (NCBI): domain Eukaryota; kingdom Metazoa; phylum Mollusca; class Gastropoda; order Stylommatophora; family Arionidae; genus Ariolimax; species Ariolimax columbianus. The sequence goes on from JAVGWX010000002.1 coordinate 27,784,410, forward strand.
TTAGGGATGTCAGCTACTAGTAATACCTTTGGTGCACATCTGGTGTAGGAGCTGCCATGTCCTTTTCAGGGTAAATTTGGTCCAAATTTGATGTCCAGCCCTCACCTGTGACTTCTCATAGCTGTCAACAGGTAACACCAGCCATCCTTCGAGCTATGGCTTTGATAGGCAGGCTAAACCAGGTGAAGGTAATTGAAGCAGTCCCCTTAGTGAAATAGGGTATGTCTACCCAAGATCATGTAAAGCCTACCTTAGCAGATTAGACAGAAGAGACAAATAACATGTCAAATGGCCATTAAGAAGGGGCAAGAAGACCTTGAAGAATGCTAAGAGTATGGTGGGATAAGGAAGAAGCTCTGGACATCTGCTGTACCCTTCATTAGCTGTCTCAATAATATCTTGAGGCTAGATCATGGGTGAGCTGCAAAACAGCAGGTAAGAATACACTGAGAGCTGTAGTCACAGACCTGTACAAAGTTAGTTCAGACCATATGATTTCACTGACTTGAGGCAGCATTAGAGCCCAGCGGCCCACTCAGCAACCTAACAGCCTTCTATAACTGCTCACCTTCCGGGGAAGGAGCTAAGAAAAGCGCCCTAAAAACTGCTTGCCTCATCACACCATGACCAGCATACTGTGCTTGGAGGGACTCTCATTCTACTGTTGTTAGAAAAGAATACAGTTAAAAAAGGTAATGCATATCATGCTTGTCATGTGGAATATGCACACAATTTATGGACACTATCAATGCTGACAGACCAGTACTGAGGACCATCATAGTTGCAAGGGAACTGGCTAGTTATAACATCAGCATAGACGTTCTGAGCAAGGTGATTAGTGGAGGAGGGACAACTCTCCAAAGATAGTGCTGGATACACTTCCTTCTGGAATGGCCACATCAGTCAAGGACAACAAGAAGCTGAGGTTGAATCTACCATCAAGTTCACTTTAGTGCAACAATTAGAAAGCCTGCATTAGGGAGTCATGATCACTTCATGATAATGTGTAGTCCTCTAGCTGTAGAGTGACAGGCATAAAAATCGTCATTGCCTATGTGCCAACATTGATAAATCTGGATGCAGTCAAAGACAAGTTTTATGAAGATCTTGAATAACTTTCACTGCAGTCCTAAAATTTGACAAACTGAATCTGCTAACTGATTTTAACGTAAATGTTGGTGCAGATTGTACTGCATGGCACCGTCGGTTGAAATGAAGTAGAAAAATGCAATGGCCTACTCTTATTGACAATGTACCACAAATAAGCAGATCCTTACCAACACCATCTTCTGATATCTAGTTTAAATAAGACCACATGGAAGCATTTAAGGTCCTGTCACTGGCATCTTAACAATAATATCATTGTCAAACATTGGGACAAAATGTTGTAAAAATAACTAAGAGTATGTCTGGTACTGAAGTCAAGTTTTAAAAGTCCAACTAATGAGCCACCACCAGGGAAAATAAACCACGAGAAAATTCCAGCATCAATCAAAACTGGCCAAACCTTAGCATACTATTTATTTTCCATCTTGGAAAAATGCAACAAGCACATACGGCTCTTCAAAATGACACAGTATTCTCATTATGTTACCAAAAATGGCCTTCACTAGTGCTCGAAGAGTAGTCCAGACGAGGTTCAGGTAGAAGCAAGATTCCTGGCTAAGCAGAAAGGCAGGTGAGATCAAAGTGTTCACTGAGTGTCATTATTATTAAAGTTTCTATGAGACACTGTAAACACTGTGTGGTCCACAATCCACTTGTAACTCTCCAGTTCGCAGTGCTGATGGATCACTAATAACACAGAAATCCCAGATCATTGATAAGTGGGCAGAACATTTCTGCAATATACTTATCATTCTTACTTAAACTGACCTGAAGAATCAATTATCCGTACACAGAGAGTTTCCAACATATGCCTCACGAGTGAGACTGTGAAAGGGTATTTGGCATTGGGGACTGACAAGTCACTTTGGATGTTGCTCTGGTACTATGGAGTACTATGGTAACATGATTGAGAAAACATATGATGATGGCTATTCTGTTCCATCCACGCAACACCATGATCACTCTTTAGAACAGCAACCATAGAAAACACAATAAAGATCTGTTTCATTGTTTCTGTAGCTAATGTGACTTTCTTGTACAAATAATATTGCATGCCATTGTCTCATATATATAAATGTTTTAAGTAAGGATGTGTGTGATGTGTCTTTGCTTCACAGTGTGGTATAAGTTCATAAAGACTATCCATCACATTAAGGATTTACCCCAGAGTGTACTAACTAAATGGTGTGTTTAAGTCAAGAAGACTTACTCAATGACTATCATACTTTTACAAACTGAATCAAGTTAAAATTTTGTTGAATTAATTCTCTTCTTCTAATTTCGTTCTCAATTTTCCCCTACCAGGACCTGAAAATGGCTTTGCAAATAGTTAGATGTAGTCCAGAGAACAGAATGCACTGTGTCGTAGTTTACAGCTTGACTGTTATATTTGCACCTTTCGGTCCAAAACATCCGACTTCAGCAAGCATTTTTGAGTACCTGGATAGCCTTCTCTCTTCGATTCCTTCTACTTAGCTAGTTTGTTCTATTGCAGCCTGTTATCAAAGATCACTGCATGGAGGTGTAGAAGGGTCTTCGCAGCTCTGGTTCGCTGGCCCTGATGTTAGCAGTCAGGTCGCTGACCACTGCAGCTCATGTGCTGTGCACATCTTGATCCCGTTGAATTAATTCAACTAAGATCTTTCTCTTTGAATTTGAATAAATATTTATTTCATTGTTGTTATTTTAAATTTTATTCTGTCCTTTTATTCCTTAATAGGTTGCGCAATCAGCTTTGTGGACAACACGTTTTGCAGGGTAAGATATTTTTTTTTTTTTTTTTTTTTTTTTTGCGTTCGCCTTTATTTATCTATTCCCCAAGGCGTGTATGCGTTACACTGTGGTTTTTATTTTGCGCCTGTCGGCCCAGTGCATCCGACTTCAGCATGCATTTTATGTAAGGGTCTGCTTCCTCCTGCATTTTCTAAGGGTTTGCTTCCCCGGGGTAACGGCCGGTGCTGTGATGGGGATCGAACCCAGCACCTTCTGGTTGTGAGCCGTGCCACTTAACCACTAGGCCACGCCGTCCCCGCAGGGTAAGATATGAGGGCACTGAAGATGTGTTTATTATAGGGCCAGGAGGATAACAACAAGCTCAAGAACCACGAATCTACACTTTCCTGTGTGATCCAATGGTGCCTTAATAGGTAGGAAAGAATATACCCAATGCACCTCCATGCATGTTGTATAAGGTGACTAATGAGTATAATTTTGTTACAGAAACATCACTGCAAATGCATGCAAACTGCTATAATACAGGCTTCCTAAAAGAGGCCTGCTGTAGGGATGGCCCTATACTCTGGCTGGAGACACTCACTGGAGTGGAAAAGATAGCTAGGCTTGTATAATTGTTTGTAAATTTACATACGATAGATGAAGGGGAGCCAGTGGATGTTATTTTTCTAGATTTTGCAAAACCCTTTGATAAATTACCTCATCAAAGATTATTTAGAAGGTTAAAATCACATGGAATATGTGAGGAAGTTGCCAAATGGATTGAAAATTGGTTAACGGGAAGAAGGCAGAGGGTGGGTATAAATAAGGAGTGTTCTGATTGGTGTGAAGTAAAGATTGCCACAAGGCTCGGTTTTGGGACCAATTTTGTTCTTGATATATATAAACAACGTGGACATTGATTGCAAAATTTGCTGATGACACAAAACTATACAGTAGTGTCTCATCTAAAGCAGAAGTGGATATATTGAGGTCAGATTTAGATAAAATTCAAGAATGGTCTGTAAGCTGGCAAATGGAGTTTAATGTAGATAAATGTACAGTCATCCACATGGGTAGATCCAATATGGAACATAATTACAGAATGGACGAGAACAATATTAGAGAGATAGATAAGGAAAGGTACCTAGTGGTTATAATAGATCATACAGGTAAGGTGAGTGAGTAAGTTCAGGTAGCAGTGAAAAAGGCAAATGCAATGTTAGGTATAATAAAAAGAAATATTAAACATAGGAGCAAGGAAGTGATAGTCAAACTGTATAAAGCATTAGTTAGACCTAGATTGGAATACTGTGTACAGGTGTGGAGTTCTTATTTTATCATAGAGGGGATATAAACATGCTGGAAAGGATACAAGAAAGAGCGACAAAGCTGAAAGTGGGACTCCAGTTATGAGGAAAGACTCAGAAAAACCGGCTTACACTGTCTAGAAAAGAGAAGAATTCGAGGTCATAATACAGTTTTATAAGATGATCAGAGGAAAGGATAAATTAGACTATTACAAGTTTTTTTCTTCAAAATACAACCACCTACAAGAACAAGAGGGCATAGCTACAAATTAACTAAAGAAAGGTCCAGATTAGATATTAGGAAATATTTTTTAATCACAGAGTGGTGAATGCATTGCCACAGGAGGTAGTGGAGGCAGGGACAATAAATGCATTTAAGAATAAAGTGGATGCACATAACTTTCAGAGCAAGGTAATGTAAATGAAACTGGTTGTATACACTACTATTATACTAATGCAGACTCTGCAGAGTCTTCTACTTCTAAACCAGTATAAAGACTTTAAGTTAAGTAACAAATAAATTACGATACCAACCAAGACAATAACTGAAACATATCATCTACTGATCTGGGCTACCAGACTAGCATAAAAACGAAGCATCTTGAAATATTTTAAGGACAGTACTAGATCAGATCTTGTACGGTCGACTGTAATTACTAATAAATCGTCCACTGATTCGTTCTCTTGTTTGAATTGACTCATTGACCCTATTCCTGGCCACGACAAACCCAGTAATTGTAGTGTATTGTTGTATTTCCAACTTTTAATTACAGTCATATCTGCCTTGTAACTAGGGATCAACAATTAGCACGTTTCGTGGACCTTACCACAACTGGTTGTGACATTTTCTACTTCAAACATCGTAAGCAGCAATCTATATTGCACATGTATACACAAACTTGTCCATATTATTTTTTTTTATATTGTATTTTTTAATCTGGGTTGCCAGATGGCAGTTGTGAATAAAGCCAAAATCTCACAAACCGTGCCAAGAAAAAGTTACATGTCCAGATTAGACATTATGAATTTTTTTTTTATGAGAGTGAGGAATGAGTTAACAAATATATTGGATGCACTTAGTTACTTTTAGATCGAATTGAGTGGAAGAAACTGGTGGTATATAGACTCTGCATAGCCTTCTAAAAGGGGATAAAGAAGCTAAGTTAAGATAGGGAATTGTTAAGATGGGCAGAAATTGAGAAATCTAGATGTTGCCCAAATTCTACAGTTGTGTAATTCTGAGGCAGTGAGTTGTAAACATTCCATGTTTGTTAGCGACAACAATAACAAAGACAAGTATATTACTGCACACGATATATATATATATAAGGTCAGGTCAGGTCAGGTCATCCCGTAACCAGTGAGGTGGTTGGGGCACACATGAAGACATCCTCACAACTCCACGCCACCCTCTCTGTAAGCGGCCGCTGCCTGTGCCTCTTCTGGTCGGAGATTGGTCCATTCTTTTATGTTGTCCTCCCACCTCTTGTTGGGCCGGACTCTTCGTTATCTGCCTTGCACCTTTCCGTATTTGCAAGACCCTTTGATCTCGATATGTGACCGTACCAAACGAGTTTCCTTCTTCTGACAGTTGCCAAGAGGTTTTCAAAGGGTCCTATTGCTGTTGTAATTCTATCTCGTATTTCCTCATTTGTAACTCGATCTTTGTACGTGACGTTTAAAAGTCTTCGGAAACATCTCATCTCCAATACCTGTTTCCTTTGCTGAAGGTCAGCTGTAACTGTCCATGTCTCACAAGCATACAGGAATATCGACAGGACCAGTCTTCGCATTAATCTGATTGTAGTGCATAGTGCTAACCGTTTATCTTGCCAGATTTTGTTAAGCCGTGCAAGCGCCGCTATTGTCTGTGCTATTCTGGCCAACACCTCACATTTTGATCCTTCATCGCTGAATATATATATATATATATATATATATATATATATATATATATATATATATATATATATATATATATATATATATAGCGAGCAACAGAATATAAAGTAGTCATAATCAGCCCGGATTCGAACCACAGATCTTGCTCCAAGAGAACTGAATTAAGATGTTCTTCAGCTTCTTCTTTGCTTCTTCGTGTTTGTTCTGAAAATGACGTCTGTGGCGCTGTATCGTAGTTTACATTCAAACTGCAATATGTGCCCATTTCGGTCCGACACATCTAATTTCGGAAGGGCAATCTCGAGATGAGGTTTGCCTTCATTCTTCGATCCTTAATCTTTTGAATCTGGTGATGCAAGCTGTCGACTACTGTCAGCTCATTCCCTGCTGTGAATTCAACCCCAAATAGAGGTATTCGACCAGCTTTTGAAGCGGTGGTTAAAGTAGCAATTTGTTTTATACGATGAGGTTGGTAGCGACACAAAACTCTCATGTTTCAATCAATATATCTAAAGAAGCCTTTCAGCTCCACGCTTAGCACAGATCTTCAAGAAATACATTCCGAGTCACCTTTTCTAGTCTATCCATTTTTTCATGTTTGTCTCAAGCTCTCTTCCCCAAAAGTGTTTTGGTCTGCCTCTACGTTTCTTACCTTGGGGTTCCAGAACAGAGACTGTCATGTAATGCTATCAGCTGATTGTATTAATGTCTATCCTAGTTGTCAGTGCCTTCTCATCACGCCATGTTCCACTAAAATATGCCTGGCTCATTTCAATAGTTTCTGCACAGGCATACAATTTTGAAAGTGTGTACCTTAATCTCTGTTGTTTTTGTTGTTCTCCGCCTTTCAGGGCCATACAGATTAAAATACGTTATATTGGAGTTGAAGATGTATATGTTTGTGTTGAACTTAATTTCGTTATATTTCCATAAATTACCAAATGCAATGAAAGTGAATCTTGCATTTGTATTATTATCTAGATTTCGTTAAATAAACCTCCTACTTTTTATATGTTGCTACCAAGATATGTGAATGATTCCACATCTGCGGAGAGTGTCTTCCAACACAATCTGATTGTGGTTAGTTCTATTTATTCCAATAAATTGTGTTTTTCTCTGTGAATTCTCAGTCCCAGTTTCCTTTATCTCTCACCAAGTTTGTTTAAAGTATTATTTGTACATCTGATTGCGGATATCGGACAGAAGAACCAAGATATCAGCAAAATCAATATCATTGGGTAAATTTATTTTGTTTTTAAACGATGTTAGTGAGCTCTGCCTGAGAAACTTCCGGAATAATTATCTGTCCTAACTTAGCTGTCAAATGTTCGTCCATAGTCCACGAAACCGATATAAAGTGACGAGCTCCATTCCACACTTGTTTTCAGTTATTGTTTTCAAATACCTATATGGTCTGTACAGGACTGATTTTGTCAAAAGATGAAAGAAGATAAGAGAGAGAGAGAGGGGGGGGGGGGTAGAGAGATAGCGAGAGAGAGAGAGTGCAAAAAAGGTGAGTGTACAATGGGACCTACACAAATATGAGATAGGCTGATACCGTGAGGATGAACAGCAGTGCACAAAGGAGATCAATCTAATTTCCTGCCCGAATCGCATCAGAGAAGCATGATACGATTTCCATTATTCTAAAGTCAACCTTCCCGTCGTGCAAAGGACCATTGTAATACATAGCGACAGTGGAACCTAAATTATTTGAGATATTAGAGAAATAGAAAGTGGTTTATTTAACTGACTGGATACTCACATATGTGCAAAATCCCTTCCCTCGCTGACAGAGCACAAACTCCGCAGCTTCCGCGGCGGCTCTGAATTTCCGCCTTACTTTGTCTGGTACCCATTTACAGCAAGATGGGTCGACTGGGAACATCGGTAATATCATAGTACAAAGACCACGACATGATAGGTCTGTCAAACTGAGCGCCACGTGATTTGGACATGTAACGATGGGTTTGTAAACCAGGCTCACAACCCCACAGGATGCCCATCATTGGGGTGTTCCCGATAACGAACGGAGTTCCAATCCAGTCTCAGTCTCACTGATGTATGCTATTCCACACCGGTGAAAATGGTTGAATACATTTCTTCTTCTTCTTTGCGTTCAGGGGATCTTTTGGTCATGCTATATCTGCAGGCCAGTCGCCATGATGAATTATGTAATCTTCACCAGGTTGGAGCGGCTGTCTCACAGCTTTTGTCTCAGCTCCAACTCAGTGGGAGATTGAGAATGAACGAAGCCATTTCGTGTTTCCTGGAGCTTTCTTGTTTTTCAGTTTCTGTATAGCAGTGTTTATCTCTATCATTTTTAGTGATGCCTTTATGCAGGGATCAGCATTATGTGTTTTTATGTTATCTATTGTCTCCTTTGTAACTTCTAGTTTGCGTTCTCGTGTCAATGTTGTAGTACTCTCCTCTCTGAAAAAATTCGGCCAAGATGTTTGATGACATTTTCTCCTTATGTTTCTTGTTTTCCTAAATGACTGGCTTCCCATGGCGCCATCTTGTTTCTTAGTTTAAGGCTTTTGTCAGGTTCCAGAGTTTACTTGTATCTCTATCCACGTTGATGCTTTCTTTTCATGCCAGCTTTTTTGGATATCATTCTTCTTTTGCTCTATGAATGTGTTTTTCATTTTGTTGTGTTTCCCTATGTTTTCTGATGAAGTATTTTTGTCCATGGTATCTCTTGCCTCACTTAGTTCTTGGTGGGTTTTCGCTAAATGTATCGCTGCAGTAGGAGTTTTAGTTTTTCCGTTTTACACGTGGTATTGATTTCTTTGCTGTCTGAATGATAGCTCCCGTCATGATAGTAACGTTGTTTACATTTTTGGCATGTGCTATTTTCTGAGTTTATATTTTCTCTAAAGATATCCTCGTTTGCTCTTTTAAAGTTTCTAAAGTAATATATACGCTTATCGTCTGGCATATTTATTAAAATGAGTTATTTTCTATCATCTAATCTTCTATCTCCTCACCTCTATGGTGCATTGTTTCATATCACCAGCTCGGGAAGTGACTTCAAATTTCCCACTATGAGATGTCTCCACTCTTCGATTTTGACTATTTCGGGAACTGTGGCTGGTGGGCTATAGCAGTTTGTTTTCATTGAGTCTACACTGGGTAGATTGATCTTAACTGTGATTTACTCGAGTTCACCTGGTCTAGATGTATTTTTTTTCTACCAGTTTCATTATTCCTCTTCTGGCTCTGTTTCCCCCCTATGTAGACTGAAGGATTAATATCCTCCGATGAAACATCTTTGAGTTTCTGTTAGGTGTTTTTTTCCTGGATACAAATAATGTCTATGTTGTCTTCCTTATATAATTCTTGCAGTTCATGTTTCTTATTTCTCACGCCCTCTGCATTCCATTGTACCACTTTTAGATTCCTTGTTTGTTGTCAGTTGTACTATGGCGATCCCTGCCCAGTAGGTTAGCAGAGACATTGGTTGGTTGGGTGGGTCCCCTCGAGGCTGGGGCTCGGCGGAGAATACGATACAACATGCAGAGGAGCTGCGCAGGTGATCAGTTAATACATGTGTTACACAGCCGTAGGTCACCAGTGAATAGCAGTTAGGGTGCCAGTTTAGGAGATAGTAAGAACCCGCTGGAGGAAGCAGGTGAGAGTGGCTTCAGGGTATAGCCGCTTGCGGAAGAAGTCAAGCATATCATAGACCTTTTGTAGACAGTCCTCGCCTCCCTAACAAAGGTGCCAGAGGCGTAAAAACGTGATACAGAGTTCCGACAATATGTGGGTTGAGAGGGAATATAAAGGGGGATAAGTTGGTTTATACTGTTAGTCGCCGACATCATCAGACGGTTTTGTCTTGACGATGTACCTCGCGCTGTATTTGGATTATAGTGAGGTGAAAACTGCTGGCCTTCAACCTCACTCTCTGGTCCCGAACTACCTTGGACCAGTGGCAAGATACAAGTTTAGGAGACGGGGTAAATCCGGATGCAGGCACTCTAGCCCCACTTCCTTTGAGACGAGGGGTCGCTTGAACAATGGGGGACTCGATCAGCCCCCGTTTCCGTTCATAGCTTTGAGAGGCGAGTGGCTTACCTCTCGACCACAGGGTTTATAATAGACTGGCGGAGAGGCCGGAAAGACAGCAATGTCGAGAAAGTTTACCAATGTAAGAGAAATATGATTTGAACCGAAACGCAGAATGGAAGTTGTTGATAGGCAATGATGCGGAAATGTCAGCCGTAGGCTATGTCAGTTATACCGAAATATCCATGAACGTATCATCATACAGTTACCACCTATTTGTTAATCTTGAATCGACAAGAATCATACTGTTCATTTTGGCTTCCTAGAAACCAACAATACAGTTTTTTGTAAGGGTCCGCTTCCTCCTGCATTTTCTAAGGGTTTGCTTACCCAGGGTAACGGCCGGTGATGTGATGGGGATCAAACCCAGTACCTTCAGTTTGTGAGCCGTGTCACTTAATTACTAGCCCACGCCGTTCCCAACCCATCTGTTAATCTTGAATCTCACAACCATACAGTGACCCATCTGTTAATCTTGAATCTCAGAACCATACAGTGACCCATCTGTTAATCTTGAATCTCAGAACCATACAGTGACCCATCTGTTTATCTTGAATCTTAGAACCATACAGTGACCCATCTGTTTATCTTGAATCTTAGAACCATACAGTGACCGATCTGTTTATCTTGAATCTTAGAACCATTCAGTGACCCATCTGTTTATCTTGAATCTTAGAACCATACAGTGACCCATCTGTTTATCTTGAATCTTAGAACCATACAGTGACCCATCTGTTTATCTTGAATATCAGAACCATACAATGACCCATACGTTTATCTCGACTCCCAGTAACCACACAATGACACGTGTTGCGATTGCAAAACAGCATTTTAATCTTATTTGTATTTCGGCCATGATACAAGTACGGTACTGTTGTACTGTTTTAGCGAGAACCACGTGTTATACCAGCACATTTTAAAAGTAACAGCAGGTATACTCAAATGATCATGCACATAAGATTGATTCAGCTACAGTAAAACTTTCAAACTTTAGCACATATCTCAGTTTATGTGTACACATACATACCATATGACTATGTTGGGTGATTCTATTTGCCTGATATTATTGTATAACATATGAATGTGCATTTGTTCAGCTGGTATATACGTGGGCGCTCCGAAAAGTAACGTCTCCTATATTATGATGATGTCCCACAACATTTGAAACAGATTTTTGCAGTATGACAAGTTTGAACATTTCTGCAAAATGTTTTTCGCGTGACAGGTGGCAGTGAAGGAGCTGTCTGATAAAATGGCGTCTGTCATGGAAGTCTGCTATAAACATAGGTGCGTTATTGAATTTGTCCATGCAGAAAAATGTTGCACCAATTGACATTCATCTACGCTTGCTGAACGTTTACGGAGACCAAATAGTCAATGTTAGAACAGTGAGGCGGTAGGTTGTGCGCTTCAGCAGTGGTGAAAGCGACATGAAGGACCAGCCACGTTCTGTGCGGGCATGTACAACTGTCCCCCACCATGCAATGCAGAACGTCTCGATCAGCTCATCCGCGCAAATCAGAGGATTACAACCACGGAACTGAATATCGGCTTCAACGCATTGGAAACGACGATGGCAACGTTAAAATATGACTGTTTGCGTCAGGTGGGTCTCACGAATGCTCACACAGGAACAGAAAGAACATTGTATGCAAGTTTGTCATGACCTCTTCAACGTGGATGAATTTGACAATTTCCTGTAGATCATCATCACTGGTGATGAGACGTGGTGCCACAACTACGATCCTGCGTCAAAACGAGCCCATGATGCTGAAGGCCAGAGAAGATGACAACTTTTTTACAACACGCTGTCAGGCCCCATACCAGTTTGAAGACCACTGAACACACTGTCAGTCTTGGCTGGTCTGTCCTACCGCACAGTCTGGATTTGGCACCTTCTGACTTCCATCTGTTTGGGCCAATGAAAGATGGACTACATTTTTCGACCAACGACAGTCATAGCAGCTGTGAAACAGGGGGTCACCTCCGCTGGTGCAGATTTGTATGCATATTCTTGTTCATAGTTGGAGAAAATGTATAGTCAAGGGTGGTAACTATTGTGAAAAATCTTTTTTAAAGGCAAGACATTTGCTCTATCAAATGGTGTTATTGTGCTCTTTCTATCCATGATGGTTTTCATAGAATAAAATAGGAATCATTACTTTCAGAGTGCCTCTCTAAGATGAGATTATTATTTTAAACTAATAGCTATTTTATGAACAATATCTGCATCTTAGTACCAATGTTTCGTGAATCTGTCTTGGTTAGCTCATATTTACAATAAATACAAAGAACGAAAAGCCATTCCAGTGTAGACAAAAAGACTTATGAACAACAACCCCCACATTATTGACAGGAACCGCAGTTCTTTTTCTGTAAAGTCCCGCTATTATGCACTGAAAATGTAGTTCGCTGTGGTAGTTTACAGCTTGGCTGCAATATTTGCATCTTTCGGTCCGACATATCTTGCTTTAGCATTGCATTTTTGGGTACCGTGTTAGTCTTCCCCCCTCGATATTTTCTTAGCAAATCTGCCCTGTTGCAGTCTATTATCCAGGATCAGCGCACGGAGGTGCAGAAGGGTCTTGGTAGAATTGGGTCACTGACCGCTACAGCTGATCATATTGATCCTGAACATAGTACGACCTCGCAACCGTACCGTTTTGAAGGTATTCTACATGAAAACAGTTAGGTCTCAAATATACCTTCAAGTTAAACACTTTACTGTGACAATTAATATTACTTATCAATGACCTATATCTCCAGTCACCAACCTCATCATCTCTTAGCTTATCCTCAGTAATGGTACTAGAATCAGACTCACATTCTTTACTTTACTGTGGATGCCTGGTATCTACTGTATGGTGGAACTGATGTCACTGAATACAAACACATTTATAGATTTAAGAATATTTGTTAGGATTTTCTTGGATACAGCTTTCAAGGGCCAGGAGGATAGGGAACGTGTTAAGATAACTGTTTGTTGGTTGTATTGTCATGTTCTTGTATTTTGAAATGGCAGACATGGGTTTCTGATATTGCTTGGATCTCTGCATCGAAGTTTGAGCAGAATGATCTACAAGGTGCAGATAGATGGTTCATTGTTTTGTCCGACAAAATTTCAGTCCCTGTGTTTTGACTGGGTGGTTTGAAGAGTTTTACTATGTCATGTTGGGGTTAGTTGACTTGTTCATGGGCGAGGTGTTTATAACATGCTGTACGAATGTTGAATTAGGTGGACAATTGGGCATTTTCTAATCTCTCTCTCAGTAGATGGAGTCAGGCATTTAGTTCAACTATGATCCTTTGAGAATTGTGTTTTTTATGTCAATTTGACGACCAGGTTTCTGATGGAATGGTTTTGAGGGAGGTGTCTGTACCTTTAGACCGTTTCAATTGTTGTCAAGCTTCTCTTTTTCATTCGTTCTCAATCTCCCACTACTAAGCCCAAAACAGGGCTTTGCAAATAGTAGGATGTAGTCCAGAGAACGGAATGCGTTGTGTCACTAGTTTACAGCTTGATTGCGATATTTGCACCTTTCAGTCCGACACATCCGTCTTCGGCATTTCTCTTCTTATACACAATGATTCTATGGTATCAACACCAGTGTCAAGTCGGTGTATAGAGGGGTATATTGCGAACCAATACAACAATGACTCCAGTCCTTCGTTAACAGATGCCTATGCATGATAATGGGCATAAAGTGGACCCAAGAACAGCCATTGGAACTGGAACAACAATTTAAGCACAAAAAAACGGGGCTGAGTAGCACATACGACGAGAAACAAACCAATCAACATAGTCAGACAGGTTGTCACATGGAATACCCCGAACCGAATAGCTTGGCTTTGCATCCTGGTAACACGGGTACGGGAACTCTTTAGATGCTGTGACATGCATGGGAAAATTGTGGTCTAATCAAGAGCTGTCATATCAGTTCCCCAATGTGTGCTTGCAAGTGGCATGAGCAAATTTAACCTCTTGGATGCTTTGTGTGTAATATTGTTCATGTACTCAAACTGTGTTGGATGTTCTCAGCGGACAATGGGCATGGTTGTGTATGCCACTAGTATTGATCTTCAACTTCCAGAAATTGCAATAGACTGATATTGTGAGGGGTGTACTTCTCAAATTTTCTGTAACCAGGTTGTAGGTATGATACACATGTCTTTATGACAAGATCATCAGCTAACATGGCTGAGTAAATGAATGGATCTAACAGATCATTTATTAATATTTTAAATAATGTACAGTATACATTTTGAAGGTAATCTTTCTTTATACACCTGAGTTAGGATAGTTCTTAACTCACTTATGTTTTCTCATGTTCGCATCAGACATGTTTTCCAAATTTTGTCTAATGCTAGCTCCAAGAAATATGAAGTGTCTTGGTCTGCTAACTTGTTCCGCAAGCTACCTCTAATCACACAGTTCATGTTTAAAAGTGCTATTTGTCTGTTAGGTCAGATCATTTATTCGACGGAAGCAATGTTTGTTACAGATATTACAATGTTCACCATGCAGCAGTACTTAGAATGACTTCTGATTGTGATTTTAATAACTATTTCCAGTTGGGTCTTCAGAAACCTGAACTTTACGCCAATTTTCACACCATTATGTAACCAGCAGTACTTAGAATGACTTCTGATTGTGGTTTTAATAACTATTTCAAGTTGGGTCTTCAGAAACCTGAACTTTACGCCAATTTTCACACCATTATGTAACCAGCAGTACTTAGAATGACTTCTGATTGTGATTTTAATAACTATTTCAAGTTGGGTCTTCAGAAACCAGAACTTTACGCCAATTTTCACACCATTATATAACCAGCAGTACAACTAACAACAGAAGCTAAAACTCACAAAGAATAATTTATTATTAAGCAATGAAGCTACACATCAAAAGCAGCAGATAAAAAGAGACGTGAATTTCACCTTTGGTAACAACAGCATAATAAGTGCAACATGGGATGGAGAATATGGGGTACAGATAGAAGAGTCAATATGAGCTATTTAAACATGACACTAATTTGAATGCCATAAGCTTCACCACCATGTGCCACAGCTTAATGACAATATCTTTCAAACTGTATTTCAGTTGTTTGTTTTCTCTACCACACCCAATTTGCATGCATTCTTTTTTGTCCTGGATTAAAATACAAATATTCACACACAACTAGATTCTAATGACCCTCTTTCCAAGAATGTCATACTGGAGATTTAGTTAGCTTTCTGTTCTAAAAACTTGTTCACATTATTTCTTTTGTACTGCAATGTCAGTGCTAAAAATGTAACCCTTTAGAACCTAACACAACCAAAGGCACATGACGTGTAATGAGTGTAGAATCTGTATAGTTCCACCAGTATGAATAAACCATAACTGTTATGTTTAGCAGCTGGTTTCAGCAGGGCAGATGTGCTAATATGTATTCAAAATAACAGAATTGGTGAAGAAAGTTAAACCGAATCAGGCATATCAGAGGCTTTTGTGAATGAAAACAAAGACAATACACCCTTGGAAAAAACTGCCGCAATATGAGTCAGATTACTGCTAGGACAAACAATGGTCACTATTAGAGACCAGACATCAAATGACAAACAGCTCCCATTTGATTGTTCTATGGGCTTTATGAAGGAACGCTTATCATGTTCTATCTATTTGTGCATTGGTACTTTTACATCTGACATTTCAGGTATAGAAAAGTAATTATATCTGTAATATTAGTATTCAATTATTCAAATTTGATAAAACTCCACACTGAAATCTACATACATTGCAGTAGTTGTTTCAGACCCATAATAATTTTGGAAACTACTTACATTTTTCTGATGTTTTAGCCATGTTGCTATTCAATGCAATTTTTCATTTGAACCCTTTGAACCTGTGACACAGATGAACCAGTGTGTGTAAAATTTCCCAAGCCACCCTTAAATCGGTTTGACTAATAGAATAATGAAATTAGAGCACATAGCTTTGTCATAGCAAATAGCTTTCACCAGATGTCTACTTAGTGCATATTTTCTCAGGAGCCCAGGGAAATGGTATTTTATGTACCGGGCGGACAGGGTTCAATCACATTCATAAATTAGGGTATAAATGGTTAATATTGTTTAATTTCTGGAAAAGTTTAATATGTGAGCATTTATTATTTCCATGACATATCTTCCATCTCATTTCTAGCAGTATCATATATGTCCCCTTGGACAATTAAGCTAAAAAATACGCTAACAAAATGTAACAGGCAACATTAAAAATGATCACTGTCATGAATGTTAACATAATTCCATATTTCTCAAACTGACAATTAAAATAGAATGCTGTTCATGTTTCAGACCTATTTATCATTAATTGTTTAGGTATTTAGTTTCTATTTGATGATCTGCACAAAAGCAGATGGCAGATAACCTGTGCTACAAGAAACAATCGATTTAATTGTTCTACCCCAACTCTTCACTCAGTCCGATACCTGGTCTCAACACATTCCACCTGTGGCAGTAGTCTGCTGAGACTAACCTTCACCTGAATGCTGCTTACTTCAACTACCACAAATAATATATAAGACTATAAAGTCTGCCATCAAATTGCTCAAATATAGGAAGACTTTCATCATTAGGCAACAAATCATTTCACACAAAGGAATATCTTTTTAATTCTTTCAACATTTACTCCAGAAAATGATGCTGGCAAGATCAATGTGCACACCCTAACTTCCTTACACTAAAGACATCACACAAAACAAGTAGACTTTTATCCCTTGGTATATGTGCTCTCAAATTAAATGACAAACATGACAGTAATGAATACTTTCCAAAGCAAATCTTTTAACAATAACACAGAAAGTCACGCATTAACTCTTTACAGCCCTATTCACTTCGATTCTGATGTTAGCAAAATATCAGTAAAGACTGATTCTGTCAAAATTCATATCTAACACTGTAGTTTCTCTGTGCCGATTTGAGTTTTGAAATAACCATCAATACTTCTGAATATCCGGTGCATGTGCATCTTTCGCTTAATGTACAGTACTCGACAATGCATCAGAATGTGTTGAATGCGAGACATACTTTTCACGCAATGGATTTTGGACTTCATACCTGAGAAATACACTACTATTTTATCAGTAAAATGATCCAGCATCTGGATTCAATACAAGCCAAGACTTTGATTAGGACACAGAATAGAACTGACTGGTAATGCTATTCAACTAATATCGCTAGATAACTGACATTGCATTTTTAAAGAAAAAAAATCCCTGCTTCACATTTATTACATATAATTTCATTATGAATTCTTCATGTCATGGATAATTTAATTACTGGGCTTTAGACCATAATTTAGCTACAATCATTTAATACTAATGAATTCTATAAAAATATTTGACACAGAAGGTTGTAGCACTTTTCCTGGACTGTAAGACACAAATCTACCCACACTAGGTCGAACTCTAAAGAGTTAAAAATTTATATTAGACGCAACATCAGACACTCGTGACATAGCCCATCATTAGACATCACAACACCAATCACACAGTGGTGAATCTAAGCCTTCATTCATGGTTTAACATTGAACACACCATGCACTCAAAATATGTCAGTTTATAAATTTACATCATAGGGATATTCATGTTTTTTTTTTTTTTTGCAAAGTAAAACAGCCGACATGGCAACAAGAATTTAGCACTTACAAGATGTCATCACAAAACTATCTTCATTCACAATACTAGATATAATTGCTGTACTAGACTTGTCTTTTCTCAGTTACATATAATCAAACTGCACACAGATCCATACACAATTTTTGACAATTCAATGCTGTGGACATGAAATACCAACACAGTTATAGTTAATCAGGATGGACTGGATGGAAACCGGAACAACCTACGATGTATAGTTTCTGGCTATTTACAACTCATCTTTTGTTTGATCAGCTCCTCCTTCTTCTTCATCATCCTCGTCGTCTTCTTCTTCTGCAGCTTCGTCCTGAGGAATATAAATCATTACATTTCAGAAACTAACTATAACAAACACTATTGATAGGATAATGCAAAAATAGAAATACACTTGGTGAGTGAACAAAATGACATTTAATGCTTCTGATAGTGGGGATCACAGCAAAATGGAATAGACCCATTCTGAAATGAATAATGAATTTTAAATGACAATTATTAAGGTGGTGGTAAAAGAAGAAAATAAAAAATGTGTACTTTATAGAAAAATTGCTTAACTGTTTTAAGTGGGAATGTAATTGCTATTCTGCAATTGTCAATTCAAATTGTTTCCTTTTCCCCTATGTCTGTCGCATCATATTTCGGAATGGTATTAACTTCCTCTTACATGCACTGCATCTAGCACAAGAAGATCTAGTTACAAGGTCAGATAAAGACCATGTGACTACAACAACATGGGCTTACAATGACCACAGCAATACACTTGGTTCAAGAAAGGCAACTTTAGCTCCCCACAGTGCTTAATGGCACAAGTGCACATTTTTCAAATATGGAACATTCTTGCCATTTTTCTATATCCACAGCCCTTAACACCACATCTTGAATGGTAGCTTATATTCAGCCTATGTAGTGAAGTCATGTTTATTTCCGATTGCATTTCTGCTTTATCATTTGCTGATGCTATCAATTTACCCACAGACAATCTGACAGCCGATATTTAATAAATTTAAAAATCATGTGACTTGAAATGCAGTTCTTTCTTACCTCTGAAACACCAGCACCTTCTTTTCCATCACTGTCCAGGAACTTTATGAATCCTTCAAGTGTTCTTTCTCCATTGTAATCAATGACCTATAAAATTCGACAAAATTTTGCTGCTGTTAAAATGTGCCCTATACATAAAAACGTGCATAAAAGACAATAAAATCAGTGAAAACTAAGATATGTACATATTAGCATTAGCCAATATTTGTTAAACTTCAACAATTATAAGCAGAAGAGTACAAACTAGTCAAATGCACCAAAATCTGACAGTTCAGGTGCATCTTCAAAGCAGAGATCAAGTGCAATGAATCTCCAACATTCTGTCTCTTGCCATGATGGCAAAATCTGCTATCGTTTTCCCTGCCTATCTTTTGATGTTAGCCACTTAGTGTTGTTTACCTCTGGCAGATATGCCCTTCACATTCCTTTCAGTATTGTTTTTCATTAAAGTTTTGTTATGTGAAAACAAAAATAATAAAATGTCTTTATTCTGTCAACATTTTCAGGGTATCAATTTCTTTCTCCAAAAGTTTGTTAATTGTCTATGTTCCTATAGACCTACCTGATCATCCATTATAAATTTTTAAGCAACTTCTTTGGTGAAATAGACTTGGCCTTCTCTATTCTTTTTCTTAATTTCCATTTCACATTTTCTGTAATTAGATTTCCAAGATAAGAGAAACTATTGACATGTTTCAGTACTTGGCCATCTATTTTTAATCTGTTTTTTTGTTGGTCTATGTGTTAATGTCCTACCACCTTCGTTCTCAATCAGGAGTAGCAAGATGTCTTTAGAGCGGAGTGCGTTATGTCGCAGTTCACAGCTTGACTGCGATATTTGCACCTTTCGGTCCGACATCTGGCTTCAAAGGCATTTTTGGGTACCAGGTTAACCTTCCCTCTTCAATTTGTTCTCCTTAGCCAGTCTGCTCTGTTGCAGCATGTTATCCAGAATCACTGTGTGGAGGTGTAGAAAAGTCTTGGCAGTCCTGGTTCACAGACAGCTCATGCACTACTCAGCATTTTGATCAATACATGATGAGTAAGACCTGCCAGATCTCACAGTGGCAGTTTGCTCTGAATAGGGGGTTACCGAGTATTCTTGTATATTTTTCATCCATACCTATGTTTTCCAGACATGTAATTAGTTTCTCACGCCTTTTAATAGTCTTGAAAGTATGCATAAATGTTTTTCTGCACATCTATATTTTTCTGCTAGTGTCCTTATAAAGACTATTGCATCTCGTTCTACTGTACTGTCTAAATTCAAATTGTTCATCCAGAGTCTTGTTGGTCTACTCTATGCCTAATGCTCTTCTGTATAATTTTAATGTATCTGAATGATGTGGACCATTCAAACTGATTGTTCAACAGTCAGTTAACGAGGTTTCTTGGATAATGTTATAAAGAGCCCCATAATCAGGTCTCTCTGTATAGATTCTATATTGTCGAAGTCATTGTATAGATCAGTGATATTACATACACCAAAATCATTTATATTTATTGTATCCATGCATTCTGCTTTCCCCTATATTTCATTTCTTTTTGTGCTTCTGATCTAAAAATGTTGGGCTGTCATTATTAAATTGTGATGTTTTTTTCCCATCTGATCAAATAGTTATATATAACTAAGTATAAAAAAGTATATATATATCTTCAATAAAGTAAGGTCATATTTGAAAGAATTCTTTTGCACTTCAGCGTTTCTACCTGTACGTTTTGTTTTAGATAGCCCAACTATATTCTCTTCTGGGTTTTCTCTTTCGTATTGTTCTATGCTTTCTGACATAGATTTTGTTTATTTGTTTAATTTCTGGCTGCTTTATCTATTTGAGGTTCCTTTGTATACATTATTCCTTTGTTTTTCAGTCTGATGGCTATTTTAATCACTACATGACTGTGAACATAAGCATTTTCAAGATGAAACTGAGAAAGGCAAGCAAAGGTATGTGACTAATGCATTTCGATATAAAAGTGATACCAATTGAATATAGCATCAAAGAACAAAATAAGTTTAAGGCGTTGATGGCAGTTTAAGAAGAGATGTCATTGGACAAGTTGACCACACATGCAAGGGACATTTTAATCTCTGTTGCACAAAGCATGATTCCCAGAGTAACTCACAAGACACAGAGCTACATTAGTAATTGTGGCAAAAATCATGATAGATATGGGATTTCCAGTACAACTAATTTAATCATTATACCAGGAACAACAAGCTTAGTATCTGGTGAATCAATCACATTGGTTTGATGTACAAACGGGAGTAAGGCAGGGATTTATTCTATCCCAAACCTATTTAACATTTATGCGGAGTGCATACTGAGGAACGTTAGGATGAGAATATAAAATGTTCCTATCCCTTTACAGTCGGCGGATACAAGATACCAGAGCTAATATACGCAGACGATAGTGTGATACTATCAAACAGTACAGAACAGAGGGGTTAGAGCAGCTAATTTAGCCGTAAGCAGATGCAGCAAATATTGACCGACAAATGAAAAAAGGAAACAAATTTTAAAATTTGGTGGTGTGGAAACAGGCCATGAACTTCGAAGTATCTGGAGTCCATAATTAACAGTAATGGTGACTGCTCTGAGAAAATTAGAAGCAGATTGGTAATGGCAACGCAGAGGAAACTTTGGCAAAATACCAGCAAATCAACAAAAGTGAAAATTTTGAGAACATGTTTTTGTCCATGGCAGTGTACAGCTGCAAAGCACGAACAGTTAACCAAACCTCAAGGAAGAAAATAGTCTGAGTCAAAATGCTATAGAAAGGCTCTCAGAATACCATGGACAAAAAAAAATTGAACAATATATACATTCGACAAGAGTTGGGCATAGAGGAGAACTGGTTCATAAATACCATCACAAACTAAAAATGTTAATGCTTTGGCCACATCAAAAGTCAACGGTCTTGAGAGAATGATAATGGAAGGCATGATGCCAGTCAAGAGATGCAGAGCCAGACGAAGGCAAGGAATTTTGGGGCTTGACAGCAGGCTAGAGAACTGGTAAGAGATGAAGTTCTTTCAGACAGGGAACAACATTCTGCAAAAAACATGCCACGTGATATGTCTGCATGCACCTGGGTGAATTTTTGCCATTGTGGCTTAACTTTGAAATGTTCATATCATAATAAAATCAATCTTACTGTATCTCCTGGGCTTTCCCCGCACATTTTCTTCTTATTAGAGATTGTTAGAAAAATGTGTTACATTTAACAACTAATTGGTTTTCTTGGCAAAAATATATCAGCCCATGACATTTTTTTTCCATTTTTTTCCCCAGGCCAAATTGCCCTACTATATTCTCGTATTTGCCGTTTCATATTTTGAAGTTCATATCACCCATTACTAACAGCATCAGTATTTGATTGGTCTGTGGGTTGTTGTAAGCACTCATAATACTCTTCTATTTCTCCATTACTGTGTTCTATAGTTGGAACATATAATGGTTTAGTTCTAAATTTCAGCAACATAAATCGATCGTTGCATGTAAAATATTCGTGTGCATATTTTCCCAGATTCTTGTTCAGCAAAATTAGCACGCTTTGTTTATGCGTCTCTCGTCCTTAAAGTATTATTATGTATTGTTCTTTCCTCGCGAGTCTTGCATCTGACACACAATATACTAAGTTGTACAGCATTGGTGTATAAAATTAAATTATCAGAAACACATATTCTGTTAACCCTTTGGACCATAGTCACAGATATTACGGTGTGTGCAAAATTTTCTAGAGTGTTTACTAGAGGTAAAAATATATTTGGTGAAACAAATTGGAAAATATGGCCTTTATATAATAACATTTTTGTTGTTTGTTTTAAAAATTGCATAAACAGAATGGACAATAAAGATGAGAAACAATTTTCCAACATGTAGTTGGACCCAAAGTTGGTGTAGAAAAACGAATATCAGCCAATGGCAATTATTGTATAGAAGGGGTTAATCTTGTAAACTAGTAATTTTCTTAACCCTTTTCAGCTAATAGGTGACAGAAACGGCTACCAAGAACGGCCACCCTTCACAACCAAAACCGACCTCTGAAACATGTGTTTTGTGTTCGTGATTTATCTTACGGAATTCACATATTTTTTAAATGGCTCTACCCTATCTGGTGGTTGCATTCTAGCATGCACAATTGATGTTTAACTGAAAAATTATTTCAGGTAGGTGACCATTTGTTTATGTTATGATCTTTGATAGGCGAAATTTATTGCGAAGAGTTTGGAACAACACTGAATTATTATCTAATCAGTTAAATTGTCATGCACCTGGATTACTCGTGGATGTTCAACACACGCCAAATTCAATGCATTTTTACTAATATTATCATCATTGTATCTGAGTGTCTCTTACTGAATACACCATAAAACTACCTAAACTACTGTTACATTCATTCTGAGTCTACTGGCAAAGATATATACCATGTCATTGTAGTTAAGAAATGAACAAGTTCAAGAGAAGAAGTGAATGATATACATGTTTAACCAACCTCATTCTTGGCATTATAGAATCTGATAGTAGGGAAGCTTTGCACTTTGACTCCCTCAACTTCATTGGCTGTTGAATCCATTTTGGCTATCAAAACTTTGTCATTGTCCTTGTAGTGTTCAGCAAGCTGATCCCATATTGGAGCCAGCTGTTTGCAGTGTCCACACCATGGGGCATCTAAAATAAAGTGGGCAATAGAACAGGATAGGTAAGTCCCATAGCATAAAATTGATAAAAATTTCAAGATATATTTACACTAAACAGATCATAGACAAATTGTTAAACTTTTTTTTAAAACAAACATATTTTACAGATACATAAACAAATAACCAAAAGGAAACAAAATAAAAATAAAAATGAGAAAACCTTAGTAGTTACTGTCAAGGAAGGAACATTATAAACATAAACAGCTATCCATGGAGGTAATAAAAAGATATCTTTGAAGTTGTCTACAGCTAATTTTATAGCATGGTAATAATACCAACAAGGTATTACAACAAACTACTAAGTAATAAATGTTAAACATTTCATATATTATGATAATTTATTGTTGAACATTTGTTAATATCCTCTGATCATGAAATCACTGAGAGGTTTGAGGTGGTAGCAAAATAAATTACAAGTTAGAGATATGCAGATAATTTATTTTTGACAGAAACCTTTGTTTGCACTACAGTGTAAATTATATATGCTATGTAAATTGTTCAAATTGGTGCTCATGTGTATCAAAAACATTTAATGCATAAATAGATTTTTGGTAATATCCAAAAAACATCCAAAGCCTGCAATTAGAGGTGTCATTGAACAATGAAATGCGAGTTTGTTGGGGTTTATAAAAAATAAAAAATGTTATTTTTAACATCCTGGCAGTCTCGAGAGACAATGAACTGCATGTGCATTCATTCTACCACGACAACAGGAATTTTAAAAAATCAATTTTTCAAAAAACTTACAAAACTCAACAAAGACTGATTTGGTATTGTCAAGAACAACGTCCTTGAAGTTCTTGCCAACAAGCACCTTTACTGGTTGAGCATCCCAGTCCTCTGGGATCTCCTGAGATGCATAGGAAACCTGGAAAATTGAAATGACACAATTAGCTTATGAAAAACGTGGCATATGCAATCTGTTTTGCTGACTTTTTTGGTGTTAGCAGTGCTACAATCAATCAAAGCATGTCGCTCCTCACGGTGCATAGGCTATTGACAATATCCCGCCGTCATACATGGTCCTGGGCTGCTCTTTCTACTTCTCTCCAGGTATACTAATATAATCTTGGTTCCTTCTCACAATTTCTTTTACATGTAATTTTTGGGTCTACCTCTCTGTCTCTTCTCTTTGGGATTCCATGTAAGAGCATGTCTGGCTATGTTGGACTGTGCCTTCCACAGAGTATGTCCTATCCAGTCCCATTTTCTTCGCTCCATTTGTTGTTCCAGTGAATGTTGTTGGCTTCTTTCCCATAGGTCTTCATTCGTTACCATGTCCTGCCCCTTTATGCCCATTATCCTTCATAAGCATCTGTTAATGGACTGGAGTCTCTTGTATGGCCTTGGTTGTTCTCCATGTCTCAGACTTGACACAACTTGCTTTTCTAATTCTGATCATTACATCTGTACTTCCTGATGTATTAATTGTGCTGCTCAAATAAGCAAAGGTATCCACTTTTTCCAACGGCTGTCCCTCCAGCATGATCGGTTCTTTATTGATAATGTTGAGTTTAAGGAGCTTGGTTTTCTTCATGTTAATATTCAGTCAAAATTTGGCTAATTGTTATTTCCATCTTAGCAAGTTTCTTTTGTATTGGTTTTGACTATGACAAATGTACCAGATCATCTGCATAGTCCAGGTCATCCAATTGTGTCCACTAAATACTAGTTCTTTTTCCTTTGATTGACATCTTCATTATCCAATCTATAGCCAACAAGAACAGGAAAAGTGAGATCAGAGATTGTCTCACCCCCATTTGCATCCCGAAGCTGTCAGTGAGTGTTCCTTCATGTATCACTCTACTGTGTCTTTGTACATATTCTGGATGAGGGTTGTGTACTTCTCTGGTATCTTATAGTGTCTCAACAGTTGCCATAGAGTACTTTGATTCACACTGTCAAATGCCTTTTCATAATCTACAAAATTTATGTATAGCGCTGATTTCCATTCAATACTTCGTTCTATGATCTTCCCTGACAAATCCTGTCTGTTCCTATCTGAGCTTTCTGTCTACTTCTGTTTTAATATATCAAAGATGATTCTGTTGAATATCTGAATATCTTGCCTGAGTTTAAAACCAATCATACAACCTAATGCAATAGTTTGATTTACATATGAATACTAACTGTAAATTGTACAGGTCATGTGAAAATTGGGAATAGTTCTAAGAACACAGAAAGTCAATCTTGGTGAAATACCACTAATGTGGCCAACGGGTGTAACGTGTTGTTCATCGGGTTTGAATTACGCTGTGTTCAGTTTTGCTAATGCCTACATCCTGAGTGACTTGCCATTGGTCCAAGGTAGTGAGTGCGGGATGAGAGAGTGAGGTTGATGATCAGTGCATTTTCTTCCTCACTATAATCCAAATACAATGACAAATAAAACTGTTGGCCATCACTTGCGATGGGTAACTAACTGCTAATACATAATGAAGACGTACAAGAAAACAGTATTTAAAGGAAATAAACTGAAAAGACAGGCAAAAATCAAGGGTAACATCATTTGAAAACTATGTCAAAGATTAATGAAAAGGGAATCCATAGGCAGAAAATTATGATGTGGCATGACAAGATGGCCAGGAAAACAAAGAACATCTGAATTATTGAAAGTGGAGAGGTAATTGTCAATGCAACTAAGAATAACATTAACTCATAGTAAAGCAAAGGGAACTTACGCTAAGTTTTCCTGCAATAAAATCTTCTGCAAATTGTCTAATTGTGGCGGAATCAACTACATCAGATTCTGGCTGATACTTGGCCATTTCTTCAGCAAGGCTGATTAGGCGAACAGCAGGCCGATCTGTCTCTTTCAGACCAAAGAATTCTGTGATACGTTGATTTTCCTCTTCTTCGGTGTTCAATAAAACGAACAGAATCTGAAAAATATGAACCCAAAAATTATATCTACACAAGCCAACAATGATGTGCAATTCTTACTTCTAGTCTCATAGTAAAAAAAAAACAAAAAAAAACAACGGTACCAAACAATATTTATTTACTGTGGGATGGGTGGGGCTACACAGAGTCACGGTATGAAAATGAGAAAATTCTGTTAATATGACAACACGAGAACACATGATTAAACATTATGATGATGCAAAGTACATAAGTAAGACAAATTTAAGTATTGAGTATAGTTAATCCAGGCATACCTTTCCTTTGAAGTCCTTGGCGACCTCACCAAATTCTTTAATTGTGGCATCATTGCCCTCCTTTTTTATGAAGAGAAGAATGTGATTCTTCACCTCACCCCCAAATATTTTTTGAGCAGACTGAAAACAAATAAAGATACATACAAACATGTATTCCACAAGTCTATATTTTTTACCCTTTCAGTCTAGGCTAATTTTGTCAATTTATGTCATTCAGTCCAGGCCAAAGTGTCTAAATTATGTGTGTCAAAATTGTATTCAAAATAAAATGTATTATTGTTGAACAAATTGAGCTACAACCATGTTATAAGCATTGTGAGACATAATTAAACTATGTATAAGATCATAGATTATATATTAGTATGAAGAGTTCTTTTGTCATCCCACTTTCTACCACATTGTAATCCCGTGTCATGGCATGTATTGTCTTTCAACCACTCGTATCAGCGTAAAATTTTCCCCCATTTTACAGCAGGTCTTGTTTACGCTATCTATCCACCTTTTCCTCTGCCTACCTCTCGCCCTTCTTCCTGTAGAAGGTTGCATTCTCACAATGTGGCCAAACCAATTCATTCTCTATTGCTCGATATACTTTAGGCAGGGAATTGTTCCAAACTTCTCCCAAATACTCATATTTATGATTCTGTCTCTTCTGGTGTTGTTAGTGACCATTCCTAGACACCGCATTTCTCATGTGGCTAACTTTCATTCATGTGCCTAATTCAATGCCCATACCTGGCACTGGTAGCACAGGGTTGGGATGACAATTCTATTTATCATCTGATTTTTTGCTTGGAGGGAAATCTAGGGGTGGCTTAGTAGTGGAGACACCTGGTAGATGACAGCGTTTGCTCTCTGCAATCTCGCTCGCCTCTATCTATGAAGCGTTAAATGGATGTTTATGCGCATGTGGAAATTGGAGAGAAAAGTTACTTACCATGCAGCGTGTTCCGCCGATATATATGTAAATTGCTATAAACATACTTTTCGCATTATATGTCCCAGTCAAAGTTTGAATTGAGTGTGTGCTGAACATTCACGAGTAATCCAGATGAGTGATCGCGAGACTGATCAAATAATAAATTATTTCTACAGGGTTGAACAAAAGTCAATTTTGGTACAGACGAACTGCCATTTTTAGGTTGTCAGCAACCAGCGCTGGACGGAACACACTGTAAAGAGTTAATTCAGGAAGCATGGCACTGATTTGTCTAAGTGTGTATCTTCATCATTATGGTATACATTTGATCGTTCTGTCTTTTAATAGTGCTAGCTTGACAAGCAAAATGTTTTCATATTTAATGTTTTCATTGATGCCTTTTGTTCTGGACAAATTAGCATGTTTCTTGTAGCAGATCTAATTAAAAGAGTCAATATTTGGCCAGCTCTCCCGCCTCTTTCACTGTCATCCTTCTCAGAAGATCTTTAATATCCTGCATCCATCTTCTCCTTGGTCTGCATCTGCTTTGTTTGTCAGGTACCATACTCAAGTATTTTTTTCTAGATCATTGTGGCATTTGATGTGGCCAACATATTTTAGTTTCTTAAGACTATCCAATTCCATTAAGATTTGTGTTTTTTCTCTCTTACTATCCATATTTTGAGCCCTTTCCTGTAGCATTTTAGCTCAAATTACTCAATCTTCTTTCTTACTGTTTGTGTCATTGTCAATGCCTCACACCCATACATTGCCATTTGGGAAGGATGCACGGTCTTCAGCATCTTTCTTTCTTTCGGTTGGTCATTTTGTTAGTGTTCTGTCATAAGTTTTCATTTAGTTAACCTCTACAATGCCATGACCCTTCTTTTTGGCAAACTCCATTGTTGCTAATAATCGAGCTGGCATATTCAAAACTTCATATTTGTAACTTCTTCTCTGGGTTAACTTTAGGTCTGCTTTGTGCCCTATCTGTGTTAATTATCTTGGTCTTGCTGTTATTCAGGTATAGATCTCCTGTATATCTTAGTTCTGGCATTTCATTCGCAGATTGTCTAACTTTAAATAATCATTTTTTTTTACGTTTCTGCATGAAAGTTGAAAAGATAAGGGAGAGTATGCATCCTTGTATTTCTTCCTTTTCCCCCTCAAATCCAGCTATTCCGCAGGAAATAGAGGATGCTTACCAAGGCTGATGGAGAGTATGATAAATACCAGACTGATGTGGCATCTGGAAGAAAAACACATACTAATTCCACAGCAAGCAGGCTTTAGACAGCACAGATCCACTGAGGATCAGATCACTCTCACAGCCCAAGAAATAGAGGATGCTTACCAGGAGAAAAAACACACAGTAGTGGTTTGGGTGGATCTAGAGAAATCACATGACAAGGTGTGGAAAGAGGGACTTGAAGTCAAGCTACGAAGAAGTGAAGTATCTGGAAAAATGTACAGATGGATCAGCCACTACCTCGAAAACAGAACAGCCAGAGTTCAAGTACAAGAGCAGATGAGCAAAAAGGTGACACTGGAGCAAGGAGTACCCCAAGGGGGAGTACTGTCACCCACACTTTTTCTGGTGTATATAAACAACATCATAGAGAATATACCAAGAAGAGTCCACAGCTCCATGTTTGCAGATGATCTGGCTATGTGGACCTCTGAAGAAAATCTCACCGTAGCAAACAATCGGATGCAGCAGGCCCTAACATCGCTGGTGGAGTGGGCGAAATCATGGCTGGTCAAAATGAATGAAGAAAAAACATGTACGATATTCTCCCTTTCAAATAAACCACAGAACACCAAAATAAGTCTTAACGGCAAATATTTGCGGCCAAACGACAAATTAAACTACTTCGGCGTCACATTTGATCGACGCATGACATGGAAAAGTCAGATCGAGAGAAACCGAATGAGAGCCAGACAAAGAATGGCAATCATGAGGAAACTTGCTGGCACAAGCTGGGGAGCAGACGAAAGAATACTTAAGAAACTGTACACTGGAAGAGTGAGACCAGTTCTCGAGTATGGCATTGCAGCATGGACAACAGCAGCAAAGGCAAACTTTGATAAAATTAGCAAACTTCAAAACCAAGCCATGAGAGTTATAACAGGAGGCATGAAGTCAACGCCTATGGTAGAACTTGAAAAGATTACAAATCTGCAAATCATGACCGATAGAAGAGACAGCAGAGCCCAGCAGCAAGCAGAGAAACTCAGAAGACTGACAGACCATCCAATGCATCAGAGACTAAATAGATTTGAAAAAGGGAGACTAAAGCGGAGAAACTTTGCAGAAATAGCCAAAGCAAAGATGAACGAAGACCCTATGAACACCATAACAACACCAAAGCCCATCCCTACGGTACTCAAACCCATCTGGAAGCATCATATCGTTCCAGAGGTGGTAGAAAATATACCAGGTATTGGAAACAAGAACAACCAGACTGAAAAAGAAAGAAGAGACATAACCCTGAGGTACACAGAGGAAAAACTACCCAAGCATGGACTGGACTCATGCATACACCGACGGTTCTGCAACAAACACAACACAGAATGGAGGGGGAAGGGGTTTTCCTGAGCCTAACAAACGGTAGAAAAATAACACGTCAGTGGCAACTGGAAAATTCTCAAGCAATTTCAGAGCGGAGGGAATGAAGGCTGCAGTAGAAGCAATGCTAACAGGCAAAAGCAATGAGAGCCAGATAGTCCTGTTTACAGATGCCCTGGCCGTAGTTACAGCATGAAAAAGCCAGAAAAATACTGAATTTGATTTAAGAGCAGTACTCTGTCAACTATGCCAGCAGTCCGCACCAAAAAGAGTAGTGGTACAGTGGGTTCCATACCACTGTAACATTCAGGGGAACGAGGAGGCAGACAGACTGGCAAAAGCAGGTGCAAGGTTACCACAACCAGATTCTAGTGTGACCTACGAATAGTCCAAAAGGTTTATTAGGGCCAGATACATGCCCAAATGAGAAACAGAGCATACTGGCTACACAAAAAATGATGCCGATTACCAGTTGAACAGAAGAGAGCAGGTCGTGGTCTTCAGACTTCGCACTTGCTACAATAGACTGAGGTACCACCTATTCAATAAACTGAAGATAGGTGGTACTGACGAATGCACCTGTGGTACCG
The DNA here is from genome assembly GCA_036924085.1 of Ariolimax columbianus. Taxonomy (NCBI): domain Eukaryota; kingdom Metazoa; phylum Mollusca; class Gastropoda; order Stylommatophora; family Arionidae; genus Ariolimax; species Ariolimax columbianus. The sequence continues at coordinate 27,815,162 of JAVGWX010000002.1, forward strand.
GGAAAATGACTGCTGGACATCTGCTGCAAAACTGCCCGACATACGAAGACTAGAGAAAGCACATGTGGCCATCACCAGTGCCAACACTAGACAAGCTCTATGGCTGTGTCAACAGCTGCTTTCTTTGAACAAATACAAGTTGACGCCTGACAGCGTACGAAGAAGAAGAAATCCAGCTATTCTGACCATTTCGTGTTCTTGATAAGTTTGAATTAGGTAGATTTATAACCCCATATCCTATATGATTCTCCATAGCATGTTATGTTGCACAGCCAAAAGCTTTGGTTTAATTAATGAAGCAATTGTGTAAGTTGACATTGTACTCTATGCACTTTTCTTCTACATGACAATTCAACAACAACAAAATTATACATAAATCAATTAACAAATTGACCAACCTCTTGGGTAAACTCAATCACAAGTGGTAGTCTGTTTCCAACAATAAACGCTCTGATGTCTTTCTCATTAAGTTCGCCATCATAGTCATTGCGGCCCTCATCAAACTGTATACAAATTATGTGACAAACGTAAATATCCGTACACCTGTTCAAAGTTGGTCAAAAATTGAAGAAAATTAATGGTGCAGTAATTTGATTTTGAAAGTTTTAATCCTGCTACATCTGTTTAGTTTTGTGAGGTAATTGACAAAGACAGAAAAATAACATAATTGAAACCTAAAACAGTTATCTTTTATTTAACTAGATATACAGGAACTGCATTTTTCACCTGGTCATACAAACCAAATTTCAAATGACATATGCATCTAATGTATTTTAGTATTTACTCTAAAATTGTTCTATTATCATTTCACAGAGTTACCATGAAATCATAGCTGAAGTCAATTTATCTCACCTTTTTGAAGAGAACAACACCATCACTCTTTAGATCATTTTCAACAAAGAGCTCTAAGCTCGATGTAATACCAAATGGTACATCATCCAAGCTAACCGCAACTTTCTTGAACTCCTTGGCAGCATCAGATTCTTGGTCCTGTAAATAGAATAAGAATTTATATATATTGTTATACAAATGCTGAGATTATACAAAATTAATCTGCTGACCATTCTTCTTCTTCTTACACTGTCAGGCGTCAACCTTTATTTTTTTTCGAAAAAAGCAGCGGTCATCCTGAGGCTGTCGACACTGCCATAGAGCTTGTCTAGTGTTGCCACTGGTGATGGCCACATCTGCTTTCTCTGATCCTCGTATGTCGGGCAGTTATGCAGCAGATGTTCAGCGGTCATTTTCCTAGTACCGCACATGCATTCGTCAGTGCCACATATCTTCAATTTATTGAATTTGTGGTACCTCAGTCTATTGTAGCCAGTGCGAAGTCTGAAGACCAAGACCTGCTCTCTTCTGTTTAACTGATAATAGGCATCTTTTTTTGTGTAGCCAGTATGTTCTGTTTCCCATTTGGTCATGTATCTAGCTCTAATAAGCCTTTTTGACTCTTCGTATGTCACACTAGTATCTGGTTGTGGTAGTCTTGCACCTTCTTTTGCCAGTCTGTCTGCCTTCTCATTGCCTTGGATGTTACAGTGGGATGGAACCCACTGTACCACTACTCTTTTTGGTGCAGACTGCTGGCATAGTTGACAGAGTACTGCTCTTAAATCATTAAGTTCTTTATTTTTCTGGCTTTTTAGTGCTGTGACTACGGCCAGGGCATCTGTAAGCAGGACTATATGGCTTTCATTTCTTTTCCATGTTACCGTTTCTTTTACTGCAGCACCCAGTGCCTCTGCCTCCGAAATTGCTTTAGTATTTTCCAGTTGCCACTGATAGTGTTTTTTTCTACTATTTAGTAGGCTCAGGAATACCCCTGCCCCCTCCGTTCTGTGTTGTTACAGTGCTGTCGGTGTATGCATGGGTCCAGTCCATGCTTGGGTAGTTTTTCGTTATGTACCTCGGGGTTATGTCTCTTCTTTCTTTTTCAGTCTGGCTGTTCTTGTTTCCAAGACCTGGTATATTTTCTACCACCTCTGGAAATATATGCTGCCTCCAGGTAGGTTTGCGTAAGTAGGGATGGGCTTTGGTGTTGTTAATGCGTTCATAGGGTTTTCGTTCATCTTTGCTTTGGTGCTGACCATTCAATAAAACATATTGAATATACAACACAATATGAAGTTAGAATAGTTAACCTGATCTAAATATTTTATTATTCCCCAAACATTAATGAAGAACTGAACAAATATCAAATAATATGCAGAATAAATGCACCTTAAAAAAGCCAATAACAGCAACGTCTGCTGCTTCCCTGAAAGCCTTAGCTGCATCTATGTCCTTTAGGTCTACAGCAGGAGGGCCAGTCTTTTTTGACAGCCAGCTCACAATGTCAGCAGCATTCCTTCCACCTTGACAAGTGAATAAAAACCACAAAGACAAATTTTAAGTCATGTTACTCTGATTAACTAAACTATGAAGAGGCGTTTGACTAGAATCAAAGTACTGTATGGCAAGAGTTGAGATGCTGTGGGATACCAGAGAAGTATATAACCCTCATATAGAATATATACGAAGATACAGTTAGTAGCGTGCTAAGTGAAGGAGCACCTCCTGACAGCTTTGATATGCAAACAGGGGTGAGGCAATGATGTCTGCTCTTGTCCTTTCTTATCTTGTTTTGCTTTAGATAGGATATGAAAATATCAATTTAAATCAAAAGAAATGGAATTGGTATTTAGTGGACACTATGGTCACATTTGGAGGACCTGGACTGCGCAGATCTGGCACTTTTGTCAGTCATATACAAATGCAAGAGAAATTTGATAGGGTGAAAGAACGATCAGTCAAATTGGGGCTGGACTAAATAACACGAGGAAAACTTCTTAACTCTTTATACTTTAGCCAGACAGAAAATGATGCACGTTTTCTTTTCCCCTAGACCCTAACCAGCCCAGAAGCGTCTTCTGAGAACAGTTGTCCTAAAAAATCAAAAAAGTGAGCAAATATTTTGAGGGAATTGAAACTTTTGTGTTTTTTACAACCTTGCAGGATATCGTGGTTTCGTTTGAGACTAAAAAAGGTCACTGTGTTTATATACTGACATTTACAAGTTTCAAAGTTTGTCTTCAAATTGAAAATTGTGACTTTTGTCAGTTCATTTAATGGCTACAGGATATGAGAAATGTACATAATAATGGTAGAAATCCCAGCAGTGATTCTGAACAGGACATAGATGATGATGTTGAAAATGTTGACATGATGGAGATTTTGAAATGGATATTGGAGTTGAGGCTGTTACTTATGAGCTTAACCCTGGATTGAATATTGAAATGTTCACAGAATCTATCGGTCCTGTCTGTGTTCTAAGCCTACAAGCTACTAGCTCAAACCTTACAGACATGTACGTATTGAAAATGTGATTATTTTCAATGGCAGGCTTGTTTTCAAGCAATATATTCATCATTTCATGGCAGGTCAATCACATGGGGAATCTGGCGCATTGTGGAACCTAAGACTGGCTACAGTTTTAGGTTCTGCACTGGAAATGTAAATGAGCCAATGCCGTACGACATATTCATAATGTAATCAATATTGATTACCTTAATAAATATTACTGCATTTACTCTGGTAACTATTTCCCTTCTGTAAAGATGAAGATTTGCTCCAGCATAAAGACTACATCTGTGGATCATCAAACTTAGAAAAGATAATGATTTGGCCCCAGTCCTATTTAGATGTTTGCCTGTCTATAATCATCTGTTTTTTCATCTGTCATTATTACTGGAGACACAGGGTTTATTGAAGACTGAAACCTGTTTCGGAGAACCACGGACTGGTTCATTTCCCAACAGAAAGAAAGTCTGTTTTCAGTGTTCTAAAAGGAATGTTTTTGATGCGTATTGATATCTACAAGGGACAATGTTATATGACATTTCCTTCAGACTTGTAAAGGTTGTAGAAAAGAACAGTCAACATGGCATGCGTGCGAAAAATGTTGAAATTTTTTTAAATGAGAATGCAGTTTTTGGCGTTTCACGTCTTTTGAATGTATATATATTACAAATAACATAAGTTATAATTTTCTGACAGTGTATATTTACAATATACAAAATGGATTGTGTTCCCATAGCGCAACATGAGGTGAGATCATAGGAGGAGGACTGATCAACAGACGATTCTTAGCACACACAGCTGACAGACAGGGAAATGTTTTAGTAAAATTTAACTATCACATTAAGTTACAACAAATTGAATTGACGTAAAGGGCAATCTAACTACATTGACAACTATTGTTCAAGCAGGGTGAGATGTTAATAAATATAAGTAAAGTTAATGAAACTAACTGAAAAAGATGTCTGTAACAGAATAAATAACAGAACAGATGAAGTAAAATAATTAAACACAAAAGAGAAACCACTGGGGAAAACTCAGAAGAATAAACAAGACAAAGGTTTGGAATATGCACCTCATAATTGACAAAGTAAAGTGGCAACTGCATATGAACTCAAGCAGGAAAGTGTAGTAGTAGTAGTTTTTTAAAAAAATATGACATTTTACATCAAAAAGGCAATCTGTATAATTTATTTAATGTTAAAAAACACAAAACACAACAAGACTGTCACAACCATAGACAATACCTGTATATTCAGATGGAGTTCCATTTCGAAAAAATTTCAGAGTTGGGTATCCCCTGACTTCTTGTTGTTCAGCTAGTTTAGCCTCCACTGTAGCATCTACTTTAGCAAGCTTAATGGGACTGCCAGCTTCTTTAAGCTTGTTTGCAGCTTTAGAGTATTCAGGGGCCAGGGCTTTGCAGTGACCACACCAAGGGGCATCTGAGTATTGAAAATATTACATGAGTGAACTGTACTTTTACAATCTATTTAAGAATGAATAACTCCATTTCAGTGCCCAAAAATGCAACATCCACCTATTGTTCCAATTATTAAAAATATCCACAAAAAGCAATAGACTAAGTGAGGCATACTATACAATTATGGTTTCATCTTACAAGTTGACAATAGATGAAAACAATTATTGAAATCTAACAACTGAAAGTAAGTTTACAAAAACAATTCTGAGTACTAAATAGAGTCAATCAGCATCTTTGTCTTTGATCTCAAACTTCCTCTAGCAAACCCTTAAAAAGGCTTTGCAAGTAGCAGGATGTAGTTTGGAGAATGGAATGCTTTGTCAACTTTGTGCTGCCAATTACAGTTTGACTGCAATATTTGCACACCTTTCTATCTGACACATCTGATTTCAGCACGCTGTTTTTTGGGTACTGTGTTATCCGTCTCTCTTTGATCCCTTCTTAGTCAGTCTGCCCTGTTATCCAGGATCACCATGTGAAAGCGGAGGAGAGTTTAGGTAGGTCTAGGGAACTGGGCTAGCAGTCAGTTGACTCATCTTTTTGGTTGCTTTTATACAGCTCAGCATCTTGATCTTTTAATCAGTATGAGTAGATCTATCTATAGTCTATATATTTATACAAAATGATGTAGTTATATACCTTACTAAGTTACTTAGCTAATAGTAATAACTAAATTTAATATGTTCATCAACAAAGGAAAATACTGCTTCCATTTAATATTTCTCTTGGAAACAAACATTTCCTACAACAAATTGCTCAATAAATGAATAAAAATTTGCAGAATCCATATTTAAAATTTTAAAAACAATAATTTGAAATTCAAGCCATAAATAATGAATGACACTATCTGAGACACTAGTGACCATCTGAGATACTTCAGATACTAGTGACGTGTCAACTAGATGGTAGGTCTATTATATACTCTCCTATAAATTATAATATATTATTATATTAACAGACAGTGTGAGTATTTTATGTACTTCGATGATAATACCAGTTCTACCTGAACTTGAGTTCAAAATTGCAAATCAGGAAGGCAAATGTTCCTTATTGTGACTATACAATACGTAGACTATAGAGAACGTCATATTCATAGTGTGAAATGGTTTAGTATTTACCAGTGGTAGGAAGCAAAGAAAATTAAAATCGGGAATTTCTGTCGATTGGATGATCATTTGTGTAAATAGGAAGTCTTGAGAGACTAAATTTTGACAACAATCATATGCAAACATTTCAAACAATGACAGCTAAATCAGTAGATCTACCTATGTCAGACTAACACTATATTACATATATACCATATGCCTTTTGGGGATAGACTAATTAATAGTCTAATCTATGCCTATCTATAGTTTGCATAATCATTAAATTAATGATTAAGACGAGAGGATCACATCTTGATCAATGTACACTATTTTAGTATTTATACACGATAGGGTTCAGAGCCAGACCAATCACATGGATAGAATGAATTATGAATGAGAATTAGTGACACTACAACTACTATATATAGTATAATACTAATTGAAATTGAATTGTGAACCAGAACAGCTTTGTGAGCACACACACTAACACAGTATGATGAGATGATTATGACGAGACACCACACAGACACATTTTAGAGATTTAATTTATAGTTAAGTGTTTTAAATAGTAAAATACATGCACATTATTTTACTAGACACAATATTCAATATTAAATAGTCTGTCTAAAATAGCATTTAAACAATCGCGATTATCATGATCCCCAGTCCGACCAGTCCAATTGAATAGAATCATAAATCTCTAGCTTCTACTTACAAAACTCAACCAAAATGTGTTCATATTCAGACAATGCTCCGTCAAAGTTTGATTTGGTCAAGACTAAGACACCGTCTTCCTCTTCAATTTCTAAGGCCGATATCCTGGCAACCACTAGCAGGGAAAATAAAATAACACGAAGCATGTTTCAGCGTTGCTGCAAGCACGAAGAATAATTTATTATTGACTAAGACCGGGTTCACACGGAAGAGGAAAGAGCTCTCAACGTGGCACTGAAGCCAATTCCGGTAAAGTATCACGGATTGACAAGCGTGTTGGCTTTTCATTGGCTAAATATTGGTCACATGACCTCCCACGTTTACGTTCTGATATTCACAGTTTCGTATTGTGGAGTCCATATTGTACTGATGTAAACTTCGACAAGTATTTCTACAATTCATGTTACAACGTGGCATCCTTCTTCGCAACTCTATTATTATATTGATATTTCCACTAAAATTAATCATTGCTATTTCAACAGATTTAAACAACAAGGTTAAATGTAAAATAATTCGTAAATTATAATGATAAAAAAAATCGACGTCACTGTACTCCGGACAAACCGAAAGGTGTTCTGTCCTTATCGGCAATGGCGAAAAGTGTAGATACTGATGGATTTAGTAGCCTGTTAGTTGTACATACTCCTGCTCTGTCCTATCAGCACCCACCTGTACGGCGTATGATTTATTGCAAAATAAATGCTACCGATTGTGCATTGCCAGATCATCGATAATATCCAAGATACAGGGATTGGTCGATCTCAGAATGAATGAAAAATAGAAGTAACATGTCCTTGCCGAACGTTGCTTCTTACAACTGTAAACATATTTGGCTGTTATAAGTTTTTTGGCAAGTGGTGGGTTGTCATTACTTTCCGTACGTGGAGGAGCGAACAAAAACTCATGTCTGCCAAACTGGACAGGAACGGAATTCGAACTTGGTGCGTTGAAATATAAAATCGACGCTTCACCCATAGGTCAGGTTACTCTAGTCTATATAAAAAGTCCGTACTATGGGTATCATCTATACAAGGGCGTCAGCTCGTTCATTGTTATAAACCCCAGCTTGACCAGGACGGATCCATATAAGAATCCCGTAGATTTGAACCTCTAGGTCTGCTATCAACACATGCCGTAATCAGTACTTCTGTACATTCCTAAGCAGGGATGGAACATTACAGCCCTCGTCAAAGAGGTCTTAGATAGTCAGTTAAGATATTAATTCACAGCCTCAGTCTCCTTTCTGTAAGTTGTAATGCATGCACCGCTTGGCTCGACCATGGTCGCGCTTTTTTATTTTAGCAGAGGGGACGCTAGTCCAGTTTGGCACAACATACCAGCCAGGACGTTGCGTCAGGGTCAGGCACAATACACTGACCGGGAATTTATCCGAAATCTGGATGTCACAGCAGTGTTATGGTATAGAGATAAACGCAGAATAGACAAAATTGATTACCAAAAACACTGACGGAATCAACGCTGTGATCAAAGCAATTGGACAGGAGCTCAGAACAGTGAACAGCTTCAAGTATCTGCGTTCAACAATCAGTGATAAGGGACCAAAACCAGAGGTCCTTGCCAGAATAGCATATACAACAGCAGCACTTGCCAAGTTGAAACATATATTCTTTGTTCGTTCTCAATCTCCCCCTACCAAGCCACGAAAAGGGCTTTGCAAGTAACAGGATGTAGTCCGGAGAAAGGAATGCATTGTGTCGTAGTTTACAGCTTGACTGCGATATTTGCTCCTTTGTGTCCGACATATCCGACTTCAGCAGGCATTTTTTTAGTATCAGGCTAGCCTTCACTCTTTGATCTCTTCTCCTTAGCCAGTCTGCACTGTTGCAGATTGTTATCCAGGATCACCGCCTGGAGGTGTAGAATAGTATTGGCAGCTCTTGTTCGCTGACGATAGCAGTCAGCTATGGGCCACTGACCGCTGCAGCTCATGCTTAAACCAATATGGAAAGATACGCGACTCCCTCACCATCAAGGGCAGAATAATGCCCTCGTTTTTTTGTCTTCAATATTTATCTAAGCCCTCCAAACATGGATCATTACAGCAAACTTCGCAGAAGAATCCAGACCATGGAAATTAGATGTTTTAGAAAACTCCTAAATATCACCTTCAAAGGCCGTATCACAAATGACGAAAAATCGAGAATGCAAGCGGTCTTTACGGTGATCTAATCACAACTATGAAGATAGGCAAGCTGATATCCAAAACGCCTTGCAAATACGATACTACATAGCGGAGTACAAGGCAAGGGAAGGCAGGGACGTCCAAGAAAACGATGGGAGACAACATCATGAATGGACTAATACAATCTACGACCTGACGTGGCACAAAAAACAGCCGCAGACAGAGATAGATGGAGGAGGATTGTGTAGGTGTCAGCAGGGGTGCCCCGACGATCTTAAAAGGTCACGGATTGAACTGAACTGAACTGAGACATGCTTCTATTAGTGCGACCTGTTAGTACATTTTGACTTATTCTAAACAGGAAGATCAAAAGCTTTTACAGAAAAGCGTAGTTTCGTTACATTTTCTTTGTTCAGTCACAATCAGCAAGTGACCATATTTCGATTGAATGAATCCCAAATCAATTCTCTGCTATTTTCTGCCCGAGTTTGCCAATGAGATTCCATGGCCGCAGTGTGAGAGATGATTGTGAAAGGGACGGCAATAACCTCTTGCTCGTAATAAACAAGAGGCGTGTCATTTAGAAACATACTTTGTTGACAATAATCAGTTAATTCGTTCATTCCGTGACAGACTGAGTTCATCTTCACTAAAATTATGAACATTTAAATAGTGAAAAGGGGGAAGGGAAAGATGTCTCTGTACGCACACAATTATTTTATGTGTCCCAAAATGGCTTATACTTACGATTCACTAACACAAAAAAACCAAAACAAACCCAGTCAATTTTAATTTAGAACGCTAAACACAAATTCACCAATGAAACATCCAAATAAAATAATTACACTCCTGCAGTCCAACCCCCTCCCCCACACTCCCCCCTCCCCCCAAAAAAACAAAAAAAACTACCCCAAAACAAAACAAACATGTGTTAGTATAAGTCAAAGCTTGTACTGAAAAAAAGGTAGTTTTTGTATGTTTTCGTTGTTTAAACTTCAACTTGAGAATATTCACGTGAGCAGAAGGGTCAATAGGAAGGAGAATGATTTGATGTGGTGGTAATACTGCCTGTCGCCGGTCCCAAAACTGGATGACAAAAGAGGGGTTTGTCGTGGGGCCAGCTTCGCCACCTCATGCAAAACCATTTTGCTACAAAAACACCAACCAACATACCTAACAATCCGACCTTGATGGAAAACTTCAATAGAGCTTTGACGCGGACCTCTCAAAGCCGCAAGGAAATTGGTTTGCTCACCTCCTTTCTATCAACAAGGAAGTCCTTTAGACTCGGCACCTGAAGTGGGAAAGCAACGTGGCAGAGGCGAAAATAACATAAATTGCAATAGAGGGAATAATATGCCACCAGAACTCATTTGGCTCAGTGAAATGAGATGGACACAGACAGGTGAAGCACAACTAACGTTAGCCGAAACGATTATAATTCAGATCACGAAGACGAGAGTGCACCACACAGCGGAGATATAGCAGTAGTAGTTGCCATCTACTATGCGACAAACTTTTACTTTGCTTGGTTTATAATGCATGTGTCGTCAGCACGCTCTTATATAGTAGCGAGACTTGGACACGGTATGCCAAACAAGAGCACATGTTGAACTTCTTGTATCTACGGCGAAGATGGTCGCATCCCCAAAGTTATTATCCATGGACAGTTGGCGGATGGCAAAAGAACATGCGGTCGACTACAGTTGAGATTCAAAGATGTGTGTACGCGTGATTTGAAGGAACTGGACATATGAATGACATACTGGGATGACGAATCTACAGGTCGATCAAAGTGGAGATGTACCACGAGGAGCCATCTTGTGCTAGATTAAAAGAAACTCTTGAAACACGGAGAAGTGAAACGACATCGTCGCAAAGAGAGGGAAAATTAAAAAAACTGAGTAGAGAATTACCTCTCCAAAGTCACATCATCTTATAGTGAGTCATGACAGAAAAGGGCTTCCGCTAAAATCCTAATCAACAATAGATACAACAATAGAACAACTAGAGATAGCGGCTGCCATTGGGTACAAATTGAAACAGCTAAGAAAGGTGAGGTAAATAAATTGCGATGAAGCTTTCGGTACAAAGGAACTCCAGCATCAAGAATGGATAACGTCAAAATGTTCACAAAGATTGAAGAGAGAAAAGCAAAAAAAGTGGCGTTAGTCAACATGAACACGAGAGTTATCAAATCTAAGACACATAAAGAATACACAAAGGTAAAAAAAAACGTCAAAAAGAGCATAAAGAAAGACACAAGAAATTACTTTGATAATCTGGCTACTGAAGCCAAATACGCTGCAGCTAGAGGAAACTAGATTGATATGCATAGCACTACCTAAAAAAATAAATAAACAAACCTACATAATAGTATCAGCAACACAGCAGACAAATTAAAGGGGAAAAAAGAAAAACCTTTTGAAGAACAAAAGAAAGATGGACGGAATAATTGGAACAGCTTTTAAACAGTCCACCTTCAGCTAACTCATCTGACGTTTTAGCTGCTGAATAAGACAATATTAACCGTGCTAAACCAAGTACAGATCAATGAAGTAATTAGCCGTTTAAAGAATGGAAACGCGACATGACCTGAGGAGATAACAGCTGAAGCTACAAATGAAGACATTGAAGCCGCCACCAATTTGCTTTATAGTTGAATTGAAAATATTTTGGATTGCAAAAATTATTTCAACAGATTGGCTTGGCTTCGTTCATTCTCAATCTTCCGCTACCAAACCCTGAAAGGCTTAAGTAGCAGAATGTAGTCCAGAGAACGGGATGCGTTGTGTCGTAGTTTACAGCTTGACTGCGATATTTGCACCTTTCGGTCCAACACATCCGACTTAGCAAACATTTTTTGAGTACCGGGTTAGCATTCCCTCTTCGATCCATTCTCCTAAGCCAGTCTGCCCTGCTGCAGCCTGTTATCCAGGATCACCGTGTGGAGGTGTAGAAGGGTCTTGGCAGCTCTGGTTCGCTGGCCCTGATGCTAGCAGTCAGCTATGGGTCACTGACCACTGCAGCTCTTTCGCTGCTCAGCCTCTTGATCCCTCTTTCAACAGATTGATGAGAAGGGTGTCTGGTTAAGCTAACCCATCCCCCCCCTCCCCCCCCCCCAAGGGGATATACAAGAAAGTAGACATTACTTAACTCTTACTTGATGATTTATTCCTCAGCGGCTGTTGTACCGCTTCTGTCATAACTTTGTCTCCAAGGATCTCTTTGCTAGGCTATGCAGGTCCAGTGAGTAATCATCTTTCCTTTTGACGTATCATCGATGTTGTAGTGAAGTGCAAGAGTCTAACCAGCTCATTGGAGGTGTACTCCGTGATCTTTTACTACATCGAGAGTACTAGACTGCTGTCGACGTGCTCCTACGTTAATCCTTTCTATGCGGTATGTAGCCTGCCCACACACGTTTTTCATTGTTTGCATGTGAACTACTGCATCGCTTGCCGGGGGTTGTAATTGCAGAGATTCTGCATACGAGTGTATGTCGACCATGTGTCTCTCGAGAGAGGCCTAGGTCACTCACAGTTTGTTCTCCGTTGCTTTTGTATGTTTCCATGTTTCAACAGTGTATCACATTGCAGGGAGGATAGTGGAGCTGAAGTGAGAAGTACGTAGGGTCCAGTCCCGGCAGCCTTGCAATACTGTTTGAGCGGACGAGAAGGTCGCCAAACCCGAATGGGAGACGCCATGTTAATTCTGGTTTTAAATTATTTTGTATGTCGAGAAGGTGTCCAAGATAACAGTATTGTTTTCCAAGTGTTTCCCAACGAGAAGGATTGCGTCAAAATGGGCGAAACAATTTCATATGACTTTGGTCTTAGAGATTCATTTCTAGCACTGGGCTCTTTTCCATCTTTGCTGAGCATCTCTTGACACGCTTTTGGTTGCGCGGTGAACTGTCATCAGAACTATGTCGTCCATTGTGCTGTAAGAACGACGATAGCCAGCCAGCTTGTTCGATAAGTTACGTAATATCCAGAATAGGACGAACTCTTCTAACCATGGATTTCGTGAACGGTTTGTAAATTGTCGGGCGAAGCGTAATCGAACTATAATTTCCAATGACTTCTTTGTCTCCCTTCTGATGTAAAAGAGTATCGTCTAGGAACTGTGCTACGCTGTTGGTGTTATCCCCCGTTGGAAGATATGTAGTAAAACGATTAGCTATACCCTAGATAGCGTGGTGGTTCCCAAGCTTGGAGAACTTCTGAAGTGATGCCATCCTCGCTGGTGGTTTTTGAAGCGGCATATTCGCAAAAGCGTGGTGGATTTTTTAGGGTAGGAAGAATTGGTAGGCCATTGAATGTGGGTCTGGGGATTTGAGCAATTCGGTATAATAATCTTTCATGACTGATTCAATGCACGTTGTTGTGTGTGGGATTCAGCTGTAGCTTTCAGACAATGAATGACTGGAAAGTGTTCGGTGTGCAGCACAGTGTAAAACATACTGAAAAGTAATGCTATTGTCAGCACCCGGAAAAGTGTTAACAAACTTATACTTGAAAGACTAAAACAATATGTGATACCAAGTTAAGAGACGAACCAGCTGGTTTCAGACAAAACAAATCTTGTGCAGAGCGCTTAGACGTACATGATGTATTTGCAGAGCAGTCATTAGAATGAAATTAAAATCTGCACATCAACTTTGTTGATCTATAAAAGTCTTTGACACCGTGGAAAGAGATACACTGTGATCCCAGAGCCAGGGCACGGAGCACTAAAGAAATCATCTTTCACCAAAAATAGAGGAATGCGATGTATGTTACACAGGACGGGATTGTTTAGACAAGTTTTCTGAAGCAGACATCGGCCGCGTGCAAGAAACACGCATACATTAAAGACCATAGATTCTCTACAAGTGAAGAACACGAGGGAAAAATACTTGCGCTAATTAGAAAATCATTAACACTCGGAGAGGTCAACATTACCATAATCAACTAAACCAAGCTTATACTCGGAGAGATAAACATTATCATAATAAACTAAACCAAGCTTTATACTCGGAGACGTCAACATTACCATAATCGACTAAACTAAACTTTATACTCGGAGACGTCAACATTACCATAATCAACTAAACCAAGCTTTATACTCGGAGACGTCAACATTACCACAATCAACTAAATTAAGCTTTATACTCGGAGACGTCAACATTACCATAATCAACTAAACTAAACTTTATACTCGGAGACGTCAACATTACCATAATCAACTAAACCAAGCTTTATACTCGGAGACGTCAACATTACCATAATCAACTAAACCAAGCTTTATACTCGGAGACGTCAACATTACCATAATCAACTAAACTAAACTTTATACTCGGAGACGTCAACATTACCATAATCAACTAAACCAAGCTTTATACTCGGAGACGTCAACATTACCATAATCAACTAAACCAAGCTTTATACTCGGAGACGTCAACATTACCACAATCAACTAAACTAAGTTTTATACTCGGAGACGTCAACATTACCATAATCAACTAAACTAAGCTTTGTACTCGGAGACGTCAACATTACCATAATCAACTAAACTAAGCTTAAATACTGGAGACGTAACATTACCATAATCAAAACTAAACTAAGCTTAAATACTGGAGAGGTCAACATTACCATAATCAACTAAACCACGCTTAAATACTGGAGAGGTCAACATTACCATAATCAACTAAACCAAGCTTAAATACTGGAGACGTCAACATTACCATAATCAACTAAACCAAGCTTAAATACTGGAGACGTCAACATTACCATAATCAACTAAACCAAGCTTAAATACTGGAGACGTCAACATTACCATAATCAACTAAACTAAGCTTAAATACTGGAGACGTCAACATTACCATAATCAACTAAACCAAGCTTAAATACTGGAGAGGTCAACATTACCATAATCAACTAAACCAAGCTTAAATACTGGAGACGTCAACATTACCATAATCAACTAAACTAAGCTTTATACTCGGAGAGGTCAACATTACCACAATCAACTAAACCAAGCTTAAACACTCGGAGCAAATATTACTGTAGACGACCACAACTAAGGATTATTAACCTGTATTGCCTCTTTAATAAAGTTTTTTTATTGGCACCAATGGAGGTACAATGCATAAATTGGTTGATTAAGTACGATTTAAATAACCGTTTAGAAAGATGGAATATAACACATAAACAAGTGGAAAGCTCAGAACATACCTATCTTCTACTATGAAGATGGCAACCTACCTAGACAACCGATCTTATTTTCTTAACAGGATGTTTAATGTTGTTGATTGATGGTGATTAATGTTGTTGATTAATGGTGTTGTTTGATGTTGTTAATGCTGCTGAAGACAGATGTGTCGGTCGAAAAGGTACAAATATCGCAGTCACGCTGTAAACTAGCGACACATCGCATTCTATTCTCCGGACTACATCCTGCTACTTGCAAAGCCCTATTCATGCCTTGGTAGCCAGAGATTAAGAACGAGCGCAGAAGAAGAAAAAGATGTTGGTTGATGTTGTTGATTGATGTTGTTGATTGATGTTGTTGATTGATGTTGTTGATTGATGTTGTTGATTGATATTGTTGATTGATATTGTTGATTAATGTTGTTGATTAATGTTGTTGTTTGAAGGTGGACCGAAGTCTCCAGGCTGTTGTGCCATACTTTACTTTATGTGCTTATCGCTCACTAATGCAGGGTATCACATCCATTCTTCACCCTGTTAGTCAGGCTGCCATGAAAATAATCTGTTTCCAGGGAGAACTGCGAGGAAGTCAGTGAGGGTCTTGGCCAGTCAATTTTGCCTGACCCTGACTAACATGTCCGATCAGTATGTTTTGGTTGACCAGACGTTAGTCTCCTTTCCCCTCTTAACAGAATGAAACGAATTGTTCATGACCAACTGGCTTGCAGTAGTCGTAGACCAATCTTCTTCTTCTTCTTCTTCTTCTTCTTCTTCTTCTTCTTCTTCTTCTTCTTCTTCTTCTTCTTCTTCTTCTTCTTCTTCTTCTTCTTCTTCTTCTTCTTCGTTCTCAAGCTCCCACTACCAAACCCTGAAAGGGTAAGTAGCAAAATGTAGTCCAGAGAACGGAATGCGTTGTGTCGTAGTTTACAGCTTGGCTGCGATATTTGCACCTTTCGGTCCAATACATCCGACTTCAGCAAGCATATTTTGAGTGCCGGGTTAGCATTCCCTCTTCGATCCCTTCTCCTTAGCCAGTCTGCCCTCCTGCAGCCTGTTATCCAGGATCACTGCGTGGAGGTGTAGAAGGGTCTTGGTAGCTCTGGTTCGCTGGCCCTGACGCTAGCAGTCAGCAATGGGTCGCTGACCACTGCAGCTCATGCGCTGCTCAGCATCTTGATCCCGTAGACCAATCAATATAGAATTCATTTCCTACATTCCTCACTGGAAATATAACAGAGCACATTGATAGACATAAACTCAGAAGGAAAGCGTAATGATAATTGTAGAGTAAGCTGAGTCATACACATAAAAAGGGGCACACTTGGGGATGTCGCAAAAATGTTGAGAACCATTTCGTGTTTGTGCTGCATAAGCTAGTTGAAACCCATGCTGTCGACGTACTTCTGCACAGTTGTCTACGTTTTATTGTAAATTAGTTCTAAGCGTATTTGTTTCATTTCTGAAAAAAATAACATTTATCTCCCTATTCTTTAACACGTGATATTGAGCGCACTTACAAGAAAGTTCATTTTCTATTGAAATAGTAACCAGATTGGATAGTCCATTTTTGGTCATAGAATTATGCATTGTGTTGAGATTAAGATCCATCCCCGTCAAAGTCGATGCAGTCAAGTGTTAGTAGACGCACAGCACAAAATATGTGTTTTAAAACAACAAAACCCTTTCACACCTGAGATAGAATTCAATGCTTTTAGTTATAGCTAAAATCTAGAGGAGTTTTCTCTTTGCAGAAGGTCCAATCGTATGAGCAGGTCAATGCTTATCTCATCCTTTCTAAGTGTAACTATTGTTTGATGGAATGTATGCGACCCCAAAGTATTTTATTGTCATAATGAATGAGGTATCTCGCGTTTCTGAGATAATTATGAAAGTAGCCAGACATGAGATTAAATAACACGAATGTATTTTAAGAAAAAAAAAGAAAACACTGGCATTCTGGACAGACCTAGAAAAAGCCTTTGATAAAATATGGAAGAGCGGGTTAAAACTCAAACTACTGCAAATGGGTTTAACCAACAACATGTACAAGTGGATCAGTGATTATCTAGATAACAGGGGACAGCAAGAGTGCAATTCTAAGGACACCTCAGCAAAAAGATGGAAATGGAACAAGGAGTTCCTCAAGGTGGAATACTCTCACCCATGCTGTTCCTCATATATATCAATGATATGATCACAGAAACCACTTTAAGAGTACACAGTGCACTATATGCAGATGACCTGGCACTATGGACATCTGAAGAGTCTACACCTGTAGCTAGAAACCAAATGTAGTAGGCTCTAAATAAAATAGAGACATGGACACAACAAATGGCAAATCGCTAAAAGCGAATCCGAAACCACGTACACAATCTTCTCTCTATCTTCCAAGCCCCAAGAAGTGATCATGAAAGTAAATGGCCAGACTCCCCCCCTTGACATAAATCCAACTTATCTGGGAATAACAATGGACCCAAGATTGACATTGGAAAACCAGATTAAAAAACCCACCAACAAAGCTAAGAACACAATGGCGATAATGAGGAAGATATCAGGCTCAACATGGGGAGCGGACACGGGCACCCTAAAGAAACTGTACACAGGTAATGTGAGACCAGTGCTAGAATACGGGATATCAGCATGGTCCACATCAACAAAGAATAACTTTCACAAAATAAATACAACTCAAAACCAAGGTATACGTATCAGCACTGGAGCTATGAGAACAACACAAATAAATGCAATGGAGAACATCACACGAATCGAAAGTATGGAGACGCGCAGAGACAAAAAAAAAAACACTCCAGCAGAGGGAGACGTTCAAACGAATGCCTGATCACCCAATATATTACAGGATAAATCGCATGGGAAGAGGGAGATTAAAGAGAAACCACTTCATATCAAAAACAAAAGAACTTGCAAGAGCAGACCAAATCATAAGCCAGGTAGTGGTTACAGAACTAAAACAAACATCCCAAATTCCACCATGGAAAAAAGCCAAGTCCCATGAGATGGTAGAAACCTTGAAGGGAATAGGGAAAAAGGGAACCCAAGACAGATTCAGAAAGGAAATTTATCACAAAAGAATATCTTAGGAGAGTATACCAACCAGAAACATGGATACACGTATATACAGATGGCTCATCTAACAAAGCCACATTCTGTGGAGGTGGAGGGGTCTATTACAGACTAAGGAATGGAGAAGAAAAAACGCGAGTATTAACAACGGGAACATATTCCAATAATTTCCGTGCAGAAGCAGAGACACTGAAGGCCGCAGCTGAGCTTGTAATCCAAGATAAAGATATCCACCAAGAAAACATAGTATTCCTGACTGATGCCACGTCAGTATTAGCAGCACTAAAACAACACAAAGATGAAGATCTCGAGCAATATATGTTCTTCCTGACACAGTTCTCAGTAGAACACTCAAGGTTGGTCATACAGTAGATCCCATCCCACTGTAGTATTGAAGACAATGAAGCTGCAGACAAACTAGCAAAGAGTGGAGAAGCATCCCCACAAACAGACCTGAGTATCACATAAAATGAGGCCAAGACCATAATTAAAGCCAACTTCAGGGTAAAATGGGCTGATCAACACCCCGACTTCCGAAAAGAAGACAGCTACTTTAACTTAACTAGAAAAGAGCAAGTCATCATCTTCAGACTGAGAACTGGGCATAACAGACTCAAGGGTCATCTTTACAACAAAATGAGGATTGGGACAGGTGACAAGTGCCCATGTGGGGAGCATATCATGACCGCGGAATACATCCTGCAAAGCTGCACGCTCACGCAGGAAAAGAGAGAACAATACTGTCCTCGTGAGACAGATATGAGACAAAAGCTGGATGGAGGTGAAGTATGAGAAACCGAAACCTTGATCTGAGGATGAACGAAGAAGAAGAAGAAAATAACACGAATAGATGGCGCCATAAAGATTAATGATTAGATAATTGAAAAGGTATAAAATATTACCTATTTGGGAAGTAATATTGATAGCAACGGAGGAATAAACCAACAATATTAACACGAGGATTTACATGGCCAGATTTGCGTTCACATGACATTGTTCAAAATGGAATTCGACATAATTTGTTATGAAGAATAATATGAGACTGTTTAACATGAATGAAAGGTCAATCCTGCCATATGACTCTGAAGCATGACGTATGACTAAGAGTATCACGTTCAAACTGCGGACTTTCGTTAACAAGTGTCTTCGTTTAAGAGGATCAAAGTTAATGGCAAATACAGATCTCTGGGAAAGAACATGGCAACAATCAGTGCAAACAGGAAATTGGGAGGAGAAAGTTGGGATGGATAGGAAAAACTATCAGAAAGAAGCAGGATAGAATAACCAGACATGCGCTAGATTGAAACTCACAGGGAAAGAGACGTATATAAAGACCAAGGAACACCTTGCGGCGAACGGTCGAGAAGTAAATCAGTTCAATCTGGGTCTCGTGAGAAGAAAAATCTTAAAACGACACATAATATGATGGGATGGGTAGCAGCTGTTACGACTCTGGGTTTCAAGGGGAACCAGACAGATACATGGTGATGATGTGAAAGAATGTAAAACCGGATTAGTCAATAGCTAAGTTAAGAACACGAAGAGTGCAAGTACAAGAACAAAACAGCGGACATAAATGTATCAAACAAAGTGTTCCCCGAGATATAAGTCCTCTTGCAAACTCTGTTCCTTATTTAAATTTATTAATATTATCACAAAGGCACATACAATTTACAATTACGATAAATAGATGGTCGATGTGTTTCCCTTTGGTCTTTCGACTTGAATTAAAAACATAAAATTATAGTTTTTTGTGACAGTAGTTACCAAACTTACCCGCGAAAGTGTTATAAACATCTTCATTCATCTTATATTGTAATAAAATAACCAATAGCCGGTCACGCGACCTGTAAAATGACCGTTTTGACATGAAAGCTGAGCAGGCCTAAACAATTGTTCACCTGCTGGATACATATTCACGGGAAAGGCTTCTGGAGTAAAACCTAAGAAAAAATCCGAAGCGGGTGTCCCTAAGGCAGTCTAGTTGTGGTTCCATTGCTATTCTAGCAACTTCTTGGACATAGCTGATTCCAGTCTGTATCAGTTAATACTGGTCCCCTGAATCAATTAGTTACGCTGAGAGGGGTGGGGGAGGGGGAGACCTGCTATATGGGCAACAGCTTGTTCTCCATAGAAGAATGCCTCAGCTTATGACCTGGAGAGGCCTTCCAGTTTTACCCTGCGGTGTCGACACAACAAGTGCATCAACAATTACATGGGGATGTTTGAATGTCCGTATCAGGCTGACTGGACTATCTAATAACATGCATGATATAAACGATGCCAGAAAGACACGGGTAATCAATGACGAACTGAAAAGACTGGATGTGGACATTGTAGCACTCCAAGAAACTCGGATAGCGAGTTCGGGGACAATGAGTGAGAAAGACTACTTATTCTACTAGCAAGGGAAATACCCCAACGTAAATGTTGTTGTTGTTGTTGCTTAGATGTTTGCCTCACTAGTTTCTACTGGCGGAGGCGCGCCATTCTCCACCCCAGACCGTAGTCCATTGGGCGATATCAGGACGCATAAACCAGTGCTTGGATGCGTGTGTGTATCTGTATGAACCTAACCTAGTGTTTTCCGTGTTGCAGGAGTGTTTTCATGTCATTTGGTGGTTCTCTCTTTGATCCTTCCTGTGAGTGATAGGTGGTTGGCAAATCCTATTTCCGTAAATTTTTTTTTTTCTACCCTTTGAGTTGGAGGTACTCTCGTCCAGATTCGGAGGTTCTGTCTTACGTTCGATTTCCAGTGATTGGTGTGCCAAAAAGTGGGAATGGGTATATTTATTTTAAATATCGCATCTCACGGTGTTTTTTCTTTTTTTCTTTTTTCAATAAAAGTGATAGGGACCTTTTTTTCTTCCACATTTTTTTCTTTCTTTCAAAGCATCATCATATATTTGCAAAAATAGTGACGATGCAATGAGATGGTATGTTTAAAGGTGATCTATGGAATGGGATGATTATGAAGATGCCAAAAATATATATAAGGGAAAGTAATTAAAATGAAGTATCGGATAAGTAAAATAAATGATTCTTGGCTTGGCTTGAGGATCATCGATTTGACGTCTCGTGATCTGCTATATGTATTTCTTCGAGTCCATCGTTCTCTCTGGTGACGGCAGCGCAGTTATGTTTTAACAATTGCTTCAGGTGGAAGAGATCCTTTAACATTTGAAGGAAAACTTGAAATTTCTGCACTGTACATTGTGTCCTCGGAGGATAAGTGTGAGTGGGATGGGCGGTGGACAGTCTTCTTGGATATTTGGAGGAGGGTGTGGGTGGGTTTAGTGGACATCGGAGGAGGAGGGTGTGGGTGGGTTTAGTGGACATCGGAGGAGGAGGGTGTGTGTGGGTTTAGTGGACATCGTCGGATGAGGGTGGAATGACGGCTTTAAGAGGTTTGGGCGGAGATTGCTGCCGGTTCCTGTCATCTCATGGAGGAGTATAAAAAGAAAAGATGCAGAAAAATTAGAATGTTCTTATCAAGACATTGACGTACCCCGATCATGGATCCACAGATGAGGATAATGTACCCCGGTACCCTATCATTTATCTATATGATTCTTTTGGTGACAAGGCTATGTATTTTGTATGTTCTTATCCACGTGCTTAAGGGTATAGCCCCACATAAAGGGGTTTGATATGCGTGAAAGTCTTGGAATTATTTGGGTGCAATATGATGACTAGTATGTTATAAGGTCCGAGGGTAGATATGAAACAGATGCTGAAGTCTCTAAGGCTTTCTAGAAAAATGTTGAAAGGGTTATTGCTAATACTGAGTTGTGAAAGTATTGTCTTCCTTTGTAGGGAGGGAATAGAGTGTGCTCATACATTCCCAAAATGGGATAGTTGTATACACGATCAAAATTCCTTTGATCCCTCTAGACGTCATAACTGTGATCACATACCCTCGATAAGGGCCAAGATACAGTTTGGAACTCTTGTAGCGCAATATAGGTGTTAATCTCCAACGTAAAGAGAAAGCATGATGTAGACTTTGCAGTTAAAAAGTTACATATGGTTGAACCAGATGAGAATGGTTCAGAACGTCTGCTTACTCTTCGTCTCTACACCACAGTATGTCCCGTAATCCTTGTCAGTGTAGGTGCACCTACCTTGTGCTCTACACCTGAAGTCAAAGATGAGTTCTATGATGATTTATCAGCGATCACTAAAAGCATCCATAGTCAAGAACAGTTTGTTCTACTAGGTGATTTCAATGCTAGAGTGGGCGCTGATCACGACTTGTGACCTTTATGTCTTGGCAAGTTTGGAGTTGGACAAATTAATGAAAATAGCCAGCGGTTTCCTAGAGCTATGTGCCTACCATGAACTTCGTGTGACCAACTCCTATTTTCAGACCAAACCCCAACGTAAGGTATCGTGGATACACTCACGACCAAAGCATTGGCATCAGCTGGATCTTATTCTTGTCAGAAGATCTCTCCTTAAGTAGGTGCTCCTGACGGGCACTTGCCGTAGTGCAGACTGTGACACTTATCATTCTTTGATTCGCTGTCAAATAAAATTGCAGCCAAAGAAGTTCCATCACAGCACAAGCAAAGGCAAGCCACGACTCAAGTAGAATGTCAGACCCTGCGCTGATCAAGAGATTTCACAATGCTGTTCAGGAAACTCTCAATATCCAACATCATGACACCGCTGTTATAGAGACCTGGTAGCTTCTTCGAAATGTCTTACACAACACTGCACTTGCTACATTTGGAAGAAGAACTGTTAAATCAGATGACTGGTTTGAAGCGAAAGTGGAGGATATGACACCCGTCATTGAAGCCAAGCGCGGTGATTTGATTAAATACAAGCAGCTTCCAAATGCAGGTACTCTGTACAACTTCAAGACCGCCAGACGCCAGGTGCAACAAACAGCTCGTGGGTGTGCAAATGAGTATTGGCTACAGCTTAGTGAAAACATCCAGACTGCAGCACACAAACAGAGAACATAAGACAAATGTACGATGGTATGAAGAAAACTATTGGCCCTGCGAGTAGTAAAACAGCACTGCTGAAATCCATTACTTGTGAGATAATAACAGATAAAGAAAAGCAGATAAAGCGACGGATCAAGCACTATTCTGAGCTCTACTCATGTGTCAATATAGTAATTCCCCCAGCCCTTGAAGCTGTCGAAATGTATCCCAATATGAACGAGCTTGACATCGAACCATCTATATAGAAGATCTGAGTAAAGTTATTTACAGCTTGGCCCTGGAAAATGCACCACGCAGCGACGGGATCCCACTTGAGTTGACACAACGCTGTAATGATACACTTTTGCAACCGCTGTATAGGATGTTATGTCAGTGCTGGATAGAGGTTACAATACCCGAAGATATGAGACATTCACCGATTGTAACATTATACAATAACAAAGGTGATTGAAGTGACTGTAATAGCTATCGAGGTGTTTCTCTGCTCAGTGTTGTAGGCAAAGTCTTCGCCAGAGTTATCTTACTAAGACTTCAGAAATTGTCTGAGCGTGTGTATTCGGAGTCACAGTGTGGATTCAGGTCTGGAAGATCATCGATTGACATGATTTTCTCTCTTCAACAACTTCAGGAAAGTCACTTGAGCAGAACCCGCCATTTTATGTTGTCTTTATTGACCTGACAAAGACATTTGATTTAGTAAGTAGATATGGCCTCTTCAAAATCCTCTCTAAAATAGGCTGCCCAAATAAACTGCTGCTAATAATAATATCGTTTCAGGACAGCATGAACAGTCCACTTTGATTGTAGCATATCACAATCATTTGGAATTCTAAGTGATGTTAAGCAGGGCTGTGTTCGGGCCCCGACATTGTTCGGAATCTTCTTTGCTCTGTTACTGAAACATGCATTTGGTAACGCAAATGAAGAAATCTGCTTTCACACTAGGTCGGATGGTTGGCTGTTTAACCTTGCAAGGCTCAAGACCAAAACGAAACGAAGATAAGGGAGATCACCATCAGAGACTTGCTTTTCGCTGATGATGCTGCAATTGTCACGCACAGTCAGAAGGAACTTCAGAGATTGATAGATCGCTTCTCCTAGGCTTGCAAAGATGTAAGGCTCACGATAAGTCTCAACAAAACAAATGTTCTGGGACATGAAGTAGATGCCGCACCAAGCTGCTGCTACATTTGCTCGCCTCACAACGCGTGTTTGGAAAAACCAGAAGCTGACAATTAAAACCAAGGCCATGGTATACAATGCATATGTTGTAAGCACACTTCTATATGGCAGCGAGACTTGGATAACTTATGCCAAACAAGAGCACATGCTTAACACTTTCCACCTACGGCGTTTTGCGATTCATTCTTGGAATTACATGGAGAGACAAAGTGACAAATTTCAGGGGTGCACTCTCGAACTGGTCTTCCAAGCATGGACACTCTACTTAGGCAGCGAAGACTACGATGGCTTGGTCATGTTCGTCGCATGGAAGATGGCCGCATTCCCAAAGATATCCTCTATGGACAGTTGGCGAATGGCACGAGAACAGTCGATAACAGTTGAGGTTCAAAGATGTGTGCAAGCGTGATATGAAGGCCCTGGACATGAATCTGACATCCTGGGAAGACGAAGCTGCAGACCGATCCAGGTGGAGATGAACTCTGAATGGCCAGCTCACGGTTGGTGAAGCGAAGCTCTTGCACCACAGAGAAGTGAAGCGACAACGCCACAAGGAGAAAGACAACAAAAGCTGTGCATTTTGTTGTTATTATTTTTTTTCACTCCAAGTCATAACATCCTATAGTCAGACAAGGGGCTACTACTACTACATACAATGATGTCCACGATTTCCTCTGCGCAGGTCACCTGGCCATATAGACTTTAGAAAATAAATAACCATAGCAAGATTCGAGTGCAGGATTCCCAGAGGGCTGTCTAAAACAGGAAAACAAATTGGTTGCTCAAAATAAATGAACAGGAAACAATATACACCACGATCTCCCTATCTAACAAACCAGTCTGCAAAATTCAAACTAGTAGCGCCATGTATAGCATCAGAAAGCATCGCTGCAACGGTCATGGTAAACAATGTCAGTACAAGCAAAAGATCCTGTTTGACATCATTGGTGACTAGGAAGGCTACAGACAGTTCTCCTTAGCGCAGTACTTGAGCAATAATGAAACTGATGAACAACCGCAATGAATATGCCGGGACAACCAAACTTCGCCATTATTTGCTAGAGCCCTTACGATATAGACGGTTTCAAAGTCCTTGGTCAGGTCGACGCAAACTGTGTACAGGTCACAATACCCTTCTTGATATATCTCCAGAGGTTGACAGCTGCATATGTCGTGTTGTATATAAAAACTTATATGCAGGTAGAGTGAGACTCTTGATGGATTTATCATTTCAATAATTGATAGCTTGAGATATATTGAAGTAACATTTGATCGCAGCCAGGGCCGTTTCTACCATTCAGCAAGACTAGGCGGCAGCAAAATATTAGGAGCGGCAAAAGGGCGGAAACAATTTTAATTTTAAATCAAACAGCGAAAAATTGAGCAAATTAAGAATTTAAAAAAAGAAAAAGAGGAAAAATGGTGGTTAATGTTTTTAGTGGTATTGATCGATTATCACCAGAGCAAACCACATTGATGTCCCTACAGATAGGCAAACAGACATTAGTGAAGAACAAAAGAGACACGACAACATCAATATGGCCCCAGATGAGCACATGATGGCAAAACTAACAATATATGAAATGGAAGAGGCCATGAGAACTTTAAAGAAAAGATGGAGTAACAAACGAAATGCTGATGGGGTTGGGCCAAACAGCAAAGAGGAAGTTACTATCAGTCCTGAACCAAAGCTGGAAAAGGGGAATTGTACCGCAGGCATGGAAAGACGCTGTACTTATACCAGTACCAAAGAAAGAATAAGATAGAACTGATCCAAATGGATACAGGCCTATCAGTCTACTGAGCTGTGTAGGTAAACTGATGGAGCGTATGATAAACACCAGACTGATGTGGCGTCTGGAAGAAAAACACATACTAATTCCACAGCAAGCAGGCTTTAGACAGCACAGATCCACTGAGGACCAGATCACCCTCATAGCCCAGGAAATAGAGGATACTTACCAGGAGAAAAAACACACAGTAGCGGTTTGGGTGGATTTAGAGAAGGCATTTGACAAGGTGTGGAAAGAGGGACTTAAAGTCAAGCTACGTAGAAGTGAAGTTTGTGGGAAAATGTACATATGGATCAGCCACTACCTCGAAAACAGAACAGCCAGAGTTCAAGTACAAGCGCAGATGAGCAAACAGGTGAGACTTGAGCAGGGAGTACCCCAAGGGGGAATATTGTCACCCACACTTTTCGTGGTGTATATAAACAACATCACAGAGAATATACCAAGAAGAGTCCACAGCTCCATAGCAAGCAATCGGATGCAGCAGGCCCTAACATCGTTGGAGGAGTGGACGAACTCATGGCTGGTCAAAATAAATGAGGAAAAAACAACATGTACGATATTCTCGCTTTCAAACCAACCCCAGAACACCAAAATAAGTCTTAACGGCAAATATCTGCGGTCAAACGACAACCCAAACTACCTGGGAGTCACATTTGATCGGCGCATGACATGGAAAAGTCAGATCGAGAGAAACCGAATGAGAGCCAGACAAAGAATGGCAATTATGAGGAAACTTGCTGTCACAAGCTGGGGAGCAGACGAAAGTATACTAAAGAAACTGTACACTGGAAGAGTGAGACCAGTTCTAGAGTATGGCATTGCGGCATGGACAACAGCAGCAAAGGCGAACTTCGATAAAATTAGCAAACTTCAAAACCTAGCCATGAGAGTTATAACAGGAGGCATGTAGTCAACGCCAATTGTAGAACTTGAAAAGATTACAAAGCTGCAATCCATGACCGATAGAAGAGACTGCAGAGCCCAGATGCAAGCACAGGAACTCAGAAGACTGACTGACCATCCAATGCATCAGAGACTAAATAAATTTGTAAATGGGAAACTAAAGCGGAGAAACTTTGCAGAAATAGCCAAAGCAAAGATGAGCGAATACCTTATGAACACATTAACAACACCAAAGCTCATCACTACTGTACGAAAACCCACCTGGAAGAAGCATATATTTCCGGAGGTGGTAGAAAATATAGCAGGTATTGGAAACAAGAACAGCCAGACTGAAAAAGAAAGAAGAGACATAACCCTGAGGTACATAATGAAAAACTACCCAAGCATGGACTGGACTCATGCATACACCTACGGTTCTGTAACAAACACAACACAGAACGGAGGGGAGGGGTATTCCTGAGCCTACCAAATGGTAGAAAAATAACACTGTCAGTGGCAACTGGAAAATTCTCAAGCAATTTCAGAGCGGAGGCAGAGGCACCGAGGGCTGTAGTAGAAGCAATGCTGACAGGCAAAAGAAATGAAAGCCAGATACTCCTGTTTACAGATGCCCTGGCCGTAGTTACAGCACTATAAGGCAGAAAAATACTGAACTTAATTATTTAAGAGCAGTACTCTGTCAACTATGCCAGCAGTCCGCACCAAAAAGAGTAGTGGTACAGTGGGTTCCATCCCACTGTAATATCCAAGGCAACGAGGAGGCAGACAGACTGGCAAAAGAAGGTGCAAGACTACCACAACCAGATTCTAGTGTGACCTACGAAGAGTCCAAAAGGATTATTAGAGCCAGATACATGGCCAAATGGGAAACAGAACATACTGGCTACACAAAAAACGATGCCTATTACCAGTTCAACAGAGGAGAGCAGGTCGTGGTCTTCAGACTCCGCACAGGCCACAATAGACTGAGGTACCACCTATTCAATAAACTGAAGATAGGTGGCACTGACAAATGCATTTGTGGCACAGGAAAAATGACCGCTGAACATCTGCTGCAAAACTGCCCGACATACGAGGACCAGAGAAAGCACATGTGACCATCACCAGTGCCAACACTAGACAAGCTCTATGGCAGTGTCGACGGCCTCAGGATGACCGCTGCTTTTTTTCGAAAAAATACAGGTTGAAGTTTGACACCGTACGAAGAAGAAGAAGAAGAAGAAGAAGAAGAAGAAGAAGAAGAAGAAGAAGAAGAAGAAGAAGAAGAAGAAGAAGAAGATCGATTATCAAAAATAATAATAATAAAAATAGCTGTCCATCGTTGTCGATGAGGACCGCCGACATCATCCTTGTCACAAATTTCGCTGTTGGGTGTAGGTGCGCATGTGGCTGAACAGGCCAATGCGGACACGAAAACTTCTGCTACATATCGGGCACACGAGGTTTGTAGAAGGGGATGGTCTTCCCGCTGCTCGGGATTTCCGCGTCTCGCGTCTGCTCTGGGCTTTCACAACACGGTCGTCTTCACTGGCAGCTACACCCGATTTGACTGTCCTTCTCCAGTCAGATCTGTTTTGCGCAAGACATTTCCAGGTGTCGATGTCTATCTGGCAACTTTTCAGTGAGTCCTTCAGACCGTCTTTAAAACGTTTCTCTGGGCGCCCTCTCTCGCGCCATCCCTCTCTCAGCTCGCAGTAGAGAAGCTTCTTTGGGAGCCGCTCGTCTGACATACGGACGAGGTGTCTGACCCATCCTAGTCGTGCTTTCTCTAGCAGTGCATGTATGCTGGGCATGTTAGCCCTCGAGAGAACCTCGATGTCAGTGACACGATCTTGCCATCGGGTGTGGACTATTCGCCTCAGACAACCTGTGTGGAAGTGGTTTAACCGCCTTGCATGTCCAGAGTATACAGTCCAGCTTTCGCAAGCGTAAAGTAGGGTTGGAATGATGGTTGCACGGCAGACTTTGAGTTTGGTCTTGACGCTGATGCCACGACGTACCCAGACCATCGAGCGCAGTCTACCAAAGGCTGTGCTGGCCTTTGCTATTCTGCTTGCCACCTCATCGTCTAGGCTCACAGATCTCGACAGCGTGCTGCCCAGATATGTGAATTTGTCTACGGCACTCAGCGTCTGCCCGCTGACTGTAGTCTCTGGTTTTGTGTACGGCATGCCTGGTGCTGGTTGGTACATGACCTCTGTTTTTTTGGCATTTATGGTCAGGCCAAATTTTCGCATGCGGCAGAGAACTGGTCCATTCCAACTTGCATGTTCAGTTCTGAGTTGCTCATTAGAGCGCAGTCGTCAGCAAATACAAGTTCCCTGATTATGTCGCCAGCCACTTTGGTTTTGGCCAAGTACAAGAGAAGTGTCGAGAACAAAATCAGGCCTTGTACACCACATTTATTGATTTGACAAAGGCATTTGATACAGTTAACAGAGGAGGGCTGTGGATGATAATGTCTAAGTTTGGCTGCCCCAACAAGTTCATAACAATGGTGAAACAGCTACACGAAGGCATGTGTGCTCGTGTACTGGACAGCGGTGCAATCTCTAAAACGTTTCTAGTATCAAACGGAGTAAAACAAGGATGTGTACTCGCCCCGACTTTGTTCAGCATGATGTTCGCGGCCACGATGACAGACGCCTTCAGATCATTGAAGCTTGGAATAACCATAAAGTATCGCACAGATGACAAATTACTCAATCAAAAATAAATCATGAATAATAACAATATGAGCTAGTTGTGTACTTCTCTTTGAACATATCTAAACGCTAAGTGTAATTCATGTTTCATTTAAAAGAGATAAGTTACTATTAATGTTATATTATACAAGTTAAATACAAGTTATTTTATATCTAATACATTAATTCTTCTAGCATGGATGACAGGGGGGGGGGGGGGGGGGGAGTAATGTTAGTAGTAAAAAGGAGGGTGCGGCATTTTTCAATTCTCGTCTAGGGCGGCAAAACACCTAGACTGACCTAGAAACGGTTCTGACCGCAGCTTTGGCAGCTCTTAAGACTATGACAGCCGTAAACCTGGAGCACTTGCTGATTTGTATCTTACCCAGACAGTTAAACCTGTCAATTATCGATATAAATGGATAACAAATTGTAATAAAGTAAAGACTCTTAAATGAAAGGCATTAAAATTGAAAGTGTATGTGCCGAAATCGTGAGCTGGGGGAGAAAAAAACTTGGAGAATGTTATCGGTGTCCATCGAGTACTAAAGAAGACGATAAGGATCTGTTTCAAGCTATAGCATTGTCTAGTGGAGAGAAATTATTATGAATGGGGGATTTTAACTTTCCAGAAATTAATTGGCAGATGGTGGAAGCACATGTCGAGTCGCATCCTTTTGTTCGATGCATAACTGACAATTTTTTGTTTCAACATGTGGATGACTGTACCAGAGGCAGAAATATACTTGACCTAGTTTTTTCTACAGAAATAAATATGATTACAAATGTTACCGTTGGGGAACTATTTGGCTCAAGCGACTATCAGAATGTCCTTTGGGATCTTGTAAATATGAAAGATGATATAAAGTGTCCACTAACATTAGATTACTCTAGAACAGATGTAAGAAGATGATAGAACCAGCGAGCCACGTAATCTGGACAGATATTTTCACTGGCGTAAATGTTGAAGAGGAATGGGCTAAGTTGAAATCTATTCTGGAGTACCTGAAAGAGGAATTTGTTCCATATAGGAAGTTGAACCTTAAGCGAACAAAATGGATAACTCGATCCGCGGTTAGTTGTAGAGGAGCTAAGAATAAAAGTATAGTAATGCACACAGAAGGGTTACTATCATTCTGCATTACCGAGGAAATGGTTTTACAAAAATTGGATAGGTTGAAGGTGGATAAATGTCAAGGTCAAGACTATATTCATCCAAAATGACTGTTTGAACTTCGAGACCAGTTAGCAAAACCATTAGCGATATTTTATTCTCATACTCTTGAGAAGGGGATTGTTCCATGGGATTGGAAAGATGCAGGTGTGATCCCCTTGTTCAAAAAGAGCAAACAAATCAGATCCAGTCAATTATAGACCAGCATTCTCTGTAAAATTTTAGAGTCCATTATTGAGGACAACATAGTACTGCACTTGGACAAGTTTAATTTAATAAAAAATTGTCAGCATGGGTTTACTAAAGGAAGATCGTGTTTAACCAATTTATTAGAATTCATGGAGGAGGTTACCAAAATGTTGGATGGTGGAGAGCCGGTGGATGTTATCTATCTGGATTTTGCAAAAGCCCTTTGATATAGTACCTCATCAACGATTGTTTTGAAAGTTGACAGCACATGGAATATGTGGTGAAGTTGCCAACTGGATAGAAAATTGGTTGATGGGCAGAAGGTAGAGAGTGGGCATAAATAGGGAGTACTCTGGCTGGTGTGATATAATAAGTGGTGTACGCCAATGATCGGTATCGGGACCAATTTTGTTCTTAATATATATCAATGATTTAAACATTGATATCAGATCCATGATTGCAAAGTTCGCGGATAACACAAAATTATGCGGCAGTCTCTTCTCCCGTAGAGGTGGATCTATTCAGATCGGATTTAGATACGATTCAAAAATGGTATGGGAGCTGGTAGATGGAGTTTAATATAGAAAAATGTACAGTCCTCCACATGGGAAGATCTAATAAATGAATTTAATTACATGATGGAAGAAAACAATATAAAGACAATAAAAAAAAAAGAGCCATAGGAGTTAAAGTGGATCATACAGGAAAGGTGCGGGAGCAAGTCCAGGTTGCAGTGAAAAAGACTAATGCCATGTTAGGCAAGATAAAAAGAAACATTTCACATACGAGCAAGGAAGTAATAGTCAAGTTATATAAATCATTAGTGAGACCTAAATTAGAGTACTGTGTTCAGGTGTGGTCCATATAATAGAGTGGATATAAACATGCTGGAAAGGGTACAAAGAAGAGCTACAAAAATGATCGCGGGGTTTCAGAATTATAGTTATGAGGAAAAACTAAAAAAAGACCAACTGGTCTTCATTATCTAGAACAAAGAAGAATTCGAGGTGACTTAATACAAGTGTAAAAAATAATAAATGGAAAGGGTCAATTACTATACCAAGTTTTTCAAAGTACAATAGGCTTCAAGAACAAGAGGGCACAGCTACAAATTGTTTAAAGACAGGTCTTGATTAGATATTAGGAAATATTTTTTTAGTTAGAGAGTGGTAAGTTCTTGGATGCATTGCAGCATCATGTAGTGGAAGCACAGTCAGTTAATGCATTCAAAACTAGCGTGGGTGCTCACAGTATTTTCGATATCCGCAGAGTGAGATAAACTGATTGTATACAGACTCTGTAGATCCTTCTAAACCAGTATAATGAAGTTAAGTTAAGTTAAAATAACTATTTCTTAAGGATTTCTAGATACCAAATACGGCATTTACATTGTTGCTAAAGCCAAAATATCTACCATTTAAAAAAAAAAAGAAAGAAATTTGCAATTCCAGAGGAAATTAGTTTAGAATTGACAAAATGCGCTCCAAACTTTGTTTTCGTTACACTGAAGCAGCTTATCTGACATTTCGTCTCTGAAAAGTTCGCGGAATTTAAGACTGACACAAATTCCTTTTTAATATTTAATTAGTTGAGTCCAAGGAATTTGTCAGCCAATTACTTGAAAGATGATCAATGAACGGTCTATGGTTTAACGACGTTTTTCATTATACCAGCTTTGATGTGAAGGGGAGATAGCAGAACGTTGTACCCTTCCACCAGTGCTGGGTGTTGAACATTCTTCTACCCGATCGTCGTGGATTTTCATGTCCGACTGTTTAAAGACGGTTTCTATTATGCAGCAACATCGGCTTAAAGACTCAATTTAGGGAAGTTTATGAATATACGCTGTTCTTGCGGGGCATGATTGATTCCTAGATCATTCACACGACCATCTACATTGAAGCAGAGCTCTAGGTCCTCTTCCTTTCTTAAGAAAGACGTGAACTACTTATCGCGAATGCGGAAACTAATTTTTTAGAAGATTCCCTTTTTTTTTGTCTTGACCCAAGTAACTTCCCTTTGGCCATCGATACCTCCAGATCCCGAACAAGTCTTTCAGTTCTTTCTTTAGTTGCCTATCGCAAGCGATAATGGCGGGATCGTCAGACAGTTTTGCCTTGACGATGTAACTTGCGCTGTATTTGGATTATTGTTAGAAAGAAACTGCGATGGTCATCGATCTCACTCTCTGTTCCCAAACTACCTCGGACCAATGGCAAGACATAAGTCAAGATGACTGGAGATGCAAGCACTCTGGTTCCATCTCCTTTGAGACCAGCGGTGGCTTGAAACCTGCGGGGGCTCGAACATATGCCATTTTCATTCATCGCTTTGAGAGGAGAATGTTTTACCTCTCGACCACAGCGATCCCTCTTCCTTATGGCACAGATGGCGCACACTGACAAACGTATAGACCATTGTTAAGCGTTTAATACTACGGATAACCAGGCTTAATGACTCTATGAGACTTCGCTTAAAACTGACAACTGCATATGTGTCGTCAGTAATCGTAACACCGCTATGTTATACTTAACCTAACTTAACGTCTTTATACTGGTTTAGAAGACCCTGCAGAGTCTGTATACAACCAGTTACATTTACATCACCTTGCTCTAAAAGCTATGCGCATCCAGTTTATTCTTAAATGCATTTACTGTCCCTGCCTCCACTACCTCCCCTGGCAATGCATTCCAAGCAGACACCACTCTCTGACTAAAAAAATATTTCCTAATATCTAACCTTGACCTTTCTTTAGTCAGCTTGTAGCTATGCCTTCTTGTTATTGTAGGTGGCTGTATTTTAAAAAAAACTTGTTATAGTCTAATTTATCGATTCCCCTGATCATCTTATAAACCTGTATTAAGTCACTTCGAATTCTTCTCTCTTCGAGACACTGTAGGCCGGTATTTCTGAGTCGTTCCTCATAACTGTAATTCTGGAATCCCACTATCATCTTTGTCACTCAACATTATGGCTCAACATTGCATTAAAATATGTCGTCGATGGTGTTGTGTGTGTGGCGAGCTGATGCAATGCGAGGCAATATAGAGATATAAATACAAAAAATACGAAATGGGTACATAAATACATGCATACATACACACACACACACGAACGCACGCACGCATGCTCGCGCGCGCATACACACACACACACACACACATACATACATACGTACGTACGCACGTACGTCTGTCTGTCTGTCTGTCTGTCTGTGTGTGTGTGTGTATATATATATGTATATATATATATATATATATATATATATATATATATAAAGTCCCTAACGAACTTGAAAGAAGCAACTATCTTAGATCTCCTCAATTAGCGCGCAATTAACACGTGCTCAGAACAGGACATGCAAAGAACCATGAACAAGTTCTAAATTGCGCGCAGTAACCACCAAGAAAACAGAGGTAATGTTTATATCTGCTTCCGGGAAGCCTACCACGAACCAAACGTTACTGTACAGGGACATCGCCTAAAAGCAGTTGGTAGTACCCTCACCAGAGAAGGACATATTTAATGTGAGGTCCACAACATAATTTCCAAGGCAACTGTTGCTTTCGGGAGTCTACAAGAAATTGTTTGAGACCGGCAGGGAATCAGTGTGGCCACCAAGATAAGTTTGTATCGTGTTGTTGTGCTAACCACGCTTCTGTACACATGCGGAACATGGGCAGTCTATAGTAGGCATATCAGGAAACTTATTCATTTCTGTAAACTGTCTCCGCAGACTGCTCAGGATCGCTTGGCAGGATAGTGTCCAACTCTGTAGTCCTCAGCAGGGCGATAATCTATGTCATCAATACGTTGTTACAGAGAGCCCAGAGCAGATGGACGGGGCATATTGTTTGCATGTCAAATGAGCGCCTCCCTAAACAACTGTTGTACGGTGAGCTGAGGACAGGACATCGCTCGCCGGGGGAACAAATGAAACAATGCAAAGACACTAAAAGTGTTTTAAAATAGCTTCTCCATTGATATTGCTGCCTGTGAGCTGCTTGCTATGAACTGCTCAGCATGGCATATTCGCCATCACACAAGGTGCTTGCACTGCTGAGCAGAGGACCATTGCGGAGGCGCCGGAAAACGAGCTGTATGAAAAGAAAAACGGCAAGACTGACCAACTACAAATGCAGTTCACGTGTGCCCTATGTGTGGTAGAGTTTGTCACGCTTAGATCGGACTGTACAGTCATATGTAGTGACAACTGAATAAAATATGTCTGACGCTGTCTCTGTCTTAGTTTGCGATGAACAACTAACTAACTAACTAACTAACTAACTAACTAACTAACTAAATAACGATATATATATATATATATATATATATATATATATTTATATATATATATATATACACGATCACTAATACACCAGGACGTCACAGATGGCAAATAATTCTATTCATCTAGATATAGGGGCTAATAAAATAATACCTAGATATGCAAACGCTGATTTTTGGACTAATAAAAGAATCCGCCAGATCTGTAACACCGATGTCCCTAAACATGCATATTTATCCGTCAGACGAGAGCCGGTACTTTCCAAACACGCGATCTGTTAAGGATCAAAACTCAAATGCTGTGTGTCTCGGTAGCCAGCGAGATTTCTCAGCGCCGCTCTGATTGTAGGAACGGCTTATTCGTCAAAAACAATTAAGTTCACATTGGTATAGGTCAGTGATTCTCAGAGTGTGTGTCACAGCACACTTATTTAATGTGCAGTGAATTTGTGTGGCTGAGTCGGGGAAAAAAAACACCCCACAATATTTGAAATAAAACTGAAAATTATGAGGATATATAAATTAGGTATTTTAGGTATTTCACCGACGTTGTTTATTTATACAAGAGAAACGCAAATTATAAGTAAAACAAACAAGAATGGCTAGAATAAATAGGTTAATAATTACTTTTATATAATTAGATGAGACGTATTGGCTTACCTACTTTTGCAATTATTCAACGCTGGGACGAATCGCATAGAATAACAATTGTAATTCTGGATTAAGAGAAAGACATCGCTTTCGTTTCTTATCTCTAATGTTCACCAATGTAGAGGACACATGCTGGAAAGGATACAAAGAAGAGCGACATAGCTGATAGTGTTTATTGATGACACAGGTAATTCGGCGGATGCTCATCAGAATCTCAGTCAAAACATGTTATGTAGCTCTCTTTCTCTCTCTTTCTCTCTCTCTCTCTCTCTCTCTCTCACGCACACACAAAAGTAAATATATATATATATATATATATATATATATATATATATATATATATATATATATATATATATACAAGCAGGAGGGGAGGCATGTGCTCGGGTCTATCACAAGCTGTGAAAACAGATATGGCACAGTGCAGAGTGGCCAGAAGCATGGAAGAAATCAATTGATATTCTCCTCCCCAAAAAAGGCAACCTGAAGCTGTGCACGAACTACCGAACTATCGCGCTGATCAGCCACACTAGCAAGATACTCTTGCGAATCCTGTTAAGATAGATAGAGAAAAGGTTTTAATCTGAAATTGACGTAGCCCAGGCAGGTTTTAGGAAAGACAGAGGGACCCCGGACCACATATTCAATTTAAGGAATATCTATGAAAAATGTATAGAGTTTAATGAAGACCTGTACACATGTTTCATTGATTACACTAAGGCATTCGACACAGTAAAACATCAAAATATGTGGAGAATCATGAAGGAAATGGGGTTTCCTTTGCACATAGTCCATCTCATTGAAACATTACACCAAGATCAACAAGTCACTGTCCGAGTATCTGAGCAAACATCGGATTGGTTTGCAGTACAAAAGGGAGTCCGACAGGGATGTAGCCTCTCACCTTATCTGTACAACATATATGCGGAATGTATAATGAAAAATGTTCGAGAAGATGGGAACATTGAAAGTTTCGACCCATTTACAATTGGGGGGTACGAGATTCCAGAGTTACGATACGCAGATGACACAGTGATACTATCAAGAAGTGCAGAAAGGCTAGAGCAGCTACTTTCAGCCGTTAATGGACATAGTAAAGATCAAAACCTGTTCATAAACATAAATAAAACAAAGATAATGACCACCGACAAAACACAATGTCAACATAAATTTACAGTGGGTGGTGAGGAAATAGATCAGGTCACACATTTTGAATATCTGGGCTCCAGAATTATGGTAGGGCACCAATAAAATGATAAAAGTAAAATTCTTGAGGGCCTGTGTTTTTCCCGTGGCAGCTTATGGTTGTGAATCATGGACGATTACCAAAACTTCTAGACAAAGAATCTAATCCTTCGAGTCAAAATGTTACAGAAAGATCCCCAGAATACCATGGACAGAGAAAAAAAAATAAATGCAGACATTTGGCAAGAGTTGAGCATAGAAGAGAACTGGTTTATCAATTCCATTTTGGCTAGAAAATGCATGTATTTTGGTCACATCAAGAGACACAATGGTCTTGAGAGAACGGTGATGGAAGCTATGGTGCCAAGCAAAAGAGGAAGGGGTAGACCAAGAAGACGATGGCACCAAGATATCCAGGAATGCCTGAGTATGACTGTAGCGGAGGCTGGTGGTTTGGCAAGGGAATGAGTTTCTTTCAGACAGACTGTGATTGGAGCGACGTTCTACAAAGGACATGCTATATGATGTTGATATATATATATATATATATATATATATATATATATATATACACACACGAGTATATATGGGAACTTCAAAATATGGTACTGCAATAGTAGATGACATGATTGAGAAATATATTACACCAAAGCATTCGACTGTGTACAACATCAGCAACTAATGAAGGACATGGGTTTTACAACACACCTGATACATCTAATTGAAACATTCTACAGTAGACAACAAGCTGCCGTTAGAACCAATGAGGGTACAACAAATTGGTTTGAGATTCACAAGAGTGCATACTTTCACCTTATTTATTTAACATCTATGCAGAAAAAGTCATGCGAAAGGTAAACATAGATGGCAGCTACGGGGACTTTGATTCATTCACAATAGGAGGGAAGAAGATTTCAGAGCTAAGATATGCAGATGAGATAGCCATGTTGTCAAACAGCGTCAAATGCCTGGAAAGACTGCTCATATCCGTTCAGAAGCACATTGAAGCTCATGAGAACATGAATATCCCCTGTGGCAATG
This sequence comes from Ariolimax columbianus, assembly GCA_036924085.1. Lineage (NCBI taxonomy): Eukaryota > Metazoa > Mollusca > Gastropoda > Stylommatophora > Arionidae > Ariolimax > Ariolimax columbianus. Next base: position 27,853,248 of record JAVGWX010000002.1, read on the forward strand.
TACGGATGCGGAAAATGGACTATGACACAAGTAGCAAGAAAAAAAATTGGAGCGTTCGAAACAAAATGTTACAGAAGAATCCTAAAGATTTTTTTGATAAAGAAAGTAACAAATATAACCATCCTAGAAGACCTGAATGTTGAAGAAATAGATTTTTTCGGCCATGACGGACTGGAAAGAACGGTAATGGCGGGCATGGTACCTGGAAGCCGACACAGTGGTCAACCAAGGCGAAGGTGGATACAAGAAATCAAGGATACTCTAAACATGAACACGGAGCAGGCGGGAAGATTAACTGCAGACCGAGATTAATATCGGCTGGCTGTGATGAGAGCGACGTTCTACAAAGGGCATGCTACGTGCTGATGATGAATAGTGGATGAAAAACAATTAAAATTAGCTAGATATATAGATAGATAGCGAGAGAGAGAGAGAGAGAGAGAGAAAGAGAGAGAGAGAGCAATATCAAGAAAATGATATGGAAGGGAAAGTACAGCGTAAGAGAGGAATGGGAAGGGAAAGTTATGCAAACATATGGCGTTTATTGAAACTGGGAGGTTCAAGGAATCCCATAAAGAAAATCAAAACGATTCTCTAGTTCACACCAGCGTCGATCATCAGAAGAAGCAGGAGACGATGCTAGTGACTCTGATGTCCGCCTTGCTCTGGTGTCCAGTACTATTGAAATGGCTGACGACAGGAGAGCCAGAGATTCGGAAATGTCATTGAAGTATTGATGGACACGTGCATGAAGTTCAAGGCCAGTCTTCGCGATGTATGTCATGCAAATAATAGTGTAGATTATGTTTCGTGATTTGCAGGTGAGACTTTTTTGTTTTCTTCAAAAAGTGATTACAGGTACGGCACAGAGCGTGTCTGGATAACATTACGTAACTAAGCTTATTTTTGCAAGGCTAGGTTCCATAATGGTCCATTATATGAGTTTTGAGTCGGCATCTAATAAACAGCTAGTTTCTATGACGTCTGCAGATCAACAGAGGATCAGGAATTACGAGTATCATGTTGTAGCTGAGATGTAACGGTGCTTGCCTATCAAGGAACTAAAGAGGATCAGGAATGACGAGTATCATATTGTAGCTGAGATGTAACGGTGCTTGGTCTGCAGATCAACAGAGGATCAGGAATTACAAGTATCATGAGGTAGCTGAGATGTAACCGTGCTTGGTCTGCAGATCAACGGAGGATCAGGAATTACGAGTATCATGTTGTAGCTGGGATGTAACGGCGCTTGCCTATCAAGAAACTAAAGAGGATCAGGAATTACGAGTATCATGTTGTAGCTGAGATGTAACGTCGCTTGGTCTGCAGATCAACAGAGGATCAGGAATTACGAGTATCATGTTGTAGATGAGATGTAACGGTGCTTGGTCTGTAGATCAACAGAGGATCAGGAATTACGAGTATCATGTTGTCGCTGGGATGTAACGGTGTTTGGTCTGCAGATCAACAGAGGATCAGGAATTGCGAGTATCATGTTGTAGCTGAGATGTAACGGCGCTTGCCTATCAAGAAACTAAAGAGGATCAGGAATTACGAGTATCATGTTGTAGCTGAGATGTAACGGCGCTTGGTCTGCAGATCAACAGAGGATCAGGAATTACGAGTATCATGTTGTAGCTGAGATGTAACGGTGTTTGGTCTGTAGATCAACAGAGGATCAGGAATTACGAGTATCATGTTGTAGCTGAGATGTAACGGCGCTTGCCTATCAAGGAACTAAAGAGGATCAGGAATTACGAGTATCATGTTGTAGCTGAGATGTAACGGCGCTTGCCTATCAAGGAACTAAAGAGGATCAGGAATTACGAGTTTCATGTTGTAGCTGAGATGTAACGGTGCTTGGTCTGCAGATCAACAGAGGATCAGGAATTACGAGTATCATGTTGTAGCTGAGATGTAACGGCGCTTGGTCTGTAGATCAACAGAGGATCAGGAATTACGAGTATCATGTTGTAGCTGGGATGTAACGGTGTTTGGTCTGCAGATCAACAGAGGATCAGGAATTACGAGTATCATGTTGTAGCTGAGATGTAACGGTGCTTGGTCTGCAGATCAACAGAGGATCAGGAATTGCGAGTATCATGTTGTAGCTGAGATGTAACGGTGCTTGCCTATCAAGGAACTAAAGAGGATCAGGAATTACGAGTATCATGTTGTAGCTGGGATGTAACGGTGCTTGCCTATCAAGGAACTAAAGAGCGAAGCGGTACTGACTCGAATCCCACAAGTTTCAAGCGGCGCCTAGTCTCAAGGGAGGTAAGACTAGCGTCTAGTCATATAGCAGATCCCGTGTACACACTGTGCACATGAAAGAACGATTGACAGTTGAAAATCCATAAGTGTAGTCTTCTATCCGCTGTCCGGGCAAAAGAAAATTGATTAGAGTAGTCTGCTAGCCGTTGTCAGGAGTAGTAGTCTGCTAGTCGTTGTCCGGAGAAGTAGTCTGCAAGCCGTTGTCCGGAGTAGTCTACTAGCCGTTGTCCTGAGAAGTAGTCTGCTAGCCGTTGTCCGCGCCACATTTTGAATAAGTAAATGAAATTCCTATCTCTCGCAACCTACCCCCCCCCCCTTTTCACCCTCCTCCTCCGCCCCCTTCTCTCTCTCTCTCTCTCTCTCTCTCTCTCTCTCTCCTTCTCTCTCACTTTTCTCGCCCTGATGCATTGTAAGCCACAGGAAGTAAGCATTGCAAACTAAAGAACGTTCTATGGCTACATGGCAGTAGACATAACCTGCCTGATTGAATACCATGATTTCACGCATCCATCTGGAAGGATCTGAATGAAGGATTGAGAGATAGCGCAACACGGTCTCACGGGCAGAAGGGTGTGAAGATGAAATGTAAGAATCGATTTCACACGATCTGATGGAGAACAGCTGGAAAGGAAGAGTTTGTTGGTACTAAAGATTGGGATAATAGATACACGGAAGGACTGAGGTTAGAATAGTTTCAAGATAAAGACGTTTTAAAAAAAAAAAAGAAAAGTAAAGCATCTTCTGGGACTTACAGGGAACATCTTCGTCCTAACGGCATAAGCGGCGATGGTGTAGCAGCTGAGATGACGGAAGTGAGTCACGGCACGAATGAAGGTGAGAATTTGTGTAAAGGAGATGGTTATGTGTGTCAGTTGGCTTACAGTAGACGATGACGGAGAGACCAGAAGCACAGAAAGAGTCGAGATGTCGAGAAAGTTTGCTGATGAAAGAGAGATACTAGAAGTGAAGTAAATAAGCAATTATTGACAAAGTCAATGAAGCTAGAGAGGTCAGACACAAACATGTCGGTAATACTTTTACAATAATCGATGTATCGGTAGTTCATCAGGGGAAGGGCGCCCAGGTAGCGAGTCCAAGTGGGAAATTCCATATGAACAGACACGAAGCTACTTCACTGAGAAGTGTAGACACTGCAATGTATGGGTTAATCATCCTACCAAATGAGAACTGAAGTGCTAAGAAACATTTGGAATGAAGAAAAGATGTATAAAGGCAGCGATCATTCAATGGGAGCAGGTAGTAGTTCCGTCTCATCAGAGTACTTTGGAAGAAAGCAACTGCCAACTGAAAGACGCTGTCTAGTAAACAGAGATGAGTTCAGAAAGGCATGGCACAAGCAGAAAAACTATGTTCTCAGTCACTAGCAAAAGGAATTGTTCCACGGGATTGTTCCACGGGATTGTTCCAGAGGATTGAAAAGATGTAGGAGAGATCCCCTTATTAAAAATGGCAACAAATCAGATCCGGCAAATTATAGACCAGTGAATTTAACGAGAATAGTATGTAAATTGTTAGTCAATAATCAAAGAAAACATTGTAATGCATATAGACAAGTTTAATCTAATCAGAAATATTCAGCATCGGTTTACTAGAGTGAGATCGTGCTTAACAAATCTATCAGAATTCTTCTTCTTCTTCTTCTTCGTACGCAGTCAGACAGTAACCATTATTTTTTCGAAAAAAGCGGCGGTCATCCTGAGGCTCTCGCCACTGCCATAGAGCTTGTCTTGCAGTTCCACTGGTAATGGCCACATCTGCTCTCTCTGATCCTCGTATGTCGGGCAGTTCTGCAGCAGATGTTCAGCGGTCATTTTACCAGTACCGCACGGGCATTCGTCGGTACACCATATCTTCAATTTGTTGAATAGGTGGTACCTCAGTCTGTTGTGGCCAGTGCGAAGTCTGAAGACAACGACCTGCTCTCTTCGGTTCAACTGGTAATAGGCATCGTTTTTGGTGTAACCAGTATGTTCGGTTTCCCATTTGGTCATGTATCTGGCTTTGATAAGCCGTTTTGACTCTTCGTACGTCATACTGGTATCTGTTTGTGGTAGTCTTGCACCTTCTTTTGCCAGTCTGTCTGCCTCCTCGTTGCCTTGGATGTTGCAGTGTGACGGAACCCACTGTACCACTACCCTTTTTGGTGCGGACTGCTGGCACCAGTTTGCAGAGTGCTGCTCTTAAGTCATTAAGCTCAGTGTTTTCCTGGCTTTTTAGCGCTGTGACTACGGCGAGAGCATCTGTCAGCAGGACTATATGGCTCTCATTTTCACTGTGTGTCACCATTTCTTCCACTGCCGCCCTCAGTGCCTCTGCCTCCGCTCTGAAATTGCTTGTGTACTTACCAGTAGCGAGTGACAGTGTTTTTTGTCTGCCATTTGGTAGGTTCAGGAATGCTCCTGCCCCTCCGTTCTGTGTAGTGTTTGTTACAGAACCGTCGGTGTATGCATGGGTCCAGTCCATGCTTGGGTAGCTTTTCGTTATGAAGCTTAGGGTAGTATCTCTCCTTTCTTTTTCAGTCTGGCAGTTTTTGTTTGCAATACCTGGTATATTTTCTACCACCTCTGGAAATATATCCTGCCTCCAGGTAGGTTTTCGTACAGTAGTGATGGGTTTTGGTGTTGTTAGTGCGTTTATGGGATCTTCGTGCATCTTTGCTTTGGCTGTTTCTGCAAAGTTTCTCCGCTTTAGTTTCCCATTTCCCAAATTGTTTAGTCTCTGGTGCATTGGATGGTCAGTCAGTCTTCGGAGTTTCTCTGACTGCAGCTGGGCTCTGCAGTCTCTTCTATCGGTCATGGATTGCAGTTTTGTAATCTGTTCAAGTTCTACAATTGGCGTTGACTTCATGCCACCTGTTATAATTCTCATGGCTTGGTTTTGAAGTTTGTTAACTTTATCGAAGTTCGCCTTCGCTGCTGTTGTCCATGCCGCAATGCCATACTCGAGAACTGGTCTCACTCTTCCAGTATACAGTTTCTTTAGTATGCCTTCGTCTGCTCCCCAGCTTGTGCCAGCAAGTATCCTCATGATTGCCATTCTTTCTCTGGCTTTCATTCGGTTTCTCTCAATCAGACTTTTCCATGTCATGCGCCGATCAAATGTGACTCCCAGATAGGTTGGGTTGTCGTTTGGCTGCAGGATTTTGCCATTTAGACTTAATTTGGTACTTTGGGGTTTTAATGAAAGCGAGAATATTGTGCATGTGGTTTTCTCCTCGTTTATTTTGACCAGCCATGAGTTCGCCCACTCTTCCAGCGATGTTAGGGCCGTCTGCATCCTATTTCTTGCTATGGTGAGATTCTTTTCAGAGGTCCACATAGCCAGATCGTCTGCAAACATTGAGCTATGGACTCTTCTTGGTATATTCTCTGTAATATCGTTTATATATACCAGGAAGAGTGTGGGTGACAATACTCCCCCTTGGGGTACTCCCTGCTCGAGTGTCACCTTTTTGCTCATCTGCCCTTGTACTTGGACTCTGGCCGTTCTTTGTTTGAGGTAGTGGTTGATCCACTTGTACATCTTCCCACAGACATCACTTCTTCTTAGCTTGACTCTAAGTCCATCCTTCCAGACTTTGTCAAATGCCTTTTCCAGATCCACCCAAACAGCTACTGTGTGTTTCTGTGCCTGGTAGGCATCTTCTATCTCCTGGGCTATGAGGATGACCTGGTCCTCAGTGGATCTGTGCTGTCTGAAGCCGGCTTGCTGTGGAATTAGTATTCGTTTTTCTTCCAGATGCCACATCAGTCTTGTGTTTATCATCCGTTCCATCAGCTTGCCGACACAGCTGTTTTATCCTTTCCTGTTTTTGGTACTGGTACCAGTATTGCGTCTTTCCATGCCTGGGGTACAATACCCCTTTTCCAGCTTTGGTTCAGGACTGATTGTAATTTCCTCTTCGCTGTTTGGCCCAGCCCCATCAGCATTTCGTTTGTTATCCCGTCTTTTCCGGGAGATTTCCTTTTCTTTAGTGTTTTCATAGCCTCTTCCATTTCGCGCATTGTTAGTTTGGCCATCATGTGCTCTTCAGGAGCCGTATTTATGTTTTCGTGTCCCTTTAGCTCTTCGCTAATGTCTGTATGCTTATCTGCAGGGACCTCGATGTGGTTTGCTCTGGCATAGTGATCGACAAAGGCGTTAGCGGCTTTCTTACCTGTGATCAAGTTCTCGCCCCGCTTGATAGTAATTTGTTTATTTGACGGGGTTTCGTCGTTCATGGCTCTGACTAGCTTCCATAGCTTGTTCCCGTCTTTGTCCAGGTTTAGACTTTCCGTTTTATTTTTCCAGCTTTCTCTTGCTGTTTGCCTGAGAGTGTGTTTGTACTTCGCCGCGGTGGCTTTGAGGGCGATGTTTGCCTCCATGGATTTTTCTCGCTCTGCCATGTTCCTAGCATTTGTTACTGCATCTTCCACTTTCTGCAACTCATCATTCCAGTAGGGCTTATAGTTTTTCCTAGCTCTTCTTGGGAGGGTTTCAGTGGCGGCTTGCATTATTGCCTTGCTTAGGCTTTCCACCATGGGCTTCATTTTTGAGTGTCGTGTGTTGATGGTTTCACACAGCCCATCTGTCAGGATTGCAAATCTGTCCCAGTCGGCTCGTTTGTAATTCCAACGTGGGAGCGGTTTTGTTTCACGTGGGCCTACTTCCATATCGATGTCTAGCCTGATCGGCCTGTGGTCGCTACTTGCCAGTTGCTTTAGCACCCGGCGGTCTATTTTATGGTGTATGTCCTGTGTGGAGAAGGCCAAATCTGGAGTCGAGGTGGTATGCCATGTTTTTGAATAGAAGCTAGGGCTATCCTCCGGCCTATTGATTAGGGAGAGATTTGCATCTATCTCCCAATCTTCCACTTCGTCACCTCTGCTGTCTGTGTCAGAGTATCCCCATCTCTCCGAGTGGCTGTTGAAATCTCCAACTACTATGCAGTTGGAGTCTCTGACCTCCATACTCGAGAGCGATAGGTCTCTATTTGGTGGTATCAGAATTCAAGGAGCATGTTTCTAAAATAATAGATAAATGGAAGCGAGTGGATGTTATTTATCTAAATTTTGCAAAGGCCTTTAATAGAGTACCTTAATAAAAGTTTATTTAGGAAGTTAAAATAACATGGAAAAGGTGGGAAGTTGCCAAATGGATTCAAAGTTGGTTAACGGGAAGAAGGCAGAGAGTGGGTATAAATAAGTAATACTCTGAGTGGTGGGGAGTAAAAAGTGGAGTGCCACAGTGCTCGGTTTTGAGACCAATTTTGTTGATATATGTAAACGATTTCGACATTGATAACGGATTCATGATTGCAAAATTCGCGGCTGACACAAAACAATGCATTGGTGTCTCTCTAAAACAGAAGTGGATATATTGAGATCGGATTTAGATAAAATTCGAGGATGGCTATTTTGTATTTTCACGAGCATCTTCACTTTGACTGCTTACCCTTTGACGTTTCACTAGAAACTTCTCTACATTAAATACAAATATTAGTGGTGCACTTTGTTGATACTTAGTAAACAACGAGCCACAGAGTTGAGTAAATTCACACCAGAAGTCAATGGCTCGTAGTTTCGAGTTCAGTGTTAAATGAATTCACAATGAGTATCCACTGGTTTATACACTCTCTGATACAGCTCAGAAGCGTTCGAGACATTTCTCAAACTACGATTCGCCTAATCGAATGGGTAACATGTCTAGCCCAGTGCTGCCATCTACTGCATCACTGTACCCAGACAGTAAAACAATTTACCGCGAGTAAAATATTTGGACAAGCAGAACATATCTCAGAAAGCGAATAAAACAGCAAAAATAGACCGGAAAAAAACTTGCTCAGAGGATCAAGACTGACAGTATAAGCTTCTTCTCTTATGTTAGAAATAAACACAGAACGAAAGACAAAGTAGGCCCTTCTCATAGACAGTACAGGGAAAATAATAAGTGAGAATAGGGAGGCAGCTAATCTGCTCAATCAATACTTTGGCACAGTCTACACAAAAGAGGACTGCTCCAAGATCCCAGAGCCTTTAGATATTTTTCAAAGAGACATGGATACAGCGGGATTAAGATCAATCTGTATTACAGAGGAAATTGTTTTTAAAAAATTGGAGGGGTTGAAAGTGGATAAATGTCCAGGTCAAGATGGTATTCATCCAAAATTGCTGTATGTAATTAGAGACCAACTAGCAAAACCATTGGCTATATTAGGTTCTCAATCACTTACAAAAGGGATTGTTCCACGGGATTGGAAAGATGCAGGAGTGATCCCCTTATTCAAAAAAGGCAAAAATGCAGATCCAGCAAATTATAGACCGGTGAGTTTAACGAGCATAGTCTGTAAATTGTTAGAGTCAATAATCAAAGAAAACATTGTAATGCATTCAGACAAATTTAATCTAATTAAAAATAGTCCGCATGGGTCTACTAGAGGGAGATCATGCTTAACAAATCTATTAGAATTCATGGAGGAGGTTACTAAAATCATAGATAAAGGGTAGCCAATGGACGTCATTTATATAGACTTTGCAAAGGCCTTTTATAGAGTACCTTATCAAAGATTATTTCGAAAGCTAAAATCACATGGAATAGGTGGGGAAGTTGCCAAATGGATTGAAAATTGGTTAACGGGAAGAAAGCAGAGGGTGGGCATAAATAAGGAGTACTCTGAGTGGTATGAAGTGAAAAGTGGTGTGCCACAGGGTTTTGGGACCAATTTTGTTTTTAATATATATAAATGATTTGGACATTGATATGGGATCCATGATTGCAAAATTTGCCGATGACACAAAACTATGCAGTAATGTCTCGTCTAAAGCGGAAGTGGATATATTGATGTCGGATTTAGATAAAATTCGGGAATGGTCTGTAAGCTGGCAAATGGAGTTTAATGTAGATACATGTACAGTCATCCACATGGGTAGATCCAATATGGAACATAATTACAGAATGGGAGAAAACAATATTAGAAAGATAGATAAGGAAAGGGACCTAGGGGTTATAATAGATCATACAGGAAAGGTGCGTGAGCAAGTTAAGGTAGCAGTGAAAACGGCAAATGCAATGTTAGGGATGATAAAAAGAAATATTAAACATAGGAGCAAGGAAGTGATCGTCACTGTATAAAGCTTTAGTTAGACCTAGATTGGAGTACTGTGTACAGGTGTGGAGTCCTTATCATAGAGGGGATATAAACATGCTGGAAAGAATACAAAAAAGAGCGACAAAGCTGATAGTGGGATTCCAGAATTACAGATATGAGGAACGACTAAAAAAAAACCGGCCTACAGTGTCTCGAAGAGAGAAGAATTCATGGTGACTTAATACAGGTGTATAAGATGATCAGAGGAATGGATAAATTAGACTATAACAAGTTTTTTTTAAATACAGCAACCCACAATAACACGAGGGCATAGCTACAAGCTGACTAAAGAGAGGTCCAGATTAGATATTAGGAAATATTTTTTTAGTCAGAGAGTGGTGTCTGCTTGGAATGCATTGCCAGGGGAGGTAGTGGAGGCAGGGACAGTTAATGTATTTAAGAATAAACTGGATGCGCATAGCTTTTAGAGCAAGGTGATGTAAATGTAACTGGTTGTATACAGACTCTGCAGGGTCTTCTAAACCAGTATGAAGACGTTAAGTTAAGTTAAATAAGTTTAGATACACTTTAATAACGTGAATAAAGAGGAAGCTCAGCACGAACTATTGTATGTGGTTCCTAGAGAAATGTGTGGGTACTGAGCGTTCTTTGCACTGCGGGAAGCCTTTTTTTTATTGCGATTTGTAGGCATGCAGTTTCTACTCGAATGAGTTTCCAGACAGTTGACTGTACTGGGACTGACCATGTTACTAATGTGGGATACTCATGTTGCTAAGCAGCGGGATTCACAGGGACTGCTGTTAAAATCATGTTCGTAGTCGTATTCTCCGCTGCCTTTCGGAATACCTTTTCCCAGAAAAGGCTTCGGAAAGTCAACCCTGAGAAATATCCATAGCTAGAGCTCCTAAGGGAGTCTTGAGGCGAAATCATAGGCATTGTAGCAGCTAACTAACTGATCGACTAACTAACTGAACAAGTACTGACTAGCTAACCGACTGAGCAAAGGCAAAGATAAAGACCGCCGTCCATCGTAGACGATGAGGGCATAATTTATTTGCTAGCGCTATTTTTAGTAAGGATTAACTGCGCTATCTTTTATCCTCACTCTCTCGTCTCGAGCCGCCCGACCCCAGTGGCAAGTCAAGGACAAGACGACTAGGGGACGACTACGAGATGCAGAGGACACTCTGCACTCACCTTACCTGTATGATCTTTGTCACTGCTATCTGCACTCACCTTACCTGTATGATCTTTGTCACTGCTATCTGCACTCACCTTACCTGTATGATCTTTGTCACTGCTATCTGCACTCGCCTGTATGATCTTTGGCACTGCAACCTGTGTGATTTATTTTAACCCCCTAGATTTCTTTACTTTTCTTTCTTTATAAAATAGTTAATCTTGGCTTGACTTGGCTTCGGTCATTCTCAATCCCCCTACTACCAAACACTGAAAAGGCTTAAGTAGCAGAATGTAGTCCAGAGAACGAAATGCGTTGTGTCGTAGTTTACAGCTTGACTGCGATGTTTGCACCTTTCGGTCCAACACATCCGACGTCAGCAAGCATTTTTTGAGTACCGGGTTAGCATTCCCTCCTCGATCCCTTCTCCTTAGCCAGTCTGCCCTGCTGCAGCCTGTTATCCAGGATCACCGCTTGGAGGTGTAGAAGGGTCTTGGCAGCTTTGGTTCGTTGGCCATGACACTAGCAGTCAGCTATGAGTCGCTGACCGCTGCAGCTCATGCGCTGCTCAGCATCTTGATCCCAAATAGTTAATCTGATATGTGTACTTGTAAAGCACTCACTTTTCAAGGAACAATTACAGTGTTGAACTTCCGGAGCACGCATCAGTCGACCCAGCTGCGTATGGGATTCGTTTGAAAATGGGTACCTGACCTACGGTAAAGGAAAAAAAGCAACGAGGAAGGGGACTGACCACCTCCCACCTCACACAAGCTGTGGCCTAGTAAAATAAGGTTTCTAACACTTCATCCCCGACGGAAGTTTCTGCTATGAGACTTGATTATTTAATATAATATTGTTCTGTTCCATCCTTGAATTAAATTCTGTATTGAATCTTCCCATGTGGAGGACTGCACATTTATCTTTATTAAACTCTTTCTGCCAGCTCACAGACCATCCTTGAATTTTTCTATAATCCGTCCTCAATATATCCAACACCGCTTTAGATGAGACACTCCTGCATAGATTTGTGTCATCGGCGAATTTTGTAATCGTGGATCCGATATAATTTTCCAAATGATTTATAAATACCAAAAACAAAATTGGTCTCAAACTGGTGTTATGTGGCACTCCACTTTTCACCTTTTATGTGTGTGTGTGTGTGTGTGCGTGTGTGTTGTTTTTGTTTTGTTAAAGGTTTGTCTCTCTGTATTCTACTGGTGGAGATACGCGCTTTTCACCCGGGACCATAGTTTTTAGGCGGTATAAGGACGAACAAACGTTCACCGCACACCAGTTACCCCTTCTTTATGCCGATTCCGTCTTCTTCCCGCTAACAAATTTTTGTATTAATTTGGCAACTTCGTCACATATTCAATGTGGTTTAAACATCCTAAACAATCTTTGATGAGGTACTCTATCAAAGGTCTTTTGCAAAATCTAGATAAATAACACCCACTGACTCTCATCCATCTATCATTTTGATAACCTTCTCCAAGAATTATAATAGATTTGTTAAGCAAGATTTCCCTTTAGTAAACTCATGGTGACTATTCCTGATTAGATTAAATTTGTCCAAGTACATTACAATGTTTTATTTTATTATTGACTCTATTTGGTTCCTACTTTCCCCATCCGGTACGGACCACGTAAAGGGTAGTCTAGGACTCTTTTGATTGACTAGAGTGTAACCGACCAGTGTTCTGGATGCTCTTTTGATTGACTAGAGTGTAACCGACCAGTGTTCTGGATGCTCTTTTGATTGACTAGAGTGTAACCGACCAGTGTTCTAGATACTCTTTTGATTGACTAGAGTGTAACCGACCAGTGTTCTGGATACTCTTTTGGTTGAGTAGATCGTGTTCGACCAGTGTTCTGGATACTCTTTTGATTGACTAGAGTGTAACCGACCAGTGTTCTGGATGCTCTTTTGATTGACTAGAGTGTAACCGACCAGTGTTCTGGATACTCTTTTGGTTGACTAGATCGTGTTCGACCAGTGTACCGGATACTCTTTTCGGTAAGTTGAAACCAACTCTGCCATATCCGCTGCTTTCTTTTCCTGAGAATATAGCTTCCACCTGTTTGAATGTTTAAACTACCATGCCAGGCCCATCTATGTTCGGAAACTCCCTACATGTTCACGCTATTTCTTGTATTTTTATTCCGTACACTGAGAATTTGTTCTTATATAGGCTCCGTGTGTTCGTGCTCCAATTTGTAATTTCATATTTAGTCCGGCGTCAAGGTGTTCTACTGTATTGCCGTTGGGTTTTCGACCTTAATCTCCATTACTTGTACCTGCCATGGTCTTCTTCTCATTCCCAATTCGTTTCCTTGATCTGCATAGCATGGGTCTCCCCATCAGATCTTGGCGTGTCTTTGTTTTTGGTTGTCATGGTTTCTGGAAAAATAATGTGGTTTCCCACTTGCCTTCCACATCCGCGTGATCTCAGTCTTTGATAGAACTTTCTGACTGTCAGGACAAGTGACTGTCTTGTTCTGCTGATTCGTCGCAGAGTTGTCAACAAATACCAGTCCCCTTACCTGCGTCGCCACACGCGGATGTGCGGCATCCTGATTGTTGTGGTGTGCTTCTTGGATAGCAGACTGTTGTCTTGCTTGAGTCCCTTGTTTAAAGTGGAGATGTTTCCTGGCGGAGGTGTCAATAAGGATCAGGACATGCTCACGAACCGGTTGGCCCAGCATCTATTAAAAAACTTCTCTACCACAGGTTTCTGTAGGGTTAACTCACCTGTATTCTAACATTATTCCCCCAATTAGCCCTGGTAGACGTGTTTCCTGCCGTCAATTACTCGCCATTCGCCAGAGCCGGGTTCGTGAAAACAGGGAGTGCCACGAGTTGGTGCAGTTGCCCTTAACGCAGGCATTTCTCATTATTTACATGAGACATATAGCAGTCTTTACCCTCCTCCTCTGCCCCTCAAACCCTTTTTCCCTCAGTATATCAGAAGACTATTGCCATACGACGACGTCAACTGGCTTAAACTTCCACCTTCCCTTACTAAATTATTAACTGTTTTATCTTATACTATCTTATAATATCTTTAATCATTTTCCTTTATGTTCGAAGTATTTAGGAATTGAGGAATTTTCTTTTGAATTTTCAAATCTAGTCACTGCACTTAATTACTGGTTTGTCAATAGTTAACTCGTATATTCTAAGACCAGTTTAAGTGAAATTGACATTTGGGAGAAAAAGGAAGCGATTTGCGTTGAGACCTAGAAATTTGATAGATTTTTGTTAGCATGATCATAAAAGAAACCAGATGTGGCTCCCTAGTTGTAGAACATTTTTAGCTAAAAGAAAACATTTTAGTCAATTTGGGCAGCTCAGTGGTCTCGATGTAATGTGTCCGCCTCGAGGTAAGGTGTCCGCCTCGAATGCCGGAGGTCGCCGGTTCGAATTACGGTTGGTGACTGGGATTTTTTCACGTGGATCTTCTGGTAAAAATTCCCCAAGTACAAGTTCCTCAGATGTTAGTCAGTATTCTTCTTCTTCTTCTTCGTACGCAGTCAGACAGTAACCATTATTTTTTCGAAAAAGCGGCGGTCATCCTGAGGCTGTCGCCACTGCCATAGAGCTTGTCTTGCAGTTCCACTGGTGATGGCCACATCTGCTCTCTCTGATCCTCGTATGTCGGGCAGTTCTGCAGCAGATGTTCAGCGGTCATTTTACCAGTACCGCACGGGCATTCGTCGGTACCACCTATCTTCAATTTGTTGAATAGGTGGTACCTCAGTCTATTGTGGCCAGTGCGAAGTCTGAAAACAACGACCTGCTCTCTTCGGTTCAACTGGTAATAGGCATCGTTTTTGGTGTAACCAGTATGTTCGGTTTCCCATTTGGTCATGTATCTGGCTTTGATAAGCCGTTTTGACTCTTCGTACGTCATACTAGTATCTGTTTGTGGTAGTCTTGCACCTTCTTTAGCCAGTCTGTCTGCCTCCTCGTTGCCTTGGATGTTGCAGTGTGATGGGACCCACTGTACCACTACCCTTTATGGTGTGGACTGCTGGCACAGCTTGCAGAGTGCTGCTCTTAAGTCATTAAGCTCAGTGTTTTTCTGGCTTTTTAGCGCTGTGACTACGGCGAGAGCATCTGTAAGCAGGACTATATGGCTTTCATTTTCACTGTGTGTCACCATTTCTTCCACTGCCGCCTTCAGTGCCTCTGCCTCCGCTCTGAAATTGCTTGTGTACTTACCAGTAGCGAATGACAGTGTTATTTGTCTGCCATTTGGTAGGTTCAGGAATGCTCCTGCCCCTCCGTTCTGTGTAGTGTTTGTTACAGAACCGTCGGTGTATGCATGGGTCCAGTCCATGCTTGGGTAGCTTTCCGATATGAAGCTTAGGGTAGTATCTCTCCTTTCTTTTTAAGTCTGGCAGTTTTTGTTTCCAATACCTGGTATATTTTCTACCACCTCTGGAAATAAATCCTGCCTCCAGGTAGGTTTTCGTACAGTAGTGATGGGTTTTGGTGTTGTTAGTGCGTTTATGGGATCTTCGTGCATCTTTGCTTTGGCTATTTCTGCAAAGTTTCTCCGCTTTAGTTTCCCATTTCCCAAATTGTTTAGTCTCTGGTGCATTGGATGGTCAGTCAGTCTTCGGAGTTTCTCTGACTGCAGATGGGCTCTGCAGTCTCTTCTATCGGTCATGGATTGCAGTTTTGTAATCTTTTCAAGTTCTACAATTGGCATTGACTTCATGCCTCCTGTTATAACTCTCATGGCCAGGTTTTGAAGTTTGCTAACTTGATCGAAGTTCGCCTTTGCTGCTGTTGTCCAAAACGCAATGCCATACTCGAGAACTCGTCTCACTCTTCCAGTGTACAGTTTCTTTAGTATACTTTCGTCTGCTCCCCAGCTTGTGCCAGCAAGTTTCCTCATGATTGCCATTCTTTCTCTGGCTCTCATTCGGTTTCTCTCAATCTGACTTTTCCATGTCATGCGCCGATCAAATGTGACTCCCAGATAGGTTGGGTTGTCGTTTGGCTGCAGGAATTTGCCATTTAAAATTAATTTGGTATTTTGGGGTTTTAATGAAAGCGAGAATATTGTGCATGTGGTTTTCTCCTCGTTTATTTTGACCAGCCATGAGTTCGCCCACTCTTCCAGTGATGTTAGGGCCTGCTGCATCCTATTTCTTGCTATGGTGAGATTCTTTTCAGAGGTCCACATAGCCAGATCGTCTGCAAACATTGAGCTATGGACTCTCCTTGGTATATTCTCTGTAATGTCGTTTATATATACCAGGAAGAGTGTGGCTGACAATACTTCCCCTTGGGGTACTCCCTGCTCGAGTGTCACCTTTTTGCTCCTCTGCCCTTGTACTTGGACTCTGGCCGTTCTTTGTTTGAGGTAGTGGTTGATCCACTTGTACATTTTCCCACAAACATCACTTCTTCTTAGCTTGACTCTAAGTCTGTCTTTCCAGACTTTGTCAAATGCCTTTTCCAGATCCACCCAAACAGCTACTGTGTGTTTCTGTGCCTGGTAGGCATCTTCTTTTTCCTGGGCTATGAAGGTGACCTTGTCCTCAGTGGATCTGTGCTGTCTAAAGCCGGCTTGCTGTGGAATAAGTATTCGTTTTTCTTCTAGATGCCACATCAGTCTGGTGTTTATCATACGTTCCATCAGCTTGCCGACACAGCTCAGTAGGCTGATGGGCCTGTATCCATTTGGATCTGTTTTATCCTTTCCTGTTTTTGGTACTGGTACCAGTATTGCGTCTTTCCGTGCCTGGGGTACAATTCCCCTTTTCCAGCTTTGGTTCAGGACCGATAGCAGTTTCCTCTTCGCTGTTTGGCCCAGCCCCATTAGCATTTCGTTTGTTATCCCGTCTTTTCCGGGAGATTTCCTTTTCTTTAATGTTCTCATAGCCTCTTCAATTTCGCTCATTGTTAATTTGGCCATCATGTGCTCTTCAGGTGCCGTATTGATGTTGTCGTGCCCCTTTAGCTCTTCGCTAATGTCTGTATTCTTATCTGCAGGGACCTCGATGTGGTTTGCTCTGGCATAGTGATCGACAAAAGCGTTTGCGGCTTTCTTACCTGTGATAAAGTTTTCGCCCTGCTTGATGGTAATTTGTTTGTTTGACGGGGTTTCGTCGTTCATGGCTCTGACTAGCTTCCATAGCTTGTTCCCGTCTTTGTCCAGGTTTAGGCCTTCCGTTTTGTTTTTCCAGCTTTCTCTTGCTGTTTGCTTGAGAGTGTATTTGTATTTCGCCGTGGCGGCTTTGAGGGCGATGTTTGCCTCCATAGATTGTTCTCGCTCTGCCATGTTCCTAGCATTTGTTACTGCATCTTCCGCTTTCTGCAACTCATCATTCCAGTAGGGCTTATAGTTTTTCCTAGCTCCTCTTGGGATGGTTTCAGTGGCGGCTTGCATTATTGCCTTGCTTAGGCTTTCCACCATGGGCTTCATTTTGTTGTTTCGTGTGTTGATGGTTTCACACAGCCCATCTGTCAGGATTGCAAATCTGTCCCAGTCGGCTCGTTTGTAATTCCAACGTGGGAGCGGTTTTGTTTCACGTGGGCCTACTTCCATATCGATGTCTAGCCTGATCGGCCTGGGGTCGCTACTTGCCAGTTGCTTTAGCACCCGGCGGTCTATTTTATGGTGTATGCCCTGTTTGGAGAAGGCCAAATCTGGAGTCGAGGTGGTATGCCATGTTCTTGAATAGAAGCTAGGGCTATCCTCCGGCCTATTGATTAGGGAGAGATTTGTATCTATCTCCCAATCTTCCACTTCGTCACCTCTGCTGTCTGTGTCAGAGTATCCCCATCTCTCCGAGTGGCTGTTGAAATCTCCAACTACTATGCAGTTGGAGTCTCTGACCTCCATACTCGAGAGCGATAGGTCTCTATTTGGTGGTCCGTACAGATTGAAAATGCGGAGCTTCGTCTCTTGAGCCATTATGTCAACTCCTACAATTTCTGCTTGTCCGGTGTGACTGACAGGTACCGCGCAACTCGGTATGCAGTTTCTGGTCAGTATCAGGACCCCTCCTTTGTGGCCTTCTCTATCGAGACGGAAGGTCTGGTATCCTCTGATTGAGAATTTATGATTATTGTTGAGGTGCGTTTCCTGGATACATGCCACGTCAATCTTACCTTCATGCAGGTGATGTGTTAGGGAAAGTTTTTTGTTAATGACTCCCTCCGCATTCCACTGTAGTATTTTGAGGGTCTTGAGTTTTTGGTCAATAAAAGTTGCCCCATAGCCATGTGCATTGACTCCACGACACATGGGTGGGTGACCACCAGTAGTCAAGGGTGGGCCCCTTCGAGGCGTGAGGCCCGGCACTATCGCTGCCTGGCGGGACTCCGCAGGATGAGCGCCATGCGTTTTTCTGATCGGTTGTACTGTCATCATACTGCGATTTACGTTGTACTGTTTTGTTAGGCTTGCGGACCCGTGCATCCGATTTCAACAGGCGTTTCTGTAGGGATGCCCTCCTTAGCCTTTGGCTGTCCCCAGCCTATCTGCAAGGCAGCAGTTGTTTGTGTTCAGAGTTGTGTCTCTTATGGAAGTTGTCTTTCCAGACTAACGAGTCTTCACTACTCGTGTCTATAGGGTGCGGTGATGATATGTGAGATGATATATGAGATGATATATGATATGGACTGGTTTACCCGGAAGAGAGGCAGTCCAGTGTGTCTGTACCCCAGGATCGTCACGTCCTGCCAGAAACGTAGCATTTGCATGTGAGTGGGGTATCTCTTTGCTCCCTTTATATTCTTGGCTTCTATGCAAGGATGGTACGCCTAGCATTCCCCGCCACCTGGGATGTTGACACAGGGGGGCAGGTGTGCAATGTCCGCTGGTCTGCATCTCTTCTGCGTCCAGCATGATAGCTAGATGGCTGATAGCGTACAGAGGTAGATATCGAAGCAGAAGTGCATTTAACCAGGGGATAAGCCTGGTAATGTCACAGAGATGTTGTTTGCCTAGTGTGCGGACAGATCTCATGGTCATTGGTTGAGTCTCGACAGTTCACAGTGAGGTGGCTGCTCTACTGTTTTCGACACCCCGACCAGGAACTAAGTCTTATGTTGGTGGTTTCGCACCCCATCGCCGTATAAGGTGAGTATCAAGCAGCTGTCCGCCCGCTTTGATCGGCGGACGGCAGAGACCTCTTTCTGCGGCTCTACCGGATAGAGCTGGGGCGCGGGGTCCCAGGTCCCGAACATGTAGTAGCCTCCCATTGCAGAGGTGCTGAAATTTTGGGCGGGATTGCGGCTTACAGGGGTTCGGCCGTAATCCCTCACATGGTAGCCTCGCGCCATTGGCTTATCAGCCTGGTACGTGAATCAAAGCGTCTGCGGCTCCTCTCGATATGAGCTGGATTTCCGCAGCAACGCCCTGTCATTAGTAGGGTAAAACTGACCTGTCTTCAGATGGTCTATTTCCAGCACCCGTTCACTATTTAGCCAGACGAATTTATTGAGGGCTTTTGTTTGTCAATGACCAGGTATTTGAAATCTGCGGTTTCTGCGGGGTTAAACACGATTTCCGTAGCGTTCTTTCATTAGAGTGTTAGAGAGCTGACTTGTCTTCCGTGAGTCTAATACCAGCGTACGTTCATTATTAGACCCAACGGTAGTGCTCTCGATTTGTCAGTCGTTCTACAGTATTGGCGTGTTCAGTCAAATTAAGCCGCAGGTTCCACTCCTGGTGGTGCCCTTCCGTCAATTCCTTTAGCGAGACAATCAAGTTACTTAGAGGGTAGCCCCAGATTTTCGAGGGTCTAATTCCAGCACCCGTTCCATTTTAGACCCAACGAAAGTGCTCTCGGCATGTCAATCATGTCAGTGTTTGGCCGTGTTGAGTCAAATTAAGCCGCAGTCTCCACTCCTGGTGGTGCCCTTCCGTCAATTCCTTTAAGTTTCAGCTTTGCAACCATACTTCCACCGGAACCCAAACACTTTGGTTTCCCGAAAGCTGCCCGCAGAGTCATCGAAGCAACTCCTGCGGATCGCTAGTCGGCATCGTTTATGGTCAGAACTACGACGGTATCTGATCGTCTTCGCGCCTCTGACTTTCGTTCTTGATTAAGGAAAACATTCTTGACAAATGCTTTCGCAGTAGCTCGTCTTGCGGCGATCCAAGAATTTCACCTGTAACGCCGCAATACGAATGCCCCCGTTTGTCCCTGTTAATCATTACCTCCAGTTCCGAAAACCAACAAAATAGAACCGAGGTCCTATTCAATTATTCCATGCACCATTATTCAGGCAGCCGAGGCCTGCTTTGAACACTCTAATTTTTCAAAGTAAACGCGCCGGCCACCCAGGACGCTCAGCGAAGATCACCCGTGGGAGAGAGCCGGCAGACGGTAGGGCAGGAGAAAACGGGCAGTGAACCGGCGCGAGCCGGACCGCCCGCCTGCGTCTGAGATCCAACTACGAGCTTTTTAACTGCAAAAACTTTAATATACGCTATTGGAGCTGGAATTACCGCGGCTGCTGGCACCAGACTTGCCCTCCAATAGATCCTCGTTAAAGGGTTTAAAGTGTACTCATTCCAATTACGGGGCCTCGAAAGAGTCCCGTATTGTTATTTTTCGTCACTACCTCCCCGTGCCGGGAGTGGGTAAGTTGCGCGCCTGCTGCCTTAGTCAGTATATTACTACTCAAGTATTCTGTCAGATGTAAGTCGGTATATTACTACTCAAGTATTCTGTCAGATGTAAGTCAGTATGTTGGATAACCTTTACAGAAAATCTTTGCGCTGGTTGAAACGCTAGTCAACTTATTTTATTAGCACAAGGCTTTCAGTGATGACTGAAAAAAAATGGTTGCTGTAGCTTATCAACAGCGCAACCAATAATAGAACAGCTTCTTCACGATTTTAAAATACGTTATATGGGTAATTGTGTCTAAGACGTTATCGTAATGTTTTCAAGATGAAACGAGAGAAATGCAAAGAATAATTTTGGCACTGTAGACAAACGGAAAGAGCGGAATCCCAAGTAACTTGCATACAAGGATGAATGTTAATTTTGGCAGATAGAAATATCTACATTGGATATAATCTTTATAAACTGGACGGAGACCTCGTCAGTAAACAAAAAGAGCTCAACAGAACGAATAGACGAGCGAGGTTTAAAGACGGAGGGAGAACGCAATTGTCAGATGTCAGTTTGCGATTCTCAGGAATGTAAGTTGCCAATTTTCAGAGCACGTTTGTTCAAGACTTCAGAGGTCAGTTAGTGATTTAGTAGAGATTGTGGACAGTTTGTTTTTTATACACATGCAGTTTGATAACGTAGTTGTCCAGGAATTCAGGACTCAGAAGCTCCAGAGTTGTTCAGGTTTTAGAGTTTATTTATGCAGCGGGTACCTGTTCGGTTGGGATTCGAACCACCATGTTCCTCGTGAATACGCTAGTGTTGCAATGCATTTTATATTTGAGTGTTGTATATAGTTACATCAGTGGTAAGAGCTTTATGTGCGATTGTACTCATGCGTATTGTTAGATTAGAGGTACGTTCGTATGAACCATATACCTTAGTGTAAGTGATTGAATTGCATATTATTACAGTAAAAGCATGATTGTTGTATGTGAGTGTAAGTGCGAGTTTGTTGTAAGTTGGTACAGTAGAGTTACCAGTTGTATTTGTAACTGCAGGTGTGTGCATGTTTTGTTAAAGGTACGAGTTTTATATTCAAGTGCGTGTGATTGTTGTTTACTGTTAAGGAAGAGCTACGAGTTTCATATTTAAGGGAATATATTAACTTGTTTTGTTATAGTACAAGTACGAGTTTTATATATCAGTGTAGGTCTAAGCTTTTTTGTAATTTGTTACAGGGGCCGAAGATGCGTAGTGAATGCGCTGACAGCAGCCAGCGACTCATATCTGCTTGATTGGTGACCCATAATTGACAAAACCATATTATGCCTACAAGTAGCGGCACTAGAAACAGCCTGCAACAATGCAGCCTGGTTAAGAGATTAGGGATCGAAGAGAGAAGGCAAACCCGATTCCTAAAATGCCGTGCTGAAATCGTATGTGTTGTGTCGAAAGGCACAGATATCACAGCCTCGCTGTGAACTAAGACACAAAGTCATACGCGTTATTTTCAGGACGAAAGCCGAAGTAGATGATATAGTGTTAAAGTAGAGGAACGAGTTTTATATTCTTTGTTTATGTCTCAGCTTTTTGTACGGTGTTACTGCAGAGGAACGAGTTTTATATTCTTTGTTTATGTCTTAGCTTTTTGTACGGTGTTACAGCAGAGGAACGAGTTTTATATTCCATGTGTAAATATGAGCTTTATTTATTATGTTGCAGCAGACAAGCGAGTTTTATATTCCATGTGTAAATATAAGCTTTTGTATAGTGTTACAGCAGCGAAACGAATTGTAACTATCAATAGAACGCCTGCAGTTCGGGCTATTTATAATTTAAACTAAAAAAATGACATCAAATATGTCGATAACGCCAAGATAACACCAATGTATTCACCTCTATGGGGCAAACGATCCGATTTTAACAGCTGTGCCAAGGAACATTTGAAACATGGCTAGCGGAAGGCGAGAGTTCGTGTGTGTGTGGTAGGTGTCTTATGTTGATACCGAGAGAAACATTTTAATCAGAGTAGTTGGTCGAATGTGAAGAGTAGAAAACATGGTAGCTAAATTAGATGTAAAGGAGATATGGAAGTAGGCTTAACATAACGTCTTTGTATGGTTCAGAAGCACATGAGGAGTCTGTATACAACCAGTTTTCTTTATACAGCCAAGCTGTGTAAGAGAGAGAAAGAGAGAGAGAGAGAGAGTGAGGGAGAGAGATGGGGAGGGGGGAGGGCTGTTGTCGGAGTGGCAGAGTGAGAGAAGTTAGCGGAGAGAAATTGCCTGCGGATATATGTTATGGACCTGGTTGGAGGTGCATAGATGTAGGACGGAAGAGCTTTACATTATGGTATTTGAGATGCATAAATAGATAGAGAGAAAGAGAGAGAGAGTGGGGCAGGAAGACAGGCATATTATTGTAGAGAGATAGAGAGAGAGACAGAGAGAGACACAGAGATAGAGAGAGACAGAGAGAGAGGCAGAGAGGGACAGATAGAGAGAGAGACAGAGAGGTTCAAAGAAAGTCAGAGAGCGAGACAGACAGAGACAGAGAGACAGGGAGAGAGGTAAGAAAAGTTCAAAATCCAAGACAAAGAGATACAAGTTAATAGCAGATGGATATAGCAAGAGGGATATATGGGATATAGCAAGAGGGATATATGGGATATAGCAAGAGGGATATATGGGATATAGCAAGAGGGATATATGGGATATAGCAAGAGGGATATATGGGATATAGCATGAGGGATATATGGGATATAGCAAGAGGGATATATGGGATATAGCAAGAGGGATATGAGAGGGATATATGGGAAATAGCAAGAGGTATATATGGGATATAGCAAGAGGTATATATGGGATATAGCAAGAGGTATATATGGGATATAGTAAGAGGTACATATGGGATATAGCAAGAGGTATATATGGGATATAGCAAGAGGTATATATGGGATATAGTAAGAGGTATATATGGGATATAGTTAGAGGTATATATGGGATATAGCAAGAGGTATATATGGGATATAGCAAGAGGTATATATGGGATATAGTAAGAGGTATATATGGGATATAGTAAGAGGTATATATGGGATATAGTAAGAGGTATATATGGGATATAGCAAGAGGTATATATGGGAAATAGCAAGAGGTATATATGGGATTAAGCCAGAGGTATATATGGGATATAGCAAGAGGTATATATGGGATATAGCAAGATGTATATATGGGAAATAGCAAGAGATAAAAATGGGATAAAGCAAGAGGTATATATGGGATATAGCAAGAGGTATATATGGGATATAGCAAGAGGTATATATGGGATATAGCAAGAGGTATATGTGGGATATAGCAAGAGGTATATATGGGATATAGCAAGAGGTATATATGGGATATAGCAAGAGGTATATATGGGATATAGCAAGAGGTATATATGGGATATAGTAAGAGGTATATATGGGATATAGTTAGAGGTATATATGGGATATAGCAAGAGGTATATATGGGATATAGCAAGAGGTATATATGGGATATAGTAAGAGGTATATATGGGATATAGTAAGAGGTATATATGGGATATAGTAAGAGGTATATATGGGATATAGCAAGAGGTATATATGGGAAATAGCAAGAGGTATATATGGGATTAAGCAAGAGGTATATATGGGATATAGCAAGAGGTATATATGGGATATAGCAAGATGTATATATGGGATATAGCAAGAGATAAAAATGGGATATAGCAAGAGGTATATATGGGATATAGCAAGAGGTATAAATGGGATATAGCAAGAGGTATATATGGGATATAGCAAGAGGTATATATGGGATATAGCAAGAGGTATATATGGGATATAGCAAAAGGTATATATGGGATATAGCAAGAGGTATATATGGGATATAGCAAGAGGTATATATGGGATATAGCAAGATTTAAAAATGGGATATAGCAAGAGGTATATATGGGATATAGTAAGAGGTATATATGGGATATAGCAAGAGGAATATATGGGATATAGCAAGAGGTATATATGGGATATAGCAAGAGGTATATATGGGATATAGCAAGAGGTATATATGGGATATAGTAAGAGGTACATATGGGATATGGCAAGAGGTATATATGGGATATAGCAAGAGGTATATATGGGATATAGTAAGAGGTATATATGGGATATAGTAAGAGGTATATATGGGATATAGCAAGAGGTATATATGGGATATAGCAAGAGTTATATATGGGATATAGTAATAGTAAGAGGTTTATATGGGATATAGCAAGAGGTATATTTGGGATATAGCAAGAGGTATATATGGGATATAGCAAGAGGTATATATGGGATATAGCAAGAGATAAAATGGGATATAGCAAGAGGTATATATGGGATATAGCAAGAGGTATATATGGGATATATCAAGAGGTATATATGGGATATAGCAAGAGGTATATATGGGATATAGCAAGAGGTATATATGGGATATAGCAAGAGGTATATATGGGACATAGCAAGAGGTATATATGGGATATAGCAAGAGGTATATATGGGATATAGCAAGAGGTATATATGGGATATAGCAAGAGGTATATATGGGATATAGCAAGAGGGATATATGGGATATAGCAAGAGGGATATAAACTGCTTGTGGACATTGAGGGGGAAGATGTGACTGACCTTACCGGGCATACACTAACTAAAATGAAGTTAAACTCTTGTTCAATAAGGTGAATTAAGGATATGATAAATCTCTCAAACGAGCCTAGAGTCCAATACTTAAAGATCCACTGATCAAATGACCCGCATACTTAAAACTCATCACTATCGGCAACGCGCAGCAACAGCTGTTGACAGAAGGCTGGAAAATTAATCCTTTTTTAAGTTTAGGGTTTCCATTTTGAAACGTAGTGGTAATATTTAAGCACGGTATATTTGGGCCATTAAACAATACAGGGCGAAGGAAATACGTGTCATTTCTGACTGTATTTACCAGGACATTACCTTATATGGAACGCTGACAGCCAATAAAATCGCTCCAACGGCATTCGTTTACTGAGATTAGCTTGCCACGTTTAACTGTTGTCGCTCTGTTCGCGTATTACCAAGATGGCGGACAATGCTGTCGTGTCCAAGCTCGGATGTGTGTGACAACCAGACAATTCTTAAAATGGAACACTCTGAGAAGGATAAAATGGATACTGTCATATGACAGTCACGCATAAATGAAGTGACGTAAAGGTTATAGAGTTAGGGACAGCTGTATTGTCGAAGACTAGTATGCCTTACACGTGTACTCTAACAGAATGTCTGGGGTTGATAGGAATATGAAACCAATCATCTGATCGTCTTTAACTTCCTCGCGCTAAGCTCCTGGTAGAGTACAGGTCTTAAGTAAGTTTTGTCCCAGCCAGCTAGTCCATCGAAAATGTAAATGTCTCGCTCACTTACTGCGCCATCATATTTCCATATTGACAGTTCACCTGCTTTTTTTCATTTTGTTTTTGGACGTCAAATATTATGTTCATCAAACCGTACCAGTGTGTACACTCGTGCGGTGACTGGGCGTAGCATGTCATACATATCATGGACACAGAGATCAGTACACGTTTTTGATTTGTTCACGTGCTCACGAACATTGACGACGGACAGAGCGACATCTGGCTGTTATCACTGTTTCACGCACCTACCCCATCTTCATTATAACAAGAGTAATGAATCCCTCGCTGTTCGCCACAATATGTCAGTCAATAATTTCATTAACGAATACAATGATGGGTAATGATGGGTAAAGCAGGTCCTTCGTGTTATAAAATCTGTCACAACTCACGTGTAGTTAGGTGTACCAGATGCAACAATAAAAAGGGATGATGATCTATTCTGAACTCAATTGAAATGGATGACATTTCCAAATACTAAACAATTTCAGATCTAAACGTTTACTTCGAAACATTAGAATAATTGTATAGTACACACAGCTGGCCCAACCTTGGGTTGTCTATTTTTGACAATAATGTTTGTGTTTCTCTATAAACCATGTGCATCATATTCTTCAAATCGTATTGTGTGAGTATTAGAGCCTTCATTGACTCCACATTGTATTTTATTGATTAATTATATTACCCTCACTGACTCCACATTGTATTGTGTGGGTATTAAGGTCTTCACTGACTCGACATTGTATTGTGTAAGTACTAGGGCCTTTACTGACTCCAGGTTGTATTGTGTGAGTAATAGGACCTTCACTGACTCCACATTGTGTTGTGTGAGTAATAGGACCCTCACTGACTCCACATTGTGTTGTGTGAGTAATATGACCTTCACTGACTCCACATTGTGTTGTGTGAGTAATAGGACCTTCACTGACTCCACATTGTGTTGTGTGAGTAATAGGACCCTCACTGACTCCACATTTTATTGTGTGAGTAATAGTATTAGGCCCTACATTGCTGCCGAAGACAGATGTATCAGACAGAAAGGTGCAAATATTGCAGTCAATCTGTAAACTAGCCACACAACGCATTCCGTTCTCCGGACTACATCTTGCTACTTGCAAAGCCCTGTTCTGGGCTTAGTAGCGGGGGATTGAGAACGTTCAGGGCCTGGTACCGGGAGATTGAGGACGTTCAGGGCTTGGTAGCGGAAGATTGAGAACGTTCAGGGCTTGGTAGTGGGAGATTGGGAACGTTCAGAGCCTGGTAGCGGGAGATTGAGAACGTTCAGGGCTTGGTAGCGGGAGATTGAGAACGTTCGGGGCTTGGTAGCGGGAGTTTGAGAACGTTCAGGGCCTGGTACCGGGAGATTGAGAACGTTCAGGGCTTGGTAGCGGGAGATTGAGAACGTTCAGGGCTTGGTAGCGGGAGATTGAGAACAAACGCAGCAGAAGAAGAAGAAGGCCCTTCATAACTCCACATTGTACTGTGTGAGTAATACAACCGTCACTGACTCCACATTCTACTGTGTGAGTAATACAACCGTCAGTGACTCCACATTGAACTGTGTGAGTAATACAACCGTCACTGACTCCACATTGTACTGTGTGAGTAATACAACCGTCACTGACTCCACATTGTACTGTGTGAGTAATACAACCGTCACTGACTCCACATAGTACTGTGTGAGTAATGCAACCGTAACTGACTCCACATTGTACTGTGTGAGTAATACAACCGTCACTGACTCCATATTGTACTGTGTGAGTAATACAACCGTCACTGACTCCACATTGTACTGTGTGAGTAACACAACCGTCATTGACTCCACATTGTGTGAGTATTAGGACCTTGACTGACTCCACATAGTATTGTATGAGTATTAGTATGAGTTCCTTCATTGATTACACATCGTATTGTGTGAATAATACGGCTTTCATTGACTCAACCTTATGTCTGTTCAGCTCATTGGTCCGCCGACCATTGATCAACTAAATATCATTACGTTTTCAAAATAGGCAGAAATACACAAATCAAATTTTCAAATATTTCAAGCAAGCTTTGTAAACTCGTTAAGATTCGGCATCGCTGCTCTATGTTTCTTCCAACCATTTGCGTCGCTAAAAATATTCTTTGAGAACAGGAAATAATTTGCAGCAGTCTCTCTACTGCTGGGATCAAACTTAACTATCTTGCTTTGCCGTGATTAGGTAGATGTTGGTAATTAATTACGACGTGGTCACGAAAATCTGTTAGGGCTTACGCTCCCAGTATGTACGTAGCAAATGAATTTAAACCATTCATAAGTCTTCAGGTGCACTCCCATCAAGTCGAGACCACGATGATGGGTGATGTGAATAATGTGGACAGGACAACTATTTCGAGTAGATTTGATATTTTTGAGATTACGCTATACTGGATTACTGGATAACCCGTTCTTCAGCGGCGGTTATACCGTTGTCGGTCCCAACTTCTCTTCCAACGGTCTCTGTCTTGGACCACGGTGGGCCAGTGGATAATGAGTCGTGTATCTGTGGCATCGTGAATGTTGTTGCGGGATGCAAGGGATTCGAATCAACGTGTTGGTGGTCGTCCCCTTGGTCGTTTCCTTTCAATGGGTCCTATTAAAAAGCCCTTCACGTGATTGGTGGGTGTGTGACATACTTGGAATCCAAGTGTGTGACATACTTAATAAATAACAAAAAGTTCCTGTTGGTTCGGTATCATTTGTCTTTATTTGTTCACCCCCCCCCCCCTCCCCCTCATTTCCCAGTCCACTTCTTAATCTACTTCAATCCTCTCTACCATTCTCTGCCTTTTTCTTTACCCATCTGCCAGATTGTGTGAACTGCAACCAAATTCGTCTTTGTATATATTATCGAAAGCATGTGTGTAATTCTAACTAACACTCACACACACACACACACACACACACACACACACACACACACACACACAAACACACACACACACACACACACACACACAAACACGCACGCACGCACACACACTTACATATATATAAAATACGTGTTATTTTCTTTATGTGTATGTATCTATGTGTGTGCGCGCACGCGCGCATGTGTGTAAACAAAAAAAATAAGGATATTTTAAAGTGGATGAAGGACATTATATTTGAAGAGAAAAAGGAGGACATGTCCTCCTATTTGATATCATATGGTAACCCTATGTGATGTGTATCTCCTTCATGTTTTATTGCCTTTATTATCTTCATGCAATTCCGTGTTATTGTTGTCTCGCCTTACACCCTCGCTTCCACCATTTCTGCTGTCATAATAAAAGACTAAAAATAAGATGGCGTTCAAGATAATTCTCCGAATAGACAATAATGATGCGGACTAATGACGACGGCCCGACCAGCTGAGATATGAGTCGCTTTGCTGTTGTTTCTCACGCTGGCTGATCAATTGTGAAGGTCAGACCAGAGCTAAACTAACAGCTGCTGTCGCCTGTGTCGATAACGTTCCAAGCGAACATTATTGACAGCTCGCTTCGAGCGACCAGGCCCTCGTATGTTCTGTGCCCGTATTAAAAAAAAAAAGCTTCTTGTTCGTGTACGGTGTTTATGGCACGGGCTATCATGTCTCTTCACAACCTAACGACTCGTGAACTGGTTTTCTGTCATTGGTCGACCTCCAATCAGCAATGGTCGTCCTCAAAGTAATGATGGTCGTCATTCAAACTGTAATGGTCGTTATTCAAACTGAAGGTCGTGTTCCAAGCTGTGAAGGTCGTCCACCAAGCTGTGAATGTCGTGTTCCAAGCTGTGAAGGTTGTCCTCCAAGCTGTGAAGGTCGTGTTCCAAGCTATTAAGGCCATGTTCTAAGCTGTGAAGGTCGTCCTCCAAGCTGTGAAGGTCGTCCTCCAAGCTGTGAAGGTCGTGTTCTAAGCTATTAAGGCCATGTTCTAAGCTGTGAAGGTCGTCCTCCAAGCTGTGAATGTCGTCCTCCAAGCTGTGAATGTCGTGTTCCAAGCTGTGAAGGTCGTCCTCCAAGCTGTGAAGGTCGTGTTACAAGCTATTAAGGCCATGTTCTAAGCTATGAAGTTCGTCCTTAAAAAAGTGATGATCGTTCTCCAAGCTGTGAAGGTCGTCCTCCAAGCTGTGAAGGTCGTTCTCCAAGCTGTGAAGGTCATCCTTCAAGCTGTGGAAATCGTCCTCCAAGTTGTGACGGTTGTCCCGCAAGCTGTGGAGATCGTCCTCCAAGCTGTGACGGTTGTCCTGCAAGCTGTGGAGATCGTCCTCCAAGCTGTGACGGCTGTCCTGCAAGCTGTGGAGATCGTCCTCCAAGCTGTGACGGCTGTCCTGCAAGATGTATAGATCGTCCTGCTAGATGTGATGATCGTCCTCTGCTAATTATGTTTCCTGTTGTCAAAGCGTGTGCTAAACCTAACCCACTATTTTTGTCCCCAGGTGTCAAGAAACTCCATCATTATGTCTCTGATACACTCACCTCATAACTGGCTAGTCAGCTGGCTATTGAATACCCTATGGCCTCCATATTTAGAAGCTAGCTGTTGATACCGAATAAACAGCCGGGAACTAGAAATGGTGATCTGTATGGAGGCCAAAAAAGAGGCAGCCACTCCACAATGCAAATACACAACAGCTGAAACACCTGTTTATCTACCCACACGACTACAAGTCAACATTGGAAGATAACTTGACATACCTTAATGAGGATTAACTGGCGCGAATTACGATCTTGGTTTTTTTGAAATATTGAATATTAAAAGCATAAGCGGTAAGGAGCATGGGCGCATGGACGAAATGAAGAAATCCGAATTGAAAATTCTAGATGTCGTAGAAACACAGAAAAAGGACAGGGGGGTGTGGGGGGGGGGGGGGGGGTGTGTAGTAATGAATCTTGATGGTGATCTGCTTCTCGACAGAGTAGTCCCTACTACC
Source organism: Ariolimax columbianus (assembly GCA_036924085.1). Classification (NCBI taxonomy): domain Eukaryota; kingdom Metazoa; phylum Mollusca; class Gastropoda; order Stylommatophora; family Arionidae; genus Ariolimax; species Ariolimax columbianus. The sequence continues at coordinate 27,883,758 of JAVGWX010000002.1, forward strand.
GACAGAGCAGTCCCTACTACCGACAGAGTAGTCCCTACTACCGACAGAGTAGTCCCTGCCACCGACAGAGTAGTCCCTACTACCGACTGAGTCAAAGGAGGGGTAGGTTGTATTTTTCCAGGAGTCAAATGGGCAACATCGACATTTTGTCTCCGAACGCATTATTGTACTGTACCTCAAAGATGGACAGTTGGTCAACATTGTCATTGTTTAAGCACGGAATTAGGGGGAATAGAGCAGATTTAAGAAATAGTGCTCTAAACTTCTTGAAATGACAATGGACGATTATCATGACCGAATTATCCTCCTTTGAAATGTCAATGCCAGAGTTCGAAAGGATCATTCTAGATAGAAAGGAGTGATTGTTAGATACGGTGAAGATATTTTAAATGACAATGAAAGGCGACTCCTGAGATTCTACAGTGAGCAATACCCGGTCATCTCAAGCACAAAGTTCCCCCGCAAGAACATACATACACACGATGCGAACTGACAAGGACAGATAAATCCATCATTGACTCTCTCGTTAGAAAACGTTCATTTAAGTATATGAGAGAAGCCAGAGCCTTGAGAGGACCAGAGATAGGAAGGGACCAGTACCTCGTAATATATAATGAGAACAACAGAAAGAGTAGCAACGCCAGAACAACATTCATAGTCAAGTTAGAAACCACTCACTAGAAAAAGAGAAGCAAGAACAAAGGCATTCAATTTAAGGGAGCCAGAGGTTAGGACCAGATAACAGAGGCTTATGTCGACATCAGTGGAATGTGCAGAAGAACCACCTGAGAATCTAGAAATTATGGGGTTAAAATTCAAGCCTACCCTCAATGCAGCTGCAGCAGATGCGTGTAGCGAAGTCAGTCAAGAAGGAAATTATGATGACACACAGGTGGACAGAATAAGTCAAAATTATAATAAGGAAAAAGAAAAAGACATGGTAACAATACATGCAGGCCAAGAATATAAGAGAAAAAAAAAATACAAAGAATACGTAACAATAAGAACAGAAAACTAGGAACCAGTACTAACAGGTAAACAAATTCAGGAGAAAAACGAACAGAATGTCGGAGAAAACCGGAAGCTGTTCTACAGGAACATCAAGAACGTAAGAAAGAAAACAGAATGTTCCCACTGAAATTTGTAAAAATACAAACAAGGCGCTTTGCATACCACTCCGAGGAGATAGTTAATATATGGTAAGCCTATCTCTGAGATCTTCTATGTGCAGAGGAAGACCATATTCCAGGTACAACAGGCTCTAAGACAGAACGGGAAATCGATGACGGGGACAGCAACACAATGGGGGAACTGAAAGCAGCACTGCAGAAAATAAAGGTTGGCAAAGCAGCTGGACGAAGTCTAGGAGAATTCTCCCAAAAGACGTAGTTATTAGTAGTTATAGTTATCAGTCAACTTGTATCCCAATGTGCAAGACTACCACAAACAGATACTAGCATGACGTACGAAGAGTCAAAACGGCTTATCAAAGCCAGATACATGACCAAATGGGAAACCGAACATACTGGTTACACCAAAAACGATGCCTATTACCAGTTGAACCGAAGAGAGCAGGTCGTCGTCTTCAGACTTCGCACTGGCCACAATAGACTGAGGTACCACCTATTCAACAAATTAAAGATAGGGTGTACCGACGAATGCCCGTGCGGTACTGGTAAAATGACCGCTGAACATCTACCGCAGAACTGCCCGACATACGAGGATCAGAGAGAGCAGATGTGGCCATCACCAGTGGAACTGCAAGACAAGCTCTATGGCAGTGGTGACAGCCTCAGGATGACCGCCGCTTTTTTCGAAAAAATAATGGTTACTGTCTGACTGCGTACGCAGAAGAAGAAGAAGAAGTATCCCAATGAACGTCGTTGGAAATCCAAGTCACACCTTCTGTGCCAAATGCGTCGCGCCTTATATCGTCAGTACGTATCGAAGGAAAATCGTCTTCATGTCGCCTTTCCATCTTCCGCTCAGACACTCTTTTGTTCGGAAGCCAGACAGTCAAACATAATAAGCTCACAGAGGAAATTAATCAGAGGACATTGTCAGATTGACTGAACCAGCGCACCTTCTCTCTGGATATGTATTTGGCACATGGAAATGTCATCGACCCTTTTTCGAATGTCGTCGTTCCTCAATCTGTCTGTCCTGGATACGCCGGTGGACATCTCATCTCGCATGTGGAGATTTTACTCTCTCGTACCTTGCCCACATTGGTTCTAGGTGTTCAGGGTTGTTTGTAGGAAGATACTGTGACCCGGTTGCCAGGCTAATGTGAGGATGTTTGAGCAGTGGCGCTAATTGATAAGTCACTCCTGCTGCTTTATGGCATTTGATACAATCTCTCTTCTCACCAGCCGTCTTCTGAGAACACGCTGCCAGGGTACCTGGCCTACTGAATCTGCTGAAAAACCACGTTCTGAATGCTCAAGATAAGCAGCCATTGAGTTCCGTTCACCGTCTGAGGTGTCGTCTTAGACGTGCTCAAATGTATACCATACTTATCCTATTTTGCGTTCAACGCAGATATGTTATTTTGGAGTTTCTCCTCGTTTGCATATGCGAGGCATTGACCATCTGCGAATAACAGTTCCTATTGGAATTATGATCTAGGTCGTGTGTTGCAGCCTGATAGACCTCTGGCACAATGTTGTCCATATAAATGTCGCAAAGCAGCGGGGACATTCCCTGGCGTGGAGCACCTTTGGTGATTGGAAATACATATGTGACACCGTCCTCCGCACGCCTCCCACTCGTATTCCCTCGGTACAGAGCTCTCACATTGTCAAGAAACTGGCTAAAGTGACGGCGTGGGGTAGTGGTTAAGTGACATGGCTCACAACCTGAAGGTGCTGGATTCGTGTAGAAGAGTCCAGGTTTCACTGAGTAGTTTGCTTATCTAAAGTGTCACAACGTGTATTCACAACACGACACAACTACACACAGTAAACACTTTCCAACAAAATGGTGCATATTTAATAACACTTACAATCAAAAACAATATTAGCAAAAAAACAGAAACAATATTAACAAAAATAACAAATTACATCTTAACTAAATAATAATTATATAGAGCTATAGTGGAGGTTGTAAGCACTAGCTATTGAATATTTCCTCCATACTACCCACCCCAGTATTTGCGCCGATACCCTCCCCTTATCTGCACAATCAACACACTCTCACAAACTCGTCTTCACGATCGTGTTATGTACTCTGTCGTTCTGTGCATTCATACACACGTAGATCCCTTCAGTCAGGTTATCTGTACATTCACAATTACTTCTCAGTGACCATTACCATGAGATCAATTACCATCAAGCGATCTGTGCATTTACATATACTTCAATCACGTGCTTCTAGTCGGAACCACGTACTCACTTAAAGTCACGCACTCTGTCAATCGGTGCATACACATACTTCAGAACACACATCGTTCAGTCGGTGTCCTGCACGCACCACACATATTCAGATCACTTCTAGTCACAGTGTCCAATACACACAAATATAGAGCGACTGGCCGAAACTCGAAGGTGTATGCTGGCTCAGTCACCCTGAGACTCATTCTCTTTCTCACAAATTCCTAACCAGCCTGCTAGCTAGTAGCCTATCAATCGCTCTCGTAGTCAGTCTGCTAGATAGTCTCTCATTCTCTTCTGGCCAGTAGCTTTAGTTTCTATTTGCCGAGTATTTTGTAGTCTCAGGCAACATCATGGCTGTCCAATGACCTTCTGTTGGTTGTCTGACTTAGCCACCACTCTAGTTTGGATTTACCTCCAACTAGTTTGGACAAATAACTCCGAATTCCTGTCATTCTAATTGTCGTAGCAGGTCGTGATGGCATCTGACTGTCACAAACCACACCCTACCCAAATCGGAACACCAGAGTGGATCAACTCCTCACCCCCACCCGTACCAGACACATTCTTCCCCCTAACCCTTCGTTTCCTTTATCGACTTAGTGTCGAGACAGTGATTAACCTTGGCACACATTCAGATAATCTTTGTTCCCAGAGTTGCCAGCCCCATCACCCCCACCCTCAACGCCCATGCTCCAGCTGGAACTATTACATTAACTTCCCATCACAGCACCGACCATTATCCCGCGGCAAAGCATCCTTAGAAAATGCAGGAAGAAGCAGACCCTTACATAAAATGTATACCGAAGTCGGGTGCACTGGATCGACAGGAGCAAAATAAAAACAAAGTGCAACGCACACCGCCTTGGGGAATAAACCGAACGCAAAAAAATAAATAAATAAATAACTGGCTTGTATCCAATACTCTCCCATTTCTGCCAACTTTGTCAACAGCTTTCTTTTGGTCGATGAATGCTAAGTTGAGATACTCACCGTATTCAAACGTTTTCTCACACATCTGCAGTAAGGTAATTAAAGCATCGATGCACCCCTTGTCCTTGCGGAAACCGACTTGGGCGTTGTTCAGCAATGGATCGCATTCTCTGTTGAAGAAATTGCGCCTACATATTCCCTGTATTACTTAACCGCGAAACAACCCTATGGGTGTGACAGTTCCTCTTCGAGTCCTGTCCTTTACATATGGGAACGACTGTGTCCTGCTGCCAGTCGTCTGGGACTCTTCACTACCTCCACACTGTTTTTTTTAGCCACATCACTCCTGTAAGCCCCCATGCTGGGATTGTCTTCATAGGAATGACGTCTTCACCTGTTGACTTCATCTTTGGACTGTTTTTGAGTATTCGCTCCGCCTATTGAACCAGTATCTCCGGCTCTATGTGGTTCCTGTAGATTTCTTTCAATGAACCACTTGGGCTAAGAAAGATGTGGAAGTATTCCTTCCAGAGCTCTCTCCGACTGGCCCCTCGAGTAAAGGGGATCCTTTGTCACCATGTATGTATGATGGTGGGTTGTAACTATCGTCCTAAGTGTAGTCACTATAAGGCTCTAGAGGAACTTACATATGTTTGAGAGATGATTGTTGTACTGGGCCAGGCTTCCTCCTTAGCTCTCTTGATTATCTGCTTGTTATGTTTTTTTTGGCAGTCTGCTAAGACATAATCGGTTGGTTCACTTGAAATGGGCGAATTTGTGTATAGTTTCTTTTTCGTCTGTATGGATATTCTGACCTCTTCATTTCTCCAGGCTGTTCTTTTTGTCCCCTGCTTTGTTTTAAGGGTTAGTTCCCCATACTTTTTAGAAATCGTTCGTCATTTCCTGTTCGAAAAAGGCCCATTCGTTGTTCATAGTAGTTGCATATTCTTGGAGTTTCTAATACGCCTCGGTCAAAACACTGCCTACATCGATAATGACATACTTGTCTTTCAATTTTCAAATGTTCGTGATTCTGCTTGCGTTTTTCTTTCTCTGGCAAGCCCAAGTTCTTGAGATACGTGTCATAACGACCTGGTTTGTGATCAATATTCACATTCGCTTTTGGAAAAACTCTGGAGTCGGTTGTGAAAATACTTTTGTCTGTATCGTATTAGAATTTAGTCTATCAATAAAGGCACAGGGGCGTCATTGCCACGTCCTGATGGGGCTGGGTCTGCGTTGGATAAAGGTGACAAATAGCACCAGACAGTGCAGTAGACAGATTTACGAGCTCTTTCCTGTTACTGTTTGGATCTAGTAAATAATCGTACACTTGTTGTGGTTCTTGTCGGTAGGTGGGGCGTACATTTGTTGTGTTTCTTGTTAATGCTTACGGCGTACACTTGTACATATGTTCTGGTTCTTCCGTCTTCTCATTGTTATACACTTATCAGTCACTCGCTGATGTAGTCCGTACATACGATTGATGTTTTCTGTCATTGATGTGAATAAGGTACCCCACACCGTCTTTGGCTCGCTCTGCTGCGATAGCATCATTAAACATAAAAACATAATTGCTGTGCGCCTCTCTGCTATTCTTCCCTTAAGTCGCATATCAGTGTGCGCCTCTCTGCTATTCTTCCCTTAAGTCGCATATCAGTGTGCGCCTCTCTGCTATTCTTCCCTTAAGTCGCATATCAGTGTGCGCCTCTCTGCTATTCTTCCCTTAAGTCGCATATCAGTGTGCGCCTCTCTGCTATTCTTCCCTTAAGTCGCATATCAGTGTGCGCCTCTCTGCTATTCTTCCCTTAAGTCGCATATCAGTGTGCGCCTCTCTGCTATTCTTCCCTTAAGTCGCATATCAGCCAGTCGAAGTATCGCCACTCTCGAAGTGATAATAAATTCTACAGCTCCGGATGTGCCCAGCCTATTGACATTCAATGTCGTCATTTTAGTGGATTGTCGAATTTGAGACAGCCAACGTCTTTCGCGATTTCATGGGAACAGGCAAGTTATGTTCCTGTGTTGATTCATAGCAACAGATAATACGCCATGGGCATGCTAGATCAGTCACAGCATCGGTTAGACTGGTGCTACGGTTATGATACGTAATCGTGATAACAACTGACCAGTTGAGATAGTAATTTGCCTACATGGTCGGACGGCCTTCATGTGGCCCTTTCTAGAAGTTTAGCTAAGGCCTCTTTTGTAAAGTTTTTATTGAGCACAGAGTATAGGGGTACCACAATGAGGCGCTTTCAATTGGGGAAAATTCGGCACTGTCCTTCTTTCTGTGCTTCTTTGCATTGTTATTTCAACAGATTTATTTATTTCGTTTAATATTCTTCTATGTTCCGTTATTTCGCAAAAGTTTACTTAAGAATAAGATAAGTGACATTTGCCATCCTTTCGAAAGACAAAGATGTGTTCCATAGCATGTCTTTAGTTTTCTTGTGAAAGAAAAACGAGTCTTATATGTGAAGGGGGCAGACGTCTCTGTCAATATGGGGCCAACGTAATTCTCAGACGTACTGACCATGTTAGTTATAGCATGTTTCTCCACAATTGAAATCGCAAAATTGTTGAGTTTTTTATATGCACCAACAGCGGACAAGACTGACCAGAAACACGCAGACTTATACGACAACCTCTAGGACCGTCCTACCAGGAACACGCTGACTTATACGACCACGTCTACGAACTCCTACTAGGAACACCTTGACTTATATGACCACCTCTAGGACGTCCTACCAGGAACACGCTGACTTATATGACTACCTCCAGAACGTCATACCAGGAACACGCTGACTTATATGTCCACTTCTACGACCTCCTACCAGGAACACTCTGACTTATACGACCACTTCTACGACGTCCTACCAGGAACACCCTGACTTATACGACCACTTCTACGACCTCCTACCAGGAACACTCTGACTTATACGATCACCTCTACGACGTCCTACCAAAAACACCCTGACGTATACGACCACCTCTACGACGTCCTACCAGGAACACCCTGAATTATTCGACCACCTCTAGGACGTCCTACCAGGAACACCCTGACTTATACGACCACCTTTAGGACGTCCTACCAGGAACACCCTGACTTATACGACCACCTCTACGACGTCCCACCAGGAACACCCTGACTTATAGGACCACCTCTTCGACGTCCCACCAGGAACACCCTGACTTATAGGACCACCTCTACGACGTCCCACCAGGAACACCCTGACTTATACAGAACGTACAGTTTTTACACAATCATCGTGGGTGACACAACGCAAGAATGGGTCCCCGCCAAATAGTCCAAACCCAGGGGCGCTCACTCAGGATAGGTACGAAACGAAGCCAGAAATAGACTAGTGACTTTCTGCAAAACGGTATTGGCTGTTCCTCTGCAACAGCCTCCCCAAGAAAGTTGTCCACAAGACATCCCCAAGGTCCCAGCGGACAAAACCGACATGAAATGGATCACATGACAGAATAGCGACAGACGTCACCGTCGATGCTTCATTCTGTACAAGTAGCGACCAGCGACTTCTTCGCTCCCATTTCCACTTTGACATCCACCATGCCGAGCTACAGATACATCATTCACACAAGAGCCAGAAGCGAGTCCTCAACCCCATGTCAGCTGCCGCCATTGCAGGAACCATCAAACTTGCAGCAACCCCACCACAGACGTCAATGCTTACTATGCCACTCTTATTTTTAAAAAAAACAACTCAATTCCATCTCAAAACCGCCAGACACTCGGCACCAATCTACAATAATAGAATATCACTAGCTACACAAGCAATGTTGGAAGAGAAACGAAAAATGCCTCGCTTTTCGACCAACAATGCAGCGTCATGTCATTCCCAACCTTAATGTGTCAGATGAGTCCCTAACTGCATCGAGAATAGACAGGGGAAAGATCATAAAGGAGTATTATACAGAAATATTCAAGTCAACTGACCCTCCATCCATCTCAACCCAATACCCACCTTCCACCCTTTTCCAAACTTTGTAACCTACAAATTCCGCCATGTCCTTCAGATGCCACCTGAGAAATCACTCGGGGGGAGATAACATAACTGCAAATGTCCTCTAAGCCTGTGGACTTTCACTTCGTGAAGCGTTAGCTAAGTGTTGTACAACATACCTCCACACTGGAAGAATACCTACAGCATGGCGTAACTTCAAGACGATACTCCTCCATAAAAGAGATAAGGAAGACTTTTTAAACTATCGTTCAATCACTCTTCTCCCGGTCACCTACAAACTCTTTAGCGATCCGTTACTCCTTCGAGGGCGGCACAACCGATTGAATAGGCTGGCTTTCGGTGCGCCTACAGCACAATGGATTACATCTCAACGGGCTGTCGCCGAAACAGCCCCGGAGTACCAAACCCTATTGATCTTCACCTTTATCAGATATAAGAAAGCATTTGATTCTATAGAGCCACTATCAGGGCCAAGCAAAACATACTGATCGGACATATTAGTCAGGGACAGGCAAAACATACTGATCGGACATTATGTTAGTCAGGGACAGGCAAAACATACTGATCGGACATGTTGGTCGGGAACAGGCAAAACATACTGATCGGACATGTTAGTCAGGGACAGGCAAAACATACTGATCGGACATGTTAGTCGGGAACAGGCAAAACATACTGATCGGACATGTTAGTCGGGAACAGGCAAAACATACTGATCAGACATGTTAGTCAGGGTCAGGAAAAATATACTGATCGGACATGTTAGGCAAGGTCAGGAAAAATATACTGGCAGAGACTCCTACCTTACTTTCCCGAAGTTCTCTATGGTAATTGGCTGTTTTCATGGTATCCTGGTCAACGACATGTGGATCGACGTGATCCCGTAGTAGTGAGCGTTACGCAAGTGAAGCCAAACAGCACAACCTCCTGGAGGACTCCAATCCACCTTCACCAGCACGCTCAGAATGTGAGAAAAACTATTGCAAAAAGCCACTTAATGCCCACTTCAGGGCACATAAAACGTAATCTTACTCATTATGGGCATTCAACATCATCATCATTATGCAGCTCGTGGAGCTGATTCACGGTCTTAGTTATATTTATAACCCTGTAGTTCAGACATGAATATATGAGTGCAATTGCTTTCTTCCGACAATCAAATACTGCATGGCATAGAACATACCTGATCTGTCATTTTTTTAGAAAATTGGGATGTCAAGTCATATCCGCATAATAGAGACAGAGAGACCGAGGCAGGGACCAAAACAAGAGAGAAAGACTTTATCCTTTTAACAATAAAAGTTCAATTAACAAAATAATATATCTAAATAAATATTTTAAAAGCAATATTACATAGCCTACAATACAATGAATTAAAAATACAAAAACTTACACAACTTTGAAAAAATAGGAAGGTAGTTTTCAAGGAGCTACACAAGTACACAATCGCCAGAATTCGATTGGGTCGCATTCTCTCTGACAGATTCCCCACGACTTCGGGTGTCAGATAGAGATGTGTTTTTGCCGCCGACCTATTCTACCGTGCAGTCGACTGGCTTCTTGACCGCCTCAGCGCGCAACAGGAGGATATAGCTGTTGATGAGTCAATCTTCACTGATCTCGTTTACGCGGAAGACACTGTCTTGTCCTGGTCGGCACAGACAGATTTGCGATGCAGGGCTCTCTGAAAATGTTAAACATTGAAACGCCCTCCCTAGGCCCTCATTTCAGACACAGCACCTCAGGGTATTGAAACTCAAGGTCACACTGCGAAGGGCACCAATGAATTCATCTATCTGGGTAGCATGGTATCATTCGATGGGCGCAGCTGTTTCGATATGTTAAGACGGATCTGACTAGCTGCGTCGACTATGCACGACCTCCGACGTATGTGGAGTAATGGCAAGATTTCCCTTGGGACAAAAATTTGCATTTGCCAGTCCTGCGTGGTTCCAGTTCTGCTTTACGGCTCCGAAACTTGGACATTGCTGAAACAGGACATGTCGAGACTGGAAGCCTTTCACGTGCGAAACCAGCGGCGTATCCTGGGCTTCCGATGGCATGACTACATCCGCAACATGAAGGTCTCTGCTAAAATAGGCTTCCACCAAATCTTAGAAATACTTGACCGGCGACGAGTTTCTTTGTTCGGTCGTGTTGTACGGCTGGACCAGGAAACTACTGAGCACAAGCTACTACACAAATCGTTCCTCGGCGCGAAAAGATATGTTTGACCGAAAGGTGCAAATATCGCAGTCAAGCTGTAGACTACGACACAATGCACTTCGTTCTCCAGATATCCTGCTACCTGAAAAGCTTTTTTAAGGCATGGTAGTGAGAGACAGAACGAACGAAGAAGAAGGAGACGACATTGCAAGACAGCCATTATTCTGGATCCCGGGAGGTGGGGGGGGGGGGGGGGTAAGAGAAGAAGGGAGATATGAAAACATAATTGGAAAAGAGAAGAAGGGGAAAGGACGACTGTCACGGCCTATGTTGGTGAAGAAGGCAGAGGGCAGACAGACTTGGAGGTTGTTGGTTGAGGACTTACGCCCCACAATGAGCTGACAGATTGAGATTTTGACCTACCTTAGCAAGATAAAACAGTGACCTGTGGCTGGCCTGACTGATCAGTAAATGAACAATTGTCCCGGGCCATATTTGGCGTAAACATTAATAGCACGAGTGATCAGATATCTCTTGTACGAGTATGTCCGTGTCTCGGATTCGAAACTCAAAAACTGGCTCCCCATTTGTCTTGTTTGTTGTTTTACAAGTCAGTGTGCTTTTGTCTTAAAGGGAAAAAACATGAAACTTTGTCTTAAACTACTTTAACGTGGTAGAAGGACTTATCGATGCCCAAAGTTATGCTGACGGGTTCAGCCAAGCCAAACAGGTCACCTTTGGAAAAGGTCAGACAGAGCACACACGCCACGAGAGGAACAAAGGACAATGAAATGTCAAATGCAACTAACGATGGAGTGGTCATAAACCGTAATGTCGACTGGTCTATACACATTTTCACATTTTCTTGGTGGGTATGTAGGTTGTGTGGGGGGGGGGGGGGGTATACATGTATATTCATTATGTTCTTGGTGTGCGTCGCACGCCGAAGTAAAATTCATAAAATATACTTTTAACTCATTCACGCTGGAATACTTTGGGTCTCAAAATACATTTATTCGTGCAATGTAAAACTTACTAGGACGTACAGGCAGGCTTATGCATTTAGAAATACGTTACACATAGAAACTTTTATGTATAAGAATGACAACTGTTCAAACCAATATATCAGCTCTACAGTTTTGTAAGAAAGTTTGGAAGTCAGGATATCGGCTCTACAGAGTTAATCAATTTATAGTTTGAAATGAACGTTCTTAATTCTCATTCGGCCTGTACTTCTACAGGGGCGGATACCCAATGTGCAGGTACCAGATCTGGCATGAGCTGAATGTAGCCAGAATGAGGATTTTCTGCTTAGCGGGCTAGGCTCGTGCAGTTTATTATTTAACTGCGTTCGGACAAGTGCCACGGAGTTCGGTTAACCGTTGTGCGAGTCCATCTTAATAGACTCGAACACTAGAGCAAAGTAGACTTGCAGCATGTTAAGCGCCATCTATGTTGCTCTTAACGCACCACGTAACCATGGCCGGGGGCATGCCATGTCACACAGTTAGTCGCCTGTTACGACATGCTTTCTGTGGAGCAGTGGTGCTATTCTTGTCGTTGTCCTTGAAATATGTCTTTCGCAAATGGAAGTCTACATGTTATTTGGTTTAACTCTTCTTTGAGCATAGACATACATTTTTCTTTGGCATGTTGTATTTCTTGATATGCATCAGTACTGTTGTTATTTTCAGGAACTAGTATATTCTGTGATAAACTTGACACCAAAATCAACTTGATCCACATATGTTTTTCTCCTCATTCACATACAAGTTACACAGTCTGTTCTCAGCACAATAATTGTTTTCATTAATTTAATTATACGTTTTGCAATTTTTCGTTAAGTTTTGTTGCTGCTCTAAGTTGACACTAGACGTCACAGCGCTGATTGCGTTGGTCGGTGTTTAAGGGGAGAGAAGAAGAAGCGAGAAACGAGTACCTGGCCTATGCTGGTGAGAGACTAGAAACGCAGCGCTCATCTCTATGCTAGATATGGTTGAGAGAGGGTTAACGCGAAGGAAGTGGTGGCTTGTGTTGTTGACGTATAATAACAATTGACTACGAGAAAGCGTTTGGAACCGGCAGGGAATCACTGTTGCCACGGAGATAAGCGTATCGTGCTAACCACCCTTCTGTACGCATGCGAAACATGGACAGTCTATAACAGGCATTCCGGAAACTTAATCATTTTGGGACAAAAGGAACGATACAAATATACTCTCTGTAAAAGTTTCTTTGAATAGTTTCTCCGTTGATGTTGCTGACTGGGAGCTGCTTACCTCGAACCGCTCAGCCTGGCGCAATTCTGTCACACATGATGCATGCACCGCTGAGCAGATGGCCATTATGGAGGCGCAGGAAAAGCGAGTTGCACGAAAGGAAAGAATGCATCAAGACTCTCCAATTACAAATGCTGTTCACGTGTGCCCTACGTGCGGTAAAGTTTGTCACGCTCAGATCTGACGCTATCGCCATCTTCGCTTGCGATGGGCAACTAACTAACCATTGACATGTATGCGTCAAAAAAGGCCGCACTTGGCTAGATTAATCCAGACAGTTGTTTTGATAACGTTTTAAATTCTAAGAATCTAGCCCACCTTGTACTAGGGACCAGGACATAAAACTGGTATGTAGGTAGGTAAGTTGGTGGGTAGGTAGGTAAGTTTATTGGTAGGTAGATCAATGAGGATGTCCTAGATGGTCTTGGGAGCCGGCCGAGTGTTGCTGCTCACTGTCACGTGATACACGTGCAGGTGTCCGAGTTATTTTGTTTCGCCTGCATGTGATCGAAATGAGAACTTTGGATGGATGGTAAACACTGCGTGCGTGTCTCTGGTTGCTTGTGGGTGTGTGTGTGTGTGTGTGGGTATAGTTGTGTGTGGGCGTATAGTTGTGGGTGTGTGTGTGGTGTGTGTTGTATGGTGTGTGTTGTATGGTGTGTGTTGTGTGTGTGGTTGTGTGCTGTGAGGTGTGTGTTGTATGGTGTGTGTTGTGAGCGGTTGTGTGGTGTGTGCTGTGAGGTGTGTGTTGTATAGTGTGTTTTGTGAGCGGTTGTGTGCTGTGAGGTGTGTGTTGTATGGTGTGTGGTGTGTGTTGTATGGTGTGTGTTGTGTGTGTGGTTGTGTGCTGTGTGCTGTGAGGTGTGTGTTGTGAGCGGTTGTGTGCTGTGGGGTGTGTGTTGTATGGTGTGTGTTGTGTGTGTGGTTGTGTGTTGTGTGGTGTATGGTGTGTGTTGTGTGTTGTGTGTGTGGTTGTGTGCTGTGTGCTGTGAGTTGTGTGTTGTGAGCGGTTGTGTGCTGTGTGCTATGGGGTATGTGTTGTGTGGTGTGTGTAGTGGGCTGTGTGCTGTGATGTGTGTGTTGTGTGAGTGGCTGTGGGCTGTGAGATGTGTGTTGTGTGAGTGGTTGTGTGCTGTGTGCTGTGATGTGTGTGTTGTGTGAGTGGCTGTGTGCTGTGAGGTGTGTGTTGTGTGAGTGGCAATACTCATGCAGTCGTCTCAGGTCTCCATTTAATCTTTGTGCTGCATTTTCTACATCTTCATGGCTCTGTCATATTGTCATGTCATCCGCATAAATCGCTTTTTCAGCTTTGATGTGCTTGGCCAGATTATTGTTGTAGATGAGAAAAAAAGGTGCAGCTCAAAGCAGAGCCCTGTGGTAAGCCTTCCTCTAAGACTTCTTTGGAGGAGACTGCATTGTTCATCTTTGTCTGGATGTTCGGTCTATGAGATTTATGCTATCCAGTTGTACAGCTTTCCGATAATCCCCACGTGAGCCATCTTCACTAAGAGACGTTTTCTCCATACTTGACCATAGGCCTGTTGTAAGCCAATGAAGATTGCTACTGTATGTTCCTTATTTTGGAATCGATCTTGAATTTTATGTGTTAACTTGAAAAGCTGGTCTTTGCTGAATCATGACGGTTCATGGCAAAGGATTTCTGAACTCTCAAGGAACCAGTAAAGGCGTGCTATTTACCATTCTTTCCGCTATTTGTTCAAGACATGATGTAAATGAGATGGTACGGTAGCTTTTTGGTTCATCTGGAGGTTTGTTGCCTTTTAGGATGGGGATATGCATTCTTCCAGTCTTTGTGCAGTTGTTGATTTCTCCAAGTCATATTGATTAACTTGAGGACTAATTCTTTCCCTATGAGCCCAGGTGAGTTATCGTTTGATTATGGATCCTGTCAGGCTCTGGAGACTTTCTGGGTTTTAATTTCTTCAGGCAGTGTTGAAATTCGTGCATACTAAAGTCATCTTCAAATATGGAGGCACAAGCGGTTGGGGCTTTCTCTAGACGTTTCAAGTCTCCTAGACGTTCTTTTTCCAACTCATAACGTTTTCCTGCTCTGTTCACAGAGGCAAAGTGCTGGTTGAAGTGATCTTTTTTTCTGGTTTTCAGTTATTATTCTTCTACCGTCTTTCACTGGCTTTGCATTTGTTCTCCTTTTGTTTCCAGAGAAATTGTCAGTTAATGTTCAGGCTCTCTTCCCATTGCGGTTTAGGTCAAGTTTCTCACATGTTAATGACAATTATAAATTTGTTGCACTCTTAGCCATGAGTGACCTTTGCACACAATTTTTTGTAGTAGATCATTGATTCTCGTGATGGTGCTCTCTACAAGGCTATTCTTGCTTCATTTATTTCAAATATGACAGCTTGAATTTCTTTTGTATATAATAGTTTGAACGACTTTCTACTATTCAGAAAAGCTCTTGTCACCCCACTATTTAGTGTTTTTACACTCCTGCTGTCAATATTACCAAGTATGTATTTTTGGAATAATCTTCAATCAGCTTGACCAAAGTTGAAGCTAGTTTCCTGTTTGTAGCATGCTTTACTGTGAATGGTAATGGTGGTGAGGATTGGCCTGTGATCACTTCCAATGTCATCAAGAACTTTTAGGTTGCAAGAGTCCATCAAATCAGGGGAACAGATCGATCGTCGTCATATCGACCTAGAGAGAGGTGGGCCCTGTGCAGCACCGTTGGGGTAGAGTCTGCATTCTGTAAGAACCCCTTTCACCTTCTAGAGGTTAATGTTGAGTGTTATTGGTGCTCGTTCAATAACTGTTATAGTTTCCTCCCCTCCCCTTCCCTTTTCCCTTTGTAACTTACCTTCACAAAACAGAAGAGCGATATTCTGATGCA
This sequence comes from Ariolimax columbianus, assembly GCA_036924085.1. Classification (NCBI taxonomy): domain Eukaryota; kingdom Metazoa; phylum Mollusca; class Gastropoda; order Stylommatophora; family Arionidae; genus Ariolimax; species Ariolimax columbianus. The sequence continues at coordinate 27,899,368 of JAVGWX010000002.1, forward strand.
TAAGGTGTACACCTTCCAGTGTGAGACCTGGCACTCTCTTCACGTGCAGGGACTTCACCGGACGAGCACACGCTGTTGAGGTAAGTTGAGGTGACGTTGGGTGAGATGATGTGGGGTAAGTTGAGGAGACGTTCGGTGAAATGAGGTGGGGTAAGTTGAGGTGACGTTGGGTGAAATGAGGTGGGGTAAGTTGAGGTTAGGTAAGATGAGGTGGGATAGGTTGAGGTGAGATGCGATGAGATGAGGTGAGATAAGAGGATGTGGGATGAAGTATGTATACCTGGGATGTCGAGTTTCCTCTCACGATATCTTGCCTTCATATCAGTAAGCAAGGGACACAACTGATAATACAATGGATGAGTTACCTAGATATGTAGCATGTTGAACAGGGGACTGTATCAAAACAGGATGATGGCCACAAAAGAATTTGTTAACGCGAGTGGTCTGCCGGGATCTATGTTTATGACAAAGAATAGCACCACTGCCCCACAGAGAGCATGTCGTAAGAGACGACTAACTGTGTGACATGGCATAACATCGGCCATGGTTAGGTGGTTTGTTTAGAGCAACATATATGGAGCCTAAGAAGCTGCGGATCTACTTTGCTCTAGTGTTTGAGTTTATTAAGATGTACTCGCACAACGATTTACCGCCCTCCGTAAGCGATTGTCCTAACGCAGCGGAGTTTTAAGCTGCTCGAGCCTAGCCAGCTTAGCATGAAACCCCTCTTCCGGCTACATCCAGCTCCTAGCAGAGCTGGGACCTGCACAGGGTCATCTGCCTATGTAGAAGTACAGGTCGACTAAGAACTAAGAACTGTAGTGTTCTTTTTTTCTCTTCATTCGCGTAATCTACTTGAGGCACAGCATCTTACTGAATTGCGTGTTGTTAATATTCAAATAGATACTTCATTGATTTACAAATGCCTTGTTTTAGCTTCAAGACTGTTTCAGGTCACATCTTGCATCGATAGCATGAAATCTCATAATGTATCCAAATATTTTTTGGTAAATTCTCGATTAGACAAATTCAATACATAATAAGCTCATAATTTATGTCAGGTATTCATTTAAAAATAATACCCGTGAATTGCCCGAGTGGTCTACCGGGATCTTTGTGTCTGACAAGAACAAGAATAGCACTACTGCCTCCCAAAGAGCATGTCGTAAGAGGCGACTAACTGTGTGACATGGCATAAAGGACTACAACTAGGTTAACTAAGAACTAAAAACTCGTGAATTTACTTAAAAAGTATACATTGTCATAACATACTTTTTTATAACATCGACAATAACACAGGTTTAGATAATTTACCCGAACAATGTAACTATTATTTTGCTTAGAATACTGGGAATCCTGGTATTATGTCAATGTCTGTTGCCAGGTAGCCGAAGGCTTCGTCTATACTTTGTAGGTATTTTTAAACTTCCTGCAGCTTACAAGGCCTGGGGGAAGGTACAAATAATTTGGGTAGATTTTTAACTATAATTTTTTTTATTTTGTCCTAGAAGCGGCCGTTAAACCAATTTTTTTTTTTGGGGGGGGGGGGGGGGGGGGATTTATAACTGACAATGGATTTTAACGTGCTAGACACTGAACATGAGAGTCCAGTCTCATTACCCAGAGATCAGGGGAATTTTTACCAGAAGATCTACGTGAAAAAAAATCACGATCTTCATCGTGATTCGAATCCTCGACCTCCGGCACTCGAGGCGGTCACCTTATCTCGAGGCGGACACCTTATCTCGAGGCAGACACCTTATCTCGAGGCGGATACCTTATCTCGAGGCGGACACCTTATCTCGAGGCAGACACCTTATCTCGAGGCGGATACCTTATCTCGAGGCAGACACCTTATCTCGAGGCGGACACCTTATCTCGAGACGGACACCTTATCTCGAGACGGACACCTTATCTCGAGGCGGACACCTTATCTCGAGGCGGACACCTTATCTCGAGGCGGACACCTTATCTCGAGACGGACACCTTATCTCGAGGCGGACACCTTATCTCGAGACGGACACCTTATCTCGATGCGGACACCTTATCTCGAGCCTCTCTCCCTCCCCCCGTTGAAAGTAAATGTTTTTTTAAAATTGTCTGCATTGTACTTCTATCTTCTTGTTTGGATGTTTTAATAATGTGTGCAGCAGCGTGGCCTAGTGGTAAAACGTCTGTTGCACAATGCCAACGCACGGGTTCGAATCCCGTCTGTCCAGTTTATCAGACACTTGTTTTTTTTCTCTGCGTACGAAAAGTAATGGCAACCTACCGTACTGCACACCTGCCAAGAAACTTATAACAGCCAAATAAGTTGGCAGTTGTAAGAAGCAACGTTCTGCAAATGACAGGCTATTTAACTGATTGTTTCACTCTACAGGCACTGCAATAGTTGAACATACTCGTTATTGGTAATAACATTAAATGTATACAATTTTGTTCTTTATCCTTATCCTTGGAACAAAACATTACTTATTTGCATTTATTAGTTCAAATTGTAATCCAGCATTCGAGTCTCAATGTTTCAAACATACCTATCAATACTTTCCCCTTTCGATCACACGGTAATAATTCTGAGTCCAGTATTCTGTGCCTTGTCTAGTTTCTGTAGGTTGGTCTTTGCCGCTGTTGCATAGGCACCCATGCCGTATTCCAGTGTTGGCCGTACGTATCCAGTGTTGGCCGTACGTATCCAGTGTAGACCTGTCTGACTGTGTTTACATCTGCGCCCCAATTTGTCCCTGCCAGTTTTTTCATCAGCCTTAGTCTGAGTGTTTCCTTCTTTTGAGTATATGTGTGGGCCCCATGTTAATCTTTTGTCATATCTCATTCCTAGGTATGTAGGATTGTTTTCTCTAGGAAATAGGCTATTTTCTAAATATAGATCGACCTGCTCTGGCGTTGTAGAGAGCGAGAAGAGTGTTGAGAGGGTCTTGCTTTTGTTATTGTGACACCCCATGAGTCTGCCCACTTCTTTACTGCATTAATTGCTTCCTGCGTTCTTGCTTTTGCGGTTCCAATGTTTTCTGCCTGGACCCATATGGCCAGGTCGTCCTGGAGTGCCTTGTGGATGTGTGGTCTGAACTGGTTTAGTAAGTAAAAAGTAAAGTATCCCTTAGCATTACTGCCGTAGAGGTGTGAGGTGTTAGCGATCTCACATTTCAAAGGCTCGGCTATATGAGGGCGGTAGCCATCTCCTCTCCCTCGCCGCTTTTACTTCCCGGACTGAACCGGTACCCATTTAAGGCTGGGTCCACCCGGGAGTCATTGCGGTCTGAAAAAAACATTACCGCCTCAACTGGGGAATGAACCCAGGACCACTCAGATGCGAAGCTAGCGCGCTAACCACTGGTTTGGCAGATCATTAATGAAGAGGATAAACAAGGTAGGGGATAGTGATCCTCCCTGGGGAACCCCCTCATGTAGTTTGACATAAATAGTACAAGCCATCAGGTTTAACAACAATAAATGTTTATTATCTCTTTCAAAATCAACACTCAAAGTCAATATTAACATATTATTTAATTACTTTGCTTAAGTCTTAAGAACGACCTATTCACAAGTTAATCCCAAGGTTACAATCATACTTTCTGCAGGGGCACTTACCCTGGGGGCCACTCTTCCCCCTCTCTCTTCTCTTACCTCATTCTGTTTCATTTGACTCTGTCCTACAGTCACACTCTTGCACAACTTTCACACGCGCCCTCATGGTGAGAACCTTCCATTGCACTTTGGTTGCGCTAGCTTCTGAGGGCGTACAAACCTAGCATAGGTACACACAGACGCACACATGCATCCAAGCACTGGTTTATGCGTCTTGATATCGCCCAATGGACTACGGTCTGGGGTGGAAAATGGCGCGCCTCCGCCAGTAGAAACTAATCTAAGCAACAAAACAAAAAAAATTACAATCGCTAACTAATAATCATAGGAAAACAAGCCTTATATATTATCTATCAAATAACTAAAATCAGGGATTCCCTACCTGTCACACAGATGTTGGTATTTGTACTCATTTAACTAATGTCTCTCTCCGTTGGTTTCCTAAGTCAGGAACTTTCTACTTTTCTCTCTATTTTCCATCACAATGTCTAACTAAACTTAACTTAACTTAACGTCTTTATACTGGTTTAGAAGACCCTGCAGAGTCTGTATACAACCAGTTACATTTACATCACCTTGCTCTAAAAGCTATGCGCATCCAGTTTATTTCTAAATGCATTAACTGTCCCTGCCTCCACTACCTCCCCTGGCAATGCATTCCAAGCAGACACCACTCTCTGACTAAAAACATATTTCCATATATCTAACCTTGACCTCTCTTTAGTCAGCTTGTAGCTATGCCCTCGTGTTATTGTAGGTGGCTGTATTTTAAAAAAAAATTGATATAGTCTAATTTATCGATTCCTCTGATCATCTTATAAACCTGTATTAAGTCACCACGAATTCTTCACTCTTCGAGACACTGTAGGCCGGTTTTTCTAAGTCGTTCCTCATTACTGTAATTCTGGAATCCCACTATCATCTTTGTCGCTCTTTTTTGTATTCTTTCTAGCATGTTTATATCCCCTCTATGATAAGGACTCCACACCTGTACACAGTACTCCAATCTAGGTCTAACTAAAGCTTTATACAGTTTGACGATCACTTCCTTGCTCCTATGTTTAATATTTCTTTTTATCATACCTAACATTGCATTTGCCTTTTTCACTGCTACCTTAACTTGCTCACTCACCTTTCCTGTATGATCTATTATAACCCCTAGGTCCCTTTCCTTATCTATCTTTCTAATATTGTTTTCTCCCATTCTGTAATTATGTTCCATATTGGATCTACCCATGTGGATGACTGCACATTTATCTACATTAAACACCATTTGCCAGCTTACAGACCATTCTCGAATTTTATCTAAATCCAACATCAATATATCCACTTCCGCTTTAGATGAGACACTACTGCATAGTTTTGTGTCATCAGCAAATTTTGCAATCATGGATCTCATATCAATGTCCAAATCATTTATATATATCAAGAACAAAATTGGTCCCACTCAGAGTACTCCTTATTTATGCCCACCCTCTGCCTTCTTCCCGTTAACCAATTTTCAATCCATTTGGCAACTTTCCCACCTATTCCATGTGATTTTAACTTTCGAAATAATCTTTGATGAGGTACTCTATCAAAGGCCTTTGCAAAGTCTAGATAACATCCACTGGCTCCCCTTTATCTATGATTTTAGTAACCTCCTCCATGCATTCTAATAGATTTATTAAGCATGATCTCCCTCTAGTAAACCCATGCTGACTATTTCTAATTAGATTAAATTTGTCTAAATGCATTACAATGTTTTCTTTGATTATTGACTCTTAACAATTTACAGACTATGCTCGTTAAACTCACCGGTCTATAATTTGCTAGATCTGATTTGTTGCCTTTTTTGAAAAAGGGGATCACTCCTGCATCTTTCCAATCCCGTGGTACAATCCCTTCTGTAAGTGATTGAGAACATAATATAGCCAATGGTTTTGCTAGTTGGTCTCTAATTTCATACAGCAATTTTAGATGAATACCATTTTGACCTGGACATTTATTCACTTTCAACCCCTCCAATTTTTTAAAAACCATTTCCTCTGTAATACAGATTGATCTTAATCCCGCTGTATCCATGTCTCTTTGAAAAATATCTATAGGCGCTGGGATTTTAGAGCAGTCCTCTTTTGTGAAGACTGTGCCAAAGTACTGATTAAGCAGATTAGCTGCTTCCCTATTCTCACTTATTATTTTCCCTGTACTGTCTATGAGAGGGCCTACTTTGTCTTTCGTTCTTTGTTTATTTCTAACATAAGAGAAGAAGCTTTTACTGTCAGTCTTGATCCTCTGAGCAAGTTTTTTTTCAAAGTCTATTTTTGCTGTTTTATTCGCTTTCTGAGATATGTTCTGCTTGTCCAAATATTTTACATATGTTTCTTTCGATTTACCTGCCTCTATATATTTTTTCCATGCTTTATTTTTTGCTCTTCTACATTTCACTACAAATCTAGTTATCCACTTTTTACGCTTGGGGTTTACCTCCCTACATGGAACACATTCCTCTTTTAGCGTTTCTAGAACTGTTTTAAAACGTTCCCACTCCTGTTCAACATCTGTTCCTACGACAATATCTTTCCAGATTATGTGGTTCGCTGCCTCTTTCTAGTCAGATCTAACCTCTAAAATCTCTAATCCATCAATATCTTCTCGTTATTAGTTGTTTGGTGCTTCGTCTCAGTTCTGTCTGTTCTATGACTCAGCTCTCAGATTTATTCTCCGACTCAACCCTCATATCTGTTTCCAGACTCAACTTTCATATCTGTTCTCGAACTCAGCTTTAATAACCGTTTGAAACGTCAATGTCTGCTGGTTCTCAGAATAGACTACATCTCTTTTAACGTCTGGTATCTGTATTCGATATACTTTCTTCAACTGCTTCACCGAACTGCTTCAATATTTTGTTTTCCAAATCCTCTCGGATCTGTTTCTTGCTTTTCTGGAATCACTGAATCTTCTATACGCTCCGTACACATATGCTATATCGGTGACTTTGTTCTCTGAACTTTGTAAACACATTTTAGAACTGCATCTAGACTGATTTTTAAGGGGTGTCTATATCAGTTGTCTTTATTATCTGCTCGACTTGCTGGAGTTGTTTTGTTTTCCTCTGTATGCCAATCAAGTTTATTTTTGTGTGTGTAGCCCTAGTTCTGTATTCTAACTCTCTCTCTCTCTCTCTCTCTCTCTCTCTCTCCCCCTTTGTCTCTTCTATCTATATTGTAACAGTTCCCGCCGGAGCAGAGAGTTTAGGACAGGGGTGGTGTGGTTGCTGATAACAAAGGTACCTGAATGCGTGTCAAGGTCACTCACCATCTTAACAAAGGAGAACAGAGTTGGGGCAAAGAATGTGGACAGGTAGGAGCTGACCACTGACCTTCCGATTTGGGTAGGGGGAGAATGATTGGAGACGGATTGGCAGCGAAGCTTGCCGCGATAGATGAGTGACAGGTGTGCAAAGTATTTCGTTCCAATAAGACTGAATAGAGCCATCGCCTGAGATTCATTGGTCAAGCTCTGACTTTGCTTGAGTGTTTATAACTCGAGACAAAGTTTAGCTCGAGAGGCTGGATGGAGAGGAGGCTGGATAGAGAAAGAGACTGAATTTATATAGTCTGTTTAGCTCACTGACTTAGATAGAGGAGCGATTAATAGACTGTTGTACGAATGTTAGTGATAGAACAGGATCGCTCAAATAGGTGTGTGAGTTTTGTATTAATAGATAATCTGAACGTGTGATGTAAAGAGGGCACATTGTGAAAGAGGTATGTCCAGATCGACCGCCTGAGGGGTTTTGAGTGAGGAAGTTTTTGATAAGGTGTGTTGAGGATGCAGTTAAAGAGATGTGTGTGTGATGGGAGTAAGGCAATAGAACTGGGTTTTAGATAGTTGGGAATTCCATCAAGAGCTAATGCTTGAAATTTCTACTTTAGTTAAAATGTATATTAACATATATTTATAACAGAATACTTAATTAAGATGATATGTATTGTATTGTGTTTGTAATTTCACTACTCATTTTATTGTTATATTATATAATAAATATGCCACCTGCTGTGTGATATGTCATTTACTGAGTAGAGTCATGAATGATGTGGATGAGTGTGATAATGTTCTAAGTTAGAATAACGGCCAGGGCAAACAGTGGGGTCTGATACATTATATATTTGATTGACACTCTCTGCATGGTCTGTGCCTTTCTCTCTTAGTTCGTACGATTGACTCACTTAGACTAGTCTTTCTCTGGAGACCTCGAAATATGGACCACTCATATTATTTTCCATCTTATGTATAGTCAACCTGGCAATGCTAATCCCGCTTATAACTCTACAGCTCCCATAATCGTTGTCCGACTCTCATGTCTGCCAGCTACTTCACCTTGAGTATCAAAACGCTGTCGATTTTCCCATCTTATGACACCTATGTCTAATCAGACCAAGTGTCTGACTTTGATCATGGCCACCTGTAGTTTAGATCTAGAGTAGGTCATGCTTTGATGTACCTAATGAAACGCTTTGACGTGTATCAGTACCTTCCCATACTATAATAGTAATAAAGGAAGCCATGCTGCAACAGGGCAGACTGGCTAAGGAAAAGGAATCGAAAAAGGAAGGCTAGCCCGGTACCCAAAAATGCCTGCTGAAGTCGGATATGGCGGACCGAAAGGTGCAAATATGGCAGTCAAGCTGTAAACTACGACACAACGCACTCCGTTCTTTGGACAGCGTCCTGCAAAGTCATTTTCAGGGGTTCGTAATGGGACATAAAGATCGGACGACGGAGAAAAAGAACTGGGTTGACATAACCTGCCTGTGATATAATCATTGTATTCAGTGCAGAAGGCAGAAGTGACTGACTAATGCCCTGTTAACTCATTTCTAACAACAAGATCAACATTCATGAAAAACAAGGTCAGGTTTACTGTTGAAATCAAATAATGCTCGGACTATATTATTATACTTCTCTTTATTATCCTGGCAATCATTATCACAATTTGTCATGTATAAAACAATGCACCACAGGCAACAAGCGAGAACTAGAAAGACAGAGAGAAAAGATAGAAAGAGAAAGAGAGAGCGAGAGAGAGAGAGAGAGATAGATAGAACGTGACACAACTAGCAAGCAGTCATAAAATAGTATTATCAGACAAGCGGAACAAACACAGAGACAAACAAGAACAGACACACATATATTGTACTATACATTCAATATTGGATCACACACGTTTCCTACGGCTACTAGATTCGAGATCTGGAATACAACTTCGTTTCTTACAAACACTATTACAGACTCAATTATGTGCAATTATGCTCACACAACCTATTAATAATATTCAGATATATGTGCATATACCTATATAATAACACTAATAGCACACATAATATAGTGAGGGCTGAATCTATAAGCTAACAATGAACACCACAGGAGGGGGTAAAATACGTGAAGTATAGAAGCATCTTTGGTGAACAATATTTAAAGTCACAGTAGGTTTAGTCAGCAGATATGGCTGGCGTATGCCTCACACTTGTTAGTATCACAGTTTGAGGGAGAATGGAGATCTGGCATTACCAAACATCGAAGAATATGGAACGCTCGAGAAAAGTTAGATCTCCACATCTCCAAATCTCCCCCATGTTAAAGTTAATAATCTCTGCCACTGCATACCCTTCAGTGTTTCCAATGTTCACTTCCAACCATCGCATGTGTCTGTGTGGGACTCCACTGTGGCGTGAGTCTTAGTTGTGCCAGTCATGTCATATTCTTATTCTCATAACAATATCCGCCAATCTCTTGCAGGTGTAAACATTCCAGTGGACCATCATCGTCTGTCAGGCAAAATAAGCATTCCCTGCAACAACAAGAACAGTAGAAAACTGCACAAAACTGAATGGAAATAGTAAAGTGACAATGGTTGTGGGGGTTCTTGGTATGGTGGTGGTAGTTGTGATGGTGGATGTGGTGGTGATTGGGATGTTGGTGTTCGTGGCGGTGGTTGCTGTGGTGTTGGTGGTTGGGATGATGTTGGCTGTGGGGGTGGTGGATGCGATTTTGATGGTTTCGGTGGTGATGGTGGGGGTTGTAATTGGAGGTGGGGGTGGTTGTGGCTGTGATGTGGTTGGTGGTTGTAGTATTATTATAACTTTGCTCTAGATGATGTTGTTGTTCCCTTATCTATAACTATGCTTTAGATGATGCTGCTGCTTTCATATCTATAGCAAGCTCTACAGTTATGATGGCAACAGTCACAGTAGTAGTGGACAAACTGTATCTGTGGTAGTAGTAGTGAAAGGTTAGAGACAGACACGTGGTACAGCAGTAGTAGTAGTGGTCAGACATGTGGTACAGTGGTAGTAGTAGTGGACAGACATGTGGTACGGTGGTAGTAGTAGTGGACAGACATGTGGTACAAATGATAAACACAGACAACAGCTGTTAACAACACCCGGAAGGACAAAATAACCTCCCCAACCTTCTCTGTCAGCCAGGACTCGTAGATACATAGAACCACATTGGTATGCACCTTTTTTTTTCCTGTGACCGACTGTTTAAACACAATAATAATAATGCCATTTTTGAACGGCAGAGATATCCAATCGGGCAATCTGTTCAAAATTATTCTCGTTGGTGACCGTGCACGAAGAGTCTACAATGTAGGCTAAAATTAATTAAAAATGGCTGTAAGTTGTCCAATACGGGAGCAAGAAAAAAAAAGTAAAAATGTGTTCCTGTATTGGAATAGTAATTTCCATGGAAAAGTTCACTGAATGGAAACTTTTATAGACTTTTACAGAAAACAGCGCCCGGAACAGAAGGCCTGTTTCCCGTCTCTTACTGTGTGAGAGAGTGTGGCACTTGGCTGTATTTTTGTACTTGGGTGATGAAAAAGGTAAAGTCAGTTATATAGTACTAGGCCACAGCTTGTGTATGAGGTGGGGTGGTAAGCTCACATCCTCGTTGCATTTCATTCCCTAACAATAAGCCAGCCAGCTATTTACAACTGCATCGACTGAAAGGGTATTGTTAACGGTAGTTGAACCTTTTGTCACGACAAGCTAGGGCTCAAATCATTACGTTAATCAGACCTTCAGAGGACAAAGATCTTGGAAAACGAACGCTCAGACTGAGAGCAGGAGAGTCAAGAGCACAAGACGGATAGCAGCCCATGTAAATAGACGTGATCACTAAATAATTACAAAATCTCTACAGATAATGAAGTTTGCAGTTCAAGATGGATGTCAGACTGTGTTGGAGGATCTAGGGAGGCCCACGAATTGACGAAACAGACGCTTCCTAAATATAAGATAAACCTGCACTAATAACATAGCCTCTGTCAACAAATTCAACTGTACCCGCCTGTGATGTCCCCAGCTAACGCAAAGGCGGCTCTAACAAACGACCAATGGTTGGTGTCGCGAAATAATTTAATTTAAATTAAATTAACGTTTTTATACTGGTTTAGACGACTCTGCAGTCTGTATACAACCAATTTCCTTTACATTTCCTTGCTCTTAAAGCTACGCGCATCCAATCTATTCTTAAATGCATTAATTGTCAAGCCTCCACTACTTCCCGTGGCAATGCATTCCAAGCATTCACTACTCTCTGACTAAAAAAATATTTCCTAATATCTAATCTGGACCTGTCTTTAGTTAATTTGTAGCTATGCCCTCTTGTTTTTGTGGGTAGTTGTATTTTGCAAAACTTATTAAAATATAATTTAGCCTTTCCTTTGATTATCTTATAAACCCGTTTTAAGTCACCTCAAATTCTTTTCCTTTCTAGAAACTGCAGGCCGGTGTTTACTGAGTTTTTCCTCATAGCCAATTCTAGAATCCCACTATCAGCTTTGTCAGTACGTTTCAAATTCAGCCAGTGATCAATCCTGAGGAGCTCAACCAAAATGTATTTGACTGAAATTCAACGCAATGATATTTATCATATCTTTCCCAAGATCGTCTCGGCCAATCGTCTTACCGAGTTTAATTCTTTTACAGATCTAGGACACCAGTAATCAAGCAGCTGCCTCCAATTTCTCTGACCACGGGAAATGTTTATATGTTTATGGTCGGGTATTTTTTACTTCATGGTTCGCATACTTTGCTTTCGACTCAGTAGTGCAGGAATTCCAGTACTTGGGCAATGTTTTTACACTGGATAGTGGTGTAAGGAGAAAAATTGAGATCAGTTGCCAAATAGCAAAGGCAATTACCTACCAGCTGTCACCATTATTGAAAAACCCTAACATGAACATGTTCACAACAAAAATGCTGATCAACAGTATATTCATACCAACACACGGTTACCATTGCCAACAGTGAACTTCAACAACAGCTCTAGAGATAAAGATCACGACACATAAAATGAGATGCCTCAGGAAAACCATTAACGTAACCAAGAAAGATAGAATGCACAATGAAAAGATGCGAAACATCGTTGAAGCAAGACCCTAGACTAAATACGTTGATAGGGAGAGGATTAAGTGGTTCGACCAGCTAATGAGGATGCAGCCTGAACAACTATCAATGTGATAGATCGATCGCGAAAAAAACAAAACCTCAGAGGTCAGTGGCATGTCCCGGACACATACAAGTACTGATTGTACAGTTAAGTTCAGTTTAGTTCATCCCGTAACACATCAGGTCGTTGAGCACATTTGAAGACACTCAAAAAATCCCACGCCATCTTTCTCTGTCCGCTGCCGCCAGGCGTGCCTCACTGGGACGAAGGTTTGACCACTCAGTGATGTTGTCTGCCCATCTCTTCATTGGACGTCCCGCCCTCTCTTTCCTGGTACGGAACCATGCAGTATCGAATTTGTAATTCCGCTGGACATCGTGACGTTCCCATACCATGCCATCGTTGTCCCTTGGATAGCTGTGAACAGATCATCAAAAGGACCAATTGCGTTTTCCACTCTTTGTCGTATTTCTAGATTCGTGGCACGATCCTTATATGTAACATTTAAAAGTCTTCTAAAGCACCTCATTTCCATTGCATGAATTCTGCACTGGATATCCCCAGAAATGGTCCAAGTCTCACAGACATACACAAATATTGAGAGCACCAATGCCTAACCAATTAGCCTAACCTTTATGCTGAGGGTGAGCCGCTTATCCTGCCATATGGATTTCAAACGCGTAAGCGTCGCTGTTGTCTGTGCTATTCTGGCAGCTATCTCAGGCTGCGAGCCCTCGTCACTGATCAGTGATTCTAGATACGTGAACCGGTGTACAACTTCAAGTTCCTGACCATTTGCTCTTATCACAGATGTAAACTCTTCCGTGTTATTAGTCATCAGCTTTGTTTTCTCTACATTTATCTCCATGCCATAGCTATGCGCCTCTCTGTCCAATCTGCTAATCAGCTCCTGGAGTTCCGTTTCCGTGCCTGGCAGATCATCTATATCATCTGCAAATCGTAGGTTTGTAACCTTCTTGTCACCTATTCTGACCCTACCAATATGTCCCTCCAGGGCCGCCTCCATTATTCTTTCCAATAATACATTGAAGAGTGCTGGAGAGAGAATACAACACTGTTTCCCTCTCTTATCCTGAATCGTTGTATTGCGACCTTATATAGGCCTTACTAGGTCCTTGGCTATTTTATATGCCTCCTTGACATCGTTTCTTCACAGATTGTGTTCGATATCTGAGCACTGAGCAGTTACCCATTCTACATTGGCTTGAGATTATGAAAAAAGCGAGGTAGTTTCTACGAGGAATTACAGGCACTTGTGAACGATATACCAAAGATGGACATACTGGTTTTACAGGGAGATTGGAATGTCAAAATTGCTGAAGACATGGTGCGAGATTAGAAAGGCACAGGTGTACCATTCGGTAATGTGAAGACGGACGATAGAGGATTGAAACTCCTAGAATTTGCTCATTACATCAAGTTACTGGTTGCGAATACGCTAAGTAAACCATAGCATTACTGCCGTAGGGGTGTGAGGGTGTTTAGAGATCTCACATTTCAAAGGCTCGGCTATATGAGGGTGGTAGCAATCTCCTCTCACTCGCCGCTTTAACTTCTCGGACTGAGCCGGTACCCATTTAAGGCTGGGTCAACCCGGATCCCTTGCGGTCTGTAAAAACATTTGCGCCACAACTGGGGAATGAACCCAGGGCCACTCAGATACGAAGCCAGATCGCTAATCACTGCGCTTCACGCTCCAATGCGCTAGTACCAAACAAAATGTCGAGACGTTGGACATGCACAGCCTAAATAATGCACTGCATAGTCAGATAGACCACATTCTGGTCAAGAAGCGATTCAGATCTGGCATCAATAGAGCACGGACGAGGCGTTTCCCAGGAGCCGATATAGGGAGCGACCACGACTTAGTGATGATGACCAGGCATCTTCGACTTAAGAAAGTTGTTAACAGACAGGTAACTAGACTAAGATTTGACCTTGAGAAGCTGAAGCACCCGGAGATAGTGGAGGCTTTTGGAGCGATGATGGGAGAAACCTTCGCACCCCTCTTGGTTTTATATTGTACAAATCAAGAGAAATAAACGAGGTAACCCAAACCAGCAACATTTTATGAGAATTGTTAAGTTTTAACTGTTGTCTCCCGATTACCTCATCATCCTTGTAGGTGGAGTTGTCGTATGTCTTGTACTGAACGCCGCTGGTCAGGAAGGATTTCAGACTTCTGTGAGTATATCTGGGGAAAACAAGCAACTACTTGTCACCATAATTATTACTAATTTACACATGAAGCAGACAGAGTATCCAGCTATAAATGAATACTATATCTACTGAACGTTTCTACTTTGACTGTTGAGACATACAGCTGCTGTTCGCTTCCAATAAGTCCTCTTAGTTTATGTTAAGGTCCCTCAAAATACGACATGGCGGGCGTCCTTGCACCGCAGGATTAAATCAACAACATTTGGGGCTCCTGTTTGTGATCTGTATGTTATGTTATGTTATGCAATGCTAAGCTATGATACATTATGATATGCTATATTATGGTATGTTACGTTATGTTATGCTATATAATGCTATGCTATATTATGCTACGTTCTGCAATCAAATGATATGCTATGTTATGTTTGTATGTGTTCATGTATGCATGCATGTGTTGATTTTGAAAGGCGTGGTGCTCGTGTGTGTGCATTTGCGTGTGGTTTGAATGTGTGTGTGTGGGTGTATGTGTGTGTGTATGTGTACGTGTGTGATTTTCGATGGTTGTCATACCTATGTGTCTGTTTGTGATCTGTATGTATGTATAAGTATATATGTTTGTACGTACGAACTTATTATCGGATGCGAAGGGCAACTTTCGTATATGCACACATTTACAAACATGATTGATTGGTATCCTGTCAGTCTCGAGAGACAATGGACCACGCTAGAAAGGGGACTTTGTCAGTTATTACCCTTGCTTTCGCCGCACACGTTTGGAGTCTGCATCTTGGCGCATTTTGGTTTCCTCTGGGTCTGTCTTTTTCAAGTTCCTCCCGGTTGCACGTATCCATATCCAACGCTTTCGGGTCACGCTTGCAAACATCTTTGTTGCGGAGTAAAGGTCTACCTTTGTTACTCTTGCCTGTAGTCAGCTTGCCGTATAGGATGTCTTTTGGGATTCGCCGGTCCTCCATTCTGTACACGTAACCAAGTTACCGTAAGCTGCGCTGGTGGAGGATCGTAACTAAACTGGCAATCTTTGCGCGGTCCAACACGTGGTTGTTTGTCATTCCATGAAATTCCAAGTATGCGCCTCAAACATCGCATTAGTAAAGCATTTAGCCTTTTTTCTGTGAAGCATACAGAGTGTCCATGTTTCGTTTAGAACAGAGCATGGTACTAATCATACAGAATCTTAGCGCATGAGGTGGAGAGGTCAGCGACCCATAGCTGACTGCTAGCGTCAGGGCCAGCGAACCAGAGCTGTCAAGACCCTTCTACACCTTCACGCGGCGATCCTGGATAACAGGCTGCAACAGAACAGACTGGCTAAGAAGAAGAGATCGAAGTGGGAATGCTAGCCCGGCACTAAAAATGCGTGGTGAAGTCGGATGTGTTGGAACAAAAGGTGCAAACATCGCAGTCAAGCTGTAAACTACGAAACAACGCATTCCGTTCTCTGAGCTACATTCTTCTACTTGAGCCCGTTTCGGTAGGCAGAGATTAA
This sequence comes from Ariolimax columbianus, assembly GCA_036924085.1. Taxonomy (NCBI): domain Eukaryota; kingdom Metazoa; phylum Mollusca; class Gastropoda; order Stylommatophora; family Arionidae; genus Ariolimax; species Ariolimax columbianus. Next base: position 27,915,101 of record JAVGWX010000002.1, read on the forward strand.
GAACGAACGAAGCCAAGCCAAACCATACAGGATCTGTACACAGCAACCGTTGGGGAGATGGTCAACATGTTGTTATTTCAGTCTCTCTGTGATCTGCACCCTGAGCCATCACTTTCGTCTTGTCTAAGTTGATGGTGAGTCCAAACAGATCACATGCCCTTGCTAATCTATTAATGACGGGTTTTAACTCGGCTTCTGTGTGAGCGATCAATCCTATATCGTTTGAGAAGAGAATATCATAAACGACAGTCTCCATTCTCTTACTTTTTGCCTCTTTTGTAGCAGTACCGAAGACGTGTTTGACACGATGGCAAAGAAAATGCCAAATAGAATCGGAGCCATGACACAACCTTACTTAACTCCGCTGTTGACGCCGAAACTTCAGATTCGTGACTTTCGTGTAACATTATACTTTTCTTGCACATTTGAAAAGACCTAATCAAGCTGAGTAGTTTACGTGGGCAGCCAACTTTGGACAATACTTTAAAGAGGCCCTCTCTGTTTTCCAGTTTGAATTCCATGGTGAGATCGACGAAGGCAAGAACAAGTGGTTTGTATTGTTTTCTGCACTTCTCATGCAGTTGTCTCAGAGAGAAGACCAAATCAGTGGTTGACCCCCCTGCGCGAAAACCACACGGAGACTTTGGATACACCCTTTCAGTCAAGTGCCTCAGCCTGCTCAGGATGACACGAGTGCACACTTTGGCTACATTGTTGAAGAGCGATATGTATGTGTTGCAGTCTCCCCCGTCGCCTTTTTGTGTTATGTGATACGGTCTCCTCATCCTATCACTGGCAGATCTTTTCGTACTGGAATTTTGCATCCGTATTCTGCCATATGTATTCATGTCTTCAGTTTTGTCTATATTGTTACCATGATATGTGAAGGACCTAACAACTTGTACGAAGCTGTAAAAAACATGATCGGATCTTTGGTAGATGCATTGATTCTCAAAACATGTGTTTGGACCCCTGTGTATTTACAGACCCAAAGCCTGTGACCGCTCTTCCAGCAACTTATTTTTAAAAAAATGTTGGTAGTTGTAGGATGCTTTCATTGCGACGAGACGCCTCTGGAAGTCTAAATAAACCCAACACGAAAATGATAATCTGAAACGCCAATGTAAAGTCGGCTGTACTGTATGACTCTGAAACGTGGAGGGTCAGCATCAAGATAAGAAGGAAGGTACTGTTGACTCATAAATGGGTATTTGCGCAGAATTAATGGATTCGAAGGATGTGACACGAACACTGACGTGGGTCTCTGAAAGAGAACTGGTCACACACCATTGGAACAAGACATAACGATAAGGTTTTGTTTGGCCTTCAATAGGCCACGCATTAAGTAAACCAGCTGACAGCATTACAAAGCAGTCTTTGCTCTGAAACCCCAGTGCCAAGATAAGTAGTCATGTCTACGCATTCGTGGCAGACAGAGCTTGATGCAGATTTTGAAGAGACTGCTCGTACGTGTTGAAGACCTATGTTGCACAGAGGGTGGCACAGGTTTTATAATTTCTTTGGGTTATATATATATATATATATATATATGTGTGTGTGTGTGTGTGTGTATGTTTAAATGTATGTATATATCTTTCTCTCTCTCTCTCTCTCTCTCTTTCTCTCTCTCTCTCTCTCTCTCTCTCTCTCTATATATATATATATATATATATATATATATATATATATATATATATATATAAAACTATATATTTACACACACACACATATACGAGTATGTTAACAAAGTATACGACCTTTGTGCCGGAAAGATACAATTATTCACCTGGAGATTTGAAACACTTATACCCTACAAAGTCTACTTGGTACTCCACAGAATTCTCCCAGCCGTCCATCCATTACTGGAAACATTTCAGAAAGGTCACTTTGGGAATGGAGTACAGCTTGGTCCCAGCATTCCGCCTGATATCTTCTCGTGACTCAAAGCTGGTTCTTTTCAGCGGTACTTTCAGCTTGGGGTGCAGGCACACATCTCAAGGAGTTATGTCGGGATACTAGGGAGTCTAGCGAACCAGGCGAATGTTGTGTTTGACCAAGAAAGTCTGAATCTGATGTCACGAGTGGGCGGGTGTGTTGTTGGGATGGAGCTGCCACGTTCCCGTTGTCCACAGGTCCCGAACAACATCACGATGGATGACCTGATGGTAGTGCTCTTTGGTAATGTTATGGGGCGTACTAGTGATGCACAACCTCACAGGAGTAAAATAAAATGGTCAGCATGACCTTGACATTCCTGCGCATTTGTCTCGCTTTTTTCGGTCTCGTGGATGACGAATGTCTCTACAATGACGTCTGCAGCTTGGCTTCCGGATCGTGCCTATAAACCCACTACTCATCACCAGTGATCAATGTTCAGCAATTCTGGGTCGCCGTTTGCACAGTCCAGCATGTCCTGTGAGACTTCCAGGCGGAGTTACTTCTTCTCCATCGTTAGCAGCTTCAACACGAATTTCGCGGACACTCTCAGCATAGCCAAATCCTCGCACAAAATGAAATATACCGAACCAAAGCTTATCCCCATCACTTCCGCACGTTTGTGGATAGTGCCACGACGGTTCTGTATGACCAATATCCGTACTTGGTCAATGACTTCATCATTAGGTCTCGTTGAGGGTCTATCGAAATTGACCCGGACTCCACCGATGTACGACCAACTTTGAAGCGATTGTACCACACCATAATTTGTGCGGTGCATATGGCATAGTAACCGATAGCCGAAGGACAATCTACATGCTTCATTCGTTTCTGCGGAACAAAATAAGGTCGGATACTTTTTGAACACACCTAGTGTACACATATATATATATATATATATATATATATAGTGTTAGTGATCTCACATTTCAAAGGTTCGGCTATATGAGGGCAGTAGCCATCTCCTCTCCCTCGCCACTTTTATCTTCCGGACTGGACCGGTACCCATTTAAGGCTGTGTCGACCGGGGAACCGGTTATATATATATATATATATATATATATATATATATATATATATATATATATATATATATATATATATATGTGTGTGTGTATGTATGCAGACATATACAAATATATTAATACAATAAGTATCAAGGATAATGGAAACCCTGTATAATTCATTCCCTATTTTTGGTTATTGCCCTTTGTATAAATATGGAGAAATACAGGAACCTATCTAAAGAACAACACTGTATACGCCCTGTACTGGCATTCTCATACCTTCGGTACGTGACAACTCCTGCGATGACCAGCCCGAGTATGCACAGAGTGATCACGATTCCAATTGTAACCTTTGCTCCCGGGGTCATTCCTCCTAACAAATGGATTTTGTTATTCTCCTCAGCTGACCCGACATACGGCGGTTTCCTTGGTACGGTGTGTGTTTTTGGCCTCGTTTCTGGCTCGCTTGTGCTGGTTGTTGAGTCAGGCACGAGTTTTGAAGAAGACGAGTAATGTATTTTGATTGCTGACGTAATCTGTATAACGCTGGAATGCGCAACTATGTTCTCATGATGTGTTGAGAAGATCCCTCGTTCAGTAGAATGACTTTCAACTATAGACGAAGAGGGTAGCTCGAATATAAAGGAGGACGAGAAAGTGTTTGCTTCAGTCGGCCATGTCTGCAAGATCAGCACACCTGTCGCTTCATCAAGCTCCGACGACATGGGATAAGGGGTACTAACTTCATACAGAATGGACGTGATTGGCCAGTCTATCCCAGAATTCAGTGAATGTGAAGAGAAATCAGCAGTGATGTCATTGAATGGCAGATAACTTTGGCCTGTGTTTGCAGACAGGTTAAAAGATTGTGACGTCGAGGCTACTGTTGTAGATGGAGTCGTCGGCGTCATTTTACGAGATATTGTACGAGAAAACACCAGCTCTCCTATATTTGAAGTATGCGTTTTATTCAGCACATGGCTTGGAGGAACCACTAGTTTCAGTACAGGTGTCTTTTGATTAGAATCGTTACGCGAAGGGATCTGCGAGGACTGTAGAACATCCTCTTTAGAACTCGGTACTCCAGCCTGAAAATAAAGTGTCATCTTCTGTTAGCCTAACCAGACTGTAAACACTTCTGATCTATCTAGAGTTACACATTTATTTTTTCATGGATGGTACACTATCTTATAAAAGTGTGTCACACGGAGCAACATTATCTGTGTTTAGAAAAGAGCATTAAACAAAGTAGGCATCTTGAACTAAAATAAGGGATCAAGATGCTGAGCAGTGGTCAGCGACCCATAGCTGACTGCTATCGTCAGGGCCAGCGAACCATAGCTGCCAAGACCCTTCTACGCCTCCACGCGGTGATCCTGGATAACAGGCTGCAGCAGGGTAGACTGGCTAAAGAAAAGAGATCGAAGAGGGAATGCTAACCCGGTACAAAAAAATGCTTGCTGAAGTCGGATGTGTTGGACCGAAAGGTGCAAATATCGCAGCCAAGCTGTAAACTACGACACAACGCATTCCGTTCTTTGGACTACATTCTGCTACTTAAGCCCTTTTAGGGTTTGGTAGCGGGAGATTGAGAACCAACGCAAAAGAAGAAGAAGAAGAAGAAGAAGAAGAAGAAGAACTAAAATAATATTTAAGAAATAATAGCAATGAAGGAGGTACTTAGTGATACTGCTAAACAATTAGAGAAGTACTTGGTGATACTGCTAAACAATCAGGGAAGTACTTGGTGATATTGCTAAACAACTAGGGAAGTACTTGGTGATACTGCTAAACAATCAGGGAAGTACTTGGTGATACTGCTAAACAATTAAGGAAGTACTTGGTGATTCGGCTAAACAATTAGAGAAGTACTTGAACAAATGTATTAGTTCGAAGTCAATGTAAAATAAGTCTGTAAAAACGAGAAAAAAAAGTTGGGAGAGGGGAGGGAAAGGGAGGTGGCGGCTGTCGACAGATCTTTAGAAGTGTCATACGATTATAAGTTGGTAGCCAGTCTACAGTCAAAGGTATCCAGATTTTTCTCCTGAGAAATGAACCAAACAATATATGCCAAGGTCGCGGAGTGAACTCATTTACTCTGGATATTTTATGTCCCTAAACACATGTAAAACTGATGCCAGGAAGTACAGGCAGAAGTTTAGGAATACTTGTTATGGATAGACTTGTATGTATACATGTGCCCCCTGTTCAAGCCAATACAACGGTCTTACATCAATTGTAAGAAAGTCTACTAGTCAATATATTTACACTACGTAAGGAATCAGTTTAAAGAGGAACAAATTGTATAATTCAACTAAGTATATCGTATTAAAATAGAAGGTTCTGGAAGGCAGACTGAAAACTGCTGCAGATAATTGTGTGCGTGATGATGACCCATTTACCTGGTCTGCGACAGAGAGTCCCCAAGTTTCATAAATAAGAACAGTCAACTAATGCGGTTACCAAAATAGATGTTACCTTGCCATTGCCCATGCACAGTTCACCTGAAAAGGTCAAAACCCATGCTGTGATTAAGTGGGCGAGGGTGACACTCTTCATTGTTTTCGATAGACTAACTCCTGATCTGAAAAATAAAAATCAAATCACTCTTTATGACATGAGGAGTTTATGAAAAAGTGTTCTGTATGTGAAACACACTATTTTATTTTAAATCACTACGTATCTATTAATTATAGTTTGAAAAATGCCAGAATGACTAGTTTATTGAATTAACGCAAGAAGATGACTCGAAAAAGTAGGTAAGATGAAGAAGAGGAAACACTTCACAACTGCCAGATGGAAGTTTTACTGTTAGTGTCCAATCTGGAAATATATTACATATATATATATATACACACAGGGCTTGACCAATTTTAAGGTGGCTTACAAGTCAGTCAAAAATGTCACCAAGTCAGCATGGTCGTACTACAGTCATGCAATTTATGTTAACAAATTTATATTCGGCACGCATTCACTTTATTTCTTCATAACAATGCGTACCAAACCAAAATATATTGTATCACTTACACAGTATTAGTCTATTTCTTCTTAAGAAAAATACACTGTTGGCAGAGGCAGGGCGTGCATGTCCTTGAACATTATTGGTAGTTTTAGCACTTGTAGTACCATTTATCGGTAACTTTAATATGTTTAAATTGTGACAGTCGAGGTCCATTTAGATTCACCATCATAAACTAGCTGATGTACAATCTATTTGAACTGTAATATCATTAATAATCTTGCTAGAGTCGTTATGTAGTAACAATTAAAAACGGTTTTTTTTCACCCATCCAGGAAAAATTGTACTCGTCACAGACGAGCACACGACAGCTTTTGTCAAGTCCTGTATATATATATATATATATATATATATATATATATATATAAATATATATACTAGAGGTTTTCAAATGAAAACTTTTAAAAATAATTATTTTGTAAATTTATTTTGAAAAGTGATACACAACTGTATGATTTTTTGACGCAGTTACCATTTCGTTTGATACATGTCCTCTGCGCATATAAAGTGTTTGAATTTCTGTAGAAACAAATTCTCTTGGTCGCGTATGTAAACCACTCTTGCACCACATGCTGGACCTCTTCATCGGACCTGAGTCTTTCCACCAAATGTCTCTTTTAGTCGTCCAAAGAGGCTAGATCTGGCGAGTACGGCAGATGTGGTACACACTGAAAGTGCAGGTCATCTGTGGTTGCATAGGTTGCACGTGCAGTATGGGGTCGGGCATGGTCATGTTGCAGAAGGTCACCTTTACTCAGGTCCATGCCGATTGCATTTAATAGCGCGTCCCCCTGGGCATGGAGTACTCTAAAATAACGCATCGTTAATCCCTTAAAGAGAGTCATCATAACCTTCTTTACAGATTAGTGCGTGCAAAACATCTTCGTTTTCGGTGAGGAGAGATGGCATCATTCCTTGCTAGCTCTTTTCGTTCCAGGCTCGTGATAGCGAACACTGGCTTCATCTCCACTAACAATTCTTGCTAGGAAACCACCACCTTCTGCTTCAAAATTCCTAACAGGCATCAACGCGTCGTTGTTTCTATTCTGGAGTAAGCTGATGTGGCACCCACCTTGCAGATACTTTCTGGTATTGTAGCACATCATGGATGTTGGGGTATGCTGAACCTTGACATATGTCCATATGTGCAGCAATTTAATTCACAGTAAATTGGCGATTTTATTTTACGAGGCGTCAACGGCTGCAATAGACTCTTGGGTCACTAATCTGTGTGTCTGACCCGATCGTGAACAGTCTGTCACAGAACTCATACCGTTTTAGAACTTCATATTCCACTCATACACTTGCTGGAGTGAAAGGCATACATCACCGTACTGGGCCTTCATTTCACGATTACATGTATACAGGTTTCACCAATTCGCTGCTCAACAAACAGATAACCGAACGCCGGGGCTTGCCAATAGTGGAGCGGCCAATGGTGGAGCGGCCAATTTTTAACTGCAATTATGACATCATGTTGTTCGTTTACCCCGCAATGACACGTGCAGGACACTCTTGACATCATTAGCAGCCATATTAACAAATAAAAACGCATGGTTTTTCTAATTTATATATATAAATATATATGGGTTTCTTGGCAATTTTTCCTTCAGTAGTTTGCCGTTGCTTTTTGAACGTTGTTCTTACCACTGATTAGATTTGGACCTTGGTGCGACTTTAGCCTGACACCAGGCCTTTCTAGCTACTGCCTTCAGAGTCGTTGTCGACTAGATTAGTCGTCCATTGTCTTTTCCTTTTCACTCACCTAGTTTAGCGGTCAAGTCAAAGCGGTTACCCAGAGTAGGGAGGGGGGGGGGTGCGCTTCTGCACACAGGCAGAATCTAGGAGCCATACGTAAGCTAGGATGAAGAGAGGGAACCAAATAGGCACCTAGCGATCATGGATGTGGCTATTACTGATTGTGAGGTACTATCCCTTTCACTTCTGCCCTGCTTCCTTCAGAATACCGAAAAAAGACGAATACAGACATTCGGCAAGAGCTGGGCTTAGAGGAGAGCTAGTTCATACATTCCATAAACAACAGAACATTTAAATAATTTGGCCACATCAAAAGACACACCGGTCTTGAGAGAGCGGTAATGGAAGGTATGGTGCCGGGCAAAGAGAGGAAGAGCCTGACCAAGAAGGCGCTGGCACCAAGATGTCAAAAAGTGCTTCGACATGACTCTGGAGCAGGTTGGAGATTTAGTAACAGATAGAGTTTCTTTCAGCAGTCTTTCGTGTGAGCGAAGTTCTGCAAGGGTCATGCTACATTATAATTATATATATATATATATATGTATATAAAAACATAATTTCGCGAGAATTATATTGTAAGACAATCATAGAAACACTCTAAATGTATACCAATGAAAACTTTAACAGCTGTAACATAATTTTTTTAATTAAAAACAAATAGTGAATGAACTCTGAAATGATTTTTATTCAATTAGAAATAAACTACTAATTAATTTAGTACAATAATCAATCGATCGATCGATCGTTCAATTATTTAACGCTCTTATGTTCTCTGCGGAGTATTTATGCTACAAAAATACTCGCTGAAAGTCTTCCGCTCCTGATCCATACTTTCTAGCTCTGTCCACGTCTTGCTATCCGCCTATATGTTTGTCTCAATCTCTTTTCTCCATGAGTGTTTAGGTCTGGCCGTTACTTCCATTGCCCTAGAAATTCAAGAACAGTAACTGTCGTGTAATGATATCAGCTGTTTTCCGTAATGTGCGACGCCACGTGCTACTGACAGCTGCCCAGCTCTTTCCCCCAGTTCCACATTGGTGACTATTATACCATTTTATTGTCTCTCTTCAACGCAGGAATCCATTGTTGAGAGCTTAGACCTTTTATGTTGTAGTTAAAGTTGCCTCCACCCCTGCCCCTTCTCTCACGTTACAGATCATTACCTTCAACAAATACGCGACGAATCTTTTAGTACTGAGCCATCTATTCCATTTCTGTCCATGTCTTTCCTGTTTTCTGTGTTTGTTACAAATGTTGTTCTCCGTGACTGTGTAGGTCTGTCTTTATTTCTGTTGTCTAGTGAATTACCAAATAGGACATAGCTTGTAATGCTAACAGCCATTCACCGCAACGTGTGTCCTATCCAATGTCAGGGCCATCTTCTTACATAAAATGCTACCAGTCTCTGTTCAATACTTTCCCATAGTCCAACGTTGGGAACTTGATCATACCATTTTAATTCCAGTTTCTGTTTCGCTTTCTAAGTATCGACTTCACTGCACTCAGGGCATACACATTGGTGCTCAGTCTCTCTCAGCAAATGACGTAGGGTATGGATGCTGATGGTCCCTGTAGCTCGCTGGTTGTACACTCTGTTGCTCCGTCCTTTCATGCTCCATACTCCGCTCGAACCTCGTTTAATGTCGAAACTTTGCAGCCTGTTGATTGCTGCTTCATCTATTGCGGTGTCCTCATCCAGCAGGCGGCCATTGATTGATTTCAACATGTCCCTCCTATCCATCAGTAATGTGCCCATGATGGGACCTTGTGAAGCCAAGATGTCAGTTCTTTCATTGCCCTGAGCCCAAGCATGACCAGGACAGTAGATCCATGTCAACCCCTGGAGATTTGAGGCCTCAACAGCTGCAATTCACTAGTACCTAAGCCATCCCTTCTGTACGTTCTGAAGTACGGCTTGCGCGTCTGTCACGATGACTTCCCTTGTTATAGAAGTCTCAGATATCCATTTCAGTGCTGAGACAACTGCTTCCGTCTCCATTCTCAAACTAGAGGTTGTTGACATGTATGCCCTACTGCGCTCAACAACGACATGTCCTTTCACTCAAGCCGATAAACCCCAGCCTGATGTCCCACTTCGTAGCATTAATCCGTCGGTGTATATGCCGCCATCACTACCCTGCGTGTTTCCAGTTATCAGCTGATTCACCTCGTACTCTCCAGATGAGGAAAGTTTTAACCTTTTTCCTTGCGATCTTCGTTGTTCTCCATGTTATTAAGCCTTCCTATATGATGAACTTGTAATTGTAATTGAAGATCTATATTTTAGGGGGATACACCATTTGTTTTCTAAATGTCCACAGATTTCACAAAGCAATGACAGCCCCTCCCGTGTTTCAGTTCTTAATTTGGTATATGTACCTCCTACCTTGTCCATATTGCTATCAAAATATAAAAATGAATTCCTTTGTAGGATTGTATCTCTCAATAAAGTACGATTGTCGTTATGTGCTTTTACTCTCATATAAACATTTTCTTGTAAATGTCGATTTTCATACCCTACTTTTGTGACCATTCAGTAGTATATTTATTTTATTTTGCTATCGGGAGACAGAAGACCCAAAGCCAGCTGTTTTTGTAAATGTCATCGAATTCTTGTTTCGTATGACGAAGTTGTGCTCTTCAAAAATTAGTCAATAGCCAGCAGAAATAGAACGGGTGGTAAGTGATAAAAGATGTCCTTTCGCACATCACTTTTTATATCGTCTTTTTACAATAACACTGTCGAAACGAGTTTCTATTTTGAGAATGCACTATATAGTAATAATTTTCCCCAGGAAACACAGCACCATTTTCTACTCTACAATCCCTGTCCAGTTATATTGTTTGTGTGTATAGATCAACACACTATTTCTACTACTCAGTGCTGTTACAATGGTCGTATACTAGATCAACATGTTATTTCTGCTTTCAACGTCCAGTCTAAATACACAATTTCGTAATGGAATCTTGACACAACTAAGTCATTGCTAGCCCGCTTCATAATGGAATCTGAACACAACCAAGTCATTGCTAGCCCGCTTCATAATGGAATCTTAACACAACCAAGTCATTGCTAGCCCGCTTCATAATGGAATCTTGACACAACTAAGTCATTGCTAGCCCGCTTCATAATGGAATCTTGACACAACTAAGTCATTGCTAGCCCGCTTCATAATGGAATCTTGACACAACTAAGTCTTTGCTAGCCCGCTTCATAATGGAATCTTGACACAACTAAGTCATTGCTAGCCCGCTTCATAATGGAATCTTGACACAACTAAGTCATTGCTAGCCCGCTTCATAATGGAATCTTGACACAACTAAGTCTTTGCTAGCCCGCTTCATAATGGAATCTTAACACAACTAAGTCATTGCTAGCCCGCTTCATAATGGAATCTTGACACAACCAAGTCTTTGCTAGCCCGCTTCATAATGGAATCTTGACACAACTAAGTCTTTGCTAGCCCGCTTCATAATGGAATCTTAACACAACTAAGTCATTGCTAGCCCGCTTCATAATGGAATCTTGACACAACTAAGTCTTTGCTAGCCCGCTTCATAATGGAATCTTAACACAACTAAGTCATTGCTAGCCCGCTTCATAATGGAATCTTGACACAACTAAGTCTTTGCTAGCCCGCTTCATAATGGAATCTTGACACAACCAAGTCATTGCTAGCCCGCTTCATAATGGAATCTTAACACAACTAAGTCATTGCTAGCCCGCTTCATAATGGAATCTTGACACAACTAAGTCATTGCTAGCCCGCTTCATAATGGAATCTTGACACAACTAAGTCATTGCTAGCCCAATTCGTGATGGAATCTTCACAGCACTTGGTCATCGCTAGCATGTTTCATAATGGAATTTAAGCCATATCACATCAAACACTGAACAACGCATTCCGTTCTCTGGACTACATTCTGCTACTTAAGCCCTTTTAGGATTTGGTAGTAGAAGGCTGAGAACGAACGAAGCCAAGCCAAGCCAAGCCAAACCAAGCCAAGCCAAACCAAGCCAAGCCAAACCAAGCCAAGCCAAGCCAAGCCAAACCAAGCCAAGCCAAACCAAGCCAAGCCAAGCCAAACCAAGCCAAGCGAAGCCAAGCCAAGCCAAACCAAGCCAAGCCAAACCAAGCCAAGCCAAGCCAAACCAAGCCAAGCCAAGCCAAGCCAAGCCAAGCCAAACCAAGCCAAGCCAAACCAAGCCAAGCCAAGCCAAACCAAGCCAAGCGAAGCCAAGCCAAGCCAAACACTGAACTTATGGAAGACAGTCTTAGTCAACTTCGCTAGAGTACGATACACTATAATCACCGCAGTCACAGACACTTTTCATTTTAACATATTCTCAAACATGCAGCCATCAACAAAGATCATCATCAAATGTCTGAGTGAAATTGATGATCAAATCATGGTTCAACCATCTATTCTTTCAACATTTCAGAACTTCAGATGATCTTTTTTTTTCCATCCAGTTTCTCATGTCATTCCATATATTCTGTGTATGTCTTACTCTCTATTATGCGTGGACGTAGGTATGAGATTGTTGTTTGTTTTAGTATCTTCCCATAACTTCCCTTCTGCCCATCTATCGTAATCTCACATGTTATTGCGTTTTCCTTACTTAAATCGCTGCTTCTGTTATGTAGACATTTACTCTTAGTTATTTTCTTTCTTCTGCTCTGTCTATTGTGCCCCTGAGAAGAGCAATCTGTGCAATCACAATCAGGTCTGAGTTCTTCTGTAATCAGTAAGGCAGTATAAGTGCAGGCGCCCACAATCAGGTCTGAGTTCTTCTGTAATCAGTAAGGCAGTATAAGTGCAGGCGCCCACAATCAGGTCTGAGTTCTTCTGTAATCAGTAAGGCAGTATAAGTGCAGGCGCCCACAATCAGGTCTGAGTTCTTCTGTAATCAGTAAGGCAGTATAAGTGCAGGCGCCCACAATCAGGTCTGAGTTCTTCTGTAATCAGTAAGGCAGTATAAGTGCAGGCGCCCACAATCAGGTCTGAGTTCTTCTGTAATCAGTAAGGCAGTATAAGTGCAGGCGCCCACAATCAGGTCTGAGTTCTTCTGTAATCAGTAAGGCAGTATAAGTGCAGGCGCCCACAATCAGGTCTGAGTTCTTCTGTCATCAGCAAGGAAGTCTAAATGCAGACGTAGCAGCCGCCCACAATCGGGCCTGAGTTCTGCCAGGAACAGGGCAGCCTAACAGCTGATATACCATGCGCCTACAGCCGAGCCTGAGCTCTGCCAGGAACAGGGCAGCCTAACAGCTGATATAGCATGCGCCTACAGCCGGGCCTGAGTTCTGTCAGGAACAGGGCAGCCTAACAGCTGATATAGCATGCGCCTACAGCCGGGCCTGAGTTCTGTTACGATCACGGTAACCCGTGAGTGTCACTTGTTCATTTTGCCGTCAGATGCACTCGGGGAATGGTTAATGATATCCCCAGCTGTACCCCTGTTCTAATCACCGTTTTAATGATGTAATGTCAGATACACAACAGATAAGTCTCTCCCGGTGACGCTGTGCGAATGGATATACAGTTTGAGTCCAGAACAATATGCCTTTATGTGGGTGTACAAAACACGGAAAGAGCGAGAGAGAGAGAGAGAGAGAGAGAGAGAGAGAGAAAGAGAGAGAGAGTGAGAGAGAGAGAGAGAGAGAGATAGAATGAGAGAAGATGTATGCTCAGGACTACGAGTTTTAATTCTTAGCTGTCGTCTAGTTTCACTCTCCTAAATCCACTATCAATATGTCTATGATACTATCAATATGTATATTATATTATCAATATGTCTATGATGCTATCGATATATCTACGATGCTATCGACATCCGTTGGATTGGACATAGGCACCCCTATCATCAGGCTTAGTTAGACTAATAATCCTGATATGAATAATTGAACAACTATGTTCTATGGAGGATTCCATGATATTTCCTCATGATGTCTCCCAACTCCCACCCATCAAAACCCCCGCCATTTCAGTTCCAGCAAATGATACTGATGAAGTCACATCTCCTTCTTACACTAGATAACATTAGTTCTTCTAGCTATTTATATAAACAAAAAAACGTCATTCAGATAAACAAAATAAAACTGAAAATCTCAAAGAAAGCATCAGGGGGAATATACTCTAAGAAGTATGAAACTTACTTAAATGTCAAATACGTATTTCTAAAAGAAACTGGCACAATACATAACAAATAGTAATTTGATACGAAATTAAAAAAACACTAACAAATAACAAGAATAAATAAATAAAGAAATTGTACCGCAACAACATTGACTTACAAGAACTGGCACAAAACACTTGGTCCAAGGCAGACGACTTAAGCTCCACACGACGCTGAAGGGAACACTTGGATAGAAAAATTAGTATATGATTAACCTTTCTCTTTAAAAAAAACACCAGAAAGACAAGGTGTATTAATGAGTTTTTACAATTGGTAATAAGTCTTTAGAATTTCAGTTGTGTCCGTCCACTTGTGTCGATGTGCGATTTGGGAAGTTCATGTCATTTCTCTTGAGTCAAATGTGCTGCGTCTTCCATTGTAAGCTCGTGTCGTTGTAGAATAATTCTGTTGCTATATATCCATCTGTCACGCTGCATGCCTCATGTCCTGAAGTCAGCGTCTCTTGCAATGTAAACGCACAATGGGTTGTTGATTTGGCCATACTCTCGTCAGTTGACGGGAACACTGTAATCTCTGCTCAGACAAGTGGTAATTCTATCAGTTGCATCATGTCCTATTTTCGCACTTTACCTCTACTTTCGCGAACATTTCATTTCGCACTTTACTCTACTTTCGCGAACATTTAATTTCGCACTTTACTTCTACTTCCGCGAACATTTCATTTCGCACTTTACCTCAACTTCCGCGAACATTTCATTTCGCACTTTACCTCAACTTTCGCGAACATTTAATTTCGCACTTTACTTCTACTTCCGCGAACATTTCATTTCGCACTTTACCTCAACATTCGCGAACATTTCATTTCGCACGAATAAATTGTCCTCTTTTGAGCCTTGGAAAAGAACCATGTTTGATATTGGATACACACAGTGGGAACATATATACTATTAGTCAGTTTTAACTTTATAGTCAAGCTGTTGTTGAGATGTTTTAAGCAACGGCGACGGTTAATAACTCACATGAGAAGCCTTCTGACATCTACTTTCAACTTCTCCGTCGAGCTTCCCTTTGTCTGGAAAAATAATGCCCATGTATTTAAACACACGGCCTACTTTATCATGACGTTGTTGGCACTAATGTTGAGTGGAACCAGCGATCTACCAATCCTCATAGCTTCAGTCTTAGAACAGTTAATTCTCATATGATCACTAATCATTGATAATGTCAAACGAAGACATATGATTTTGCAGTCTCCCTTCATCCTCGTACATGAGACTTTGTTCGTCTGCAAAGAACAATTCATGGATTCAGTTTGGTTCCATATCTAGTTTTACAATATGACCAGCCGAATTTATTATTTGAGCCACGTAAGTGTTGAAAAAGCTGGGACAGCATACATCGCTGTCGCCCTCCTGTGTAATAACAGAAGCATGTGTGATTCCATCAGTCGTTCGAACAACATAATATATCAGTACTCATACTCTACAGCACTATTACATTAGCTAATACTTGGCCTTGTATTACGTGGACCTCTAGTACCGTATATGTTTATGTCTACCGACGCAATCAAATATATTCTCTTGGTCAATAAATTAAATATTGACATTGTTGAAGTAATTTCTCTCTCTCTCTCTCTCTTTCTCTCTCTCTCTCTCTCTCTCTCTTTCACACACACACACACACATACACAAACACACACACACACAAATGTCTTAAGGTGAATAATGCAGAAAAAACAACTGAGCGAATGATCAGCTCAGGCTTACAAAAAGGCCTTTTCTTTGCTCTAAAACTTTCTGACAC